>OU898277.1:115965432-117165432 GCA_918026665.1 Diabrotica balteata
GTTGTTAATGGATATATCAGTCAAGTTATTTTTCTGTGATGTTGTATTTTTCTTGGTATCTGATTTAAATAAGAAGTGGTATAGATTCTTAATGTCACTCATAACATTAATGGAGAAATCGTTAAGGAAAATATATGACATTTTAATAAACTCTCTTTTAGATTTATTGTTCTCACAGTGGAGAATTGTAGTGTTTGTATAGTCTATGAGATGATTAGTGGAATGGATATGTTTGGCTAATGCATATCGGTCAGGATGAAGTCGAAAAACACTTTTGCGTAGTGTAATACGTGATTTCAATAATTGAGATGTTTGGCCGATGTAGGAATTCTTGCAAGAGAGGCATGGAATGTTGTAGACAATGTTACTAAGCATATCTATGGGAGTCTTATCTTTGATCTTAGAATAAAGATTATTAATTGTTTGGACTTATCTGCAAGAAAGATTAAACTTAATGTAGACGATATATCCCACAATATGCTGTTCAATTGTCGAATGGCTTGTCTTCCCTGGTTATTTCTACGTTTTATCTCTTTACCCGAATTGCCACCTTTGATTATGTGTAAGTATATCTAGATGTATATATATATATATATATATATATATATATATTTATATATATATATATATATATATATATATTACAGAGATTTATTTACTGGTGTTGCTCTTTCTAAATTAGATTTTGTTGTTTTTCTCCTACAGACATGTATTCTGCATTTTTGATATTTATATCTAGGCCCCATTTCTAATATTGTTAGTCGTGTATAAAGCATATTGTGTACTATGTGGTGTCGTTTGCAGGAATTTGCATACCAATACATTTTATTTTCCACGTCTTTAGCGCTTGCTCCAAGTTGATCTTAAACAAAGTCGAAAATAGACAGCATAATTATTTAGTTTTTTTTATAGAAGAGATGATATCTTTAGTCTTCTCGTATTGATGAGATTTAAGTACTTTTCAGCTTTCGATACTTCTACTACCTCCCAGGTAAGTGTTAACTCTGGACCAATTTTTTCCCAGTATGTGTTCTTTTTAGTTATATCTCTCCGTACCTCTCTGTGAGCTCATTGTGATGTTCTTATTTACTTTAATCCGTTTTTACGTTTAGAAATATGTTATATTTATCAGGTTTGATATTTATTTTCTCTTCGATTTCTTTATCTTAGCAATAGGGCATTCTTTCTGTTATATTTTCATACTTGCCCAACGTTTTTTTCTTTAAATATTATTTTATACAGTTGTATTGGTATTTTAAACAAAAGGATCCTAAAGATACCATACACAGACAAAGACTAATGAAGAAATACTGCGGAGGATGAACATAACCGTGAATTTTTTTAACATCGTGAAGAGCTGTAAACTGCAGTACTTGATATGAAATATGAATGCATTTTCTAAGGTAAAAATTGAAAGAAAAAAAGCCCCAGGATGAAGAGGAATATCCTGGCTTGCTAACCTGAGAGCATAGCATAGAAAGACCTCAACAAAGCTATTTCGTATAGCAACCAACAAAGTCATCATAGCCAGAATGATCGCCAACGTTCAGAACAGAGGCACCCTAAGAAGAATTGGTCATCTACACTATTATTTTTTGCATAAGTAAGAGTTTTTCATCTTGTTGTTTTTTGTACCGTATTAAGCTTTCTTGTTAAAGGTTTACAAGTTGTAGTTAATTTCCAGAGTTGTTTTGTGTTGATCCTGTGCGTCTTCTTTTGTCCTTACTAGTCTAAGTGAAATTATTTTAGCTTTGATCTCAAGTGGTGATTACTTCTATACGTATATACATGAACATCTTGTACCTTTAGCTTTGTATTTTGTCGAGTAATCACATATTCGATAATTTATTTTAAGTTACTTGTATTCAGCTAAATTTATATATTTTTCGATGCTGAAATAAAACCTTCAGGATTCGGAAGTTAATTATTAGGATTCGTAAGTTAATTAACCTGCCTCCGTTTTGATTTAGAATGTCTTCCTAGAATTGGCCAAGTATATTATCTTTAAACTTTTTCTCTCGGGGCAACAAAATCTCTCACCAGAATGAATTCCCCTTGTGTTTTCTATTTGTAAGATCTCGATTATGAGTTTCTCAAAAAACTCATCTTAATCTCTTACTACAGCATCCTCATTTAAGGCGTAAACTTTTATAATATTGGTTTATTTCCTAGCAAGTGAAAGTTTAGTTTAATGATGCAGTGGCTCACTGCTTCTCAGGATATTTTGTATTTTCGTATTTTTTGAAAAAGTATGAAAATTTTTTGCTGGGCTCTTTTATCTATTTATTGGGTATTCCGAAAAAAACGGTCATTTTCCTAGGTTTTCTGAACCCTGCTCCTTCTTTTTGGTCTCAGTAAGTACCAAATATTCATGTTAGCTTCTTTTGTTTCTTCTTTTGTCGTAATTTTTTTGTGAGATACCTTGAACGTTATATAGGGTACTGGAAGTTATAATCTTTGTAGTATTTAACGAGTATCGAGTAGTTAGCCCGATAATTAAATCCCAATCCAGGAGGACCAGAGCATTAATTTCGAAGTATCTCCCTCCTAAGCTGGTTGCCTTCTCTGCGGCTCAAAGAGAACTGTCTTTTCTTCTGTTTTATTTTATTAAAGCCCTTAAACCACTGGTCTACCACATTCGCCTTCTAGACCAGAAATACGCAGAATCTGCGGAAGGCGGGGGTTGATTCACTTCCCCTGATAGGACTATCTAAAAGAGTTCCTACCCGCTACATTTTTTCTTCTTCGTCGTCTAGCCATTCACGTCCACATCTGAACATAAGAGTCTTCAAGTCTTCCTTTCCATTGTTTTTTATTGTACGCTACTTGTAGCCAATTTTTCCCGGCAGCCCTTTTTAGATCATTTGTCCATTTCATAAAAGGTCTGCCTCTGGGTCTTTTGTGTTGGTATGGTCTCCAGGTTAAAATTGATCTGTGCCATTTGTTTAGATCGCTCCTAGCTACATGTCCAGCGTATTCCCATTTCAAATTTAATGATTTTTTCACCACATCGGTGACTTTGGTTTTCTGTTTTATTCATGTGTTTGGTTTCTTGTCCTTAAGTGATATACCCTAGCATTGCTCTTTCCATCGCGTGTTGAGTGACTCGTAGTATATTCGTATTGTTTTTTGTTATTGTCCATGTTTGTGCCGCATAAGATATTATCGGAATAATGCATGCATCAAAAACTTTAGATCTAAGATTTAATTGAATTTGTTGATTTCTGAGTATATAGTTCAGTTTACGGAATGCTGCCAAAGCTAACTTTCTTCTTCTTTTTATTTCTTTAGTTTGAATTTCCCTATTTAAAATTATTCTTTGTTCTAAGTATATATATTATTCAACTTTTTCTATAACTTTATCGTTTATTATTGTCACGGTGTCTTCGGAGTGCGTGACTTTTGTTTTGTTTAAATTAATTTTCAGTCCTATTTTAGAAGATTAGGTATGTAGTTCTAAAAGCATGGTTTGCATTTCTTGTAGGTCAGTAGCTATCAGGATTAGGTCAGCTGCAAATTGTAGATTACTGAGGTAGCGGCCATTAATGTTTATTCCCTTATATTTTCAATTTAGGTTTTTAAAAACGTCCTTCAAAACTAAGGTGAACAGTTTGAGTGATAAAGTATCTCCCTGTTTGACACCCCTGTTTAATGGTACAGGGTTCGTGTGTTTATTTTCATTTAGGTAGTATGTTGTATTCGTTACATTTTTCTATTAATATTTTTGTGGTTAATAGGTGATGAGAAGTTGAATAACCTTTTCTAAAACCTGCCTATTCATATGGTTGGTATTCGTCTAATTTCCTTGTTAGTCGAGTAGTTATGACTTTGGTGAGTATTTTAAACAGGTGTGACAGTAGGCTGATAGGTCTGTAGTTTTCCAATTTTCGACTATCGCCTTTCTTGTGTAATAAGATTACTTTAGAATTGTTCCATCTCTTAGGGACTTTGTCCTGATGTAAACAACTGCCCACAAGCTTAGTTACAATTGCAATTAGCTCCTTACCTCCTTCTAATATCATATCTGTGGTGATACTATCTTCTCCTGCAGCTTTATTTTTCTTCATGTTTTTCAATGCTGTAGTTACCTCTGAAATTGTTACTTTTGGCATTATTTCTGATCCAACATTTTTTATTAATTTCCGTGCTGGTCTCATCTCATCATCTTGTTGATGTGTTTTGTAAAGTTATGTGTAAAATTCTTCTATTCGTGTCAGTATGTTTTCTCTAGTTGTGATTTCATTTTCGTCTTTTCCCATTAATGATATCATCTGACGTCGTCCTAGTGTCGATTTGAGGCATTTCATACTCTTATTTTTTTCAATAGTTGTTGTTATTAATTTTTCGTTTTCTTTTCTTTTTTGTTGTCTGATTCCTTTTCTAATCTGCCTATTAAGTTCTCTATATTCGTCGGTTCCCCTTTTGTTAGATTTATTTAAGATCTTCCTTCTTTTTATTTGTTGTAATATTTCTTTGTCTAATTCGTTGTATGTTGTTTTTGGTTTTTTCAGTTGCAGAAGAAATTTGTATCTTTTTTCATGTATTCTTTTTCTTTCTAGTTTTTTGTTAATTATTAGTTTTGTTCTTATTAGTCTATGATCGCTTCCTAGGTCAAACTGATTTAATACTGATACGTCATCTACTAGGTTTCTATTCTTCGTTAAGATATAATCTATTTCATTCTTTGTCTTTTTATCGGGGCTACCTATAAAGCGTAAATTATTTAAACAATAATTATAGTTGTATATGGGGATAAAACCAGAACAAAACATAAAGTATGTAGTTTATTTAATATAAAATATCCTAATACGCCTATCACATAGCCCGTTGTTAGTAAAATTAAGAAGAAATTTAGAGAAACAGAACAAGTGAAACCTGTTGCAAATGCTGGTCTTGTACCAATAAATGGTAATATAAAATTTGATGTATTATTAATTATGGCAAAAAATTTTCAAATTAGTTCTAGGCAAACTGCAGCTGACGCCAACATTTCTACAGGATCTGTTTTACGTGTACTAAAAAAACTTGTAATGTCCAGGGCATCAATTAGAACGATCCAGATTGCCGAATGCAGTGTTACGAAATAATACAAGGTTTATGTAATTAAAATATACGCTTTTTTGTCAAATTCCTTTTGCTGGTGAAACAACCTTCGGTTTATTTGTACAGTATTTGTACTATTTTAACAGTAAATTTGCAAAACAGCACAGCAGATATTAGATCTTTCTCCCAAGATCTCTAGATATTCCAGCACTTGATATTTTTCTATGGGGTAAAATGAAAATTTTATACACCATGAATAATAAAGAAATATTTATCAAAGATAAATGATAAGCCGCGACCAGGTAGATTAGAGAAAATCGTCAAATTTCAGTGGAAGTAATTTTAGAAAATGTTACAAATTCTTTGCCATTTAAAAACGCAAACCTGTATAATAGAGGTTTGATCAAACCCTCGCCTAGTTTCTTTCTTTGCACGACAATGCTGAACCTCATGTTGCCAAAGTTTTTCTCTTCTTCTTTTTGTGTAGACATGACTCCGTCTGTTTTTCAATGTGTCTTCAGAAAGTTGTCATTCCATCGTGTTCCTACTGATTGTCATCCTATTAGAAAACCGTCTCTTGCCATTTGTTGTCATTCGGTTTGTACGATCGTTCCATTCTACTCTTCGATTTCTCTTCCTGTTCTTGATGTTATTCACCTTACATCTACGTTATATATCTGTGCTTATAGCTCTGTTTCGTAGTACTTTACTATCAATATTTTTAAGTGTTTTTATCTATGCTGTTTCTAATATCCTTTTAGTCCTCTTTGTGTTTGTAGTTTGTCTGCCACGTATGTCATTATTGGTCTGATGACTGTTTTGTAGATTCTGCCTTTTATTTCATTCCCGATATTTTTATTTCTTCATATTATTTAATTCAAGCAGCCTGCAACTCTGTTTGCTCTATCCACTTGATCTTTTACTTTAATTTGGAGCTTTTCCTAGCTAGATAATGGTATGCTTCATCACTTGTTCTATTATCTGACCTTTCAGCTCCAATTTACATCTTAGTAAATTTGCTGTTATAACCATGCATTTCTTCTTTTTTTTTGGGAAATTAACATGTTACATTTTCTGGCGGTTATATTAAATTTGTACATAATACATTTTAATTCATCTTTACTCTGAGAGAGTAGTATTGCGTCGTCTGCATAGTACATTATTTTAAGTTGTATTTCTCCCAATTTGGTATCTTTTTTATTTCGTACTTTTTATTATTTCATTCATAATTAGGCTGACAGGGTGGCAGGTAGCACTCTTCTACAATCTCAGTGGAAGGCAGGCTGCTACAAGGATTAGTGACCCTGCCTTATGCTAGCTTCTGGTTCTCCCTCCTTCTTTGCCTGAGGGGGCCAGGTCCTCATACCTTTTTCCTATCTCTCCCTTTTAAAACTCCCACCTTCATCCTACCCTTTACCAACTCGCACTGGCCAGCGCGGTAAAGTATGGCTAAACTCCAAGCATGCTTGACATGACAAAAACACGGCCCTCAGGCCCCGGCAGTGAGCTGATCTTTGGTTAAGGTAGCGATCAAGAAAGATAGCAAACAGAGGGTGCGAAGAATCCCCGGTTCAGATCAGGCTACCACGGATGACGACAAATGTATATCGCCACGTACAATGTAAGAACACTGTTATCTGAAGAAAAATTACTGGAATTATAAGAAAAGTTATAAAACACATAAAATGGGACGTTATGGGTCTCTGTGAAGTAAGACTCGAAGAAGAAGATTGTATAACTCTTAAATCAGGGCATCATCTTTTCTATATCGGAAAAAATAGGAGGAGCTGAAATTCTTATACATAAGAGGAACCCTAAAAATATCCAACAACTTAAAGGTATCAACCCAAGAATAATACTCTGCATACTGAATCTTAACAACAAACCAGCCTTAAAATAATTTAAGCCTATGCAACTACATCTACACAGTCGGACGAGGAAGTGAAAACCTTTTATGAAGACCTGGAAAATGCAGTAAAACTGGAGCCTACTATACACAACCTAGTAATGGGTGACTTTAATGCTAAGTTGGGATGTAAACTGGACGGGACCGAAGTTGCAATAGGTCCCTACGGATTCAAACAAAGAAATGAAAGAGGCGAAATGTTTTTGGGTTTCTGGGTATGAAATGGCCAATGAAAAGCTTTTTTTCCAATGAAAAGCTTTTTCAAAAAAAGTTTTTAAAGAAAATGGACCTGGGCAAGTCCAGATGGAGTCACCAAAAATGAAATTGATTTTGTCCTAACCAACAACAAAGAAATGGTCCATGATATAACAGTTCTTAATAGCTGTTCAGTGGGAAGTGATCGTAGAATAGTAAGAGCGAAGATCGTGCTAAATCTCCAAAAACAAAGATACAAAATGATAACAAAAACACACTCAATAGGATGGAATCCAATCGAAAACACCATGTCCTTCGAAGAGGAAATTCTGAGATGTCTAGAGATAACAAATATAGACGTTATGGATGTCGAAGCCTTAAATAACAACTTAATAAAAGCTATTAAGAACGCAGAGAAAAAGTGCAATACAAATCCTAGGAGAGATAAAGAGGAAAAAATTAGTCAATAGACAAAAAGACTTATGGAGAGACGAAGAGAACTTAAGATCAAAAACGATACGAATGAACGCGTATTACAACAACTTAATTAAGATATTAATAAAGCAGTGAGAAAGGACGTACGACAATATAACATAAAAAATATCACAACGGTTTTCGAGAAAAATAAGTTTAAATTTAAGGTTTAAAGCTGTTATAGTGGTCATGCACAAAAAGGGAGATATAACAGAGCTAAAGAACTATATACCTATTAGCTTGTTATCTCGCGTTTATAAATTGTTTATGAAGATAATAACTAATAGGTTGACATCAAAACTAGACTTCTATCAACCATGCGAGTAACCAGGATTTAGAGCTGGATACAGAACTAATAATCATTTGCAAACCATTAAGTCGTTGATTGAAAAAACCATTGAATATAATAGACCCCTGATCAAAGTGAAATGCTCCAAGCTTTAACACAATGTAGAATAGATCACCGATACATATCTCTCATCAGATACATCTATCAACATGCTACAGCCTGTGTAAGACTTAATGAAGATACTGGGACTTTTCGTATTAAAAGAGGCATTCGGAAGGAGACATGTCTCCTAAATTATTTACAACTTTGCTAGAATACGCTTGTTAAACAATAGATTGGAACGAATAGGGCATCAATGTAGATGGAAAATTTTTAAATAACCTTAAATTGACAGAGGATATCGTTCTTATTGCAGACAGCTTTGATCAGGCACAAATAATGCTCCAAGAACTCCATACTGCTACAAAAAGAGGTGGTCTTAAAATAATTTTTTCAAAAACACAATTTATGACAAATTTAGTCCACAACAGAAATATCTCAGTAGAATACAAAGATATTGAGCCATTTGACTCCTACAAATACTTGGGCCGTGAAATCAGAATAAGTCGTGACAACCAAACAATCAAGCTGAAAAGAAGAATAAACCTCGCTTAAGCTGCATTTGGAAAGATGAAGGATATTTTTAGGTCTAAGATTCTAATGTGTCAAAAGAAAAGTATTTAATCAGTATATTTTGCCAGTGATGACCTACAGCGCAGAATCCCTAACACTTACAAGAACAACAGTGAGTTAACTACAAGTTGCGGAAATAGCAATGGAGAGAATAATGTTAGGGATTTCTTTACGTGATAGAATACCCAATCCTACCATACGCAAAAGATTAGGAGTAGCAAACTTTATAGAAAGGATAACAACACTAAAGTGGAACGGCAGGTCATGTAGCAAGATCAGTTGATGACTGGTGGACAAAAAGACTTTTTGAATGGATACCCCGAATATGGTCTTACAGAAATAGAGGTCGACCCCCAATGAGATGGACAGATGACATAAAAAGAGTGACTGCAAATTGGATTCAGATAGCGCAAAATCGGACTAAGTGGAAAAGCATGTGAGAGGCCTATGTTCAGTAGTGGACGTTAGAGGTTAGTTGATGAATCATGCTGAACAATAGAGGACTTGTTTAATTCGTACTTTTTTTATTATTTCATCCATAATCAGGCTGAACAATATAGGAATCAGGGAATCTACCTGTATTATCCCAGTATCAGGTTCAATAGGTTCAGTTAGTTCTTCTACTTTTACTTTTATTGTGTTGTTTTTTGCTAGATATTTTCGATCGTTTTCATTATTTCTAAAGGTATATTAAGCTTCTTAAGTTATAATATTTTCTCTCGTGCGTATAATAAGTGGATAAAGTCCTTTAATTTAACAAGATCAAATACGTTCTTAAGGTCTACGAAACACAGATATGCCGATTTATTGTATTCTAATGATTTTTCTTGCAGTTGCCTCATTATAAACATAGCGTCCGTGCATGAACTTCCGGACTTAAAACCTTGTTGTTCTTCTGCTAGTGTTATAATTCCATTAAATGTTTGGGTTATCACTTTGGTTGTTAATTTTAGTGTTGTGTTTAATAAATTATTTCTCTGTATTGCTGCCAAAGTAGCTAATGGGTTCAGGTGGGATAACGAAGTACAAAATGTCGTAATAGAATCCTTCAAACAATAGCAACAAGATTTTTTCAAGCAGGGTATACATACGCATCGGTAAAACAATGGGATATATGCCTTATTTACAGTGGTATTTATTTGTAGATATATTTTCGAATCATTTTTTTCTGGACCAAAGTAAAAGATAAACAAGCCTCTATTGCCTCTATAGAAATTTTGTAACGTTTAATAAATATAACTATTAGGTACTCTATGTTGGTGTCAGAAAGTAAACCTTTAAGTAAAAAGTTAATCATTGTAAAGATATAAGGAAGATACTAGATTTTTTTATACAGAGCATCGGCAAGCCACCTATAAGTTTTTAGACCTTTTATATGTTAAAATAATTGCACAGTATGTATATGATTGCCGTAAGTCAATTAAACCGGGTTAATTTTTCTATGCAGACCATATAAATTTTCACTGAACAGCACTGGTTTCCTCTAAAACATGGCGAAACGTCTACGTGAACGAGATGCGCGTACTTAAAATTCAATGGAGAGTGGGAATTCTGATTGTTTATTACACTGTGACCGAGCTATAAAATGAATTCTGGTTGTTAAGTAATTTTAGTTCTGGGTAAATTAGTTATTTCCATTTTTTAAGTTGATTGATCTTATTTCTGGTAAATAAAATTGTAAAGGATTATTATTACCTTAATAAAATGTTAGAATGTGTGAATGAGTGTTTCGTTTCTAAATGTCCATAACATGATATCAAATAAACAATAATTTATTTTCAAAGTAGCTCCAACGACTCACAATATATATATATATATATATATATATATATATATATATATATATTATATATATATATATATCTATATATAAGCACTCAAAAATGTTTTGCATATTGCAATATTTTCAAAATTATCCACCAAATCTGGTGAAATCTATTTTTTTTTGTAACAAAATACTTTATTATATATAAAATTGTTTGTTTTGAAAAAGAAACAATAAACAAAATTTAAAGAATTAACAATTTATTATTATTATTTATAATATGTATTATAAATATATTTTTTTTAATTTGTACAGATATAGGAACTAATACTTAATATGCCGTATTTCCACCTCTTGCATTAATGCAAGACTAAATGCGATGTCAAATACTTCTAATAAGTGTATTAACGTAGTTCTGATCCATGGTGCCCCATTCTTCAATTGCTGCTATTCTAAGGTCTTGTAGTGTCCTTGGGAGTGGCTGCCGGGACTGAATTTTTCTTTTGAGCATATCCCATCCGTGCTTAATGGGATTGAGTTCAGGTGAGCAAGGTGGCCATTGTAATCTAACGATATCTTCTGTCTCTAAAAAATCTGCTACATGTCTCATACGATTGGGAGGCGCATTGTCGTCCATTAAAATAAATTCTAGACCAACAGCTCCTCGCCACAAGCGTACAACAGACCTAAGAATGGTAGTAATATAAATTTGTCAATTCATGTTACCAACAATAGGAATTAAAGGAGTTTTATTATTTAGCATGATGCCGCCCCAAAACATTATGGAACCACCTTGATATGGGACTGTTTGGACAGCTTGCTTAAGTCTATCCTGTCGATTTGGGTTCCTCCAAATCCTAATTCGGCGATTATCCGACAAAAGGCTAATTTTGGTTTCATCAAAAAATAAGACGTTTCCCCATCTGTTGTCATGCCATTGTAAATGTTCATTGGTAGATTCCAGTCGAGTCCTTTTCTGCTCTAATGTAAGCTTTGGTACAAACAATGGTCTTCTTGTAAATAAATTTGCCGAATGTAACCTGTTTCTAATAGCCTGATCGCAAATTACAATATTATGAGCTTGCTGGAACTCTCTTCTAATAGCTGGGGCAGTCATAGAGGGGTTTCTCCGGGCAGTTAACGTTAAAAAGCGTTCTTGGACATTGGTAGTAATTCTGGGTCTTCCGCTTTTTGGACGATCGCTAACAGAATTCGTCTCTCGATATATTTTTACAATCCGAGACACATCACTCTGATTAACTCCAACCCGGATAGCAACGTCGACTTGTGTGTGGCCTTCCTCAATCAAAGTAACGATTCTAGCTTTGTTAAACTCATATATCACTTGTCTATTCATATTGTTTACTACAAAGTGAATAAAACGCTAACCAATTTTTACAAATATCAATTTTCGAAAACTGATAAACACAAAATGAATACTAAGAATCTCTGCGACGATTAAGAAACAAAAAACAAGCAGTAAAATACATTATTTTAGCAGACAAAAAAAATCAGTATTTCAAATTGGAAACGTTCAGTGGCGTTACAGATAATATGCAAAACATATTTTTTGAGTGTATATATATATATATATATATATATATATATATATATATATATATATATATATATATATATATATATATATATATATATATATATATTATATATATGTATATATAATATATATATATATATATATATATATATATATATATATATATAACATGTCATATGAGGTAAAAGAGAATTAAAAATATAAACGAAATATGTCAAAATATATAGGGTGTCCCATATAAAAAATCATAAGTTGGTATTATATTTCCTTAGTGAGGCTTTCTTCTTAAGATGCCTTCTCCATTACTGAAAGTTGGCTATAATTACAGCAAATTGCTCACTATCGTGAGCAGTTCTTAGTATCGATGCCATGTGTCCATGCCTGCCCAGTCTCTTACATCCTTCAAACAGGAGTATTTTCTTCTGCCTGAACCTCTTCTTCCTTCCACTTTCAATTCCATTATGAGTCGTAGGAAGTTGTATTTTCTCCTCTGTAAATATATCCTAGATAACTCGTTTTTTTGTTTTTTTACAAGGTGAGGTGAGTTGAAGTGTGTTTTAGTGAGGCCACCTAAGAAAATTTTTCGTACGCCACTAAACAGTTCCATAATATATCTATCAAAAGTTTTTTAAAATTTTTCTTTAAAAAGAAGATATTTAACCCTGTCGTTTTCGACATTTTGCAATAATCGCCCTGTATCTGATGATAATTTGATTGGGAAAAATTACTTTAACGAAAACAGAAGTCATAACAACTACCTTTTTTCTTTCTCCTCTAGTTTTCGGTTTACCCTGCAAAATTTGGGACACCCTATACATACTTTACAAAGTAAAACTAAATAAAAGTTTAAGAGATAAATTCGCTTAAATTTAATAGTAATATAAAATGGTTACAAGCGGTATACATAACATAAAACTTTAATTAAACTTATTTTAAAGTTAAAACAATCTCAATTTGTTTTACCCAGCGCAGTGGTTTAATCAAAATACTATTAGTAGTGTAAATTACAATATTTTAACATTCTTCATTTTTGTAGTAACTACTTTACTCAAATCCCAGTTGGTAACTCAATATTTGTCACATTAATAATGCAAAACTTTCATATAACTTTCTGCTGCAGTATTAATGAAATTAGCAATTTGAGTTTGGCTCGGAAACTTTTATTATTTATTTAATATTTCTCATATTTAGCTTTGCTAAACTGACGTAATTATAAAAAAGTAGCTTTAAGCAAACGAGAACAAAAATAAAACAAAGAGTTCTGACTTTAAAAGTTAAATCAAGGATACAGTAAAGAATTTAACAGGAGAATGCACTTAAACTTTCGTATGGGTATAACAAGACATCTGGTTTGAAAAGTAGATAAAGTTCGTCTTTTATAAAAAAAATACAAAGATTGGCTCTTTTAAATCTGGGAAATATACATTTTGCAGATAGAAATATCCATATACGGGGAATTATAAATGGTAAACCTCATTTTAGATAGATTTTACGTTCAAGTTATTTTATTAAAAATTGCTTTTAATTCCAATTATGCCTAAAAATCCGTTAATTTTAAATATCTTTACAATGACAAAAACAGAAATAACATGGTTTCTACCAGGTGAAATCGAAATCATATTTTTACCACTATGCTTTCTAAAACTTGCAAAGCCAACAGCTTGATAAATTATTCGGCAATGGAATCTAAGATTGCATTCCACATGCCGTTCATCATGGTCAAAATTCGTAGTGATTTCAATTTCTGGTACTCCAAATGCAGTAAAGAAATAAAATATAAAGATGGTACTAGATTTTTGTTTCAACACAGAGCAGCTGCAAGCTGCTTATACGTATTTCGATCTCTTTAGATCTGCTCAGGTACAGTAAACACATAGAGGGCCAAACCTAGGGTATTTGGTATAAAACTGATCGCAGAAAATTACATAATAAGTGCCGGCAAAGAAGCAAAGAAAAACTTAAAATGAGAGAGGACTCAAACTAGTCACTGCGGGAACCATTTAACTATGTTGAGCTTGGATCCACTATCCACATATAAAATAAACAATATTACAGCTCCCGATTGAGGATCTGAGCACAAAACTAATTATAAAATTTTTACCAAAAATACTACAATGGCTAATATCTAAAGTCTGTAGACAAAGACAAAGTTATCACTATGCTTTAACCTGGCAAAAACTCCAACGACCACAAAAGCTATCGGCCAATATATCTATTTATTTTGTCAGCTATACAAAATAAATCTGCACATGATCCTTAATATAAACCGATAATAGAAGAAGAACTCAAATTAAAAGACAAAAGTGGCTATATATGACAGGGAAGATCGTGTACATCACAAATACTAAATCTTGCCCAACACAGCGAAGACGGGTATGAAAAATATCAGGTATGAGGAGTCGTATTTGTCAATCTCAATGCTGCTTACGACACCTTAAATTAGAGGGCATTTTTTCAAAATCTATGTGATATCCCCTTAGGTAATAAACTCACTTGTATTATCCGTGTATGCCTACACAACATAAGATTTTTCGTATCACTCAACGGTAAGAATAGCAGATGGAGAACGTAGAAGAACGGTCTTCTTTGGGGTACCGTAATCGCACCTACGCTGTATAACATTCACACAACCCATACCGGTAAATAGTAGGACTTTTATTATGTAGACGATACATCTATTGTTACATAACCAAAAACTTTTGTTGCTAAAGTAGAGAAAAATCTAAATAATACCTTAAACAAAATAAAAATAGAATCTGAATCAATTTTAAGCCACACCCCGGAAAAAGTTAGGTAATGCTTCTTCAATGTTCCTAACAAAGACGCTTTCACAAATCTGAACATATACCTGAACCAATAGTGTCAAGAAATCCTTAAACTCTGCACTTGCTATAAATACCTTGAAGATAGTTTCTATCACACTTTATTATTCACAGAACTTTGTTTAAAACTAAATGAAAACCTAATACTACTATAAAAATAAAATGAGAACCAAAAAAATAATATTCTCCGCAAACTTGTCAGCTAAAAATAGGGAGCACATTCTTCCACCCTTAAAACGTAGACTTGAACTCTATGCTTCTGCCGAATATACCTTGCTAGTATGGGTGACATCAACACATACTTAATACGTAGATTTAGCTATAAATTAGTCAGTCAAATTCAGAGTACCTATATTAAGACTCACATCCATACATAAGCTCTACAATATCGTAGCTATCAATCCACCTAATATCCGAAGATAAGTAGCTAGAGAACGAAAGAAACAAAGTCTAGATTCGTAACATCAACTCCACGCATACCAGCCCATTTTATGACTAGAATCGAAGAAAAAACTGGCCAGATCAACACATCTGCAGGATATACAAAAAAAAAAGTAAGCTGCTCCTCGACATCTGAAACTCGAAAGAAACTTCCTGATGGTAATTATCTTCCTTAAATCTGCCAGGGACGACTCCGGTTAACCTATGTGAATGTGGGGTGGTACAAGATTCATCACACTTTCTTAGTTGACTTTATCATCCAAATCGGTCTTTTCTGAAGGAAAAGGTTAATTTATTTGAACTAAACGTGTAAAGTACAGTCAGTAAGCTATTACTTATAAAGTAAAGATCATTGCAAATTTGACACTACCTCCACTTATATTGATTACATATTACCCCTAAATACTAGATAAAATATTCAGAAATATGTAATGATCGTGAAGTAATATAATTCTTGTTAGATAAATTAAGCATTCTTCCCTTTTTTAGTGCACTACTACCCATTTTTACACAAAAATATCTATTTTAGCACTATATTTCGAGATAACCGTCTATCCAGAATTATATGTAATCCACAGATACAACTAGAAATAAAATAATAAAAAAGCTGTATACAAGATATCATAAAACAAGAGATGAAATAAAAGAAGTTTTGATTAAGAGGGATCTTAAATAAAACGTATAAAGACATACTCACTGACGATGGCGGTTTTTGACAAAACACCGGTTTTCGGTTATACCGGTTTTTTTTGCTTACCGGCCAAAAAAACCGGTTTTTGCAAAAACCGGTTTTCGGTTTTTTTTATTCCAATAGGTTACAAAGTTACATTAACAATGCACTTTAGCTTGCGTTACTTCATTCGACTCGATTTCAATATGATCAAAATTAGTACTATCGAAAGAACATTAATATATAAATAAAGCACAATTTTTTAATAAAACAATTTTATTTTAATAATTATTATATTTATTTATTATTTTTTATTATTATTATATATTTATTGATTATTATTAAATATAATACAGCGTAAGAATAATATATACAATACATATTGCAATAATATATATATAAAAAAAAGTATAAGATAAGTAGAATGAAGTAATATTTTAAGTAAAAAAGTATAGGTTAGAAGGTTACAAATAGGTTATATTATATGACATGGATTTAGCATTATGTTGGCCAGTATTTTTCATGAAGCCTATTGAGAAAAACTCGTCCATATATATGTTGGTCGGTTAAGCGGCTTCTATCATCTGACACAATATAATTCAATGATGACACCAGTCTGTCTGATGCTACCGAACTTCCGACCACCGACAGGTTCTGTTCTGCTCACAGAATGAAAACGGATCACTCAATCTCGGCAGCAAAGGCTGTCGTAGATAAAGAGTCAGTTCTTTTGGAAAAGAACTTTGAATCCGTGTTCCCTGAGAACTTGAACTGGAACTACTGTTCACCTACTCCAGATCGTGTGAAGACTCACTTTGACTTCTTCGTTCTGGAAGGAGCAGGAAGGAGAAAGTTTTCTGATTTCGGTAAGGTACGTCCTAACTTCCGAGACTAAATTGGATGTGACTGACTCCGCTATAGACGGATTCAAATATAGTTTTTTGAACCTCGGGTCTGTGATTGTAGCATGGCAAAGCAGAGGGTTTCGTAAAAGCTTAGTGCCCCTCTCTTGAAGGCTAGTTATAAGCTTTTGACATAACTTTTGGGCTGTACTAAGATTTGGCTTAAGGTTTTTTAAAGATCTTTCGATAATAGTCACAAGGGGGATAACAAGGCTAGCAGTAATCTACTGAGAACCCGAGATCTCCTTTGTGGCCTCATCGAAAGGCGATAAAATGGTTGCGATTTCGGTAATTAGTTTTATATCTGAACCAGAAATCATCCTTGGTGCTTTTTTAATCGAGGGATCTGCCAATATTGCAGCTATATATGAGGACATTAGTGTAAATATTTTAAGCATATGGTAGACAGAATTCCATCTGGTTGGTACGGATTGTACCAAAAGCCTTCGCCCTCTGACTTGCCCTCCCGTTCCTGATCCATCCTTAACCTTTCCATGAAGAGATTGCTGTGCCTAGCGAAAGTGACTATGGCTTTTATTTCCTTTATTAATTTTTTTAATGCTACATTGTTTACATCTTCTAGGCCATCTGTGACAACTAAATTTAATAGGTATGTGTGCAAAACAATGTACATTTTTGCCCTCTCCAAGTAACTTCTTTATTGCAGCCAGCATGTTCGCTCCACCATCCGTGCAAGCGCCAACAACCCTAGCCAAAGGGATACCAAAAAATGGTTTATGCTTTAAATATGTGACATGAGAACCAATAGTATCGCCTTCTATTATAAATGTTTACTAACGAAAGAATGAAAATGAAACTGTTTAGAGTGAATATTGGTATGGCAATCGCAGAAACGCTGTTTAAAATTTAAAGACCTTAAATAATTAGGTGGTATTATTCCAAACATCCATAACTCAAATTTTATGGGACCAAAGGCGGGTCACATCAGAATTTAATGTAGGTCATAATGTTTACCATATATACATAAAATTTTAAGAGTGGGTGAATGATTTATGGTTACAAATACGTGCCGATACCAATGATGTATCAAATTACAATTACGAATTTCCGAGATTTCTCATTCTTTGCATTTAATTTTTAAACAATACAGGGAAGTATCAAATAAACTTTAATACAAACGTATTGAAAATAATATCGAATTTTTTGTGATGATAACAAATTTAAACAGTAGATTTCCAAATCGAAACAAAAGTAGAAATTATAATTAATTAAATTATAGTAAAAACTACTAGATTCTACCAAAGACTTTTTTTCCCTACCAAAAATTGTAAATTTACGTCAAAGATCTACCATATTATATATTATGAGAGTAGATTATAATATGCAAAAAATTCCCCAACCAATTCAACATATAAAAATTTCCCAGACTCTTTCAAATGGGATTTAAAAAAAATAATATCAACATAAATATTTTACTTCAAAATAAATTGAATAATAATGCAATTCATCTTTTATTTTTACTACCATCAAAAGAAGTTTATCATGTATTATTTTTAAAACGTTTGTATATTTGTATAATAGGTACATTTTAACTCATTTAATACTTGCTGTATAGGTTTTGAAAACGTAGTGAAATTCTTGGAGAGTCGTATTCATAATCGGTAATTCGATATTTATAGTCAAAACATTATTTTTGGTAAACAGAAAAAGCCATTCAGCCACTTTCAATGTCAAGAGTCATGTGTGAAAAATAGATGATGTATAATACCAGATCACTTCTTATGTAAATATTATTATTACAAATACCTTTTCAACGAAATATTATAATAAAACTTAATTGTTTCTGGCTGATGTGAGTTTGAACTTTCAGTTTGCTTCTGTATTTATAAAATAAAATTTGAATTATGGCTTTGTTTGGAATAATTACTTGAGAAGAATAATAATTATGATTGGGATCCAAAATAAAACTAAACCTAATCCTAATCACCGTGAAAACCTAATAACCGGTTTTTACTTTAAAAATAAAAAACCGGTTATAACCGGGACAAAAAAACAACCGATAAAACCGGTTATTGCGAAGTAAAAAAAACGGTTTTCGGTTAAAACCGGTAGGTTTTTCCCATCAACAAAATACATTGGGAAATTTCCGCATATGAAACAAAATCCAATTTGGTAATGAAATGCTTTTGTATCGATAAAGCTATTTTTAGAGAAGCACGTACCTACCAAAAACAGGTAGTTATTAGTATACATATCTGTTACACACTGTAATGCGTGTGAATGATAACAAAAATAAGAAGTCCATATAAACATACTTTATTGAAAGAGGTAAAAGTACACTGCTAAGAAAGTACATTGTATTTCTTATACTTTCATTTTAATCCTCTCCAATCAAGATTTTAAAGCAGCTTCACTCCATTAGTCCATGTTTATTGCTTTTTGTCACTGTTTCTCCTTTGTCTTTATCATTATCATAACGTAGCGCTACAACACTGGGTGGGTCTTCGATAACTACAAATTTTCTCCAAGTTGATCGATTTTCCACAAATCTGTAATCAACTGAAATGTTATTTTATTTAGATATGGCATTTTCTGTGCTAACTTCCTTCCATACCAGTTTTATAAGTTTGACATCTTGGCGTCTATGCATGTGTCCGATCTACCTTAAGGGATTTATTGTCCGGAACAATATCGTTATAAGAGCTTTCTTTATTTAGTATGTGTTCTTATTCTATGCAGATTTGTAGCGATATGATAATGAGGTTAAAAAATGTTTATTATTTTTCTTTCAAATATTCGTAATTCTTCCTTACTTGTTTTACTCATTGTCCATGATTCGCATCCATGTATTAAAATAGGTCTAAAGTTTGAATTATTCTCTGTATTTTTTAGTGGCATTATTATTAACCGTGATAATTTATCTTATAAGATATTTAAAGTATTCCATATTTTGGAAATTGTGATTGTTAACTTTAATATTTTATCTAGATTTATTGAATTGGTCTCTTTTGTTGATTCGCTTGTATCTGGTTTTCATTTCGTTGATTTTAAGTGAAAAATTTTTCGTGCTCTCTTCACTTTATTGAAGATGTTTGCGGACGAGAGGAGTGCTTTGTACCTTGGGCCGGTAATGGATTACGTCTTAAATAGGCGATACTTCTATTTTAGTAGGCTGTTTATTAATTTTTTGACTATTTGAAACGGTCCTGCAAGTGACAACAGTAGGTTCATTTAATTTCGCTTCGTAATAAACTTAAAATTATTCGGGAATTACAAGTTAGAAAATTCAACCGAGTTCAAAAATAAGTATCAAAAGTTAAGTGCATACAGGTGATAGTAGTTAATAAAGAAAATACCATCAGACAAGTAAGATAGAACTATTTTAATAATTTTAACAAGTCTTAAGTAAATGAATAATTGAGTGAAAGATTAAAAAAGTGGTTTTGGCGAATGTTCGAAGGGTCGACCTGCTTAGGCATTCCTACGCGTTTTTTGTTTTTGTTTTTTTTTGGCAGATAAGAAAGTAATTAGTGCTGACAAGAAATTAATGATTAAAATAAAAGCCACATAATTTTATTACAAAAATCCAGATCTGGCCTTAAAATAGATTTGATTAAAGTTGGGATTAGAATTAAATTAAATTAAAATAATAAATTAAAAGTAAATGTAATACAATAACTAATTCGAATGAACAGCAAAAGAAATAAGCCAGAACACGATAACTCATTCGACGAGGAGGAAGCCTTCAAAAGAAGCAAAGCCACGTTAAGAACATCTCCAAAGGATAACATAAAAAATCGCGAAATGGAAGAACTAAAGAAACTACTAGAAGAAATAAATAAGGAGATTAAAACGGAAATAAAAGAGCTGAAAACAGAAATGAAGGAAGAAAATAAGGAGATGAGAAGATATATAAATGAAGTTAAAGAAGAGATAAAACAAAATAACAAAGAAATAAAAAGCATAAAACTGGAAATAGAAAGGGTGAAGGAAGAATGGACAAAAGAGAAAGAAGAACTGAAAAGAGAAAACGAACTAACCAAAACCGATAACAAAAAGATAACGGAAGAATTAAATGATCTAAAACGCTCATTAGAAAGGTTAGACAAAGAAAAAAGAATATAATCATCAGTGGATCAAAAATAGACTCTGAAGACCCAAAAACATTGAAAGAGGGAATGACTACTATATTAGAAAATCATCTTGGAGTCAAAACCAATATTAAAAGAGCACAAAAAATAGGAACAAAAACATGCTTAATTTAACTTGAAAGCGAAGAAGAAAAAACAACAATCTTAAGAAACAAATACAAACTTAAGAAAGTAAAGATCGAAAAAATATGGATTTTACAGAGAATCTCACAAAAGGAGAGAGAGAGAGAGAAAATGGAAGCTTTAAGAGATAAAGCAAGAGAAATGAGGGAAAATGGAAAAATGGTCAAAATAGGATACAATAAAATCACAGTGGATGGCAAGGAATGGAGATGGTGCTATAAAGAAGAAAAGGTGTTGGAAATAGCGTGTTTAAAAAACTACCAGAGCTACATAAAAAGAACCAAGGAGAGGCCAAGCAACGAGTAGAGAAAGAAGAATTACTAAATAAACCGGACAATGATGACAAATGTTTAGTTTTAAGTAGTAATAGGAATAGGATTAGAAATAATAAAAATAGATTATAAATCAATTTTAAGCCAAACCCCGGAAATGTCCCTAATAGAGACGCTTTCACAAATCTGAAGATATACCTGAACCAATAGTGTCATGAAATCCTTAAACTCTGGACTTGCTATAAATACCTTGAAGATAGTTTTTATCACAAAACTTTGTTTAAAACCAAATGGCAACCTAGAACCAGAAAAATAATATTCTCCGCAAACTTGTCAGCTCAAAATAGGAAGCACATTCTTCCACCCTTAAAACGTAGACTTAAACTCTATGCTTATGCTGCCGAATATACCTTGCTAGTATGGGTGACAAAAACACATACTTAACACGTAAGTATATTTAGCTATAAATTAGTCAGTCATCAGATCATCACATCTGCAAGATATACAAAAAAAATATAAGCTGCTCCTCGCCATCTGAACCCTCGAAAGGAACTTCCTTATGGTTGTTATCTTCCTTAAATTTGCCTGGAGGACTCTTGCCTGCAAACACCGGTTAACCTGTGTGAATGTGGGGTGGTATAAGATTCATCACACTTTCTTAGTTGACTTTTCCATTCAAATCGCTCTTTTCTGAAGGGACAAGGTTTATTTATTTGAACTAAACATGTTATGTTAAGTATAGCCAGTAAGCTTTTACTTATAAAGATCATTGCAAATTTGAAACTAACTCCACTTATATTGATAACATATTACCCCTAAATAGAAAATAAAACATTCAGAAGTATGTAATATTGGAGAAGTGGTATAATGCTTGTTAGATAAATTCTTTCTTTTTTTGTGCACTACTACCCATTTTTCCACAAAAATATCTATTTTAGCAATTAAATATTTATTTTGAGATAACCTTTTATCCAAACTTATATGTAGTACATAGATAAAAGCAGAAATAAAGTAATAAAAAAGCTGTATACAAGATATCATAAAACAATGGATGAAATAAAAGAAGTTCTTATTAATCGGATTCTTAAATAAAACTTATGAAGACATATTCACGTTAACAAAATACATTAGGAAATTTCCGCATATGAAACAAAATCCAGTTTGGTAATGAAATCCTTTTGTATCTATAAAGCTATTTTTAGAGAACTCGTACCTACCAAAAACAGGTAGTTAATAGTATACATATCTTTTACACACTGTAATGCGTATGAATGATAACAAAACTAAGGAGTCCATATAAACCGTCCAGACTTTACGCGAGAATTATACATCTTATAGCAGAGTTGCCAAACTATCAGAGCTTACTTAAACCGATATACATATGGTTCCAATATACAGTAAAAAAGATCTGAACGACCCCTATAATATATACACGTGAACTAAGCGATATACATTTATGATACAGGGATAATTATGGGCACCAAAATTTTTTTAAAAATTATGAAACTATACATGTTGACGAATCGACAGAGCCAATATTATGGAATGGTCAAGTGAGCTCCGTATATCGGTGTCCACTTGACCACGGAGCTCACCTGAACCTGAATTTTAACATGGGCGGAGTCACTTTATGCCGTAATATATATATATATATATATATATATATATATATATATATATATATATATATATATATATATACAGATTGAACCAAATTAAAACGGAACATACAATTTAATACATGTCTGTTTGAACTGCATTTAAAATAGTGGACCAATATAAAACTTGGACAAAAATAAATCCATACCTGGGTATAGACATTGTATAAAATATCGTTCAACTATCTGTCTCACAACAATGTTGTTTGCGTAAGACGGGTTTGTCTAAGGAAACGATAATAGTTCAGGAAATGAATCTCGAAAAAAGTTAAAACCTCGCAATTTTTTCGTCTTGCATGTATCCAGTTGAAATTTTAACAGAAGGTAGGTGATAGTCCAAGGATCAAAATCTATATCGAACCGAAGTGCGCTGAAGGGTTTTAGGGGTGAAAACTACCCCTAATTGTCAAAAATTATAAAATAACATATTAAACCTGAATATGGGTAAGATTTGGTTTGAATTAGTTAAATAATGATTATTTTATACTTTTGAATAGAGTTCCATCATATTTCAACCCTTAAAAAGCAAAGAGATTAATGTAAAAAAATTACTAATTCTAAAAAAATGATTTCGCCTTGGATCAATTTGGATAAAAATTTGGATTTAAGCTCAATTCACCCGCTACTTTATAGTTTATGTCATGTCGATGAACCCTGATTGTTCTAAGGGGTGAAAACTACCCGTAATTGTCAAATATTATAAAATAACATATTAAACCTGAATATGGGTAAAATTTGGTTTGAATTAATTAAATAATGATAGTTTCGTGCTTTTGAATAAAGTTCCATCATATTTCAACCCTTAAAAACGACCCTTATTAGAGATTAATATAAAAAAATTAGTAATGCGAAGAAAATGATTTCACCTCGGAACGATTTGCATAAAAATTTGGACTTAAGCTCAACTCACCCTCTGCTTTATAGTTTATGTCATGCCGATGAACCCTGATTGTTCTTAGGGATGAAAACTACCCCTAATTTTCAAAAATTGTAAAATAATATTATAAATCTTAATACGATGAGTGAAATTTGGTTTGGATTAGTTAAATATTGATTTTTTATACTTTAAAATACACATTCATACATTTTCAACCCTTAAAAATCAATTTTTATGAGTGCTATAGGTGAAAACAATTTTTTGCCAACATTTTGCGACTTTTCAACTTTTGAAAATCACCCTTTACAACATTGCAGTTTTTATAAACTAATTTATAAGATATAAATTGAAAAAAAGTAGAATTAAATACAAAAAAATTTATCAACATAAAAATGCACCATATATTCTTATACATTTACATAAATAGTAGAAAATATTTACATTTATAGGTAAAACAATTATAATATTAATTTTATTCGTCATCAATTACATCTTCATCGTGATCTATGTCATCCTCATCTTCAATTATTGGTGGACTATTATTGCACCCTTCACCTGAGCAACCGGAACAAGTAGAGTTACAGTATAAACCAACTTTTCTGCACCCACATGAAACACCGCATCCTTTTTTGCATTGCCAAAAAATAATTTTCAAAAGTTCATCGAGTGCAGGTTGTTTGTTCATGCGTACGGGTAATAACAAACCATATTTGGAATACCATCCCCAATCTGTTGCTCTAATATTTTCATTGCCAAGCCATAGACATATGAGCAGATGTTTTATTCTGTTCTATGGGATTTCAAAATAAGAACGCTTACAATTTCGAATGTATAACGCCCCACTAGCTAATATACCGGTTTTGTAGATCATTATGCTCCGAAATGTACTATACTATACTAATAGAATTTTCCGGAAAAAAATTTACTGGTTTTTTTAACGTATTTCTTTTAATTTTTAACGATAGAGTGTTTCTTCAAAAACGATTTGTAGAGGTTTTTAAGAGCTACAAGGATCTGTGAATTAAATCTTTTTGGAACCTTTGGTTTTTAAATGGGGTGAGTTTAAAGGGCTCGAAAAAGATGGTGCTTGATCGTAAATCGATGCTTTTTAGCCGATCAAAGCCGTTTAGGCTATATCTCGCCAAATATTCATTGTACAAAAAATCTAAATGAAGGATAATTTTAGTCATTAAAAAAGCTACAATTTGGTAATTTGTATTTTTTTCATATATTCAGTATTTTCGGGCATATTTAAAAAAAGAAGAGTAAAAAATATGAAATTGTAAATCGTGTTTCGCTTTAAGCTGTACTTTTTCTAACACAAAGCATTTTAAATGGGTCAAACTTCTTGGACGTATTAACAATACATGTACAAAGGGAATTTCAGAAGGGTAAAGATCGATTTTAATTATGGAGGAGGTTAGGGTGTTGTTTCGATTTTTTCGTAAAAAATGAGGTATTGACCTTATTTTCATCATAACTCACTAAATTTTTGAGCTAGAGTCTTTTTTATGATAGGTCTATTTATGATCTTTAAAAAAGGTTTTGTGAGTTTTCTTCCAAAAATACATCATTTTCCCGATATTTGATTTTGAATCTTTCAAATTTGGCATTTGAAGAAAACCGCTGAACATTGATAGGCCGTATTTCGGTTCCTATTATATCCCAGAAACATTTTAAAAAATGAATTGTATTTGTCTTTTTAAAAGCTACAAATTTGTTCTCTACAATTTTTTTGATAAAATGCACCATTTTCGAATTATTCGCGAAAAATCCATTAAAAACGTGGATTTTTTCGTCTAAAAGTTATTACTTTCAATCGCGGATAACTTGAAAAATATCATTTTATAAAAAAAAGCACATTTTTTGTTTAGAATCACTTTTTTAATCGAAACCTGTAGTTAAAACGTAAAAAAAATTTTCACCTCGGAGATGGGGTGGCAACCACCCCCTAGGCTTTGGCGCACTTTGGTTCGATATAGATTTTGATCCTTAGGCTATTACCTACCTTCTGTTAAATTTCAAGTCAATCCAGGGAGCACGAAAAAATTGCGAGCTGAAATGCTTCATTTCCTGGACTATAACTGGTTTGACAGCATAAATCGTAGATTTATGTGTAGCTTTCAATTTTTATGAGTTCAGAATCCAGCAGCCCGGTGAAGTATTGGATTTTTATAATATAATTATTTGACAATATTTTGTTGGCCAACCACCTACAGCAGAATTGAGCCGAAATACATTATATTCCTATGTTCCGAATTTATTTCGTTCAATCTGTATATATATATATAACAAGCGAGTCTTCTACAGCTGGCGCCGCTTCTCGCATCCTAATTTCCAGCGTTTTCTGTTAAAGCAATCTTGGACAGAAAACGCTGAAGATTGCTGCGATTTCCTTAGTAAAACCTAAAAAAAATTCTCGTTCAACACTTAACTCTTCCATAATATATCTATCAAAAGTTTTAACAAAGTTTTTTTTTATTATTCTTAATAAAGAAGATATATTTAACCCTGTTGTTTTCGACATTTTCAATAATCGCCATGTACTCTTGCTAATGTGAAGAGCTATTGATGATTTGATTGTATAATCGTTACTTTAACGAAAAACAAGTGATGACATATTAACTATTATTTTCTATCTCCATAGTTTTCGGTATACCCTGCAAATCATACCAATTTGAGACACCCTGTACACAGAAATTAAGAAAAATAGATCTTAAAAGATTATTAAAAAAGGTTTTTTACACCAATCACAGCAAGATCTGCAAAAGAGAAACCCAATCCAAAATACCTATTTGATGAGTTTATTAAGATTAATATATATTTCATAAATAAACTGTAGCATAGGTACTTGGAAAATACCAATAACTAGAAACGAAAATATTATTATAAAAATTTCGATTTGAAAACAAAATTTTTTAAATGCCGATAACAATAAAAGATTTTTTTTATTTAAAGAAAAAATCGCATCACCCTAATAGTTATTAGCGACGGATCTGCACAATTTTACAAGTATAAAGTGTATTCCATGGTTACAAAAAGGAGATTTTCGCAATAACTATATTTTTACAATACTATATTTTTACAATATAGTACTAAAATGTAAACAATTGAATACAAAAAATTAAATCGGAATAAATATATCGAGAGCTTTTAAATAGTCTATTACTTCTATAACTTCAGGTACTGCGATTTACTAAATATATCACGAAATAGTTTAACGAAAATATGTCACACAGCAGCCGCCTGTATCAACGCCAGTAAGTCTTTCGACAAAGTCTAGCAGAAACTTACTGTATATTGCCTTACTGTATAAAACGAACGAGTATGGATATAGTAGACCTACGATATGTCTTCTTGGATCATACCTAGCAAACAGAAGGTTAAGAGCTCGGATAGGGCCAATACTGTCTGAAGTTGGAGGTTCCATGGAGGCTGGAATAATATAGGAAGCGGTGCTGTGGCCTTAGTTGGACACCATACATACAGCAAATCCACCAACTGAACCCAGATCGTTTTACCCAAGTTTATACGCAGATGACACTGCAATAGCAGCTGGCAGTAGAGATACAGACCTAGCTACAAGACACTTGCAAAGAGCAGTAAACTGGCGACAAGCATGATGTATACAGTGAAAAATCGCAGTTAGCCCTGGAAAAAGAGGCCGTTATATACTAACAAAGCACAGGAGGACCGACTAGGGATCTATCCATATTCAACACCACAATCGAATGGATGAACCAAGATAAATATCTAAGTATAACGCTAGAACAAATCCTCTACAAAGCTAAAATACTTACGAGTCTCTCTATAGTAATTGGTCGGAAGAGTAAACTACGATTCAAACCCAAGATTATGATGACAAACTGCATAGTTTTGTCAACACTAGCATAATGCCTATTATTTTACAATAACATAATTATTGTAAATGAGCACGAAATACGAAAAGAATGGCAGCTGTATTATACAGTGTATATATCAGAGTTGTTTGAAGATGACAAGAATAATATTGTCGAATTCTACCAAAACAGTACTGACGGCCCAGAAATTATGAAATGCGAGGTAGAACACGATATAAATAATGCTAAAATTAGAAAAGCTTGTGGTCCAGATGATACACCAACTGAGTTGCTGAAACTAATAGAGAATGATAACATAAAAGTAGTACCTTTTTAAATTCAATATTGAAGAAATAACACCGGAGTGATTCCCGCATTTTGGCTAAAATCCATCTTTGTCACAATACCTAAAAAACGCAATGCGAGAAAATGCTCAGACTATCGATTAATTAGCCTAATGAGCCAGACTCTTAAAATTTTCCTCAGAATACTTCACAACATAATTAGACGCAAATGCGAATATCTTGAAGATACCTACCCAATTTGGTTTTAGAAATGTTATGGGAACCAGAGAGGTACTTTTTGCAGTTAACATCCTATTACAAAAATGCCATGACCAAAGAAAAGATGTATTTGCATGTTTTGTGGACTTGGAAGAGGCATTCGATAAAGTGCAACATGTAAAATTAATGCAAATACTGAAAAATATCGGAATAGATGACAAGGATATTCGTATCATTAAAAATTTGTACTGAAATCAAACTGCTATCGTAAAATTACGATGATATGAAATTACTACACTGATGAGATCTCTATACAACGAGGAGTCAGACAAGGTTGCATTCTGTCGCCAACATTGTTTAATGTTTACTCGGACCAGTTATTTAAAAAGGCACTTGAGAGACAACCATATGGAATAAAAATCAACGGGGAACTACTTAATGTGATTAGATATGCAGTCGATACAGTAATTCTATCAGATAATATTGAAGGTTTTCAAAGTCTGTTTGATCATATTCACGAGGTAGAAGAGGAAATGGGCATTAAAATAAACTCAAACAAAACCAAATTTTTGTCTTTAGTCGTAACCCACATCCCGATGCAAAGTTACTTTTACGAAAATGAAGTCATTTCTTTGCAATAACCATTTCAGTTTAGAACTAAGACAAAGAACGGTTAAGTGCTATGTTTGGTCCGTAATTTTGTATAGAGCAGAAATGTGGACGCTAAAAGTATCGATCATGAACAAAATTAAAGCATTGGAAATGTGGGTTTATAGACGAATGCTGAAGATACCTTGGACATCAAGGAAAACTAATAAAGAAGTACTAAGAATCGTCATCAAAGATAGTGAACTGCTGAAGACTGTTAAACATCAAAAAATGTCTTATCTGGGCAATATAGTAAGGGGAAGTCGATATAAAATATTACAACTGATCCTTAAAGGCAAAATAGAGAGCCGTAGAGGTGTAGGAAGAAAACAAGTTTCTTGGTTAAAAAACATTCGTGAATGGACTCAGATATCAAACGCAGGACAATTATTCCATATTCCATATCCCAAGATCGAGAAGTCTTCGCAATGGTGATCGTCAACGTCGGATAATTCTGATATGACACGCAAAGAAGAAGAATTTGTTTTTCGTATTGTGATTATAACTCAACAAGAAAAATAAATTCTATACCTATACAATTTATGAAAAAAAAGTTTTTGATCACTGTACCTGTAAATGATGGATAATTTTAGGCGTAACAAAAAAACATGAGTTAAAACATTCGACTTAAATTCAACAAACTACGTTTTGCGAGGCAAAATTTTCAATGTCAGGTTGAATATTCCCCAATCGAAGTCGCAACTCGAATTCCACATTTTTTGGTTAATTGCTGTATTTATTTTTAAACGCATAACAGAATTCCCTTTTGGACGAGTTTGTAGTTGGAAATGTTACCAGAAATTTAATATCTTTAGCTGCTATTTCCGGATGATATTTTGAAATTCTCCACTAAAAATTGATCGTTTCATTTAACCTATTCTTTTAACTGCCAACACGTAAATATATCAGCAAGCGTATTTGTTTATATTCCTGTCAAGTCGACAAGACTATCAAAATTGAGAGAAAATGGATTTCTAATACAGCTGTTTATACCATATCGCTTAGAAAGATATTTCCTCCTGGAAAATAATACAGAGAAGTGGAAAATTGAAATATTGAAATGTATTCTTTGAAATTCTAAAGGAATAAATACATGAAAACGAACTACTTTTACTCCATTCTCGACGGCAAATATGGTATTATATTTTTTTCCTTTAAAATTACGGACGGACACGGACACGTAATCGGGCTTGAATGTAAGTGATAAAAAGCGTGAGGATGACTCACGATCCTCAGTAATCTCACTAATCCAACGCGGCTGCAGTATTACGCATTTTTGAACCTTTGACAATTGTTATGTGGTAACGATTTAATTTGCGTACCTCACTAAGTATCACTTATAGATGGTTGAAAGTGGGGAATGAGCAATTACTGGGTTGAAGATAGGGTAAGCAAACAAACCAGAACGTTTGCGAACGGTCACTCTTGTTTTGGTTGGAGGGCAGGGTCGTAAGTAACCCTTAACTGGTCTGGAAAGAAAAAAATACATATAAGGTATGGCGGGGTCATATTTGAACTTTGGATTTTTTTGTGTAAATTAACAAAAAATTAAACAAATTATAATTAAAAAGTAGTATATTCATGATTATAGCACTGCATAAACCAAAAAATTCTTACTGCTAGCAAGAAATATACGGGGTTGACTTAAAAACCACTCCAAGTAAAAATCTCAAAAAATAACGAAAAAACACACGTGTATTTTCAAAAAGTAATTAATTCTTATTAAATAATGTTTAAATAAAGAATCAAAAACCAAATAAGAAATATTTGATTATATACAAAAAATTTAACAAACAAGTATGAACATGATGATAACTACTCAATATTACACCTACTACAAAAATTTGATGTAACACAATGGTGTTTGCATATATGTTTTTCACACTTATTACATCTAATTGATTGTTTATTATCATTACGTTGGCAAATATATCTTCCACGTTTAGGAGCTCTTTGCCTTGCCTGCTTTTGGTCGTCTACCGGGATGTGGCCAACTCGACGAATAAGTTCTCTCAATTCTCTGGGAATATTTACCATAACAGCACGCCGAACTAAGTGATTGTGTATTAGCTGTTTACCTAAATAAATCAAGAATTTTTGCCGTGTCAACCCAGATTTTGGATTAGCAGCGTTATATAAAATATGTCCATTGACACCAGCAACATCCATCATCCGAAACCAAATAGCTTGTGGCCATCTTCTAGTATGCCGTCCTACTTTGTAGTTGGCACAAGTTTGATCCAGTACATCCACCCCAACTTTAATAATGTTGTAAAAGTCTATAATATCCGGTAATTTCTTAGCTGTCTCCAATACTTTGTTATTATGATGGAGACTGGACACTAGACAAACGGGTCGGTTTTTTTTCGGTACGTAGAACACCAGGGTCACGTCTTTAGTAAATCCAAAAATAGATGAATAAACCGTACGTTGATTATTCGGTAAAAACTCCGTTGGCAAATTTTTTTTATTTATTCGCATAGTACCAACGTCAGTAAGTTTACAGCGTTGTAGCTCTTCAACAAGCTCTAGTGGAGAAAACCAGTTGTCACCAGTTACATTGCGATTGAAATTTACTATTGGTGCAGTGAGCGAAAGAACATTTAGTGTTGGTATGAATAGCTTTTTTGGATTAGATATTGCATCTTGTTTTCCAGTATGGCATTGATTAGATAATGAGTACAAGCGTCACACAGGCACATTATTTTGAGTCCGTATTTTTCAGGCTTACTCTTTATGTACATTCTAAATTTACATTTTCCACGAAAACCGACGAGCATTGTATCCACTGTTACGTATTCTTCACACGCATAATTAGTTTGACAGTTATTTACAAAATGATGAAAAATTTCAGAAATTGCTGCCAGCTTGCCGAAATTTACTGCCAAAGATGTCAGTAAAAAACTAAACTTTTTTGCTGTCAGTAAGGAACGGAATATATCACGACCAGTACCGTCAGTTGCAAAGATAGAATTTATATCTTCATTGTTTGATTTGAACACGCCTGCCAAATACAGAAGACCAATAAATGTTAACATTTCAATTTTGTCAACATGGTTTATTGTACTGCATCCTAAAGCGTTATCTCCATAATTTGTTTGCAAACTGGTTATTTTTTCGTTGGTTCTCTCAATAATCTAGTCAATTATTTTATCGTCAACTAACAGTTGGAATGCTTCAGCAGGAGTAATATTTTTGTTTATTCGTGCTGGTCCAGCAAGTCCTGATACGTGTGACACGATATTTGTTGCACGAGTTCGGCTCGACGCAGGAGCTTACTTTAACCATTTTTTTCTATTTCTCCCGTAATAGTAACTTTGCTGTTCGTTATCACTACTATCATCCTCACTACTCGATTTGGTACCTAAGATTTGATCGTTATTAATCCCAGTGTCACTTTAATCACCAGCTTTAGAGTCAGTATCATGCTCAATAACAATTGTCTCTGCATCAGATATGTCGAAATCGCTGTCACCAATCTGTTCAGCTATGTCTTCTAACTCCTGTTGTGTCAAGGGTCTCATTCTGACACTGGAATTAGCCATAAATATTTAAAACTAAATCACTGACAATTGGCCTTTTTAAGGTATGGCGGGGTCAATTTTGACCCTATCGACGTCTAACACTCAACAAAGTACAAAGTCAACTGCAGCGACTACGTTCAAGTAATGTATGTTTTTCTGGAATTTTAATAACCATTTTTTTTTTTTCTCTAAAATGACCCCACCATACCGGTTAGGGGTTAAGGGAGAGACTAGATGAAGTAGCTACAAAGAAAAAAATCAAAAAGTACTTACTATTTCTTGGGCCACACACACAAGAAGGTTTCTAAACTATTTGAAATGGAAGCTGTTTAAAACAATCCTGTTGCTTGATAGAAAGAAAGGTTTTTATTTTCTAAAAAATATTTAGGGTGAAAATCTTTTTAAACAAAATAATTCTACATTTCCTGGTTTAGAGAGGAACATTACATATTTATTATTACTTCACATCAACAGTTATTACAAATAATATTAACAAAATTTATTAACAAATCTTACAGGTTGGGCTACAGTTGTAACAATTTTACAAAACTATTTAAATAATTATTAGAAATGAAAATTATCTACATTTTTCAACAGAGCTTACATTGAGGTTAACCTTTAAACAAAACAAATTTCAAAATAATGGTTATGTACCAAACGTCAAAAAAGGATAATACTGACTTTCATAAATGAAATAATAATTAAATTGTACAAGTTTAGTTAAAAGAAGACTAATATAACAACTAGCTAATCCAAAAACCTTATAATTTTATTTATTTATAATTTTTTTAGTTTGTCATGAACGCAAATTTTTTATTAATGAAAAATTGTTTAATTTTTACTTTGAATAATTTTACTAAAGCGTACCTAATATCACTTTCTGATTCATTTCTTTTAAGAAAGTTTTGGGATTGTGTTTGAATCAAAACACTGCAAACAACACGCAATTGTGTCGCACACAAACTGGAATTGGTTTGGAGTGACCATGGAATAGAAAATAGCCAAATTCTGGGAGGTAGAACACTAATTTGGGCTTCGTGTTATCCTGGATGACAACAAACTGCAATCTTCAAAACTCGGCCATTAAATTTTTTCTTTAAACCATGTGGATGTTTCAAATGGTTGGAAGCCCCGTCTTACAAATCTCCCACAGAGGGCACAACACAACCAATCGACGACTACCTCAATAAAAAATACCAAATAGCATTTTGAGTCCAAATCCACCTCTCAACTTAAAAAAAATGCCAGCTTTTGAAGACTACACGACTATCCCTTCCGAATCTCAATCTCTAGAATCTACCTAGCTTCTACCTAGCTCTAACTGTTACTATACTTAACTGTTTTTAAATGACAAAAATCTAAGAACGAACAGCAATAACGAACTTGAAAAAGAAAAATCCGGACTAAACAATGAACTGACTCCTATCCATTGCAAAGTGACATAATTTGCTGAACCCGGTATAAACAAAGCATAAATGGAAATACAGTCATTCGAGGTAACTTTGATCCAGTTTTTAAATATTTTCTTAATTTATTTTTACACTGACCTCCTTAGTTGTCCTTTTATATTATATCATGACTGTGTATTAGTTCGATAATGTTTTACAAGCTTAAAAATTCGCAACCGTAGCAAGTATAATCAAGAAAAAAAATTTTGGCATGGTTCAAAGTTAGACCCGCTAGAACAGAAAGGACAGAACAGGATCAAATCGTCAGTAATGAACGCAAGACAGAACATAACAAACTGGAAAATCAGCAGAAAAGGACTTCGCATTCCCTTAAAACATTTTCCTTGGGTGAAATTCAAAGCAAGAAGGATCTGGCAGAAACTATTAATTTTAAAAATCAAGAAATATTTTCTGGATTGTGTTATTTTTGTACTTTCAATATTTCTATCCATTCATTAAGTATAAAATGTAAGTAGTGAATATTTCAGAATATTTTAGAATTCAGTAATGAAGTAGAAAGAATATTTCATTTGAGATGCATTGAAAATAACAAACTTCACAAATCAAATTTCAATATGTTTATTTGTGCCACTTGTTAAAAAAAAAACTGTGATTCACCTATCAAGTAAAAAATTTAATATTTCTTTTGGTAAACTAACGAAGAATCTGTATTTAGTATTGTTTTGTAGGACTTTAGTTTCTCAATAAATATTTTTAAATTAGGTTTAGAGTGCATATTGTAGAATCAACCCATAAACAGTCATATACAACAGAATGGTAACCAGGTCTGGGCTAAACATTTTATGCTGTGTAACAACTGTGTAATTTTTGTACATCTGAAGTAACCTAATGCACTCTTGCAAAGTTGTCCTGATAGTTTAAAACACCAAATATATAGGATTTTCTTTATCAATGCAGATATAGTTCAAAGTTACAGAATCAATGATTCTGTCTCCGGCTTCTATAAACAATGCAGCTTCGTTTATTTTCAAAAATTTGTGGGTAGTGGGTAGAGTTTGGAGAGAAAAATATTAAACAAACATTACGTTCCCTTGCAAGAATAAATGTCTTTAGTAAAATATTTGCTGACATGTTGTAGCCTATCAAGATCTTTTTACCTTCGTTTTTGTTGGCGTACGGTAGAAAATGTGTCTTAAACCAGTTATCAAATACAGAATTATACAGAATTTTCAATCCAGCCCGATTTTGAGCTGTTCAACTTCGTACCATTAAGTGCACCAAAAATTCAATCAGACCACTTCAGACTACCTTTCATTTACATATGGAGGTAGAAACTCTCCATCTGCATTTACACAACACAAAGTGGTAAAACTAGATTTCGTTGAATTTATGATTCTCTCTGGATTCCTGCACCCTCTTCTGAATAAAAGTTTTCTTTTTGTTGAAACGTCATGGAAACCTGTTTTATCGTAATTATAAATATTGTTGGGTGCTATTGTTGGAAGGCAACCATATATACTGATGCGATGTACTGAAAACGACCAATAGTCAGAAATACGTATATACGGTTGCCTTCTATCTTGTACACATATTTTATTATATATTTTTTTTGGTTGCAAGCTATTCCAATATCTTTTACCTTAATTTTACTACCAATTCGCATTAACCTTTTTCTTGTTGTTTGAAACATTCTAAATGTTTTCATTCCTTTCCGCAGATAGCTTAGCTTCCTCCGTGGATGTGTTGGTTGTTGCTCTGGAAACCTCAGAGTCTTCTAACATTGACACAAATTGGTCGCATTGCTCCTGTAGTGGTCCTTCCTTAAGTTAATATGATCTTTTTCTATAAAAGTCAAAAAGAAATTCTAATACAAACCAGATATAAAAAGAAGCAATGCATGACAGAAGAAATTTTAGATTTAATGGAAAAAAGACGTCAATATAAGAACAAATATATTCAGATGTACAAAAAGTGGATAAACAAATAAAATACAGAATTAAGAAAGCGAACGAACAATGGCTAAAAACACAATGCGCAGAAATAGAAGTATACCAGAAAAGACATGATAGTTTTAACACACATAAAAAAATTAAAGAATTAACTCACAACAATAGAACAAGAAAACCGAGAATAATGAAAGATGCAAATGAAAAACTTGTGTTGAATACTAACGACAAATTAAAGAGATGGGCAGAATACATCAATGAACTATTCAAAGACGAAGAATAGAACAGAACAGTCGAAGATATAAGTAGAACAGGATATGGTTTTAAAGATATTAAAAGAGGAAATTAAAATGGCATCAAAAAATAACAAAAATAGTAAAGCATTAGGTCCAGACGAAATCCCTATAGAAATCTTAAAAGGCATGAATGATGAAACCTTAGACATTATAGTAGACTTATTTAACTCAGTATACAAAACATGACACATACCTTCACCTTTTGTGCTATCACTAAAAATATAAAAGCTAAATATTGCAATGAATACAGAATAATATTACTAATAAGTCACATTCTTAATTTATTATTCCTGAAAATAGTACATGGTCGTATAAATAAAAAACTAGAAGAAGGAAAAGATGATAGTAAGTTTGGGTTCAAAAACGGACTAGGAACCAGAGAAGCGTTATTTGCTTTTAATGTGTTAGCTCAAAGATGCATGGATATGAATGTTGATGTGCATGTTTGTTTCGTTTATTTTGAAGAAGTATTTGACAAAGTAAGACATGAAAAATTAGTCCATTCTAAAGACAAAAAATATAGACCACAGGGACTTACGAATAAGAACGAACCTCTACTGGAATCAAAGAGCACAAATCGTAATAGATAACGAACCCAGTCCAGAAATTGAAATCAGGAGAGGAGTTAGGCAGGGATGTATAATGTCCCCATTACTATTTAATGTATATAGTGAAGCCATTTTTGAAGAAGGATTACTATCTCAAAGTGAAGGAAAAATAATTAACGGAAGATCTATTAACAACATAAGATATGCAAATGACACCGTGATTATGGCAAGTTCTGCTGAACAACTCCAATTACTGGTAAACAAAACAAACAGTTTCTGTGAAAAATATAAACTAAAAATAAATAAAAAAACCAAATATATGATAATAACAAAGAAAACAAATGTACCAACAAACATACATTTGGGAAATATACCGATAGAAAGGGTTGATAAATAGAAATACCTAGGAACCTGGATTTCAGACAATAATGATCAAACAACCGAAATAAGAGTTAGGATAGAAATAGCAAGAAATGCGTTTGTAAAAATGAAAACATTATCTGCAACAAAGATCTTAGATTAGAACTGAGAGTAAGAGCACTATGCTACGTGTTTTCGATACTGCAATATGGACTTGTACATTGAAACAAGAACACATAAATAAGTTACAGTCCTTTGAAATGTGGTGTTAAAGGAGGATTCTTAGAATAGCATGGACACAGAAGAAAAGTAACACGGAAGTATTTTGAGAAATAAGCAAAAAATGCGAAATAATAAACACAATAAAAATAAGAAAGTTACAATATCTGGGACACGTAATGAGGGAATAGCGATATGAACTGCTAAGGTTGATAATACAGGGAAATATAAAAGAAGGAAGGAGTATAGGAAGAAGAGTGTTATGGTTGAAGAATTTAAAGGACTGGTTTAAATGCAGTTCTATAGAACTCTTTAGAGCAGCAGTAGATAGAGTAAAGATAGTGATGATGATATCCAACCTCTGATTGAGAGACGGCACTTGAAGAAGAAGTCACATTTAAAAAGAGTTGTTAACCACAGCAAAAATAGCCAAAAACGAATATCTAGGTCACATCATGTGGAAGAGCAAAAGATATTATGGGTTGTTGCAATTAATTCTGCAAGAAAAAGTAGACGGAAAACGAGGACCAGGAAGGCGAAGGATCTCCTTGCTGAAAAATCTACGTACGTGGTTCAACACAACAACTACACATCTTTTCAGATCAGCAGTTTGCAAAATATAGATTGTTATGATTATCGCCAACATCCGAAACGATTCGAGCTCGATGAAATGGGTTGAATTCTTGATGTAAGAATCCGCTTCTTCTGCATATAGTTGTAGCTGTTTACCCAGAAATTTTGCCAGTGGCTGTAGAGGAGATCCAATAGAACTAACTATTGGCTGCAATTGTACTTCTACTCTATGTAGCTTGGCCCTTGAAGTTTTGGACTTTTTGATAACTTCTTTCTAGGCATGAAATGTAACAGATGTTCCTCTTTGATATCTGGGGCTTTGATCCTGGCTTTTTTTACTTTTTCTAGATATGTTGTAGGGTCCGACGAGATTCTTTGATGTGTCGTATCGTTTAGAATATTGCTTATTTTTGCTTCGTAATCTTGAATATTCATTACTACCGTGGCATTGCCTTTGTCTGCTAGGAGCACGATGATTTCTTTATTATGTAAGGCGTCTTTTCCTTAGTGAGTTAAATTTTTTTTGGTAGTTTGACTGTTTTTAATCTTTTAGCTTATAATTTATATATTTATATATATATTATATATATATATATATATATATATATATATATATATATATATATATATATATATATATATATGTATATATATATATATATATATATATATATATATATATATATATATATATATATATATATATATATATATATATATTTATATATATATATATATATATATATATATATATATATATATATATATATATATATATATATATATATTGCCATGATGTTTTGTTTGTGTGTGAGCAATGAATAATTTAAAATAACTTATATAAGTATAGGGTTTTAATCGCGGTTCTCAAGTTTATAAGTACTTTTTAAATTATCTTTATTATAACTATTATGAAACACATATATATCTAATATAGACAATATAAATTTAGAACAATCTATCTTAAATTTGAAAATTCTTACAATAGATATAATAGATACGTAGAATACAAGTAGGAAAAGTTTACTTACAAATTTGTACCAGCTCAGCTACCGTCGGACACACTTACTTCACTAACTCACAACCTATTCTTTATCACTTACTACCCCTGGAGACTACCTCGAAAACCAACCATTCACTTTAAGAAATTGGAACTAACTAACTATCTTATTTCATCTATCCATCCATCCAACCTCTCATAATACACACATATCTCACCACTTTCCAAATTCTCGGCCAATCAAAAATTTGCATACCACTCCCCACATAAAATCAGAAATACCTACTTCTTCTTCTTTCAGTGCCCTGTCCGATTATCGAACGTTGGCGATCATATTGGCAGTAATAACCTTATTCACGGCGGCTCTAAATAAAGTAAAGGTGGTTTCTTGATACCATTCTCGGAGATTTCGTAGCCAGGATGTTCTTCGTCGGCCTAGGCCTCTCCTTCCGTCGATCTTACCCTGTATTATGAGGTGTAGAAGGTTATACCTCTCTGGATGTCTCATTACATGACCGAAATATTGTAACTTCCAAATTTTTATCGTTTTTGTTATTTCTGTGTTCTTTTTCATTTGATGTAAAACTATTTCATTTCTTATTAGATCAACCCAACTTATCCGCAATACTCGTCGATAAATCCACATCTCAAAGGCCTCTAATTTTTTCATTAATGTCTCTGTAAGGGTCCAGCTCTCCATACCATACAGCAATGTGGAGAATATGTAGCAGCGTATTAATCTGATTTTAAGATTTAACGTAATATCTCTATTAATTAGAATTTTCTTTCTGGCTTTTTCAATGCGTATTCTTATTTCTTTATTTATATCCCAGTTATCGTTAACATTTGCACCCAAGTAGGTAATATTGTGGACTCTTTCTAACTCTATTCCATACGCTCTGATGTTCGTTGGTTGTAACTCCGTTTTGCTGACAACCATAAATTTTGTCTTACAAGTACATATTAAGTTTTAGCCCATATTCATCACATGCTTCGGTTACCCTATTTAGAAGTCGTTGCAGGTCTTCTTCATAGGAGGCAATAATTACCGTGTCGTCTGCATGTCTGAGATTGTTGACATTAATTCCGTTGATTTTTATGCATGTATCTTCAACTAAGGCCTCTTTAAAAATAAATTCGGAGTAGATATTAAAAAGTAGTGGCGATAGAATACATCCTTGCCTTACTCCACGTCGTATTTCCACTGCTTCCGTGTTGTGTCCAGCTCGTATTTTTGGACATTGATGCCAATACAAATTTGTGATAATACGGAGGTCTCGGTCATCAATTCCCACCTGTTGAAAGACACAAGAAATACCTACAAACTTTCCTAATTCATATTATTTCGACACTTAATTTCTACTGGGTATTTACAGATTTCGAAAAACCATTTACTTATTTGGGCGCACTCAGGATCAGAACCATTTACTCGGATTACGGAACACTTTATGGCTCATGGAAAAAAACCATCGTTAACTTCTCTTCATTGTATCCGCACTATCCACTTGTTATATTTATACAAAAGATTATTTATGACTAAGATTATATATATATATCCGGTTTTTTAGGCGTTACGCCTGTCCGGTAGGGATCTATGGAGGAGTATCACCGAGCCGCAAGCCCTTATCTCTTGCCGTACTGCTCCACCATAGGCCGATCAGATCCCAGTATATCCTAGTCTAAGCCGCAGATTCATCTAGAATTTTAAACTGCTGCGTTAGACTTTTTGTTTTCTGTACACCGAGCTTGGGCTCGATCCCACATCCACTAAACCATTCGACAGTGAAGCGAATGAGAGGCAGCCGTACAGCCCGCTGAGCTATCTGACCGACCGATGACTAAGATTACTTTTGGTTAATTTCAGGCAGTTCGGAGTATTTTTACTTTCTATAATCTCTGAAATATTTATTTCATCGTACGTTTAATATTTAATATTTAATATTTTTACTCTTCAATTTTGAATACCATAACGATATATATATATATATATATATATATATATATATATATATATATATATATATATATATATATTATTTGCGTTTAAAAACAAAAATTAGAACTACTTAAAAGCACTCCTCTTGCTCTTCCAGAATTATTTTTTGACTCCACAGCCTACCTATATTTATTATTTTTGTTTCAGGTGGTATGAGCACAACGGTTCATCCAGTAGAAGACGGTTTTGCAGCGTATTCAACAGCACTTAGTGTAACCATAGCCATAGGATGTTCTCTTCTTATTCTCAACGTCCTAATTTTTGCTGGAGTTTATTATCAACGAGATAAAACAAGAATGAACGAAAACGGAGGACATCTTTCTAAAAAACGAAATGAAAATGGCCAAATGCCTAACAATATCTGTGGTGACTTAGAAAGCAGTATTATTGGTGTTAAAAGTGACCCAGCTACAATCCTTGGCCATCACCATTCACACCATCAGCTTCCCCCGCCAGAGTTTGCGGATTTACCTCAAAATAACGCTACTCTTCCTAGACCACCTCCTCCTCCAAAGTTGTCAAAAGCCAACGTAAATACATTATCAGCTCATGGGCATCATCAAATGCCCGAAAATCAGCCACTGCTGTCGACGCATAGCATACAGCTTATTAACACCGGTACTCTTACGAAAAAGAATACCCAAATGAACTCTAAACATAACATTAAAATGGAGGAATTGAGGGTGTGACGGCGCTACGTGCACTAAAATTATGTGCAATAACTTTTGCTCAAACATTGGTTATTTTTTGAACAAAAAGTGGTCTTCAAAAATTTGCACGGTATACAAAAGTATTGTGTTATATCCTAAGATATAGTATTAGAACAATGAAATAACTTTAAAAGATCTCATTAACAAGTTAAGTTAAAAGGTACTACAAAATCAGAGTCAATAGCTTTATGTAGTTAAAACGAATCTGATACACATACTATTTTATTAAAAAATCCTGAATAGTTTGTAACAAATCCAAATTATTATTTTAATTAATGGTAATGAAACAAATTATATTTCTTTAAAATATCTTTACGAGCACTTTTTTATTTTAATTATTTATTAAAAGATATGAAAACTATTGATCTTGATATATTAGATGTTATGCTTACAACTTAACTACATAAAAAAGCAAAAAAAAAATAACTCCTTTATTTTTTTTGTTTATAGTTAATCTTCAGTGGCTTGGAGATTAATACGAAATCTAAGGAGGGAGGAAATAAATACAACAAACCTACAAACCACCACAATCAGTGTATTCAAAAAGTCACTTAGCAAAAAAACTAGAGTAAAGAACTGAATATCTTTAACATACACCCAGGAGTCGGAGGCGGCTTAGGTTAGTTAGGTCGGAGACGACCTAACTGCCAAATTTATAAAAACCATGAAAAATAAAAGAGCCTATGGATGACAAGGAATCCCTGCTGAACTTTAAAAAAATGCATCACCAACGCTAGTCGTAAATTAATATGAACCATTTGAGCTGTAAAAGCAAGCAGAATTTCTAGTGAGACGATCTAGTCGACTACATCTAAGTACTACATTATCAAACTAATTTTGTAAGAAAAGGTATAAAGTCGCAGAGGTTCTGAAAGAGAATAACATTTTTGGATAAGGAACATAAGGGACTGGTATAACATCAAAAATGAAGCAACTTTACTTCGAAGAGTCGTAAACGGTAGTCTGCAAATGGTTTGAAGAATACAGGTAATAATACCGTGTAACCAAATATGTTTATTGTTATATGTACTCTTCGAGAAATGAATTTATTTGGTTTTTAGCTCATTTGATCTTGAGGTTTTTTGCATTTTCTTTGCATTTAGCCGCCACCTGGGGACGCTCATTGCAGCAGTTACATGCCCCAGTGACAGTATTTTTATCAATCATTATTTACTAATTATTTCCATATTTCTTCGGCTGACTCTTTAATATTCTCCAGCACAATTCGGTTGATTGCTAGTCAGTGAAATAATTTCCTATACTTTCTTATTTAAGAGTTAACTTGTTTCTGTTATTATTTCACTTTCTATTTCTGGTTAATTTCATTCTTATTTTCTGACTCCAAATCAACTATTTAAGCATTTGGAATTGTGAAAGCAGCTATTTATTTAAATATTATTATAAATCTCATTTTTGATGGCATATTAATGAAATTTACTATTTTGATTAAGTATAAGCGATAATTATAGTTTAAAATTTAAACTTTAAAATAAATTTATTCGGCGTTTCGATTTCAACTTCTGAAATCGTGCTCAAAATAAAAAACATTAATAAATTAAACAAATTTAGTTTTTATTACTTAGTAAAGAGTCTTTAAATAATTTACTTTTATCTTACTCATTCACTTTGACTATTCAGAAAAATATTTCATTCTTGGGACGACTTTATTGGAAGATAATCCGCCTTTGGGTTCCCGTTCGCCAAGCCTGTCTATTCTGCCAGTCTTCTTTATGTAGATTTCTTGCTGACATTGTTTTTGAAATTCCTTGCATCCATGTTGTTGGTGGTCGTCCTCGTTTTCTTTTCTCTGGTGGTACCCATTCTAATATTTTTTTGTAGTCTTTCTTCTCCCATACGTCTTACATGTCCGTACCATGTCAGTTGTTGTTTTTCGATGTCTTCTATAATTGATCTTTGTACATTCACTTGATTCCTTATGTCTTCATTTCTCACATGTTTTAATCTAGACTTTCCCGGTTAGACTAGGTTACATGAAATCAACTTTAATTTAAAAATATCGGAAAAATCATAGCATGTACCTTTTAAAAGAAAACTTCATCCAAGGATGATAGTAAAATTCTCCTGTTAGAGATCCCATAATCATGGGAAAAAAATCTCATGATACTATCCCGACATGGTAATTTGATCTAATATTGAGTTTACTCTCAATATTATTACCAAATTCCGATTTTATATTTGAGTTATTTTAGAACATAAATTATGTATCCTCGATAAGTTATTGACTTACCAATAGTGGTAGTTTCTCTACATAGACTTCCTATTTTGGTATGGGTAACCAAACTATACTGCATTCTAGAGAGGAATTTTCACCGCAATTGGTTTCATTTAACATGAGTCGCTTTTTTAATTTTTTTACTATCTGCTTCTTTAAGGACTGTAATTGAAACATCCCATTGAATTCTATGTTCATTTTTCGATGCTTGTTTAAATATTTGAGATCTATCAAGTTCTCTATTTTTAATTTAAGATTAATGTTCACTTATTTCGACATTTATTGGTCTTTACATTCACAAGGTATACAATTCTTTGCTCTTTCTTGTTTATTGTTAGGGTTAGGTTTAAATAAAATTGATCTCTTGTGTAAGAGTTTTGGCAGAAAAACTTTGCGGTCGTTATTAAGAACACAAGTGTTGTTAAATGTTTTTTAGAAGCAGATGAAAAATAAGCAAATTCAAAAATTTACGTATGTTTATATTGGTAAAAAAAACTACCTAATTTGAACTAATGGTTATGAATATTGCATTCAACAAAGCTAGAATCTAGCTAGAATCTTGCTGACGACACCGTTCTTCTGGCTGGAACACTAGAAGTATTGCAACACCTTGCTGAACAGCTAAATATATATTAGAACAATCCTGGACTAAAAATAAATTGGAAGAAAATTGGTACTTACAAATGCACAAAATATCAAAGTTAAGCTGGTACTAGATAATATAGAAATTGAACAAATATCTTCGTACAAATACCTTGGAGCATGGATCACAGACGATACTGATCAGACAAAAGAAATAAGATGCCGCATTGAAATTGCACGGTAAACTTTTAATAGAATAAGAAAACTTTTTTGTAATCGCAATATCAATATATCGCTCCGAATAAGAATGCTTCGATGTTATATTTTCTCTACCCTTTTATATGGGGTTGAAGCTTGGTCACTTAAAAAATCCAACAATCCAACAAAAAACCTAGAAGCATTCCAAATGTGGTGTTATCGACGTATTTTGAAAATATCACGAATGGATCGCAAAACAAACGAACAAGTTCTCGAACAACTAGGAAAACAATGCAAAGTTGGAAATTCCATAAAAATCAGGAATTTGGAATACTTGGGCACATCATGAGAGGTGAAAACCTAACAATTAATAAGAAAGAACAAAGAATTATATTTATAAAATACCTTGTGAATGTAAACATTTTTATTTGGGTGAAACATAAAGACAAATAAACAAGTTTTATTCAAAAATCCTTTATAAATGGTATATAATTAGAATACCCTTTCTAGCTACGTCACAAGGGAACGTTTTCGGACTAACAAGTTGATTATCAGTTTATTTACCTGTAAAATGTATTACCACTTTAGTGAATACATACCTAATGATTAAAATCACGAAAGCAGAAATTTGAAGATTTCTATTGACACAACTAAAATCCAGATTTGTGCTTTAATCTGTGCCTTCTAAAAATTGCAAGGTCTAAAAGACGTTACTAAAAATGTGAAGGGAGAAAATGAGAAATCTAAAATTGCATTCTCAACTAAGCAAAAATCCTTGGCGAAATGGTTTCTTGTACTCATACAGAGTATATCGAAATAAAAGAAAGACAGTCAAGACTTGATTTCACCTTTAGTGCCTCTGTACGTGTAAGCAAATATACAAAGGCACTATACGTCTTAACGTACTTAACTGTCTTTCTTTTGTAAAGATTAAATTTTGACTTACGTCGCAAATTCCAAATTAAATACCACACTTTCATTTAGTTTTTTCATAATTTTTTCTCATGATTTCCTATGGGTTCACTAACATTAGAATTTTACTGTCATCATTTCAGGTGGCTGTCTTTTTATTTTTTTAAGGTCAATTCACATGCTATGATTTTTCTGACTTGTTTTTACTAAGTTAAAGTAGATTTTATGTACAAAATTGAATAAACTATTTTCCAATAAAGTCTGCCCAGTAACTCAAGTCAAAAATATTGACAATATCATTTTAAAGTCATCTATTTTAAAATTCTACAGCGATTATCAACATAACGTTGATAATCGTTGATAATCACTTAAAGCAAGGCAAAACGTGTAGTATAAAGGTGTGAATTTACAAAGAAAAAATAATAATAAGCGTCCCAGCTAAACGGTCCAAAATATAATTTGTTTATAGCCTGAAAAGTAGTAACTAGACGAATAAGCTACTAAAAATAATACATATATCTGTATGTGTGCATTTTGGATAAAATACAAGACACTTTTTGAAGTAGTAAGCACTCCCTAAAACATAAAAACCATAACTTATGGTGCAAGGTTATAAAAAAGGGTAAAGCATATTCAAATTTAAAAGCAAAGTGTATAGAGAAAACAGTAATTAAAGATCTAAAAAATAATTGAAAATAAATATAAACTAAATTTCAAAGGGCTCAACTGATAGACTACATTGAGATCTGGCAGATCTTTTGTGTGTAAGAAAAGACCAGTATAAGTATAAATATGTATATGAACAACAGAAATGTTATAAACCTATTACTATCGCTATGAATCAATAACCATAACACCTAATGACATATCTACGCTAAATGAAAATAAAAAAATTCAATCAATTCAAAAGAAATTATAACTTTACTGTAATCAACTAAATAAGCAATCGTTTAACACTTGTGATGGTGGATAAATGTAATATGAGAAGAAAAGCCACTTTTTAAGTAGCATTTTTGAATCAGCTGTGTTTTTGACAATGTTTGTTGTAAGCTTTTCGACAGTTTTTAAACCAGATCCAGTAGTAGACATATTTGCTATGTTTGTTGTAACTTCTTTGTAAATTATAACCAATGTATAATTATTGTTTTTCGTTTTAAGTGCTCGTTATTTAAGGTTTTTTTTTTGGCATTTAAGTTAAGTTTTCAATCAGGATTGATTAATAAAAATTATTGTCATTTTGGCTCAATTTAGAAAAAAATATTTTGAATACTATTCAGCTTTAATATATTTTTTTATTTAACTACGTTTTTATCTTACATATATATTATATTGTTTATGTACATCTGATATTATTTCTCGCTTATTTTTACACATTTTTCAGTTTGATATGATCTTTAATATTTCAAAATAAATATTGCAAAAACAAGAAACTTTTTAAAATACCTTTGTCTATTGTTTTACATTCCACTGAATGTTTCAGACTTATTACTCCAGAAATATATTAATCTATATAAACAGATATAGATCTTTTGGTGTTTAATCTGTACTATACAAAGTATACATTTCCTATTATAGGAGATATATTCAGTGTTTGATTGAGGCTATGTAAGAGAATTTTCACTAGAAGATTTTTTAGATATCAAACACTTGTTTTCACTAGACTAATATGCATTAATAGTTTGTCCATCTTTCTTTTACTCGACTAATGCTTTAGGTATAATCTCCCCTAGGAAAATAAATTGTATATTACAGATAAATGAGTTGTTTTACCTCATAGACCTTTCCACAACGCTACCTAAAAGATCTTTTATTTATACTCTCTTCTGGATCGAGACATTTAAGCATTTTCTCCAGTATGCTGCCGATATGGGCTGGCTGGTTCTTTTTCCCATACATGCTATATCGAGTTCAGATCTGGGACAAACGCTGGCCAATGCATTGTTATTATATTCACTTATAATTAAAAGTCTATTACACAATGGGCGATGTGTGAGCGCACATTATCCTGCGATAGAAGGAAATTGTCTCTAAAATATGGAACAAAGGGAACACATGGTCTTATCTTATCTGCTTATCTTATTTATCTGCTTATCTGCTTTTAAAAGTTCATTATCAATTACCACTAACTTCGTTCTTGGCCCAAATATATACCGCTCCACACCATAATTTAACCTCCACATAATGTAGTAATATTTCCCTATTGTCGATGGAATTTACACAAAACCAGGTTTTATCCGTGAAGAGAATTTGGGATTACTGGTTATTTTACTAATTTTGATATTCTTGATTATATTCCAGTCGCACTAAATAATGGTATATTTTAGAGAGCTCTTATTGATACACATTACTTGAGACCAGCTGTTTAATTCTTTTACTCACTGTGCTCTTACTTATAGAAGTTTCACAAACATGTGGCAGTATTTTTTGTTTAACCTTCCGTTGAACATCTATTTCTTAATGTTTTTAGCTTTATAAATCGATCATCTGAAGCCGTTGTTAAACGTTTTATGCTTTGTTTTCTTCGTCTCCAATAAACTCAAATTCCAAAGTTAGTATTTCTTATTAACAGCTAATACGACTTTGAACACAAACAAATTGATAATTTGACGTTTTGACATTTAAAACTTCATTGTTGGCGTGTACCGTTCAAAGCCATCTTAATATAGTATATAAAATACAAACATACAAAGATAAATTACATTTTTAATCTGTCACTTCTTCAAAACCATTTCCTTAAGCACATATTGCAAAATCGTCAGCATAGAGGAACTGCTTGGTTTCGGTCGGCGTAGGTTGGTCGTTTGTGTATATATTGAATAGCATTGGTGCAAAAACACTTTCCTGTGGGAGGCCATTTTTTGGACTCTCCACCTACTTACTTTACCCTGTAGCATAACTAAAAAATGTATGTTTTGCAGTAAAAGATATACGACCTTACCTAGATGGTGGTCGTTAAGATTGTCGTATAATTTGCGGAGCAATATTTTGTGCCTTACTGTGTCCAAGGCTGCTGTCAAATCTACGAAAACAGCTCCTGTTATAAGTTTTTCTACAAAGCCCTCTTCAATGTGTTCTGTTAGTGCGAGTACTTAACCGGTTCATGATTTGCCCGGTCTGAATCCTCCTTGTTGTTTGATGAGATGCTTGTCGATATTTTTTTACATTCTGGCGAGTATGAGTCTCTCGTATTGTTTTAAAAAGTGAAACAACAGCGAAATAGATGTGTAGCTACTGGAATTTTCTCTGTCCTTTCCTGAGTTTAACAAAGCTATTACTTTGGATTTCCTCCATAATTTTGGAATTTCGCATGCTTTGCAGCACGTGTTATAAAGTTGCAAGATCCAATTTTTTGCTGCTTGGCCTAGATGTTTTGTTTTTTCACATCCACACCTGCAGCTTTCCCATTTTTCAACCTGTTCATATCGTTGTGGAGTTTTTTTAATGTAAAAGGAGTTGTTAGGTGGATTGTCTCCGAATCCAATCTTCTTCTAGTGTTTGGGTCCGTATATCCTTTCGTAGTTCTTCCATTTATAAGAAGTTGAGCAGCGACTAGGTTTGCTGTAACCTTGAAAAGTGTTTTATGTTCTTTTGGATCACTGCTTTTTTTACAAGGTTCCATGCTATTTTGCTACTATGTGCCATGTCCATTTTTTCCAGGTTCTTAATCCACTTTTGATGTCTGGCTTGACTTGGCTGTTGGAGTAGTACTGCTCCGCAGTCAACCGTTTCATGGCTTAAAGCGTCAGTGAAATAGAGGGTTTCGTATGTTCTTATTAGTCCTTTGTACTCGCTGGATATCCCGGGGACATATTGTTGTCTACATTATCTGCGGATAGCTTTTCTAGACACATTTTTGAGTACCTCTATAAATTTTTCCTAGTTCTCTACTTTTGGTTCAAGACATAGTGGCTCAGAATCTAGCATATCTGCATACTTTTGCCAGTTTACCTTTTTGAAATTAAATCTCCTGAATGGAATAGCTTGAGGTCTGACAATTGGAAAAATATTTATACCAATTGGTCTATGTTGAGTTTTTGGTATGGCACTATATACTACGTCGGTCTTTGATGTTATTACTTGAAAAACATTTATCCGGATTATATCTTCTTTTCCAAACTTTACTCTGATAAGATGGTGCAATCAGTTTCATACCGGAGACTTTCAGTCTCGCTTCAGTTAGGTCTCTGTGGGTTTCCTGGATGCACAATACCGCACATTTTGTGTTTTTGCAGAATTCTGATAAGATGTCTTGTTTTTCTGTAGTGATGCCTTTAATATTTATGCTGGCTACTATCAGTATTGTCTCTGAGAAGAACCGTTGTGGCTTGAGGTTTGCCATCTGATTTGGTTTGGTCCGATCTTGGAAGGATTAGCCGTTTACTAGTAGATGTTTCGCCGTCAATAGTGTTTACTTTGTAGTTGATGTAGCACTAATAATCTCGTTGAAGGCTCTTTCCTTATCCACCGTGAGAAGTCATAACCAGGAAACAATCAAATAAAAATAATAATTATTAAAGAATATGAAACTCTACACTGAGACGTTAATTTGTGTTAAGTTATTACCAGAAAATACTATCAGAATACTTGTTATAACGTTCTAATTTTATCAACAGTCTTAAATTAATAATTAACTTATGGAATTTGTTTTTGTTTGAATTTCATTCTTTTTCATTGATTTTGAAATATGAACTGAAATAAAAGCAGAAATATAAAATAAAAACCTCAGATTTTAAGCGTGCATAGTATTCAAGTAAAATTTTTCTATATTTTAAATGTAAGTGTAACAACAATACTATATACCTGGAGTTGTGAAGACACATTTGTACTAATGAAGACTAGTTACATGTATTACTATTTTATCAAACATATTTGTTTTGACGAATAGAACAAAAATATCTCGTAAACTTAATGTCTATACAAGTGTACATCAGGGTAATCGATATTTCCATTTATTAAACAACAAAAAGCGAGGATTTTTTAGTAATCATTTTAAAAATTAAGATATTTTGTTTATTCAATAACTAATTATTTATTCCTTTTTTAAAACTAAAAATTAGAAAAATATCAGCCCCTATTTATTACATAAACAATAATAATTACGTCATAGTGTTTCCTGTATTGATTTCCATTGCAGTAAATAGAAATACCAAAAAATAATAATAAATTTCATCAAATTCCTCTACAGTATTGTAGAATGTTTGTCTTAAAATAAACATCGACAAAACCAAATAAATGCGATTTGGTACCACAAACAGTCAGTATATTGCGATTAACATCCAGGACATTGAGAGTGTTCTAGTTTATATAACTGGGCAGCATAATTTTCTATAACGGTGATATAGAACGTGATATGCAATTAAGAAAGCTCGTAATGCCTACAATATGCTTAATAATATATGGAAATCAAGGATTTACCCAACTATCACCAAATTAAAAATCTGTAAAAAACTTATGTAAAAATTAGTATTCGCCGAGAAACTAACAAGATCACAAGATCACACTTCCAACAATAGAATATTAATTTAGTTTAATTTTGAGTTTAGGTAACATTATTAAAATGATTGCAAAAGTTCTCAGTAGTAATCTTGTAAATAAGTTATTAAAATTTACCACAAAAAGCTTCTAAACTTCTACGAAAGACTCAGCAAAAGGGATCTATTTTAAAGCACACGAACCATCCCGTGAAAGACAGTGTTTTTAAAGTCCAAACATGACAACACAACGCGAATGACCAACCTTGCAATTTTATCTTGCAGATTCAAATATTTGAAACAGTTATCCATATTAGTCACCTGAATTATATTATATTTATTAATGCTAATTCTTTTATTTCCGATAGACAAGCTTTAACCCGCAGTAATAAATCATTCTTTATAAAATTATGTTGTAAAATGTAAAATGTTGCATTAAGCACAAGGGTATTACAAATGCGTGGTAAGAAACCACAGGTGACCATATTAAATTGCATTAAATAATATAAAGTTTCTGTATTTTTATTATTATTATTTAATTAACAATTTTCCATTGTCTGCTTCAGTTTTGTAAATTTTAAAACGTTAGAAATTACGTTGATGATTTGGAACTTATCATTTTCGCATATTTTCTACATTTGTATCACACCGTTGCAACACTACCCAAAATTAGCTCGCAAATTACAGGAATACAACTACTCTGTGAATTCAGAGAGAATGAAGTTTTTTCCACTTTTTCGAATTTTGCCACTGCTCACGTCGCAGGAAGAACTCGTGTCGTTTCATTAATTTGAGCTAGCGTATTACCAACGAATATAGACGCAGGTTGGTATTACGGTGAAAAACACGACTCCCAAAGCATTCCATACAATACATATTTATTGGATTTATCGCTTACGTTTTGTAATTTTTCTCTGTTTAATATACGTTTATATGGTGATAATCTGTTGAACATATAAACTATCTTTTCAGGTTCTACCACTTTGAATGAACATTTATTTAATAAAATATATTTTAAAAGCAAATTCGTTAACTGCAGATATTTTTAAACATATCCGCATGTTTGTGTAAACTTTAGAGATATGCAACAGTAAAAGTTTTGAGCCATCCGCTACTAATTGTAGCATTATTTAATTAATTTATTTCCTGTTTTGATTGCTCTGATGGACATACGTATACATTTGTAAATATTAGGGAAACGCTACAGCGTTGTGATTTTAAAACAGTCCATTTATAAACACACAGACCAACATTTTTTGTTCCGTTTTAGGAAAAAAAATCATTCGCTGTAGGTAAATACATATTATAACAGAATTGTACAAACGATAAATACGATTTTTTTTAATCTGCTTCTGTGTTTGTGGTGTAAATATTTCTAGCAATTGAAAGTAAAATAAACATAATTAAAAAGAATTTAATTTTAGTTGACATATCGCTCAAAAATAAAAACAAATATATGATAAAAACAGAATTACAATATTTTTTTTTATTTAGGAATATTTTATTTTCCCACCAATACCAAGAAATCTATCTATTTGCTCTTGATTTAAGACTAAAACGAAATGAATATCTGCTGGACATGGATTTATTTGAACATTCCGTTTAATGGACCATAGACCAATGGACTAATGGTCCATTGGTGCGTCGCGGGAAATTTGGTACATTCCAGCTTGGTCCTGGGGCATTAGAATAAAACTCTGTCATTTTATTAAACTTCGCTAAAGGGCCATGTGTTCCTGATAAAAGCCAGCAACTTTCTTACACGGATTTATGATTTTCCTAAATTTTAAATTTAGGTATTTAAACTTTTTTACAGAATTTATCTCAACTCAATACTTGCTTTAAGCGACATTCATATTAAACATATACCTTGTCTAGTTCATCGTACCTTTAATTTAAAGGTGTTTCTTTAATTGACGGTATCCAGTTACCATCCTTGTGGCCGCCTACAACTCTCAGCTGCTAAGATCCATTATTAAACTCTTAGAGTGTGGAATTACCTACCCTACCCCAAGATTAAACTATATTCTGACAAGAAATTAAGAATGGTGACTAATAAATGTAATATGATATACGAATTATAGGAGGTGCTAATCAAATACACTGTTTATTAATAAGAAAATAATATCGGTTCACAACATTTTTATAGCTCCCAGTACATTTTAATATGTTATGCGGTACCAGCTATAACAACAGACGCATTTGCAACAGCAAAATAGGTTGACAATGTTTTTTTTATATATAATTTGTTTAGATAATTAATTACCAAATAACAAATATAACGATTGTAAGTAAAAACGTTTTTATTTATATCTATTTATTTTCTGGTTTTTTAGGCGTAAACACTCGACTCACAGGGATTAGGTGTAAACAGAGTAACACCAAGCCGCAAACTCTAATCTTTTGTCGTACTGCTGATCCATAGGTATATCCGATACACTAGCATATTCTAGTCTAAGTAACGCATTATTTAGACTTTATACTGTTTTTTTTTCTTAATTGCCATATTGTCAGATTCGTATTATATTCCCGTATATCTATTGAATTCTGATAGCCAACGGTGGATCTTTTTTGGACATCTACGTCACGAAACAAGACACCCGAGTAGAATATGGCATCTTTAGGCCGAGTAGGATACTAGGCCAGAAGACCACAGTGTAGTGCCGTATTAACCGTGTTCCGGCTAAAACCTTCACCACTGTTCCAGAGAGGTGATCTTGCCACTCAATGAACAACTAAAATAAAAAACTTATAAAAAATAAAAATTTATAAATAACCATACCTATTACCGTAAATCAGAAAATGTGTCAGACGTTGAGCCACAAACTAATAAATATTATTAACCATAAATTTGATATATCTGGCTCAATTTTCTCCTTTGTCTTCCTGCTCCTTCTTTTATCATCCCAGAAATCACACAGTGTACGTCTCTCTTTTCTTTCTCTCCACTCAACATTATGTTTATAATGTTTATTTCATCCAGTCCGAAACGCATTCGCCTCCCGAAATCTCTCCACTCATTTGCCCATATCTGGCAGTTAAAAATCTGGGCGGGAGCATCCGGTACCCCACAAACAGTACAGTATAATCTGCCAAGCTATTCTTTTTGTGAAGGTGCCAAAACTATCATGTCCGGTCAAAAACTGTTTCCTGAAAACTAGTTTCCTGAACTTACATTTTCACCACGGTCTCAGATCGGCAATAAGCTCCTTCGTCTATCTTGCCTTTTCGCTATCATTCGCCCATTCTCTCCACTACTCCACTATCGTTCTTTCTCTGTCATTCTTATCTATATTTACATCCATCTTCATCGCATGCGCCCTCGCTCGCTGTTTTGCGATTGGTATTATACTGGCGTCAAACAGCCACAGCTTTCATTAACGGAAAATCAACAGAAATATGTAAAATACAAAGAGGTGTCAGACAGGGTTGTATACTATCCCCACTGTTATTTAATTTATATTCAGAGCTGCTTGATAACATCAAATGTAGAAAGATAGCCTATTTTGGACACGTAGTAAGGAGAGACCGATATAATATTCTTCAACTTATTATGATGGGTACAATCGAAGGACGCAGAGGAATTGGTAGAAAGCAGGCCTCTTGGTTGAGGAATATCAGGGAGTGGACAGGAATAAAGAAAGCTGAGCAACTATTTAGAATAGCTCGAGACAGAGACAGTTTCGCCATGTTAATCGCCAACGTCAAGCGGACTTGATAGGGCACGTTAAGAAGAAGAATTACTGCTTCAATGCCATATAAGCCATATAGACCCTTATTTGAAACTGCCCTATATGTGCTAGATACCCTGAGAAACATTCGCCTTTGCGAAGTCTCCATTAGCGTATTTCACAGTGTTTAGTACACTAGAACACACGGGGACAGCGTAGATTACCACCGACTGGATAACTCCATTTAGCACCTTTATTTTGATGCTACCTGGGCCTCCAATGTATCATCATTGGCATCAACCGTATCAACGCCTCCAGATTTCGGTTCCCATTATCTACCGTCTTTTGGATGTGTACTCCGAATTTTAGTCCTTCAGACAACCAGATTCCTATATACTTAATCGATTTAAACTGGTGCAAACTACCACACCTTCCACTATAAAGCGAAGAGAGGGTTTTCCCGGCTCCCTTCAAGAACTAACACCACATCTATAGCCTCAACATCTAGTCATACAGGACATTCCACAGGACGATACCTAGTACTGAACCCTACGGAACACCCTGCTACAAACTGATGCTGGTATATTTTTTTCTTATGGAACTGTCAGTATTATATCTGTCAATTATATTGACCAGGTTCTCACTAACGCCCAATTATCTCAGCCTGGACATGATTTTTTTTATGATGCCGTATTAAAAGCATTCTTGGCGGCAAGCAGGATGAGAGTCACCCATCTCTTTGTATCCTACTAAAGAGGTTACTTCTATGACCGCATCTATGGTGGACCTTTTGGCCCTAAAACCATATTAGCGATCGCTCAGCGCATGCTTTTGTTTTAGCTCTCGCTCAAGGTGGCCTTTTACAATTGGAAGGAAGTTGGCCTTGGAAGTTGTTCGTACAATTTAGCTATCGAACTAAGAAGGCAAATTGGCCGAAATCGCATCTCTTCCTCTTCATCTCTAGGTCAAGGACAACATTAGCTTTTTTCAACATTGTTAGAAACTGTTGTTGTTCCAGCAGTTTGTTTAGCAATCAAAGGAAAACCTTAGTGCGGCGAGTCTTAGTGTCTCTGGCATGACTCCATATATGCCAGGTGGTTTTCGGATGGAGGTTCCGCATCTACGAAACCAATAACACTTTCACGCATATCCTGCGCCTGAGAAAAGAAAAGAATTCCCGTTTTAAACGGAGTTTCTCCTCCTTCATAAATGTTTTTGTTCGATGACCAGAACTTAAATTATCGATTCACTAGACTGTTCACGGTGAAGTCGGGCCGCTTGGTTATCTGATCCACGATTTTGTTGTAGTCCTAAATAAGCCTTATATATATATATATATATATATATATATATATATATATATATATATATATATATATAATTTTATATATATTTAAACGATTAATATTGAAAAGGTACTCTTGCAATAAAAATAAATTTGTATTTTGTAATTTAAAATTATAGTTATCATCCCTAGCACAAATATAGTAAACTCATTCTCAATCATTGTTTATAAAAAATTTATTGCAACTACAAAAATATTCATAATAAACATTAAACTTTTTACTTACGGATTGAGTTATAAATTATCGGAATCCTGTGAATCTATTGAATCTTCTGACTCGTTAGCGCCGACCCTTACTAGTACAGGTTTAAAAACATTTTCCATTATCGCATCCAATTTCCACATTTTCTCTTCTATTTTCAATAAATGTACAGTAAAATATATGCAATCTATACTGGTTTCCAATGTTAACGTAAAATATTTTACATTGAATATATTTCATGTACACTGCAGAGCACAAAATTAGAGTTACTTCATGTTTTCAATTTATTTTAGAAATTATTATTCTTTGTAAATTATTTTCAGTTTGTAACATAGTTTACTAATGAATTGCTTAAAGAAAACTACGTTTTTTCGTTCAAAGTTTATTGTAATTAATGAAAATGAACAATTTTGCAACACAACAGATTTGCTTTGTGTCAGATTTTGAATCACATTCTGCGAAAGATTGTTCCATTTCTGCAACAGTATGTCACGAAGCTCTCTTGAATTTCTGGGGACAGGCACATGACTTTTTAAACGTCTCTTTATTTCATTCCCAACATGTTTTATGGAATTGATATCTGAACTGCGAGCACATCAAACAAATTGTGTGAGTTGAACCTCATTAAGATACTCAATGACTATTCGTGCAGTGTGGGGTTTTGCATTATGTTTCATAAATGTTGCGTCATCTCCAAGAATAATCCTAAACGGTAAAACATGGTCTTCTACAACCTGTTTCAAGTACCTATGAGCAGTCAATGTCCCATTCTCGATAAAGACTAACTCCATGTAAGGGTCAAACGATATGCCTCCACCAAATGGAAGTCTCTCAGAAATATATGCTTGAGCATATCTCTCTCCTGAATATTATACTATAAGAGAATCTCGATTTATCAAAAAACAATACACGACTCCAATCCTGTCCAATATTGTCCAAGCCAAGTGTTCTCGTGCAAAATTCAATCAGGCAATTTGGTGTTCACGGAAAAGCGGTGATCCAGTTACTCTAATTCGAAATGATAAACCAACAGCATGAACAGTCCATTCACTAACGTTAACATTTCTCACCTCTTGCAGATTATTTTGAAGGGAAAGTGTCGTGACCGGTTTCATAAAGCACTAGAACCGAAAAAGCGGTCAACTTCAGCTGTTATAATTATGCCTTGACCTGTACTAGTCTTCGAGTAAGCAGAGCGGTCTCTTTCTACCGTCGTCGTATTCGTTACATACTTGAGAGACTTGCACCAAAGTTTCTCGCAGTTTCACGCCGACCATCTTCTAATGCCGCCACAACAGAATATAAGCTCACTGCAATACCGAAATTAGTTAAAAAGAAATAATAATTTCTAAAATAAATTTAAATTACATGGTGACTCTAATTTTATGCTCGGCAGTGTGTTATATAATATATATATATATATATATATATATATATATATATATATATATATATATATATATATATGTATATATATACAGTGAGCACTTAAAGATTGGAATAAATTCTTTAAACCCTTGATTTATCGATTGGTAAAAAAAGCTCAGACAAGTCGATTTTATTTTTCAGTTGCGCATTTTTTGCTGAACCCATATTTGGATGACGTCATCACTGTTCGAGTTATGACGTCATTATAATTTTTTTCAAAGGTTATATCGTATTTTGGCACTATTATCGAAAACAGCGCATCTTTTTGTACACGAATATTGTGTTTTTCTTATGTAACAAACCGTATATTTGAGATATAAAGGATATTTCACTCATATCTAGACGTAATTTATAAAAATATAAACAGGACTAAATAAACCTACAAAATATTAAATTAAGTGCTTAAATTGCACATTATTTGCCTCTTCATAATATGTAAGACGATGTTGAAACTCTTGCAAAACATTATTAAGGGTATCAACATTAATTAAATTAATTTTGGTCCTAATGTTATTACGTCTGCTAACGTAAACTTTAGACTTAAGGAATCGCTACAACAAAAAATCTAGAGACAAATCAGGAGATCTAGCTGGCCACTTTAAAAATCCTCGTCTAACAATTCATATATTAATGTTTATGTATTCACATATTGTGCGTAATGCAGTAGTGCTTAATTTTGCTGGTACCATAGCGAATTTTCCGGTAGATGATAATTTTGATTATTTGGGTATAGAGCCGCAAGTATGGGAATTATTCGATGTTAAAGTAAATCAGAATCTTTGTCACCGTTTAATCAACTGCCAATAAAAAATGAGCCCACAATTGTATTATCAACTATTCACGCCCACACGTTAAATGTCTGTGGGTACTGAGTGTGCCCTTCTACTGCCCAATGAGCGTTCTCTTGTGCCGAGTACCTACAGTTCTGCATATTAACTGTACCTCTTAGAGAGAAGCCTCATCTAAGAAAATTTGAGAATGCGGATTATGATTACATCGATCCATCATAAATTTAGAAAATTCTTGTCAGCGATCGAAATAGTCTTCAATAAGTTCATGAATAACTTGCAGCTTATATGGGTGTCACTTATTTTCTTTTAGAGACTTTAAAACAGACGTTTGTTTTTCTTGCACTGCCAATATTACCATTATCCAATTGTTGATCTTGCGTAAGACCTGGACGGCCTTTCGTATATTTATTACCGACATTGCCAGTATTTATTAATTTTGCTTCGACTTTCCTTATCATAGATTGCATAAAAGTTCGGTAATAAATTGCTATCGGCATATTTATTGGTAAATAAGTTACAAACCTCAGCTTGTGGACGTGTTATCTCCATAACCTATCATCATTAAAATCTCAGTGTGATACATTTGGCTTAAACGGGCCATGATGGCGATACCTTTTTTAAAACACAGTTATTGTTTGAAACTAACTATTATTTTAAAGTCGAATTAGTGCAATTTAGTCTTATTAAGACATGTTTTTATCTGTTAAAAGATTTATCCCTTTAAATGCCGAATCAATAAAAACTGTAAAAATTTACAAATATACATAAAAAATATGTTATTGGGGTATCTTGTATTATATTACAATGCGAAAAAAAAAATAAAACACCAAAGTTTTAGAAAAAAAAAACATGTTCCCAAAATAGGAACGTTGGCGTCTATAGGTCTACAGATCACTTTATAGCAAAGTTAAATTATTGTAGTAACAACATATTGTATTTCTTACATAATAACAAAACTCAAAAAATTTAAAATAAAACTGTAAACCTAATGTTACAAATAAACAAGTGAAAAGCTCCTCAGTGGTGAATAACTAGTGAAGAAATTGTCAAAAAATGCAGTATGGTTGTTAAGGTTCACAATTATTTCTAACATTTCTATCTAACTTTAGTCTTTCTATCCATTGTTTTAATACAGTATATCTCTAAATTATAGGGGAAGCCATCTTGTCTGCGTAACAATTATATTTTGAAACCCAATATTATTGGTTTATTTTAAATGAACATATTAATGTCCACGATACGGAATTATTGATTATCAATGCTGAGATTTTCATGGAAAAACAAATTGTTTGAAGTTTTGTTTTAGCGTAATATATTATTCTACAACATTCTATTATTAACTGCAAGATTAGTGTTATCAGAAATATAAAGATAACGTTGTATAAGTTAAAATTTTGCCGTTTCAATATTTTAGAAAAAATTGGAGACTGCATATCATCTGTAGTAGACCAGTAATCATCCTCAGAAGGAAGATGGTGATATCTTCTCATCAAAAGTAACCCCAAAAACTGACAAAGTTCGTCCACAGAAACACTAAAATTGTGAATATTTTTATCTCTCTGAGCGTAGAGTTCGGTATTGTGACGAATAAAGTGAATTATTTCAGATGTTAAAAATAATGAAAAAATTTCGAATTCAGATTTACCTAATGCGCAGATTTGTTAAGCGTTTATCGCCCACTTTTGATGGTGGGGAAGCTTAAGATTTGATTCGAACTTTCTTACTATTTTTCCGTTTACGTTAAACCGATATATTTTCTTCCTCATCTTCGTCGAAAGATTCATAAGCATGAATTTTTACTTCACCAGGTTCTTCGTCTGGTATATCAGGAGTATCTAACATCTGACGGTCAATAGCGTTCTCGTTTCTTTTAATATATTGACCACATTGTCGCTGACCTGAACCCTCGGAAATGAGGGAAGGTGGTCCAGTCGCTCTATCTATAGCTTGGGTGGACCAGAGTATGTAAGGATCACGGTCCGTGGTCATATAGGTGTTAAATGAGCACTAGCTGGAGGGAAATACCTTTTTAAAGAAATGTTTAATAAACATAAAAGTCTACAAATAAAATGTTAATTTAACCTTAGAACTAAGAATCTGCGAACAAAGTGTTAGTTATCTTAGTACTAAGAATCTGTAAGAAAGGTATTAATTTGTCTTAGAGCTAAGAATCTGTAAGAGAAGGTTGTTAGATATTTCACCTAAGACTAATTAATACAAAAAGTAAAAAAAAGTAAAATTCAAAAAAAGTGAAAATTTTTCCAAATCCAAAAATTTTTGAAAAACAAGTGTAATTTATAAATGTCAGATTTCGCCCAAAATGTGATAGGGACGTTTGTCGTAGTGACTTTAGGACGAATCAACAAAGACATGCAACAAAATATCAATATAAAATATGTTATTAACAATTTGCGACTATCGAAAATTCCCAAAGTCAAAAAGACCTGAAATGTGGGAAAAATGATACAAGTTATTTTTATATTGAAATATGGCAAAGTCCAAACAGTAAATAAAATGTTAAAAAAATAATCTAAGTTATTTATCCTGAAAGAGAAATAAAATATTAGAAATATTTTCAAAGTCCCTCGAAGAGAAAATATTTGTTAGTAAAATTCGTCTGAAAGTTATTTTGGTCTGAAGAGTCTCTAAACTAAAATATCGACAATAAATTCGCCCTAAGTCAAAATTAATAAATATATGAAATACTCACAAATAGAGCAAAAATAATTTTGCTCAAAAGAAAAAGGTGCAAAAATTCGGCTAAGTCCCGCTCAGGGACTTAGTGAACCTAAAAGAGAAGTTTAAAATAACAATAATTCATAAAATATTGTAAGTTAAAAATTCCCTAAAAATATCACATAAAATATCAAAAATTCGGTAAAGTCGAAAAGCTGAAATAAAATACGATTTAAATATAAAATCGACTAAGCCCCACTAGAGACTTAATCACATATTCCTGCAATAAAGCATAGCGGTTAGGTAGTAAAAAGAGCAGAGTGTCTAGAAACTTAATCAACCAGAAGGTCTCTATATTGCCAAGAAGGCTGTTTCTGCGGACATATCCTAACCAGAACGAATTGTTGGCCATCGTGCACCTATATTTATTCAAAATTGATTAGGTCAACGTCCAAATGGCGCTCTGCTATTGGAGCTTGCACGATAGCCAATGCACAATTTCGGATAATACCATTGGCTGCAATTATGTTGCCATTTGACCAATGGTAAATCGGCAATTGAGCTGCAATTTCGGGCAGTACAATTGGCTGCAATTAAGGTTGCAATTTGACCAATCGCAACGTTCGAAATTTGCTATTGGCGACAGTATCGACTCATATACAACACCTATAGCGCAAAAAACAAATGCCATGAAGCTGGTCGTTATATTACGCGGTTTTTCGAAAAATTCCGTAAGTAAAACAAACATTGCAGCTAGCAGGAAGAAAGAATGGGACATACAGAAAGCATATTTATTAAAATATTTAAAAATATTTCAATAGTTTATGAATCCAAAAAATTTTTATCGTGTTCCCAATAAACGATACAAATCGATAAAAAGTCATTTTAAAAAACTATTTACAGGCAGCGATAATTTTTTTTATTATTCCCGAAATAATTTCTGGAAATGTTATACGATAAACTGACATAAGAAAAAATATGACATTTGCATACAAATGTCATAATCAAAAAAAAAGATGCGCTGTTTGATAATGATATCAAAATAAAGTGTTACCATTTAAAAAAATGTTAAATCATAACTCGAACAGTGATCAAAAATATAAGTTTAGCAAAAAATGCGCAACTGAAAAATAGAATCGACCTGTATGAGCTTTTTTGCCCAATGGCTAAATATTATTTTCCCCAAACCAACGATGGCTAACAAGCTAAACACGTCATTAAAACCACCATAATATAAAAAGCACCATTATATACGGTACCGATAGATAATAGCGGCATCACAAACTAGACCCTTAAAATGGAAAACGTTTATTAAATTTTAATTACTTACGTTGTATTCACAAAGTGAATCTCATCCGAAGACGAAACTTTTAATGTTTATATAAGATATAAGCTTTCAAAGTTCAAGACTAAACTTATAAAAAGTAAAAAACTAGTAAAACTGTATCACTTTTCACATCTAATATTTATATATGTTGAGGGACAGTTTTTACAAGATAACTTCTGCCGCCAATTATTTCAATTATTTGTTGTATTTGCTCTCACCGTATTATTTCTATGAAAAAACTTTCTTTCTTAAATACTATTTGATACAAATTCTTGCCTCTGATCCCTTAATTTCACTTATTTCTAGTTCAGCCAATTACATCCACGCTGGACATACGCATCCCTCAGTTCTTTCCAGTGTGCCGCTTTTAGCCAGGTTCCCTCTACACGTTTTATATCATCGGTCCATCTAGTCGGTGGTCGTTCTCGGCTTCTTTTATAGTTTCTGTGCCTCCATTCCATAATACGTCTTGTCCACCGCCAATATTGGGTTCTGGCTAAGTGCCCTGCCCAGTTCCACTTAAGCGTCGTGGTTCTTTCGATGACGTCTTGAACTCCTGATCTTTGGAAAGCTATACCTGCCATAAATTTCACCGTTTTATTTTCCTCGATTATCAGATAATTATTGTTTTAAAGCACGAATTCTCTGCAGGCACACACGAGCTCTAATAAATTTATTAAAATTGTATCCCAATAGATTGTTCCATTGTAAACGATTTAAGAAGTCATTTGGTTTAAGTAATTATCAGATCATTTAAGATCATTAAATGATATGACCAGTTAAATGTTTGAAAATCGAAAAAGTGGTTTTATTCCTTTCTTTAATTTTCTGAAGAGATCCGAAGAGATCCTGAAAAATGCTCTTGAGCGTGAAACAGCTGGAATAAATGTAAATGAAGTTCCCATTAACAACATTAGATATGCGGACGACACTATGATGTTAGCCGCAAACATTAAAGATCTTCAGAGACTGGTGACCAGAATAGCAGACTATGAAAAAGAGTATGGTCTAACAATGAATGTCAAAAAGACGAAATTTATGAGAATATCTAAAACTCAAAGAAATAACAAGAATCTTTTAATAAACGGAACCAACGTCGAACAAGTGGACAAATATGCATATCTGGGAACAATGATTTATTTTCCACCAATGATTACATTCAGGAAATTAAAATCTGAATAGAAAAGTCTAGAGCAAATTTCAACAAAATGAGAAATGTGCTATGTACCAGGGATTTAAGACTGAAACTAAGAGTTAGGTTGCCGAGGTGCTATGTTTTTACGACTTTATTTTATGGAATGGAATCTTGGACCTTAAATGCAACATCAAGGAAAAAGCTGGAATCATTCGAGCTTTGGGTGTATAGAAGAATTCTGAAACTGTCGTGGACCGAACACGTCATAAACAAAGAGAAGGATGAATAAAGAAATAGAAATTTTAAATACAATTAAAACAAGAAAATTAGAATATCTCGGACATATTACACATGAAGAGAAAAACACTTTGCTCCAACTGATTATGCAGGGAAAGATCCAAGGAAAGAGAAGCATAGGGAGGCGTAGAATGTCATGGCTGCGCAACCTGAGAGACTGGTACGGATGTACATGAAATGAACTTTTCAGAGCAGCCGTCTCAAAAGTCCGAATAGCTATGATGGCACTTGAAGAAGAAGAAGATAATTTTCTATATTATATATAGTAGTCTATCTGTCGTCATATCCTTCAATATTTCTTTTAAGTATCAATAAAGTATAATAAAAATTTTACTGATATAAAGCTGATAGTTTATTATTATCTCAATTCTACTCCTGTGATATATTTTCTACTCTTTGGATAATATTTCTGGGAGTACTTGTATTTATAGGTATTAACTGCAAATACCGATTTTTACACTAACTATACTTAATAACCCTTGGTAGGTGTTATAATGAAATTTTCTTTGTGTATGATTGTGACATAAATGTGTAACATATCTTTATTAAACCTCCAGCTATTATGTTAGCGTCATTTACTTCCATTTATTACTATATTATTAAGTTTTTTGTTTTGAATTTAATATGCGCGAATACGTTTTATGGCAGAAAAAACTTTTTAGGTAAGGGTTTTATAAAATGTTCACGAGAGTTAATGAATTAGGAGCAGACTTTGGTTAACATGATGTGAAAATCATATTAGAAAAACTTCAGCTTAAGGAAGGTTTTAACAGGAGAATACAATTACTTCTTAGGAACTGTGAATTTTCTTGTACCACGGAATTATGGTAGAAGAATACACAAAGGGTAGTTTTTTGAATCTATGGGCTAATTTTTTCAAAGAAAATATATACGTACTTGAATATGTAAAGGGTGATATAGAGGTATAACTTTGAAATATAAAATAGAATAAAACAAAGACGATTTTGTAAATTGACATTAAATTGACTTTGTTTAAAAGATAATTTTTTGGCATTCTAATAAATTTAAATATGATTTCTGGCAAATGTCTACCACAGCTGGCTCTGACGTAGTCTAATCTAGAGGTCAAATTTTCGATGACTTTTTACAAAATTTGTGGTCGTATATCGGCAATTACGCACCAAATTTTGTTCTCTAAGTGGTCAATCGTTCTAAGCTGATCGGCGTCGACTTCTTCTTTTTCCTATGCCGTCCCCATTCACGGAGGTTGGCGACCACATTTTTAAAAGCTTCTTTGTCTTTTGCAACGTATAATAATTCGTCTACAGTCATGTTTGTCCAGTCTCGAATATTTCGCAGCCATGACTTCCTCTTTCTACCTATTCCCTTTTTGCCATCGACTCTACCCTGCATGATGACCTGCAGAAGATTATATTTATTATTTCTTAGTATGTGTCCAAGGTATGCAGTCTTGCGTACTTTTATCGTTCTCAACAATTTTTTGACTCGACCCATTCTTCTCAGCACTTCATCATTGGTGACCCTGGCAGTCCATGGTATTCTCAACATTCTCCGGTATATCCAAAGTTCAAAGGCTTCAATCTTTTTAACTATTTGCGCTTTTAGTGTCCATGTTTCTACCCCGTACAATAGTTGCGACCAGACGTAACATTCCACAAACCTCAGTCTCAGCGCAATATTCAGATTTTTGTCACAGAACAATTGTTTGAATTTTAAGAACGCTGCCCTTGCGATTTCTATTCGTACCCGGATCTCTTGGTCTGGATCTAATTCTGTGTTGATGTAAGCTCCCAGATATTTATATTTTGTCACTCTCTCTATTTGCTGTCCACCAAGAGTTAGTTGTTCATTATTTATTGGACTCCTTGATACTATCATAAATTTGGTCTTATCTGTGTTGATGTCAAGTCCCATTTGAATGCATTCACTATTTATTGCATCTAGTAAAGTTTGTAGATCTTTTATACTCTCAGCCATAATTACCGTGTCATCTGCAAATCTCATGGTGTTTATGATTTCTCCACCAATTATTATTCCCTCTTTTCTTTCCCATAAGGCTTTTCTGAATATGACCTGTAAGTACACGTTGAAAAGCGTCAGAGACAAGACGCATCCTTGCCTAACCCCTCTCGCAATCGGTATATTATTTGTTTCTATATCGTTCACCTTCACTACTGCTTTCTGGTTCCAGTATATAGCCTTAATAAGGCGTCGACTAGCGACTAAGAAAACTTCCCACGAAAAATTACGAAATATTCCCACAGAAAAAAGTCTGACAGTGTTAAATTCGCACGATCTTGGAGGTTCATTCACGGGTCTGAAACGTGACATGTTGTGTGGTCTTGTTGAAACCACGGCTCGTGCACATCATGGTTGTTTAAATAAGGAATAAAAAGTCAGTAATTATGGCTCTATAATGATCATCATTGACTGTAAAGTTCTGGCCAGCATCGTTTTTGAAGAAGTACGGAACAATGATTCCACTAGCTGACAAAACACACCAAACACTCTGTTTTTCTGGATTTAATTATTTCTCAACATAGACTTAAGGATTATCTTTACTCCAGATGTGGCAGTTTTGTTTGTTGACATAGTTATTTAACCAAAAGTAAGATTCGTTGCTAAACAAAATTTGCTTATGGAAATCAGGATCAACGGTAATCTCGTTTTGGGCCCATTCACAGAATCTACGCCTTGCTAGATGATAGTGTAGCTTCAACTCTAGTAAGAGTTGGATTTTGTAAGCTCGCAAACTAAGATCTTTCATCTTCCATAGGACCACCAGTTAAAAAAGTGTTACACTTAGGCCAGCTTATATTTCTACACCTCTAACAAACACTCTTTTCTTAATATGTACTTAAAAGTCGCGAATTTGGAAAAAAATCCAGTGGTAACATTTGGAAATTTGCTATTGATATAATAAGAAAGTAATATGGAGATAAGCTTTTTTTTCGTCTTTATAGAGGGTGGGTCTGGAATCTTCAAAAGACATCTCAGTCCAGGACGCTGCCTGACTGACCTTAGTGCAGGATTCGTTCTTCCTACTCCCGGCGATAGTTCCCGAGATACTTTACCTTCTCGTCGCCGAGTCTACGCCAAACGCTTACCTGCTAAACCAGACCCTCCTCTGTCATCCAGCGATCCGGAAGCGGAATGGCCGCTGTAAGGCCGGCATCACTTCCGAATCACTACCTTTATTCATTCATTCTCCATTCATACACATCCACACTCTTAGTTCGGCATCATTGTCAGAAGGGCATTTCCCCATTCACCACAGTCAAACTCACGCATTCTAACTCAAAAAGTGTGACCCAATCTTCTAACTTCACCTTTCAGCATCATTCACTCTACCTTTGCCGTTGGTCCAGCTGTCTTTCTTCCTCTTTCTTTTTTTTTTTGGTCACTGCACGGATATAACTGTATATGTTAATCCAACCTAATTTATTTTCAATCATTCTCTCAATCATTTCTCTCACTGTAACAAAATTCACACATGTCTCTCTCTCCATTCTGTTCCTTTCCACTTTTCATCTGCTGCAATCTAACATCGTATGTGTCACAGTGTCCGAGTATCCACAATATAGGCATTCATCTGTATCAGCCTTACCGATCCTATAAAGGTAGGCCCTAAAACACCTGTGAGAACCTGCGTCAGGAAATAATTTAATCGCCTGTGGTCACAGTCCACCCAAACTCTTATGTTAGGGATCAGCATTTTCGTCCACTGTGCCACATCCTCCGTATTGTTCCATTCTTCTTGCCATCTTTCAATTGACCTTTCCCTTACCTGTCTTCTCTCAGCCACAGTAAGGTTTGGGCCTCTTCTCTCATAAAGCTCTTTTCTTTCCACCGCCAAAACATGCGACGAAACACATCCAGTGATGGTTTACAAGGCTGCCGCAGACACAGTCCTGTAGGCGCATGCCACTCGCAACAGACTTGTTCTGTCTACTCGTTTCATAAGACTCCTATAGGCGGTTATCTCTACCGCCTCGCTCCAGACTGGTGCTGTGTAGAGAACGATAGACTGTACAACACCGTGTAAGGCCCTCCTCCTTTCGAATTTAAATATGAAGTTAAGCTAAAGATAGACTTTTAAAAGGGATATTCATATCGGACAATGATTCAAATGTAGTTTTAGTCTTTTGGTAGAAATCTTTAACTGGTTTTTGGTTCTTTTTAGAAAATGTTCAGAAAATATAAGTTCAGATTTATATCTTATCTGAAACGGATAGGTTTTATGACAAAAAAAGCTCAACAAGCATTGTCAAGCGAAACATACAGATTCATATTTGATTAAAGAAAAAAAAAATACAAACAAAAAGGAATTGAAGCAGCAAGTTCAACGTCAGGACTTACATTATGTGGCTTTATTCTTACACCCAAATTTTATTACAATGAAATTTCGTGGTGAGGCCAGACAGATGAACGTTAAAGTGTCAGTTAAGGCTATGTTTCAAACTATTTTAGTTTCCAATCTACAAGCAAAGAATGTCAGGATCAAAACAGTCAAAGTCACATCGACATTATCTCCAACAATGACCTTCAACGAGTTTATGAATTCAGCCGGCGAAGATGATGTCCATACGACAGATATTGAAACATAATTATACTTATGATGGAAGATACAAACAAAAATGGATGTTTTAGGGTTAGATTACTTAACAAATTAGCTAGCCGAATTTTATATGTATCTGCGAGCTCTATAGTCTAGGAGTCAGGGCGTTGGGAAAATCTATCAGATAATTTGTTATTAACAATTTAAATCGTTTAAATAATTGTATCTTCTAAACTGTTAAAGATAAATAATTTTACCAAAATAAAAAGTGTTCCTTTTAAAAAAATTAACAAAATGAAGTTCCGTTAACTTTGATCCGATTGTTAAAACAGAAGTTATAATAAATTTTGTGAAAAACAATTGCAAAATAATTATTCTATAGAGTTTTTCTAAGTATATGTATAACTCAGCTTTCATATGTGCGATTTACTTTTAAAATCCCCTGGTTTTAAAAGAAATTGTTTCAGCTTTAAAAAACTTAAACTATAAAAATTCAACATTAATAATTTTACTAAAAAGTTAAGAAGTAATCGGTTTATAAGAGATTTAAACAAAACAAACGTGAACAAAGGCTAAAAATAATAAATCAAAATAAAAGATATAAACTTTAAAAATCTAATCAATGAAGATTATAGAACAACTCAAAATGAACATTTTAAGCTTTAGTGAATGTTTCTGTATTAATTTTTCACCAAGATATATGAAACTTTTAATAATGCGCTGTGAGTCGCACCATCAGATTGCAGAAAATGTGGCCGAGCGAAAACTGCGTGCGTAAATCAATTTCCAATATCCCGGCAAAAAATTTACATAGAAACATTTATCGAAGCTTAAGATGTTTGTTTTGAATGGTTTTATAACTTTCATTAACCAAACTGCTAATGTTTACGGCTCAAATTTGTTTAAAAGAAACAATTACAATCTCATAAACAAATTAATTTACCACTGTTTAACAAAAATTTTAACTACAAACTTCAATTACTTTTTATTTATAATGATAAAATAATAAGCATCTCTGAATCTACAATGATTTTACGTATGTATTGGTTTTTATTGGCTGCGAGCTGATCTTGCCCAAGAGTGTTATTAAAAGTTTCATATCTTGGTGAAAAATTAATATAGAAACATTTGCTAAAGCTTAAAATGTTAGTTGTGCTCCAGATTTCCAAAGTTTGTAGCTTATACTTGTTTAAATCTCTTATAAATAAATTATTTCGTAACTCTTTCGTGAAATTTTTAATGTTTAATTGTTGTACCTTTATTATTAATAAAGATAAAGTAATTTTGCAAAGCTTGTCTTAAGTTGAAACAATAACCTTTAAAATGAGGCGCTTTTGAAAGCTAATGTGGAAAAGCTCAGTTATACTTAAAAAAGCCCCATCGAATGCCTATTTTGCAATTGGTTTTCACGAAATTTGTTATAACTACCATTCTAACAATCGGATCAAAGTTTACCAAACGTCATTTTGTTCATTATTTTAAAAGGAACAATTTTCATTTTGGTGAAATTAATTATCTTTAATAGTTTAATAGTTACAGTTATTTAAACAGTTTAAATTGTTAATAACAAACTATCTTACGGGGTTTCAGCCTGCTACTATTGAAAAAGCTAATCTACGCTCCAAAAAATATAAAAAAACGTCAATGTGGCCAGGGGTCATAAAAGGGACCTCAACCCCCCTCCCTGGCTCCCAGACTACTACTAATTCAGAGGCTTTGTTTTCTTATGCGAGCCGGATTGTAGAACAGTGACGTACCAGGTTATTATACGATAGTTTGGACAAAAATTATTATTTTTAAAAACCAATTATTGCGATGTAGATTTGTGGTTTGAAATTTTACTAAAAATAGTTTTGTAGAAGATTTTTCTAAAATTATTTGTGAAATTGTATGTATAAATATAGGTAGTTCCAAAAGTAAGCAAAAATACAAATCACGTATGAATCACGTGTTTGTGAGCAGAACTCAATTTAGGAACTCACCTGCGTGAACGGGTGTGTGTGTGAAATTAAGTAACCATGAGCTGGCGTGGCATTAAGATAGGGCGTCTGAGGTGGGTACGCCATGTAATGCGGATGAAGCAACCCGATCCAGCTAGAAAAACGCTCCTTGATAGATCTATTGGTCAAAGAAGAAGAGGAAGACCCAGAACAAGATTATTAGATAACATAGACCAAGATATGAGAAATATGGAAATACGTGCTTGGCGGAGGAAGGCGATGGATAGGGACGATGGAAAAGAATTTTTGGGGAGGCTAGGACCCACACAGGTTTGTAAAGCCAAAATGATGATGATGAGCTGGCGTGGGCGGGAATTGAAAACCACTCACTCGCTCATCTTTTTTTTCTGGTGTACCTACTCCATTACTAGAGGTTTGCGATCACTACATCAAAATGTTCTCTATTTTGAACCACTCTTAGTAATTATTGAACGTTTATGCCCATCCAAGTTCTGAAATTACGAATCCATCACATGGCACTACTGTCTACTCCTATTTAGCCCTCTATTTTCCCTTCATTCTATTAACGTAAATTTGAAGTTGAAGGCCAGAAACTGATAAAAAGTTCATTGCACAGAATATTAACCACCAACATAACCGTACGGATATTATGGAACGGGTATTTGTACATATTACGCTTTAATATTGATAAAATTGTTTAAAAAATGCTTTAATTCTTGTTTTTATACTGATTGTAATCATGCATTATAATCATGACTTGATGCAAATATCTTAGTGTAACCCAGATTTATAACAAAAATTTTAAAAGTGTATTTACTTTTTCTACATAATTTTCTTTTAATTGATTATGTTTATTTTACTATAATTCAATTTACACTTTAAAAAAAGGAGCAGAACAAGAACACCCCCATTTTGTAAACTTTAAACTCATTAACAGTATGTATGTTGAGAATGACTACGAAAGTAAAGTTCTTGAAGATACTTGATTATGTTAAATATACGAAGAATTATGATTGATTATGTTAACTTAATTTATGTATGTAGAGTTCGTAAGGGTACATTATTTTACCTTAACTGTTAACTTTGAAAGTGAATTTGTTAGGTAATTTGAAAAATATTAGTTAAAAATTAACTTATAACATATCTAAGCGTATATTATATCAAAATAATGTATGTTTTTAGTGTAAAACTAAATTACGAACAGAAAATATTAATTGGTAGTAAGAAGAGTTATGTATACAGGTGAGTGTAAAAACATAATTTTGTGGAATGCGTGAATACATCAGCAGGTACATTTTTGTGGATTTGGTAAGGTTTAAAAATATTATAAAAGCTATAAAAATGGATTCCGAAAAACGTTATCTAGTTAAATTATTCGTTTAATTTCATTTCTAAATTATATTAGTATTAAAATTTATTTTTTTATACTTTGTATAACCCCCAAAAAACTTTAATTCATCTTGTAGCCTCGAAAAATGTGAAAAACACCCCTTTACAATGGGAGGTCCATTTCAAAAATCGAATACAATAAATTACAGTGGATAGTATCTTACATTGGTTGATATGTTTTTTTTATTATTGAAATTAACGTTGAATGACAGTTACGGCTATTGACATGGGTACAAAAACGTCTGTATTACGTCTCTCATATCAGAAATCACTACAATCTATTACAATATTTGCTTTTTAACGAACAGTATTACGATATATATATATATATATATATATATATATATATATATATATATATATATATACATGTATGTATGTTATGGACCATATGATTAATTGTTCATTTTTCATAATGTCCGGGCTATATAAAAAATGCCCAATACTGTCGGTCAATATAATAAATACTATTAAATTCATCACATTGCCCGGTAATTATGTATGGGCAGGATGATTAAAACTACTTTTATTTTTATTAAATATGAAATATATTTATTTTGATACAATCAAGTATGTAGTAAAAACTAAAATATTTCTTATATACTAATGAAAACAGTCTTGCAGTCTTCTGTGAAATGGCACATGAGTACATTTAATGAATAAGTATACTTAAAAAATATAATACGTATTAACGGTAATTGAGGAAATCAAAAAAAGGATTCTGTGTTTTTATTTGCATTTTTTTCTAATAACCGAAATCGATGGTAACACAAAATGCGGCCAGTGAGAAATTAAATCGTTTTTCTTCTAAATCAAACTCAATTTTAAATAAAAATACACTTACCACCTTTGCGTGCTACATCATCGAAATTTATTTTGTATGAATGATTTACAATACATAACTATTTGTTGAAACATGTTCCACTATGGTGACACTTGGAGTTACATATTTTTTTTCTTTGCGACACTTACACTTATCGTATTTACACCCACCTTTACAACCGCACCTACTGTATCCTTGTCCCCCACAATTAAAAGATTTTCTTGTGCATTCTCTAAGAGATATCTCATTGTCTGGAATCTCTTCTATGGAGATAAACTTTTCTTTACAAACGGTAAACTGGTTTCTTGAATATAACTGATTTAGTATGCCATATTTTGTGCCTAGTTTGTAAAGCTTTTTCTCTGTCACGATAGCTAGTAGATTTCTTTGATCACTACGAGCTCGGTCCACATCTGGCACTCGTATCCTAACTGTGTTACCTAGTTTAGCCGATGGATATTTGGAATTGGAAAATTTTAACATCTTCTTGGCTTGTTGTTCTAGATTCATCAAAGCCAATTTTCTTTTTTTCCTTACATCGTTTATTCTAATATCTATATTGGAATCCAGATTTTCATTATTTTCTAAATTAACTACAATAGCCGTTTCTACCGCATTTGTTAAAAATTCTGGAACTTGACTAAATTCACGAGATGAATTTTCATCAATTAAAATTGCTCCAATTTTTTGAACATTCAGGGTGTAGCCAGATGATATGGAACTTGATTCGGGCAACATTATTGAAGAGTCTACATTTATATTATTATTTTGTATTATATCCGGTTCTGTAGATAGCCCAACCTCTTGATTTTTGAACAGGACCTCTAAGTCTTCCTCCGAATTAACATCAGTCAGAACTTCTTGTAGTAGAGAGCTTTTTAAACCAACTTTCAACTTTGTGCCGAACATGGCTTCATATGGACTACAACCTATACCAGTGTGATGGGCTCTATTTTTCATTAGTTGAACAAAACGTAAGCCTTCAGACCATTTGTTTGTATTTTTGTCTTCTAACCACGAACTAAGCATATTCTCTACGTCTTGATTGGCCCTTTGTATAGATCCTTGACTCTGAGAATGCCTGGGTTTGCCATGTACCATTTTTAACTCGGGCCACATGCTACCCAGCTCTTTGATAATATGGTTAGCGAATTCTCTGCCATTATCACTATGAAGCACACTCGGCGCCCCAAATATTGTGAAAATACCCAAAAGTATATGCGATACTTCTTCTGCTCTTTTACTTGTAAGAGGTCGAAGTTGGACAAATTTGGTAAGATGGTCTTGATAAACAAGCACAAATTTATAACAGCCATCGGCTTGTGACTGCATATCTATTAAATCGACTTGGCATCTTGAATTCATTTCCTTGCTCAATATTGGTTTCACCACCAAGCCTTTCTTTGGAACATTATGTTTTTTCTGACAGGTCATGCATAAATTTAAATAGATAACAATCATCTCCCTTGTAATATTTTTAAATTTAGAATGTACTTTCTTCTCCATTCGGTTTCTAACACCATGCCCGATAGTAATATGAAGATTGCGCAATGTATCAAATATTTCTTCTATATGGACGTAGTATTTAATTACGTTATCTTCTTTCCTGGGATACAGCGCGTTGATTCGCTGCTGAAGATCGCATGATTTACTAAGAACGCCGATTTATCACATTGCCCGGCCATAGTATAGCATTTTTCATAATGACCAGACAATATGATAAATTGTAAAAAGTTATCAAATTGCCCGCTGAAGTTAGTCATTATTAATAATGACCGGGCATTATACATAATGGCTAACATAATCACTTTGTCCATAACATATATATATATATATATATATATATATATATATATATATATATATATATATATATTTAATATTTTTATATAAGACGATATAATATAATCTGCAATCTTTTAAAAAGTCAACTAAAGAAGCACTATACACATTTGGTGGCGAACTAAGTGTCTGCTTAAGGTTAGCATTTATATTATGTGCTAGTCTATAGAATCTGTAATACGTACACTCGAGTTAGTGGATATTAGAGGTACTGATGGTGTAATTATTGTCAGTGTTCTACTGTAAGGCGGAGAGGATCACAATGTTCACAAGCAGGTGGATTTTCGGAAGTCATGAAGTATCAGGGTGTAACCTATAGGGACTCGTTGAATGATGGTTTTGTCCCTCCTCGTCATTTTAGTTAACTTAGGTGAGTAAACAGTAGGTTGTATCATATGCAATTTTGTATTGTGTTCATTTTAGTGAGTTTGCCATGTTTTTAGCGTTTTTATAGTTACTGTTAGATCGTCATGAAGTTGAATTTTTTCTAGTCGTAAGTCAGAACGACTTACCTTTCTTGCTGCGATATCTGCGGATTCATTTCGACTGATATCCACATAAGACGGGTACTAAAGAATGGTTATTAATGTTCTTCTGGTGTGATGTTGATGGCAGATATATTATAAGTTTTTGGACTATCGGATTTAATAAGTGTATGTTAGGAATAGACTGAATTGAAGAAAGAGAATCAGTGCATATTGCCAGAGTTTTTGTATTAGGTAGAGTTCTTTCAAGAGCTTTAAGGATTTAGTTTAATTATTCTGCTATATAAATACTATAAGTGGTTGGGAGTCGGTGTACAGCTAAGATTGTGTATTTGGTACCGATAGCATAGCCAGTATTTCTTTATGTTTTGAGGTGTCTGTGTAAAGCATTCAGTTGTATTGTTTGGTATTTATTGCTTCTTGAAATAATTGTCTAAAAAAAACGGCTAGGAATTTCTTCTTTTTTACGTCGAGTAGGTTATTATTGAAAGTAGATATCCTTTGGGTCCATAGAGAAATATTAGAGATACTGATGGGGTGGTTATTGTCTGTTTATCTATATACTGCTCTATATTTACTAATAAAGGTTTAACTAATTGTGAAAGAGGGTTCTGTCTATATTTTCAGAAACTTGATGTGTAATATTGATTAGTTTGGTTACTGGATTTTTTGGATTGGCCGAAAATCTAGTGAAATAAGAAGAGAGTAGAATCTGGCGTCGTATGAGAAGGGGAAGTTCGTACATACTTTCGACGGGGCGAGATCTAAATGCACCTAGACATATAGGCAAGGAGGTCGATGGTTTTAAACTTCAAGAGATTTAAGATAAGTATTTCGAGCGGCCATGTAGAGTATGCTGTCATTATTTAATCTGGAGCGAATAAGAGCTCTATAGATTCTTAAGATTTATTCTTCAGCTCCCCGTTAGTGGTGGGTAAAGTTTTAAAATGTTTATTCTGTTTTAACAGTGGTATTCAGCGTTTTAATGTGATATCTTTGTAGGTCATGTGTCAAAAGTAACTTCTAAAAATTTTTGTTTGTCAACAAGTTTCAGTGGGACTTAAGGATTAAGGTAAATAACAAGAGAATGGCAACTATATCGTTTACTAAATTGGATAACTCTAGATTTGGAGAGTCAAAATTTGAAATCAATGTCAAATATAAATCCTATCTGATAGGTTTTAGTAAAGAATATGTAGTTTTAGTGACTTTTCCTTGACAAAATATGAGAAGGTGTCCGCATATAACACGTATTTTACTGGGAGAGAAAAAATGAAACCCATGTCATTTATACTAAGAAGAAACAAAGTAGTAGTGTTCAAAACTGAACCTTGTAGTACACCGTTTTGAAGAGTGAGTGATGCAGATATTTTTTCATTTGTAGTAACTTTAAAAGATCTTTTATTTAAAAAATTACATATTAATGATAAAATATTTCCGGAAAGATTAAATTCTTTAAATTTTTTAATAATGCCAGCTTTATATGTAGTACAAAAGGAGCTCTGTATATCTAAGACTACAGCGACAATGTAACTATTATTTGTTCTGGCTTGAGAAATTTCTGATTGAAAAAGAACCAGATTGTATATCGTGCTACTAAAGCCTGACTGAGCATCAGCTAGAGGATTGATTATGCTGCTTCAGGTGTCAAAGCAGACGTTTGTTTATCATCTTCTCTGATAATTTACATAGCATACCTATTATTGAGATTGGTCCGAACGAGTTGAGAGCATTCGATAAGAAATCAATTTTTTAATAGGTATAATACTTGATAGTTGTCAGAGGGCAGGGAAGACTTATATGTTTTACTAGTGACATATTAGTCTGTAAGCTCTCTTTCAAAGAGCTTTAACATTGTTAACGCCATCACTACATTTTCAACATATCTTTATTAGTTAACACATTTTTAATGAAACAGACCAAACAGTATGCTTTATTTATTTATTAGTATGTTCATTAAATATTGTTAATGATTTTTAAGTTATTCTTTATCTCATGTGTATTTAAGGAATTAAATACCTTATAATCAGTTTATAATGTTTATATAGTATTCTTGTAGATATTTTAACTTTTTTCTGTAGTATTGATCTTAATTAGACTTAGATGTCCAATACTCCAAAACTCATAATATATTTTATATTAACAGTCTTTTTTAGCGTCTTTAAGTTCGTAAATTTGTTACTTACGTAGGTTGATACTATTTTCTTGGTTTTATTTTTCCGCTTACACCTGATACTCTGGCATTTGTTTTCAGAACTTTGTACCATTCCTTATCCATTTATAATCTGGCTTATTAAATATGTTTTATTTATTCATTAAGCCTATTTCAGAAATATGGAACCCAGTATTCGCTTTAACAGGTCCAGTGAATGGTTACGATAGGAGTCACTTGGTACTCTTCAAAAAAGTATTTGAATCCTGCGATCTAGTGCTGGCTCTAATGCAAAATATTGTTTTGCAATAGAGAACTATTTGAGGTTCTCTGCTACAAAGTTTGCAGCTGAAAAAAAACCAATTGTATGCAGGCATGTCTCTTGACGGCATATTTAATAAGCCGTCCTTTTGATTTTGAGCTTATGTCTGCTTATTTCTCGCAGTGTTTCGGCCCTATTGATACATGCTAGTGTAACATACATTAAGCGATATGCTTGACGATGTATATTTTGGCGACGAAAGTTATGTTGCATACAGATCCAGTTTTTGTTGGTCCTAGACGGTGTTTTTTGACACTCTTAATGTCAGCTGTAAAGGGAAGTATTTTGTTATTGATCCCATTTTGGCAAGTTTATTGGGCCTTTCATTGCCTTTCACCGACCTGGTACCAGGTATGCTCCGTCAGTCTGTCGAGTTTTTTTCAGCAATTCCTGAGGGTTCTACTGCTGTACTATCTGTTCATATATTGTTCCGCTTAAGTTTAAAAACACTTATATTTATTTCTCGTGTATCATGCAATATTGTACAAATTTTATCTAAAAAACGTAGGTGTATTCTCCTAGCAGAATACAAATTTTTGTCTACTGAAATGTAGATTTCTGTAGTCTTATGATATCTTAGATTCGTCTATGTATCAGGTGCAACTCTGAAGCTTGGGTTCACGAAGTTCTCTGTTCCGGATAATAGTTTTTAAACTTATGATGAGTTTAAAGATTTCTTGCTATACAAGTCAAATCTACAAATATACAAGCTCTTATTTTACCTCGTGTATGCCCGTGGTATATGTCCATATCCATCTAAGACTTAATAAATTTTACAACGTCAGGTCCACCCAAACTGTTTACACTAAAAATTGCAACGCCTGCGCTAAACTCCTTGCACTTTTATTCCACTTTATATTCTTCTTAGGAGTTATCGCTCGAAATATCTAAGCAGTTCTTGATCCTTCCATGTAAGTGACTATATTTTTGCTCCATATATTAGCACTGGTCTTAATATTGTTTTATAAATGGATACTTTAAATGTTTTGGTTGGTTTTAAGTCCATCTGTCATATGAGTCATTTTTAACAACGAAAATAGTTAACAGCGAGCCTATGTATAAAGTGTCCACTCCTTTCAGTTCTAAATTTCCAATTATTAGTAATTTAGATATCTGGTTACTTCACCAGAGCATTTATATTTAGTCTCATTCTCTGTGCAGATGCTCTTAATGTGAAATGCATCGATCAGAGACTCTGTGAACCTAATTATGATGTCGATGTCATCTTCATATCCCACAACTTGTAAAGATTGGTTAAAGATAGTGTCATTTGTGTTAATCTGGGACTCTCGATATACTTTTTCTAGATGAAGGTTAAATAAAAGACACTATAAACCATTATCCTTAGTGTCTTTTTAAAATGGAAGGGTCTTGAAAGATCGTTCTGGGTTTTAACCATACTCGCTGCTCCTGTGAGTGTAAGTTCAGTTAGTTGGACAATATAAAGTGGTACTTGGAATTCCACCATAGCCAGGAGAAGATAATATCTATTAACTGAGTCGTATGTGGCGTTAAAATCCATGAATATGTGTGTCTAACGACAGGAGATCTGGGTTTTTAGAAATATGTCCAACTGTAAAGATGTATTATCTTGTTGATTTATATTTATTCCTATAATATTTTGGATAAGCATATTGTCGTGACTACGTTTGTTCTGTCTACACTGATTTCTTCTTGGTCTGGAGCATGGAGGTTGCAAAATTTTTGTGGATTATTGTCCTGACTCGTAGATTTATTCTCATCCAGTTGCATAAAAATAGCATGGTGGAGTTACATATGAGACATCCAGTGCAACATGTTCAGGTCTACATCGTCTCATTGGTAACGTAAGCGAAACTCACAGTCATCGGTTTGAAACTCAGGATTTCTTCTTTACGTTGTTTATTAAGAAGACTTCTTTTAGATTTACACTTTTTTGTCTGAAACAATTGCTAACACAAGTTTGAAATTAGGTACTTAAGCCTTAACAACTTGCCACTCCACTGTTTATTAAATAAAGTTCTTTGTTTTATTAGAGAAGTCATTTTTAGGACATAATAATCTATAGTATATATTTACGAATGGAGTTTTTTTTAAACTAATGAGCACGTGGAGCTCTAGAGCATTTTTTATGTACCGTATTTGATTATCGTAAGATACTTTATCCAGATGACTCTTGGCTCGGCTGTCTTGATCCGATTATAGTCGAGTAGTTTTTTAACTTCCAACACCACAATGTTTTACAGAATATAGTTGGTTCCATTTCTTCTTGGTTTCGTCATCTTTGGTCTAAAATAATTTAGTCGTAGTCTGTTTCTTGGGCAGCTTATGTAAAACTAAGGGAGGTCTTTAGATTAGATATTTTTATAAGCTTAAAAAGAATGGTCTTTCATCAATGTACACTTTCAGTTTTAACGTATGGACCACAAACATCGACTCTTACCAGAAAAGTAATAAATAAAATACAAGAGTCACAAATAAAAATAAAGAGGTCAGTGCTGAATATATCCCTCAGAAACGTTCTCAACAAGGTGGTCGGACAGCATCAAACGCTTCCATCACAACTGGATTCAAGGTGCTCAAGATTAAGCGTTAAAAATAGTATGACAAAGTAAAGCCTCGTCAAATGCATCCATTTTTACTTTTAATATCTTTACTTGTTTTCATTATGCTACAATTAATTTTTCGCCAGTAAGTTCGTTAAAAAGTTTCACAGCACGGTATATAGCGTACAGATCAGCTGAATATATGCTACATACTAGGGTAGATGAAAAAAAAAGATTGTTTTATAATGAAACGATTGATGCCCCCACTCCGTCTTCGGACTTGGATGCATTTATATAGATTTTATAGTAGTCAGTGTACTTTTCTAAGAGGGCTTCGATTTTTAGCCAAATAAGGATATTGTTTGTACTGGATTTATCGAAATAGGCCAGAGATGTATCATAGATTGATAAATCGATCAGCCAAGGCTCATGGTATTTAATATCCGAGGAGAAAATATCCGAAAAATTAGTGTTTACATATTACTGTAAAAGTATTTTGATAAATTGGTTTTGAAATATTACAAGGGACTAAGGCTGCATATGATAGGGCGAGGAACATGCGGCGGTGATATAGCGGTGGTCCTCCTAAAAGAACATAAATTCTGGGTACCGGAGAAGTTGGAAAAACCCCTGTAATTAATCTAAGGCTTTTATTATAAATAACATCTAATGATTTAAAAAGGGATTGATTAGCAGTGGAGTAGACAATTGCTCCATAATATAGCGAAGAAGTAGATTGGATTGGTCTGAGTCCCAGTTTTTGTTACAAAGAGATCTTAACACATTTAATCTTTTATTACAGAAAATGATGAGTTTTGAGATGTGATCTGTCCATGTTTCTCATAGATTTTTTGGGTTTTGAGTTGTGGCAAGGAGCTTGAAGAGAATATAATTCTTATTGATTTTTCTATTGAAAATTTAGTATTTAAAAAGTTTTGATGAATTAAGGACACTAAGGGGATATTTTTGCTTTAAGTAGATACCACTAGGTCATCGGCGTATAAACGGGCTTGTATGGGTGCTTGAATATTTTTAATTATATCATTTTTTGCCACTAGAAATAATGTTGGATTGAGCACGGATCCTTAGGATGTACCATTTTCCAAACGATAAATATTTAAAAAAATATTATTTATTTGCACTTTAAAAGTACTATTGTTTAAAAAGTTTTGGATGAAGACAAGGCAGTGACCTTGAATATTCCAGTTATAAAGATGTCTCAAAATGTTGTACCTCTAAGCTTCATTAGATGCACGTTGTAAATAAAAAAAATAGCAACGCATTTTTAATTGGTGGCAAGTTGGTTGACCGATCTTTTCTAAAGCCATTTTGCTCGGAGAATAAGAAATTGGATTTTTTAAAACCCATATGAGCCTAAAGTTAACAATATTTTCTAGTAATTTGCATGCTGTCGATGTCACATATATGGGTCGGTATGATTCTACCGAGACGATGGAAAATCCATATATTCTTCACTGACGAATCGAGTTAAATGTTGTGAATAAATTCGAAGTTAGAGGACTAAACGATTGTCTATAGAGAAGGCACTGTCTAAGTCAGGTATATCTTTCCCTAAATGGTTAAGTAGTTTCTTTTGAAGTTTTGTAAACTTAGTTTTTGTTGATCTATCATTTGCTTATTTCATTGCATAACTGCATTTCAAAAGATGGAGTAAGCCAACCATATTCACTTGTAAATTCTTTGACCAAATTAATATTGTCAGGTGGACCTTGAACATTATCAATCATTAAGGACAATTGATGGTAATTTAAAACGAAAGGTGATATATAATTATTAATAAAATTTTCAAAAGTTTTTCGTGTACATGAATTTCAGGATGAGCGCGGGTTTTTTAATTTAGATTTGGGTTTTGTGAACAGATTTTGTGATGAAAGTGCTAAATCTGTAGGAAGAGAAATGGTTTCATCAAAACTGCGTTTTATGGAGGTACTTGAATTGGCGCAAGTTATATCAGAGTTTTCACTTAGATGCTGTGGCTTTATTACATTTGAAAGTACTGGGTAAACTCATAAGTAGTGACACAAGTCGAGTTTGAAGTTTTATTTGTAAGATTGGCTGAAATAGTTGTTTCAGAAAAATGTGATAAGTTATAAGCTTTATTAGAGATTTCTGCACTTTTATCTAATGGAAGAGGTGTTGATATGTTGGAGGATATTGCTCCCGAAGTTTGTGAAAATAGTGTTGTCCGCCGAATAAGGTTGATTGAAAGTGTTGCTATACCTAGAAGTGCCGATAGTTTCTTGGTGGTGGAAATTTGTAGGTTACAGTTAAAGCATTATTGGAATTCGTAAGACACTGGCTAGAGATATTTACTGAAGCTTTGCATGTATAGCAGGTTAGACTATCCTGGGAAATGAAGATTTTATGCGAAGTATTTTCATAATTTACTGTAAACGAATCAGGTACAGTCTATCCCAAACCCTTCTTTCAGTGCGTCACTAATTTTGAAGTCATATAGGATTTTAAGAATGTCGAGAATTATTGCATGACATTTTAGTTAAATCTGACAGTTGCAGGATAGTAATCGATGTCTATATTGGATATAAAATGTCTGAAAATATTAACCTGGAATGACAATTTTCATTTTATCAGTTGATATTGTGAAAGTACTCTCACGATCGAGATCATCTGCGTCAAATTATATTCATGCTCATCATTGATTGGATATCTATTTAGCGTATTCTAAATTCCAACCAATTATACATCCTTAAGTAGAATTCGCTTTAATATGCCAATACCTATGAAGGATACATAATGTTCTAAGTTATATGTATAATAATCACAGACTAACTTTTTTTTTCTGTCACTTCTAGCTTAAAGCGTTAGAGAGAATTCGATCAACTATGACGCACTGAAAGGGATGGATAGTTGGAGATACATTTGATAATATAAGTCTCTCAGCTGGTGTTATAAGTCGACGTGCCTTTATAATTTGATCTTGGACCTCGATTGAGTCGTGGGAATTCATAAAATTTGCTTACTACATAGATATATGCAAATTCTATTATTTGATAAACGGGAACAGAAAATAATATTTTTGGGTCCTATTATGCTTCCTAAAGGGCTAAGGTAACCCTGAAGACGAGCTCCATCAATTGCGCCAAAAAGTATAACCTGATCTTTTTTCTTTTTTTGGAAATTTCTGCTGGGCTACGGCTGTGAAATATGTGAACAGTGGTAGATTGGCTTTGAATAGTTGTGAAAATCGACTCAATATTTGACTCTATAGTTATTTTTGACAGTGGCCCCAAAATTTTTGGTGCTGACCTATCCAGTTGCTGATAACAACGACCTGTACACCTCAATACACCTCGTATCGATACAAAATTTTAAGGTTATTTAAATTGTGAATTGAAACCAATTTTATTTGGGGCTTAATAAATATTTACAGATGACTTACAAAGTATCAGCTAATTATTGCATTTTCTTCTTCTTCTTAACTTGCCCCATCCCTAAGGACATTTGCGATCATCATGGCCCATTTGACTCTATCTGCAGTAGTGATGAGAAGGTCATGAATGAACCGTTCACAAAGATCTGATCTTTTCGAAGACCCGTGATTGATACAATCACATTCTGTGACCCTACCGTTCGAATGACCCTATGAGTCATGCCTATGAATGACGCTGTCTAGTGTTGATGTGAATTACGAAAGAACTGTGTGATCGCGACACTTTGCTCGGTCAAATTAATGCATGAACCGTGAACGGTGCGAAACGCAAAGGATCGTTCAAACGCTGATTTCAGTTTCCCAGAACGGCGAAACCCTTACGCTGTAAAACTGTAAAATTATATACATTCGAATTTTCGGGTCAATAGTCCCATAGCCTGTTCTGTTTAAAAATTTGTAGGAACTTAACTTTTTTAAGTATTTTTTTTTATATTTTAATGATTTCTAAAGTTGATTTGAGAAATACGAATCTTAATGCCAGCATTAAACTATATTTTATTCTTAAATTTATAGTAACAATATCGAATTCGCCATGTAAACAACAATATAAGTAAAGTCGTTCTAATGAAGAAATCTCTATCAACGGGTCCTGCATTATCATTAATTCATACACTCTCAGAAAGATTCATAAACATATCAATATTAAACTCTACACACTTGACCTTTACACAACAAATTTAATTAGTCGTTCATATGAACAGATCTTTATGAATGGATCATTTTAATGAATGACCTAGAAGACACGGGTCACCGACACAAACCAGGTCTTCCCATCACTAATCTGCAGCCGTTCTGAAAAGTTCTATTGACGTATTCCTCCTTAATTGTCTCAGATTCTTCAACCAGGACGTCCATCTTCTCCTCGGTCCTCTTTTGCCTTCCACCTTTTTTTATATGATCAGCCGCATCAATTCGTATTTCTCGTTTCTTAGTATGTGACCAAAGTAGCTCATTTTTCTTTTCTTTATAGTGTTGAGTATTTAATAGGTAAAGAAATAATAATAAGACTTACTCACAATCAATTTAATTTAACAATCTGACGACCGGTTTCGCTTTCTATAGAAAGCGAAGCGAAGCTTTAGAAAGCGAAACCGGTCGTCAGATTGTTAAATTAAATTGATTGTGAGTAAGTCTTATTATTATTTCTTTACCTATTTGATATGGACTCACACAAGCAACACATTCATGATTTGTTGAGTATTTCTTTATCTTTTTTCATTCTGCGTAGCGTTTCTGCATTTGTTATGTGTTGTGTCCAAAATATTTTCCACATTTTTTGATAACACCACATTTTAAAGTTAATGAGTCTTTTCTCTGCTGCGTCTGTAATTTTCCAGACCTCCACTCTATACAACAGGACAGAGAACACGTAACATCTCAATACTCTACCGTACTTCTATCCCATTCTTCATTTAGTTTGCAACCTAAGTACTGATATCTATGCACCCTGCATAAAAGTTTTCCTTTAGCATAAACACTGTCTTCCTCAATCTTGTTCTTGCTTACCACCATGATTTTTGATTTATTTGTATTCAGTGCCATTCCATACCTTTCGCAGTATTGGGTAATGCGATCAACCAAGATCAGTAGTCCTTTTCTGCTGCAAGGAATATTTTGTTATCTGCGTATCTAAGATTATTCAGAAGTGCTCCGTTAATAAATATGCCTTGATTTACGTCTCCTAATGCCTCTTTACACAATTCTTTCTGAATACATATTAAAAAGTAAAGGGGAAAGCACATAGCCTTGTCTTACTCCACGATTTATAGGTATTTCTTTCGATTTTTGGTGGTCTATTTGTACTATGGCCTTCTGATATCGGTATACATTGGCAATGATTCTCACGTCTTCGTCATCTAATTCTGTGTTCTGCAATATTTTTGCCATTCTTCGGTGTTGTACTTGGTCGAAAGCTTTTTCGTCAAGTCGACTAGACATATGAATACGTCGCAATTGACATCTCGACATCCTTCGATTCGTGTTTGTATAGTAAATAATGCTTGTTTGGTGCCAAAGCCTTTTCTGAATCCCAATTAGTGTTCAGCTATTCTCTCATCTAGCACTATTATCTAGCACTAGATATATCTAGCATATCATTGCGCGATAACTAAACACTATTCTTAAATCCCACCGTAAATTGCAACTTTTGTAGCACCGAAGAAAAACATTTAATTTGTATTTTATATTAGTTTAACTCTTTTTGTAGGTTTTGGTTAATATTTAAAATCATCTAATATTTTAATAGATCAGTACTGTATATAAATTTTTAACGTGTTTCGATATAATCTCAATTACAAAACGTAGTGTATATACTTAAAAGTCAATATGCTTTAAACCAGTTGATTTCATCCTTCCCGAAATTTGTATTTTTCTACTCGACTTCTCTCCCTATACCTGCCGCCTTATCGCTGATCATTTTTGTCTCCATCGAGTTTGAAATGATTCTCTTTCAACATGAAAAACAGTAGAAAACCTTTTACAGCTTCCCTTTAATTTTCCTTCGCTGTTCAGGGTGAACGTAGGCTTAAGAGTCTAATCGAGGGTGGGCTAATAAATAGTAATGGTGCGGAACGAAGCCTTCTAGCGCTATTATTTTCTAATCAAATTAGCAAACTAGACATTAATGTTGGCTGAAATTTTAAATGAAGATCAATATGGTCCCCTGTACGATGTAAAGTTTGACTTTAAAGCGCTTGCATTGTTTTTGAAAGTCGCTGTATAACTCTTTTCAGCAATTTTCAGATTAACGTTAGTAATCTGAACAAATTTATCTCTGCTAGAATTTGATTTATTACTCTACTTATTTCCTTGCGATAATAAAATGGTTCAAGTAGCGTCACGAGTTCGAAAAAGTTCATAACATGGGCGTATCCTCGACATTTTCCTTATTTTTTATTTGTTATTTATGTATGTATTTGAATAATAATTATTTATGGCTAATTTTTGTGTTATTACGTATTATCATTGATCTGTACTTTAATTTCCATTACCAATAATGATCAAATACACTTAAGCCCTTCGTAAGTTTAGTTTCTGAGGCGAATGCATGCAATTTAATAAAAATCAAAACGTAAATGCGCAATACGAAATTTCTTTTATATTTGAATCAGTCATTTCAAAAACAACACGAGTCACATATTTCTAATTTTACAGGAGAGCAAAAACACTAAATAGTTGAAAGATGGATGAAATGGATGACCTCAAAATCCAAAGTTATAATTGTAGTTGTGTTTTTAATCATATTGATCTATAAATCGTCTCGAAAAATAAAGGTTTTTTAAAAAATGACTTTTGAAATATTGGACTCAGCTGTTTTTGCATGAAACGAAAAAAAAACCGAAATACAACCATTTATATTTTTATTTCGAAAGTATAGTAACTACAAAAACTGGTAATTATTAAATAATAATATTATGGAACAAAATCAAATTCATAATCTGACTCAGGGGTTACGTCGTCAGCTTGCTCACTGGTAACCAACTGGAAAATTTTCTCCTAAAATTGTTTATATTCTTCTAAAATACTGTTTTAAACTTGCTTGGTATTTGAAATTTTTTGGGATTAATGGCTACAACATTATTTGGGTAAGCTAATGATGTTGGTAGCAACAAAAGCGTTTGGTTTTGGGAAGACGAAACGTATGACTAATGAAACCGTCAATAAAATCGTGAGTCACAACTGTACCTTTTGCATGCTTATCGTATTCAAACGACATAAAACGACGATGGAGAGAAGGTACTTTTTTGTTGCTTTTGTACCTTTGAACCTAGGCTTTTATTGGAGTGAGGCAGTTTCGCTTGTAATATGTTGGCCACCAATTACGATAATCTAATAGCTGACGTGCCTTTATCTCAAAAACGGAAAAATTTGTCCCAGCTCCAGCCATAAGGGAATAATATTAAGGCAGATAAATTTTGTCATGCTTCTTAATTTTTGATTTCAGCACCCCAAAATCTCGATCGTTTGGCAAAAATGAATGTCCTCTGATTGGAAAGTAATGGATTATTTTGGAAAATCTGCCTATATCCGTCAATGAGAGCAAAAACCGGATCATCGTATGGTTCTTATTTTGTCCAGACAGATCGCTGAACAAAAATACTTCTTGTACGTTATCGGGTAAAAGAGTTTCAAAATAATAGGACAACATGGAACAAACTTCGTTAGAGCCTTTATTGGCTTGGTTTTCATGATAAACATAAAACACAGATTCCTTGGTTTCACCATTTTTAATACCGAAGCAGTTCACCCATAGTTGACGCAAATAAAATATCTCTTGTATTGGTATACAGGGCAAAAAAAGATTTTGCATAAAATCGAACGTGAGAATAACGCGTTTTCTCGATTTTCACAAATAATTTTCACAAAATTTATCTTCTAAAATTTCTTGGACTAGTTTTATCTAGTTAGATTTATCTTTTATGAACTAGTTCAGCTTCTCCGGTACGTTTGGCATTTGCTCATAGGAACTAGATGTTGATTTTTATAACCAATTCTTCGCACTTAATACAGGTATCAACTTGAGGTCTACCAAAACGCAAAGAAAACTGTTCTGTAAAATATTTTGCGTAGTATTTATACTTAACATCCACATTTGGATGTTTTTCTTTAAAAAGACTATGCATGGTTTTGACATCTAGGCGTGGAGCATCAAGGTATTCCATTTTTTTACTTGTGTGTCTTTTTTCTGGGAAATTACAAAATATGATCATAAATGAGCTTATGAACTTCAGGAGATTTGGTATTCAATTTCGTGTGTTGTCCTCACCTATCACGGGGGTCAAAGACTTAAGAAGCAAGCTGCAAATTCTTCTTACATGACCTGACAATATCTCATAAATCAAAGTAAAAGCCTCTTCACAGACCTTTTTGGTCTTCTTTTGATTTGGAACATGATAGGTGAATTGAAATTCTTTCAACACTGCTCCTGCTTTTCGGGCACAGTTTCGGGATTTATTGTATAGACCTATATTATTACTTATACTTTCTCCGATCCCAATATTTCACAATAGAAGATTATAATCTAACTATTATAGAAATCATACGACTGCCCTTTCTTAAAATGGTAATATGAATCACACAACAAAAGCCACATATACGGAAATGGTGGGTAAATTCAGTATGCACGTGATGTTTTGATACTACCGAATAAAAATAGTTCATCAGATTGGAGACCAGAAGTGACATCTTGTAACCAGCAGCAAAACTAACAATTGTTCCAGATTTGGAACATGGAAGCTAACGGGTGAAGCTATTAATTATTATTTTGGTTAAATAGGCTTGGAGTTGTTTGGAGTTTGGATATACCAGCATAATGGTAAACTCTTATCCTAAATAAGCATCTAGGAAGGCTTTATTAGCGTCTAGATTTTGTATAAATTAAAATTCATTAAAAGTTTATACTTTTTGAGTAATTTGCCTTTTTAAAAAAATTTGATTTTTGAAAACAGGGAGACAATTTTGAACATTGTTAGTCAATCTGTTTATAAATATATTCTCCTGAAAATTTGTACACATAAATACTAAACAATGTTTTTAAAAAATTATACAGGAATCCAATTTCTAGATTTTGAGTTTAAAATACATAGAGGAGTATCTAAAACTGTTGTTGGATATTCGTAACTAAAACTTTTTAAATATGTATTAGAAAAAGAGTTTTAAAATAGAATTTATATCATTTTTATATTACAAAAATTTTTGGATCAGAGGAATCTAGATAAAAACAAAAATGTAGCCTGCTTGGTTTGAAAAGTCATTGAAGATTAGAGTGCTATATAAATTTCCATGAAAAAGTGCATAACCCTTTTGGTACAACATTACAACTATAACTTTTTATAAGTTTATTTTTATATATAGATCATATCAACTTATTTTCATTCCAGATGATGACCTAGACCATGGATATTTTAGTACACCCTCTATAATAAAGATATTTTACACAGTTTTCTGGTTTTTGATTTTGTTCTTTTAAACAAGAATATAAAAACTTATTTTGAAAGTTACAAAAGTTAAAACTTAATATCTAACATTCTTTTATTAATAATACCCATTACACTATTAATACTTATTGAATTAATTAATTTTAATTTATAGTAAAATGAAAAATATTTTGTAGGTATGATTAAAAACCATTGATATGTGACCATTTTAATTATCACTTTTGTATACATTAAGAGTATTGTAGATAATTACTTGTGTTGTTTTTCTGATAATTTGTATTTACAAGAACTTTACTCAATTTTTTTGTTACTGACTAAATAGATGAATGCCGTGTATATACACTAGAGAATGTTGAATAAATTATTTAAACTGATAACTGTCTATTATTTCTCTATAATATTTAGTATCTATCCAGTACCTTTATTTATCAGTAGAATATATGTAGATGAATACAAATAATTATCACATTTTAGGAAAGATCAAACAAGATCTGATAGATACCGTCAAATGGGCAAACATTTGCCCAATTTTTTTATTTTTTTGGTAATATTTCGCTTGCAATAAAGTACGTGGCAATCTCTATGGTGCGTAATTTTTATTTCTGCATCATAGTGGATGTTCCCATATATTTTGTACTTTAGTTTTTCTGTATAATAAATTATTTGTCAAAAAAAATTAAAGTGGGTCAAAGTTACCTTAAATCGAGGGAACATTGTCTCGTACATGTTAATTAGGTCTTGGGTTAATGTAACACTGAAATATCGTGGGTTAAATTGATTTCAGATAAATGGAAGCTAAAAAAAAATACTGGCAGTATTTCAAGTAGACGATTAAATGAAAAATGCAAAATTTACAATAAAAAATTTATTTTAACAAAACCCATTGCAAATAATCAATACATTTGAAGAACTTAAACAAAAATTCTCAATGTTGCATAGGTACAAAAGTTCAAAACACATTTTAACCTATTGCTTTGAAGAAAATATCCTCCATCTATAATAAAATTTACTTTTATTTTTCAACGAAATTGTCAGTTTCTGAAACTTTGTACTGATTTCTCTTAAAAACCATTTTTAGGTCATTAATTTTTATAATGACGTCTTCCTAACTGTACAAAAATGCGTCTTTTTTTCTGGACACCTCCAAAATTTAATTCCTTTTTCCATACAGTCCCAGTTCCATACTGTGGGTCCTTTTTCTGAAATCTTAATATTGGTTGGCATTAAACGTTACCAAAACAAAACCAGCTATGTTTAAGTTCGCAGGACTTGGTCTCTCAATCTCAGGATTTTTAATAACCTCATTAATCTCGACTTTAAATAGATCAAAAAATGATTCGCTAATATTATCAGATTCTAAATCATTCTCATTTATAGAGCTCTCAGAATAGCTTAAAGAGAAATCTCATTTTGGCTTAGCAGATATTTGTTTTGAAGATTTAGGGATAGAATCTGAGCTTATCCGGTCACTGGAAGTTATTCTTTTTCCAGTAGAAACCTGCAATTTTTTTCTTTTCATCTTTACGTGCAAGAGGCAAAACGAGCAATTCTGCACGTTTTGCCTTTATCTGTTCTAGGAAAGCTGAACCCATCATATCTTTATTCACTTCAGTCAAGGTTTTTGGTAGGCGATCAAGTAACATTTGGTTATTTAAACGATAAACGATTTCTAGATTTCGAATTAGTTCTTTAAGTAAGAATGGAAACAAATCTTTGAAAATGGTTGAAAATCTGGAACCAGTTTTTGACTCTTTCCACTTGGTTAAAATATTTTGATAAGCTCTTTTTAACGGAGCAACAAATGCCTCATCTAATGGTTGGATGATGTGGGTTGTGTTTGGCGGTAAACATATAAATCTTATACCATTCTGCTCACATAGTTGAAGAACCCTGGCACTGATATGCGACGAGAGGTTGTCACCTATTAAAATATAGGTTGTCTATCTTCGTTTTTCACTTCTGGAAGAGAAAATTATATTCAAACCAATCTTCAAATCTAGTTTCATTGTCAAACCATCCACTCTTGGAACGGTTGAAGCGACTCTTTTGGGGGCCATTTTCTGCCCAAGTAGTCCAGAGATGCTCGGCCTTGTATACAATATGTGAAGCAAGCCCTTCTGCAGTGCCACAAAACATAACAGAAGTGGCACTTTTACTAAAATTGCATATCTTTTCAACATACTTAGCTCCACTTTTACAAATAACTTAGTTTACATATTCTTAGTAATTACATATTCGAGAGGTTAAAATGTTTTCTATAGCGACTACTAAGTTTTCTATTTAGTCAATGAATTCAGCTTCAGAAACTTCTGCACGAACTCTCTTGATATTGGAACTAATTCGTAGGGCTAAGTTTCTATCACACATCAAGTAATATTTTGGCGACCCATAACCAGGCAATAAAATACGGGATACTTTTTTGGCTAAGTACACTTAAGCAGCCATCCTAAAGTCCATTTCAACTACAGAAAAACCGAAATCTGATAACTTGGTCAGAAAAAACTCGAGATAGGCCAATATTTTTTGAATGTTTGCCCTTAATGTATTAATTTGCCGAATTTATTTTTTATTGTAGACCTAGGAATCCAATAAATTGGTGCACCAATTCGTTGAGACATCCGACCTGATCTAATTTCTTGTGAGCATTCTTCCAGTTTTCAGACGTATAATTTGCATTGCGTCTTGAACCAAGGCATTTTTTTGGGTGTCGAGACAATATTAACCACTCTGAAAAAAAATATATATATGAATGTATAATATTTGTTGGTACTTCTTAGAATAACATTGGCCCGGGCCAATGTTGCCCCCAAACAAGGGCCAAAGTTACCCTAAATCATATTCTGTCGCCCAACAACAAAAAAAGAGTAAATAATATTGGTGAATACAAAAGAGTGAATAAAATTGGTGCCAATCAAAGTTTCAATGTGTAATTTATTGATTAAAAATGGAACTGGAAGTACAGAAATGCTGTATATCGACTGGATTTTACACCATAGAGTTGTTGTTTACTTTGTTGGAGCTATTTTGAAATTAATCTTTTTTCCTAACTTAGGCCCAAGTTGTATGCAAAGGATCAAGTTTCCTCATTTGTCGGTATACAAAATTTTAGCAAGGAGGTTATCTTCATTTGGATTCCATCACATATTGCAATTCAAGGTAATTAAGAAGCAGATATGTGGTAACTTATGATGTTTCAAGTGTTTAACAAATCACGGATTTTTAGTGAGTGGCAATTTTCAGTATCAAATTTTCGGAATATTAAACCGCACATTAAACCTTGGAGATGTGTGGCCACCAAAAGAAGAGATCAAGTGACATTAACCCACCTTAGATTAGGCAATACCAGTGCTACATAAGTACTTAATTACAAAAGAATCAAAACCGAAATGTGAGCATTGTAACGTCAAGATCTCGGTTAAACACATTATCATTGTTATGGACTTTCCAGTTTTCTCCGTAGCAAGAATCAATTACAGTATTCCAAAAAACCTAGAGAAAGCACTTGGTATAAATTGTTCTTTCACAAATATGCTTAATTACTATTGGCTTAGGCTTATTATACAATTAGCTTGGCTATTCATTTTGTAAATATCTTATATTTAATATTGTAAAGACTTGCTTCTCACTAATAACCTTCAAGTTGCTGTATTTAAAATATATTTAGAGGCCAGTGAAAATAGGTGGCAAAAAATAGATGCGACAAAATACCTAGCGTATAAAATGCCGCTACGAAAACGTCAAATGACAAAATAACCGTTATACCTACATAGATTTAAAAATAATTAGCTGAAAGAATGGAATTTTAAATAAAATAAAATCATTTACTTGATTTTTATTCTAGTCGTCAGTGATTTGATATATTATGTATAAAAACAAGTCAAACAAGCTGAATATTGCTGAGAATGTCAATTTTTGGACCACAGGAAAGATGCAAAAAAATTGTCCACTTCTACCTCAGGGCTTATCCCTAAAATTATCCATGTAATAGGGCAAACGGAAAACATCGATTTACCATGAATCTGTACACCATAGAAAAAATATTCGAAACAAGAAATGTAGCTGAAATAATTTTGAACAAAAATGTTTATTATAGTAGAAGGTCCCACTGCAGGATCACTAAGTTTATAACGTATTTAATCAAACTCACACACAGAATTAAAATTAGTAAAATACATTGATAAATAGGTGACCAGTCAAAAAATGCCTCAAATATTTTTAATTGAATTAATACAAATTAATTTTTGAACAAAAATTTTATTTCGTTTATTTATTTTTTAAATAAAATACGCTGCCCATGACGCATATGCATAATTTTTATATCAAAATAAAGTTTTTTTTTTAAATATGATGATATAGAGTTTCCTGAAAAAAAAATCGTAAATTAGGGTAGCCAGGTGTTAAATTATATAGTTCGTATCTGCCTTGATTTCTCACTATATGTTTTAAGTACGGCCCTTCACGATGTTGACCAAATTTGAGGTTGTGTTCATCCTCCGCAGTACTTTTTCATTGGTTACTTTATCTGTCCATGGTATCTTCAGGATCCTTCTGTATAACCATAGCTTAAAATCCTGAAGTTTTGTTAGAGTTTCCGCCTTCTATGCCCACTTTTCTACTCCATAAAGCAAACGTAATATTTAAGGAGCCTTATTTTTGTTTTTAGGGTGAGGTCATGGCTCTTGAACACAGAGCTCATAGCCAAGAATGCACTTTTTGCCTTTCCAAAGCGAAATTTAGTCTCTTGGGTATTGTCCCATGACTCATTGATTATAGTCCCTAAGTATTTGTACTGTGAGAAACGTTCAATTTTCATTTGCTTTGCATAAAGATTTGCTCTAGTTATGTGTTCCTTGCTGATGATCATTAGCTTGGTTTTGCTGGTGTTTATATCCAGTCCATATGTTCTACTTGTTTCCGTTATTTTGTTTATTAAGTTTTGCAGCCCTTCTTTGGTATTGGAAAACAGTATTGTATCATCTGCATACCGCAGTCTATTGAGCTTGACTCCATTTATTGAGATGCCTTTATCAATATCTTTTAGACCCTCTTCAAAAATATTCTCTTTCGTCAATTCCTTTCCTTTTCACCACTTCTATCATTTCTTCATGCCTGACTCTATCGAAAGCCTTCTTGTAGTCAATCAGGCATACACATTACACAAACATAACTGCTGATATATCTACATTTCTGAAACAATACCTGCACGCTAACAGCTTCAGCAGATGGCTCATTACGGCTTATGATCCTATCTTCTTCTTCTTCTTTTGGCATCATAACCCTGGATGGGTCTTTGCCTGTCTGGCTATGTCCTTCCATTCAGATCTCTCTTGTGTCCTTCTTCTCCATTGTCTTATGTTCATTGTTTTCAGGTCGTCTTCCACGTCATCCAACCATCTCGTTCTGGGGCTTCCTTTTTTTTCGCCTTCCTATGGGCTTCCACTGTAATATTTTCTTTGTTGTTTTTGCATCGTTTTGTCTCTGCACATGTCCCAGCCATGACAGTCTTTGACTTTTCTTATAGTCCTATAGTCTTCACAAACTTTTGCTCCTATTTTTTTGGGCAATGGTACGAACTCCGATTTGAGCCACTCTACTGGTATTTTTTCTGCCTTGTATATTTCATTAAATATTTCAGTTATTATTTTTATTTATTCTGCGTCTAATAAAATGGTACCTTTCCATCCTTCATTTGTCTGATGGCGGCCGTTATTTCTTTTGGTAGGATTTCGGGACCTGAATTTTTTTTAATGGTGGGCTCTTGTATTGTCTTAAGGTCATGAAAAAGTTTCTCGAAGTATTCTTCCCATACTTTCTTTTTATCTTCGTCTTCGGTTATGGCAAGATTGACTTCATCATCTGTTATTTTTCCGTTGTTGCGTTTTCGGGACTTTTCAGCTATTTCCTTCACCTTTCGAGAAACATTGAAGTTATCATATCGATTCTGATGCTCCTTTATTTGTTGACATTCTTCTGTTTTTTGTTTCTTTTTGGCTTCCCTTATTTTTCCTCTGACGATGGTATGTATTCTCTTCTATTCTTGGAGATTTTCTTTGTTTTTTTTTTCTCTGATACATACGTTCAAGTATTTCATCGGTCATCCACGATTATCGTTTCTTTGTATCTTTCTTCAGGTGTTGTTCTTTTATTTCTCTCACTGTTTCTTGTATGATGGTCAGAATTTCCTCTATAGTTCCCGCATTTTTGCATTTTAGCACATTTGTATTAAGGTTTTCACTTACCTTCAGTCGAACATTGAGATCTTTCAGTTTTCTAACATCATTCGTTACTTTACCCATCACTTCTTCATTCTAACTTTGAAATTACCAATTGAAAAGTGATAATCTATCAACGCATGCTTTAAAAACTCACACAACTGACAGTTCAAACCAGTAACGTTGTGCGCTAGCTGTTTTTTTGCTTTATTTTTCATACTTAGCGTTTTTAACAGCTATTAACCCTAATTTGTGACCATTTTTCTCAGGCAAACTAACATTATCGTATTATAAAAAAAATTAGCCTTAATTTTATAATAAAACATGCATATATACGTCATGAGCAGAGTATTTTATTAAAAAAATAAATGAACGAAATAAAATTTTAATTAAAAAATTAATTACTATTAATTGAATTGATACTATTTGTGGCTAATGTTTTACTGACGACCTATTGTCAATGTATTTTCCCATTTTAAATATATGTAAAAATGTGAATTTGATTAACTACGTTATGAACGTAGTGATTCTGCAGTGGGATCTTAGACTATTGGCACTTTTTCTGTAGAATAAACTGTACTCGCCGAAACAACGCTTAAAGGACCGGCGGTTTTGAATGTCAGTTTTTGTATCAGCTTGACGATAAAAATTAGAAATCTTTTGATGTCAGCATCCCGTCAACAAAAATTAAAATGTGATTTTAAGGTAAAGAGTACAACTTTCGTAGATAAATTTTGTATTTTGTTGCAAATGAAGATAGTTTCTATAAACCTGTTAAATATATAAACGTTACGCGGGTTTTCCTTTTTTTATCGATTCCGATGAAATCAAAAAAAATATATCACTTTTATTGACCGGCTGTAGAATATCACCGGCTAACAAATATTAGCATACTTGTTGTATAGTGTAGAGTGCTGTAAAATCTTTTCCAGAATATAAAATTCTTAAAACTGCATACTAGTATAAATAAGTTTAAAAACGCCGAATTTAAACTCTCACGTTACAAACGATCTCACTTCACGGAAAATGCTTCCACGAAGACGGCATTGGGTGAAATTGGCAGCTGAAGTTGTGTAGTTTTGAAAAACAAACTCATGCGATCGAAAACAAGCAGCTTTATACATTTTACATTGTTTGTAATAACATTTGTAATAACACCATATTTTATTATTTAACCTGACGTAACGAACGATCCACGAATTGCAATGCAATCTCTTCAAAATGAATATATGTTTTCTGTGGTGTTGGTGCAGGTCCTTGTTTTATAATTAAACCGTTAGTACAGCTCCTTCAATGTAAATAAATTATTACAGTATTTCGTCTGTAATAAATAATAATTCGAAATACTTTTTCCTATTTTTAATATCCTTATTTTTTTATCATTCTAAATTAAAGGTGAAATAGTAATACAACGATGGGGTCGACAGGGTCCGTGCTAGCCCTTTGTAATTTAATATATATTCAGAACATATCTTTGATAAGATTTTACAAGATACAGACGATTATATTCAACGTCAGCGTTCAGTATTCAGCGTTTTTAGACAGTAGTTCAAATTCCTTATATCTGTTGTCAAAACTCAAAATCGAAATTTTATGTTATTGATTTTAAAGATTAGGCTCTAGTAATGAAAATTCCATAATGATCTGTCATTGATCTCATCAGAGCTCAAAAAAATGGCACAAATAGCGCAACGTTTATACAGCTACATTTACAGCTTTATAGAGACTGACTTTATTTTCAACAAAATGCAAAAGTTGAATACGAAAGCTGCACTCTTTATCTTTAAACCCCATGTTGGTTTTTGTAGATAGGCAATTCTAACCAAAAGATCTCGAATTTTTACCGTCGAGTTGATTCTTTTTTTTATTTTTTTGCGCACGTAATTGACATTAAAACTGACATAAACATTTTTATTCAAAATTATCCCAGATATTTTAATTTCCAGATATCCAGTTCTTGTTTTAAATAAGATTTTCTAAGGCGTACAGATTCTTAGTAAATCAATTTTTTCCGTTTACCATATTACGTAGGAGTTTTAGAGGGAAGCTCGGAAGTAGAAGTTACAAACTTTTTTGCGTTTTTTTTTTGGTCCAAAATTAATATTCTAAGCAAGATTCAGCTTGTTCGTATGATTTTTAGAAATTTAGTGGCATATTCATATCTGACAACTAGACCACAGACTTTAGAAAGAAAGAATGTAGATGAAGAAAAAATATAAATTGTAATTAGTCGAGTACTTATCTTTTTTGAAATATTAATACAACATTGAACGATAAGGGACCAAATCAATTAACATAATATGATAAGAATAATGATAAGGATAGGTATTGACTTCATCCTTTTCTTAGCCTGGGCTACCTTCAATTCCCGGTCACAAGTCTATTATAATATAAAAAGAAAAAAAACAAAACAGTAGTAAATAGAAAGAAGTTTACAATACCAATGATATGATATGAGTTTGTTATTAAAGGCTTTAGGGTAGGGTAAGAATGGACTCTCGCTTTTTGTCTAGAGCCCCTTAAAGATATTTCATTTAGACACAACTAGACTAGGTAGAAGGTAAATACAAATGGGGTACCAATGTTTATAGGTTAATTTTACTTTTACAAATAAATTATATTACGTGGCCATTATTGTTTTCATGTTTAGTGAAAATATGTAACACAAATTTCTACAGTACTGTGTCATAGCATGGCACCATTTGCAGAACGGATAGTACGAAAATCTTAGGCTGGTTTCAGAGGCGACAATTCGTCAGATTGCAAACCCTGAAACAAACTTTGGAAGGAACACTGAAATATGGCATTGATACTCATCACATATTAATAGACTACAAAGCAGTCTACGACTCTGCGAATAGAAGAGAAATGTTTAAAGCAATGAAATAGCTAGGAATATCAAATCTATCAAATCAAATTCATCCCGGGGGTGAAATTTTTTTTTTACGTTTTAACTACAGGTTTCCATTAAAAAAGTTATTATAAACAAAAAATGTTCTATACATTTTTTTTTTTTTTTTGTAAAACGTAAAAAATTTTCAAGTTATTCGCGATTGAAAGTAACAGAATTTAGACGAAAAAATCGACGTTTTTAATCGATTTTTCGCGAATAACTCGAAAATGGTGCATTTCATCAAAAAATTGTAGAGAACAAGTTTGTAGCTTTTAAAAAGACAAATACAATTCATTTTTTAAAATGTTTTTGCTATATAATAGGAACCGAAATACGGCCTATCAATGTTCAGCGGTTTTCTTCAAATGCCAAATTTGAAAGATTTAAAGTCAAATATCGGGAAAATGATGCATTTTTGGAAGAAAACTCACGCAACCTTTTTTAAAAAGCATAAATAGATCTATCATAAAAAAAAGACTCTAGCTCAAAAATTGAGTGAGTTATGATGAAAATAAGGCCAATACCTCATTTTTTTACGAAAAAATCGATGAAAACAACCCCCTAACCACTCCCATAATTAAAATCGATCTTCACCCTTCTGCAATTCTCTTTATACATGTATTGTTAATACATACGTCCAAGAAGTTTGACCCATTTAAAATGCTTAGTTTTAGAAAAAGTACAGCTTAAAGCGAGAAACGATTTACAATTTCATATTTTTTACCCTTCTTTTTTTAAATATCCCCGAAAATACTGAATATATGAAAGAAATAAAAATGTACTGAATTGTAGCTTTTTTAATTACTAAAATTTTCCTTTATTTAGATTTGTTGTACAATGAATATTTGGCGAGATATAGCCGTTTAAAGGATCGATTTACGATCAAGCACCATCTTTTTCGAGTCCTTTAAACTCACCCCATTTAAAAACCAAGGGTTCCAAAGAGATTTAATTCACAGATCCTTGTAGCTCTTAAAAACCTCTACAAAATCGTTTTTGAAGAAACACTCTATCGTTAAAAAATGAAGGAAATACGTTAAAAAACCAATTAATTTTTTTTTTTTTTCGGAAAATTCCATTAGTATAGTACAGTACATTTTGGAGCATAATAATCTACAAAACGGGTATATTAGGTAGTGGGGCGTTATACCTTATTTTGAATGCGTTCTTATTTTGAAATCCCATACAACAGAATAAAACATTTGCTCATATGTTTATGGCTTGGCAATGAAAATATCAGAGCAACAGACTGAGGATGGTATTCCAAAGATGGTTTGTTATTACCCGTACGCATGAACAAACAACCTGCACCCGATGAACTTTTGAAAATTATTTTTTGCCAATGCAAAAAAGAATGCGGCGTTTCATGTGGGTGCAGAACAGTTGGTTTATACTGTAACTTTACTTGTTCTGGGTGCTCAAGTGGAGGGTGCTATAATAGTCCACCAATAATTGAAGAAGATGAGGATAACATAAATCGCGATGAAGATGTAATTGATGACGAATAAAATTAATATTATAATTGTTTTACCTATAAATGTAAATATTTTCAACTATTTATGTAAATGTATAAGAATATATGGTGCCTTTTATGTTTAATAATTTTTTTTGTATTTAATTCTACTTTTTTCAATTTATATCTATTAAATTAGTTTATAAACTGCACCCTTTACAACTGCAATGTTGTAAAGGGTGATTTTCAAAAGTTGAAAGGTTGCAAAATTTTGGCAAAAAATTGTTTTTACCGATAGCGCTCACAACAATTCATTTTTAAGGATTGAAAATGTATGAAATTGTATTTTAAAGTATAAAAAATCACTATTTAACTAATCCAAACCAAATTTCACTCATCTTAAGATTTGTAATGTTATTTTACAATTTTTGAAAATTAGGGGTTGTTTTCACCCCTAAGTACAATCAGGGTTCATCGGCATGACATAAACTATAAAGCCGAGGGTGAGTTAAGCTTAATTGCAATTTTTTATGCAAATCGTTCCAAGGCGAAATCATTTTCTTCGCATTACTAATTTTTTTACATTAATCTCTAACAAGGGTCGCTTTTTAAGGGTTGAAATATGATGCAACTCTATTCAAAAGTATAAAATAATCAGTATTTAACTAATTTAAACCAAATCTTACCCATATTCAGGTTTAATATGTTATTTTAAAATTTTTGACAATTAGGGGTAGTTTTCACTCCTAAAACCATTCAGCGCACTTCGGTTCGATATAGATTTTGATCCTTGGGCTATCACCTACCTTCTGTTAAAATTTCAACTCAATTCATGCAGGACGAAAAAATTGCGAGGTTTTAACTTTTTTCGAGCTTCATTTCCTGAACTATTAAAAACTTCCTTAGACAAGCAACATTGTTACACAAACAACATTGTTGCGAGACATAGTTGAATGATATTTTATACAATGTCTATACCCAGGTATGGATTTATTTTTGTCCAAGTTTTATATTGGTCCACTATTTCAATTGCAGTTCAAACAGATATATATATTAAATTGTATGTTCCGTTTTAAATTCGTTCTATCTGTATAATAAATCAGTGCAAATCCTAGCTTATGCTGATGATATGAATATTGTTGGAAAAAGGAAAACGCTGTACGAGAGGCGTATGTAGCAATAAAAGAATCAACTACAAAAATGGATTTAAGAATAACACCAACAAAACGAAGTATATTAGAATAAGCAGCCACAGATACCACGACCACTTGTTATAGAAAACGACGTCATCGAAGCAGTGAACGAATTAATACACCTGGGGCTCTCCTTAACACTGACAAAAAATCTTCCGCAGAGATAAACCGCAGAATTTGCACGGCCAACAAATGCTATTTTGGGCTCAATAATATCCTTAAATCCACAATTATATCAAAAAATACAAAAATAAAAGTCCACAAAATAAAATACGCCCAGTCCTAACATATGGTTCAGAGATCGGGACTCTAACAAAAAAAAAAATGAAAACATGTTAGGATGTTTCGAAACCAAAGCACTAAGGCGAATATATGGAGCAGTAAATGACAATGGAGTGTGGAAAAGACGATACAACTTCGAACTTTATAGAATATACCACGAACCTTATATCGTAAAAAGGATATCTGAGATGGATAGTGCATGTAATGCGGATAGAACAAAATGACTCAGCTAGAAAAACGCTCCTTAATAGACTCATTGGTCAAAGAAAAAGAGGAAGATCTAGAACAAGGTTCCTTGATAACATCGATGAAGACATGAGAAATATGGGAATAGGTGCTTGGCGGAGAAAGGCGATGGATAGGGACGACTGAAAAGAAATTATTGAGGAGATTAGGACCCACGTAGGGTTGTAAAGCAAGAATGATGATGATGATGTAACGCAACTTGTAAGGTGGAAATATATTACATTTCATTAAATTTTCTAGCAGTTTATTGTTTAAAGAGTGTATCTTAAACAATCCAAAAGATACGGTTTAAGTATCCAGCTATGGATTTTTTTCTTTCTTGCTTCGGTATTAGTAGTTAATACGACGTTAGTCTTAATGCTTTTCGCTACACTATTATATTTTCAAAACGTGGGGGACAAACATGATTGAAAATAAAATGTCATGTTTTATAAAGTTTAAGTTCTTTATTGCTCAAATATGAGTTGACACAAACTTATTTACAAACGAATGTAATATAGATAAATATTAATTAGAAAATGAGCATTTTTACTGAAATTGTATCATTGGCCTAAATAAGCGTATCAGATTTATATTAAATTTACTTTTAAACTAAACCAAAACTTAAATAATATCCTATTAGGTGCATAACTTTGTATGTATTTATCACTTTTTAAATAATAACGACGATAGAAAACCTTAAGAAAGTATAAGGAAATAGGCAAATACAGCGGCGTATGAATCAGGATTTCTGTGGGGTGTTAAATTGGGGAATAATATGAGATTTGATGGTAAAGTACCCGTAGTATATGTAGAATAAATTATCAAATACGCGATAGAAGAAACAGGCAATACAGTACAAACACTCGACAAATCGGACACACAATAGTACTGGTAAAGCGTATGACAGCCAAAATAATAGTAAGAATAGCGAGAAACAATGAAATGAAATGAAATGAAATGAAATGAACGAAATGAAAAAATCATCGGAGAGTATATGAAATCAAGAAATATTCCGAAGACTAAACAGAAAAATAGGGCAAGGTTGCCTAAAACTACGTGCCAGGCAAAAGTACGCTTTAAGCTTTCGTTTTAAACCGGTACATGTTCGACATTTGAAGGGAAAGGTATGTTGAAATTTCTCGTTAACTCACCATCATCACCATCATTAACCTGTAGAAAACCAGATCTTTTCATCCTCTGCTCCGTAGTACTTCTTGTCTTGGTCTCCACTCGACAATACATTTTGTCAATCGTTGTAATTGACAATCTAGCGACGTGTCCTGCCCAATTCCATTTTAGCGACGCGATTTTATCGATAGCGTCTATTGTTTTTGTTGTACGACGTATATCTTATTCACTTTTTTTGTGATTATTAATGTTTCGGTACGGATTGTACATTAAATGTAGTTTCATCAATACAAATAGAGTTTCTCTCCATATTGATATCATACTTGTTTAGTTCTGCCATCGCAGCATCGTAAATAGGTTCGGAGAGACTATAACTAGCTTGTTGAATATAACGAGAAGATTGGTGCTATTTATGAACTCCTCCTCCTCAATCCTTTAGCCCTTGTCAGGGCGTAGTGACACCCTAAATATTGTTAGTCTGCTGTCTCCATTGACTGCGATCTTGTGCCATATGGACAGCTTCATGTAGGGATTTTCCCACCAAACTCTTCATTTGGTCTACCCATCATATTGGAGATCTTCCTCTTGGTCTTCGGCCTTCTACCTTTCCTTCTACTACCAATAGTTCCATGGTGCCCGTTCTTCTAGCTATGTGGCCGAAGTAAGTTAGGTATGCTTGGTTTACTTTTTTTAGTAGCCTGTCTTTTATATGAAGCTCTTCCAGAATTGACAGGTTGGTTCTATGTTCTGTCCAGGACACGCGTAGAATTCTTCTATACACCCATATTTCGAAGGCTTCGATCTTACTCCTATCGATTTTTTTGAGAGCCCATGTTTCAGCTGCATATGTAGCAATGGGAAAAATAAGGGCATTGACCAACCTGAGCTTAGTATTCCTTGTTATTGTTCGGTCTTTCCATATTTTAATTAATTTAGCAGTTGCGGTTTGGGCCATTCCTAGTCTATGTTTGATTTCTGAGGAACAATCACCATTGTTGGTTATCAGAGAGCCCAAGTATACAAATCTGTCGACTACCTCGAAAATTCCTATTTGGCGTATATGCGGTAGATTATTATTTGCTCTGTCTACAATCATTATTTTTGTTTTTCCGGTGTTGATTTGAAGTCCGAATTCTTCACTTATTCGGCTTAGCCGTTCGATGATGGTAATCATTTCGACTTCATTCGCTGCTAGTATAAGTGTGTCATCTGCGTATCGCAGGGGACTGATTTTTCTGCCTCCTATAGTGATTCCTCCATCCCATTCATCTAGTACTTTTCTCATTATATATTCAGAATATATGTCGTACAATAATGGTGATAGTATGCAACCTTGTCTAGTTCCTTTTCCATTTTACTGAATCAAAAGCCTTTGTGTAATCTACAAAACAGAGCAACATTGGTCTGTTATGTTCTCCCGCTTTTTCTACTATCTGTCTGGTGTTGAGTATTTGCTCACGCGTTCCCTTTCCTGGTACAAATCCACATTGTTCTTCGGCTATCTCTGGAAGTAGAAAGTTCTTAGCCGTTCATTGATTATATGTAGCAGGATTTTGCTTGCATGAAGGATAAGGGCAACGGTTCTGTAATTGCTGCATATAGTGAGTAATCCTTTTTTATGGATAGGGATCAAGGTTAATTCACACCACTCATCAGGCCATTCACCTGTGATCCATATCATGCTGCACATATCCAGCATTACATCTACGCCAATTTCGCCTATTGCTTTTAGAGTCTCCGCTGTTATGCCATCGATTCCTGGAGTTTTTTTGTTTCTTAGTTGTTTAAGAGCCTTCTCTACTTCTGCTCGTAAATTGGTTCAGGCTCTCTGATTGCATGTTTGTTGTGTTCTGAGACTGATGCGTCATCTTTTGAAGTGTCTTTGTATAATTCTGAGCAGTAATTTTTCCAGGTCTCTGCGATGCTCTCTATGTGGGTTTTTACTTCTCCATTAGAGTCTTGAATGGCTTGAAGTTGTGGCTTGAACTCTCGGGCTAAATATTTAACTTTTTTAAATAGTTCATGACTTTCATGGCGGTTTGCATGTTGCTCCAGTTCTTAACAAACGTTATTTATATGGTTATTTTTATCTCTGATGCACATACATTTTATTTTCCTGTTTATCTCCGCTATTTCTTGAGTGTTGCTTCCTGTTTTTGAGATATGTTGTAGCATAGCATTTCTTTGTTCCACTAACTCTAGTGCTCCCCTGACATCCAGTGTTTGTTCTTTTGGGTTTTACGCGGTGTGCACTCTTGTTCCACTGAATATATCCAGCTTTTTATTCCATTCCACGTTTTATTTGTGTCTATTTATGAACAAAAGATTGCAAAGTTGTATTGACCCAGTAATGGAGCTTCCATCAAATATTAATTGTGTTATTGTTTATCATTATTTAGTATAAAATAGATTTAAAAAACTTTGTAGAATAGACTTATTTTATTTAGATTTTTTAACTTAAATCAATCTATTCTGGGTCCGCCACTGGTAATTAACGTCACTTTGACGTAAACTGTAAATTTAAAGTAGGTAAAAGTTCAAAAAATCGACTACTAGATATGTAAGGGACCATGGTAAGGGTGTAAACTCTTCAATAGTCACAATTGTACAATAAAAAAGTTATAAACACAGAGAGTATGGGATACTTACGTCATACTAGATAATTTATTTTACAAGTACATATATATAAAATATTTTTCGTGGAGAGGTTTTTTAAATTTAAATTTGGTATGCACATTTTAATATCTAACGAAAAATATTGGTATTTGTTTCACAGTCAATCAAATCTTTTTATAACGTTGAAATTTGACATTTTCACTAATAAAATGAGAAAATCAGGAATAAAACAAATACAATTTCAGTAAACGTTACGGTCAAGTTATCACTCTTTTAAGAAGAAATCTTAGTGTCTAGAGATCGTTTGCTGGAATATTAAAAACAATGTTTAGGCATAATAGTTGATTACTACCTCTAAACAAATTTCTGCCTAAACATTTAATTTTGTTCCGAAGTATTTAGGAAGATGCTTATGCACTACATGATAATAAAAATATTTTATATGCCTACCTATAATATCAAAATTTTAGTTTTACAATTATTAAACTAAGTTTGGCACAATGAGAAAAGTAGAAAATATGACAAAAATAAAATAAAAAAGGTTTTTAAACTAAAATATACAAATTTAGAAAAAAAACTTAACACTTAAGTATGTAGGGAGCTTAGGATGTAAACATTTAATGTCAATGAAATATAAAATGGAATTTGGAAAATTACCTTACAGTAGTTTTGCATACACATCATCGTCAAAAGTAAAGCTCAATTATGACATATTATGACAAACAGAAAAATCATTACGGCGGTATTATATAACAGCTTTTATTTTGTCATATTACTAAATCTAAAACTGAACAGAGTTAATTGTTAGCTTTTAGGGCATGAGGTTCCTTTTTCGAGCTGGGAGATTGTACGTTCCCTTAAAAAATGTAATCCCTTATCATCCACCTAGTGTCTTCATAATTATAATGTTAGTTACTTAAATTATGTAATTTAAGGGCCATCTGACCTCATTATGTGGCTAGTTCCAACTACTATATAGACATTTTTCACTGATGATGATCTGATTAGAACAAAAACGTTCTGTAAATTTATAAATCCATTTTGGATAATTTTTAAAAATTTTAATAATAAGATATACCATTTTACAAAAATAAGTTTTTACTTCTTTGTTAGTTTTTTTGAACAGATATGTTTTTGAAATAACTATAATTAGAATTTTTTCGAAATCTTTAAAATAAAGTAGATACTGTGTAAATGTCTTAACTAATGAGGCGTGTTTGAATCGGTTAAACTTAAAAAATTGACATGACGTAACGGTAAAGGGTTTATTTCAAAAATTGTCATTAGTTTTTCTTTGCTCATCCCGTACCACATTACTGTAATAATATTAATAAATTACAGCACCTCATCGTAAGCCTGGACGAATATCAAAAAGTTAAGCCTACAAAAATATATTGTCAAGTTTTTCTGTTTATGCAGGCTATACAGGATGTTAAAAATCAGAATAAAAATTGTCCATGAATTTTAAAATACTCTATATAGTATAACAAAACCTTCTTCTTCTTCTTACGGTGCCTATCCGTTCCAGATATTGGTGACCAGCAAGGCTATCCTAACTTTACTTGCAGCTATTCGGAATAGTCCGATGGTAGACGTATTGCACCACTTTCTCAGCTTTTGAAGCCAAGATTTCCTTCTTCTCTCTGGTCCTCGCTTTTCAAATACCTTACCCTGAAGAATGAGTTGCAACAAGCCATATCTCTGTTCGTTTCACACAACATGGCTAAGATATTCTAATTTGCGCTCTTTGATTTTGTTAGTAATCTGGCGTTCCTTACCTATTCTACGTAAGACGTCAAAATTAGTCACACGATCCACCCATGAAATTCTTAACATGTGTCTGTAACACCACATCTCAAAGACCTCGAGCTTTGTTAAGGATGATTTAGAAAGTGTCCAGGCCTCTACTACATATAATAACATAGAAAATACATAGCATTTAATGATAAAGACTTTGGTCCTCCTCCTCCTAAGTGCCTTCTCTATTGAGGTTGGCGATCAATATGGCAAATTTCTCTCTGTTCTGGGCTTGATGGATTAAGTCAATTCCTGTTGTGTGAGTCCAATCTCTGATGTTTCGGAGCCAGGATTTCTTCTTTCTTCCTATACCCCTTTTACCCTCGATTTTGCCTTCTAATATTACCTGGAGCTGCTCAAATTCCTTATGGCGCATTATGTGTCCTAGATATGACGTCTTTTTGCTACAGAGCATTTTACGCATGTTCATGAAGCCATATCTTGCTATTTTAATACGTCTTCTAATTTCTTTTGAGTGGTCTAGCTGACTGTTTAGCTCTCTGCCCAGGTATATGAAGCTTTGGGAGCTCTGAAGGGTGATATCATTGATTTGTATGTTGGGTGTAATTTGTTCATGGGGGTTCTTGTGGAATACCATGATTTTGGTTTTGGAAAGATTAATATCCAAACCTAGTCTGTGACTTTCTTCTGATAGTATGTTCATCAATATTTTTAGTTGGTCTTCTGTTTCTGCTAATACTACGGTGTCATCGGCATATCTTACATTGTTAATGATGATTCCATTGACTCTGGCACCTTCAGGGCGATATTCAAGAGAAGCTCTGATGATATTTTCGGCATAGACATTAAATAGAAGAGGGGACAGAATGCACCCTTGACGCACTCCTCGTTCTATGTTTACACAATTGGTATTTCCGTTGTCTGTTCGAACACATCCTGTGTGGTTCCAGTATGTATTGCTTATTATAGCTATGTCGTGTCCGTCCAGCCCTACTTCTTTTAGCACCTCAATCAATTTTTCGGGTCTAATGCGGTCGAAGGCCTTTCTATAATCGACAAAGCACACATACAGCTGTTTTTGAACCTCGAGATACCTTTCTGCTATTAGTGTCAATCCCATTATTGCTTCTCTGGTGCCTGTACCTTTCCTAAAACCATATTGAGAACGACTCAGGTATTCTTCACACTTATTATGAATGCGGTTATAAATTACTCGCATAAAAATCTTAGCAGCATGACTCATTAGGGATACAGTTCGATGGTCTTCACATTTCCTTGCTTTTTGTTTTTTAGGAAGAGCTACATATGTGGATGTTAGTCATGCGGTAGAGTGCCATGTTCATATATAATGTTAAAGAGGTAGGTTAATTTCCCGACAGCATCATCACTCAGGTGTTTAAAATGTTCGGCTGTTGTTAGATCTTCGCCGGGTGCCTTGTTGTTCTTTGCGTCTTTTATTGCCCGCATAACTTCTTCGGTTAGAATACTTAGTTTTCCATTGGTATTTATTAGTGGGGGCCCTTCTGCTCTCCGATCACCAAACAAATCTTTAAGATATTGTTCCCATATTTCCGTCTGTTTTTCACGGTCTAATTCCATTGGGTTTTTCGTGTTTGTTACAATAGATAAATGTTTGGGTTTTCATATCCCAGCGACTTCTTTCACCTTTCTGTGTAATTCTCTATCTTTATGCTTCCTTTGCAGATCTTCTACCTCTTTACATTTTTCTTTCATCCACTCTTCCTTAACTACATTTATCTTTCTCTCAATTTCCCTGTTAAGCTCTTTGTATCTTGTTAGGTTTTTGTTTTTTACCATCCGTCTCCTCTTCATAATTTGTAATATTTCGTTTGTCATCCATGGTTTTCTTTGTTTTCGGTTTTCTTTCTGTATATTTTGGTTTGCTGCCTCCAGGACAGTATTTTTAATTTTTCCCCACGTCTTCAATGTTTTCTTTTATTGTCTTCTCTTTAGTGGAAGCTAATGTCTTAGACTCTAACTGCGTGTCTACCATGTCTTTATACATATGTTTTTGTCCATGGTCAGGACTACTCCATGCTACTCTCTGACTGGGTTTAGCCTTGCCTACTCTTTTAAGTTTTATTCTGACAGTTGCAACTACAGGATTGTGGTCTGAATTTATGTCACAGCTTGGGTACGTTTTTACATTTAGAATACCATTACGGAACCTTTTATTAATTGTAATGTAGTCGATTTGGTTCCTCACAATATTTCCTTCCAATCTTGAGGAGACCTCCACGTATACAGACGTCTTTTTGGTAATTTAAACCATGTGTTAAGAACCACCAAGTTGTTCTCTTGGCAAAATTCAACAATGCGTGTGCCTCTTTCATTCCTCGTTCCTAAACCGTATGGGCCGATGATCGATTCGACCTTTTCTGCTCCTATCTTCGCATTCCAATCTCCCATAAATATGTTGATGTCATCTGATATTATGACTTTTTTAGTCGTTTCAATATCGGAGTAGAAAATCTCAAGATCTGCATCTGTGCTGTCTGCTGTCGGGGCGTATACCTGTATTATATTAATGTCGAATGGTTGTCCATTTAATTTGATGATCATTACTCTGTCGCTGACTGGTAGAAAACCCTTCGTGTGTTGTTTCATGGATGCTGTTACCAACACTCCTATACCTGATTGGGCATCATCATCTTTGCCTGCATAATAGAATCGGTTTCCATTTATTGTATCCACATATCCTTCTCCTTTCCATCTCACCTCACACATACCAAGTATGTCCCACTTCATTCGTCTCATCTCGTTTTCAGCGTTTGCTAATTTGCCTGCTCTATACAATGTCTTAACATTCCACGTAGAAATTTTAAGTTTCCCCCGGGGATTCTTAGCACCCCTTGACGATTGAACGCCTGCCGGGCACTAGGGGCCATGTGGTAAAGACTTTGGTACCAAGTGATAAATTGTGACTTTATCTTTACGATCTGAAACGCGACTTTATCTTTACGAACGCTGATCTTGCATTTTTCTGTACGATATTATTTTAGGAGAGTGGTTCCATTGGATGTTTATGTTGGTACCAAGGTATCTGTAGCTGTATACCCGATCAATTGGTTGTTGGTTAACCAAAAACAGTGTATTTCTTATTTCGCGCTTATTTACTACTACAGACGTTGTTTTATTTTCTGTATTGAGATAAAGTGCATGTTTTCCACTTACATCTGATATGCGCGATATTACTCTTTGTCAAACATCTAAGCTATCTGCAAAAACTACTGCACCGTCGGCGGATCTAAAGTTGCTTAGACGCACTCCCTAGACTAATACGCCTTCCTGTAGTTAGCTCTCCCAGTGCTTACTCGAAGATATGTTAAGAGTATGTTAAATAACACCGGGGAAAAATATACCCGTATCTCACTCCTCTATCTATGGAAACTACCTCTGTAATCATCCACTTTAATGTAAGCACTTTGGTTGTAATATAAATTGTATATGATTCTAAATTCTCTATCATCTAAGTTCATTCTTCCAAGACGGTTGTGAGCTTATTATGTTTTGCTCTATCAAATGCCTTGTTCTTCTTCTTTTTTGGCTTTTCCTGTTATGAGTTCGCTGTTTTCGTTCTCCGCATCACTTTATTTTCCCAGTCATCTTCTCTGAGGTCTCTATCTGTCATATCATTTCCTATGTATGTTTTCCAACTTGTAGCAGGTCTTCCTCTCCGTTTTCTTCCCGGCGGCTCCCAGCCCAATATTCTTTTCGGTCAGCTGTGCTCTGGCATTCTTTCTACCTGCCCGTACCACTGCAGGGCTCCGTTTTCAAACTTTTTTGGAATTGAGCATTTTACATCCATTCTTTTCCATATTTTCTTTATTCTTATTCTATCCGGTCTGGTAATTTGTAGACATCTTCTTAAGTCCAGTTCAACTGTTCTTATTTTATTTCGTATTGATGTTGTCATTGGCCATACTTCCGCTCCACATGGGGCAACATTCATCAATATGCTCTGAAAGATACTTTTTTGTTTTCTTTGCATTGTTTAGGTGCGCATCTCTACACCTCTGCATAAGCACTTGTATAACAAATTGTGTCCATGAAACTTGTTTTTCGCATTTTTTTTTATATATGTTGCTGTGCTTTTAAATACGTTTTAAGTAAGTGGCTCATTAGGCTGATTGTTCTGTAGTCTTCGCATGTTTTTGTATTCAATTTATTTGCTATAGTTACGAAGGTCGACTTGAACCAGCTTTCGGGGATTTTCCAGTTACAAATATTTTGTTAAATATAGTCATCCATAAGTTTTCGTAATTTTGCACAAAACTTATTGGGCCCTACAGCGTTAACAGTTTTTTTAATAGCTGACGTGGCTTCTTCGATGGTAATCGAGGATTCTGTTTGACATTTCGTGTCGTCAATATTCTGCCTTTCATCTGCAAAAGTTACTTACACATATTTCTTCCGAGTGTCTAATTTCTCTTCCATACTTAATAGTGGTTTGCCTTGGTTATCTGCGAAACGCCCAATCCTTCTAGGCTTGTATAAGCTTGTAGCTTCTTAAACTTTTTTGTGCATATTGAATTAATCGTGTTTATGTTGCAATAGCTGTATTTTCGCACATTGTTTTCTTAGCCGTGTATCCTTAGTTATTCTTTTATTTATTATTGCTTTTTTGATCTCTCTATTATCTATTCTTTTGTATAATATCGTGTCCTGATCTTTGAACTTTTACCTCTTATCCATCATATCTAAAATTTCGTTTGTCGTCCAAGTTTATTCGTTATTTTGGTGATTTAAACAAGTTCTCTTGTATGTATGGTGAAACTCTATACAAATTTTCTAGCTTCTGTTCCATTACATCTACTTTTTCTTCTTCTTCTTTCTCTTCTTTTTATATAGACATGACTCTGTCTGTTTTTCAATGTGCCTCCAGTAAGTTGTCATTCCATCGTTTTCGTGGTCTTTGTACGTGAGCTTTCCGTAGCTAGATAATGTGATGCCTAAATATTTAAACTCCATCACGTGTTCCATTATCCGACCTTCCAGCTCCAATTTACATCTTAGTAAATTTGCTGTTGTAACCATGCATCTTCTCTTTGTTGAGGAAATTAATATGTTATATTTTCTGGCGGTTATATTAAATTGGTGCAGCATACGTTGTAAATCGTCTTCACTTTGAGAGAATAGTATTGCGTCGTCTGCATTACATCTATTCAAATAATGAATTTTCATGTGTCTAATCTTCTGTATGGGAGTTTTAAGTACCTGTTAGTAATCGCGAACTCTTGTTCTACTACAAATTCACCCAATCGGTATGTTCGTTCATTTCTTTATTGGACTACCAATCTTGGCATTTAGATCACCCATAGTCAAAGTTAAATCCTTTTTGAGAAGGCTTTTTTAGATATTGGGTAATTAATTATAAAATGCTTCACTTATCTGGTTTGTTAGCAGTAGAGGCATATACCTGGATAATGTTAATTGTAATTGGGTAGCTATTAAGTTGAAATGAAATAATAAACCCAATCTCGGAAATCCCAATGTAAGCAAAATGAGCTTGGTCCCAATTTGAAATAATATATAGGATTTCCCATTACAAACTATGTGTTTGATTTACACTGTAGATATATAATTTGTTATATATCTACAGAAAATAATTTGTCAATTCATATTATAAATTTCTGATGAATAAGATTTTTTGATATATATTTTCGTAATATTTTAAAAACCTCTGTTATAGGTTATTCCACGAATATACGACTGTTTGGAATTATTGCTACAACGAATATTTTACTGTACAAGTAGAAGTATGAAAGTAAATTGGTCTAATTATTATTCCATAAAAACGGATCTTCTGTTACTATGACATATAAACTAAAATTATTTCAGTTAGTAGATGTTCAGATAGACGCAAAATTTATTGTGAAAATTAATCCGAAAATAACAAAAAAATTTGCGTAGCGCTCCTACAAATAAATACAATGACCTCTATGAAGTTAAAATGTGTTCATCAGCCATTTGGGTTGGATTTCGGTGAAATGTAAACACCAAATAGGCGCGCCGGGTATATTTATTATTTTATTAGGTATTACAACGGTAATAAAAAGAAATATATTATTTTGAATATAAATAAAAAGAATTTGGCAGAAGGATGGTTCAGAAACCAGAAAAAAAATCTGGTATTCCACTTTGTTAGTTTTTTGTTTGCTTTGAGTGGATATACTCTTAAAAGTTCTGAAAGTAACGGGTATAACATGGCGGCTATTGATAGTTAAAGTACCGAGTCATTACAGATATTAAAAAGTAACGAAAATTTAAATACAGTTTCATAAATCGCCGACTGATTTTAGTTTTAAAAACCGTCCGTATAGAGGTGTCCGGTGAAGAGACGTGTCCGTTAAGAGAGAGTTTAGTGTAGTGTATTTGTTTGTAATGGTGATTAGGAGAATAAGAGCAAGAGTAAGTTTTTTTGTTTTTTTAATACTTATTGAATATTCGACTAAAAAAATTAAACTATTTAATCACTTACGTATTGTTACACTTCGTTTAAATTACTTATTTCAAAAACCAACTTGCTTACAATACTAAAGTCAATGAGAGTAATTATACGAGGATACTTCAAAATCTGAATTACAACTATTCTATAAACTATCAATTCTATATTTGGATCACAACTTCATATTTAAATCTAAGGTATATATCTGTCATAACAGTATTTTAAAAATGGGGAGAATTTACCATTGTACAATTCAGCACATTGGACCATTTAAGTCGACACCTTAAAGCGAATTTAAAACAGTCGTATATTCGTGGAATTGAGTATACCCAAATATGTACATATTTAGTATAATATAGTCCTTCTATAACGAATACGGTTATTATGAGATTTCGCTTATAGCGAGGTACACTAGATGTCCCGTGAAATTTCTATTGAACTGTAACCGTCTATAGCGAGACAAATTTGGTTATAACGAGAGAAAATAAGATCGAAAAACGTGTTTTTTACGTTTTTGGGCTGGCCCTGGTTATAAATAAATAACCTTGTTAACTGCTCCGCAATAAACTTCTTTACAATAAATACAACTGTTTTATATCTTTAGAAAATATAATAGATAGAATAATACTGGACAATTTTAAAGCAGTCAAAAATGACAGATTTCTTCCAATTGCTGAAGAAATAATTTATGTTATCCTTGAAAATACGCGTTATACATTATGTAGTTGGAAAAAAATGTAAGTACAGATTTTTTTTTAACGTGTACCATTGACAATAATTTTAAACAACTATTTGTTGTTTTAATGTATTTCATTGACAATAAAAGTAAACAACTATCTCAATAAATGGAGTCAAGCTCAATAACCTGCGGTATGCAGATGATACAATAGTGTTTTCCAATACCATAGATGGACTGCAAAACTTAATGAACAAAATAACGGAAACAAGTAGAAAATGTGGACTGGATATAAACACCAGCAAACCCAAGCTAATGATCATCAGCAAGGAAAACATAACTGGAGCAAATCTGTATGTGAACCAAATGAGAATTGAACAAGTCTCAAAATACAACTACTTGGGAACTATAATCAATGAGTCGTGGGACAATACCCAAGAGATTAAATGTCGCAACAGACAGGCAAAGAGTGCATTCTTGACTATGAGTTCTGTGTTCAAGAGCTCACCTTAGAAACAAAAATAAGGCTCCTTAAATGTTATGTGTACTCAGTGCTTCTGTACGGAGTAGAAACGTGGACATTGAAGGCGGAAACTCTATAAAAAATTCATGCGTTTGAGCTATGGTCATACAGAAGGATCTTAAAGATACCATCGCCAGACAAAGTCACCAATGAAGAAGTACTGCGAAGGATTAACACAACTGCGGATTTGGTCAACATTGTGAAGGGCCGTAATTCAATACATTTTACAAAGTAAAATTGAAGCAAAAAAGGACCCAGGACGAAGAAAAATACTGGCTTGCTAACTTGAGAGCATGGTACAGAAAGACCTCAACACAGCTATTTCATCTAGCAACCAACAAAGTCATCATAACCAGAATGACCGTCAACGTTCGAAACGGACAGGCACCCTAAGACGAAGAACTTTTTTCAAAAACACCATTGAAACAATATTTATTAGCATCTTATATTACTCCGAATGGCTTCACTATAGGAAGTTAATGTTTTAGAAAACTACATATTCATATGTATGCACAGTATTATTGTTGTCTGATCTAACGAGATCGTTTATAACGAGGTAATTAGTCTGCCATTTCAGTTCTCGTTACAGAGGGAGTCTATAGGTGTTGTTTTAAATATTTTAAATAACCTGACAACCAAGGCCCACGGTTTATGTTGATTTTATTATATCTCTTATAAGTGGAAAACTATTCGTCCCAAGAATATAGCCCCTCTCAAGTTGAATTTCAAGTTTCGTCATTTACAACCATGTTATACTTTGTATTTTAGTTGATTTCGATACTCTATGGTATTATTCGAATAAAGGAAGACATAGGTTAACTAACTATTACTTTTACATTGACTTTTACTAACTTTAATTGACATTGAAAAATTAGTATTGAAAAGTATTTATTATACGAATAGTAAAATTATAAATGAATAATTGAAAACGTTTTCTAGCGCCAATAACTTGTACCATTATTTTAGTAAAGTAGGTTTAATTCCAGATACGACTTTGATTTTGATATGTACGCAAAAATAACAGACAAAACTTATATCCTAAAAAATGTTAACAGCATCTAATTACCCTTCTTTATAAATACAATCTGTAAAAAGAGATAACACAAACACCAAAAAATCTAACTACTAAATATCACTAAAAATTTCAACATATTGAGCAAAAAATTGGCACATTAAATAGGTATATTGGAAGATATTTAAAAATAGTTTAGCAGCTTAAAAACTTATATTTAATATAGTTTACCCAATTATTTAAGATAGTTCCTTATAAACTTATTACATTTTGAAATGTATGCTTAAGATTAATGACGTCTCTACTGGTGCTGTAATAGCTAAATAAAGAATTAAAGGTTGCACAAATAAAGGCGTCCAAGCAATGCTGTTTAATCTGAATTCATATAATTTTCATAAATATATATTAAATATAAATGAATATTAAACTCTCAATGGTTATTTCAGTAATCTTAAAAACAAGTGAGTGATTCTTTTAAACTTACTCAAAAAATTGGGTTACACTGTTAATAAAGAAAACCTAAAATTACAATCATATTTGATTGAGCCACAGTATATTGATAAAAGTACCAAAATATACCTCATCAATTAGTTCAGGCATAATGTATTAAGTACTAGTCAATGTCGTATACATACATTATTTTAAATACATATATTCACAACCCAATTAGTATAAACTTTGGCTAGTAATCTTCCATATTGCCATAGTACATCGCATTTATTTAGAAATTTTACATGCATAAAACCATGATACAAAACAAACTTTAGAAAAACAAATATTTACATATTCACATTAGAAAAAGCTTGATGTTTATCAAATTATAACACTTATTGATACAATCACACTTAAAATGTAGGATACTAATATTAAACACGCAACAATAAATCCGAAATAAAGAGTATATTTGGTCCATCTAATACTTACATTAGACGGTTTAATCAGTATTATAGAATAGTGCTTAACTATTTCTCTCAAAGAGCTTTTAGACCATTACCGCTAAGCCTGTAAACAATATATCAACTATATTTGCTCTTTCATTTTGTACGATATCTAATGAGTAAACTTTCATTTTACCGAAAATTTGTTGAAATATATTTAGACATTTATAGGACAGTTTTATACTAACGATGTTATTTATAATTCAATAAGTTGTTTTGCTGTTTTGCGATGATTGTGTGTACAGACAATTATTTCCTGATGTGAGATTAAGTTATTGTGAAATAGGCTTGAAGTTAAGAGTATCTCATACTACAATATCACAAGTTGTTCAATATTTTCGAGAAATAAATGACCATACGAGATGACCTAGACAAGGCAGAGGAAGGAAGAGTCACAACACCACGCCAAGATCAGTTTATCAGGCTTTGTGCTATAAGAGAATATTTTGTGACATTGAGACTTTCACAAATAAAACTGGCAGAGGTTTATTATATTCAAATTAGTAGGCTATAAACTTCAAATATAAATCATCGTAGAACTAGATTACTATTTGCCAGAGAGCACGTTGACTAGAATGTTGATATAGGAGGGGATATTGGTAACACATGAATCAAGGTATTACTTATATAGCTCAGATATACGTGTAAGATTTATTCGACGGCCAAGAGAACGCCATTATACAGTGCAACATACGACCTATGACTTTATTCAATGAAGGATCTATAAGATTTTGTTAGGAATATCTTTTACAGCGCGCATAGACCTGGTTGCTTTATGAAAAAATTTTAACAAGTGAAATGTATATTACAGACATTTTGTTAATCATGTTAAAGTTGTTTTAGACCAGAAGAACGCACTCCACGCAACGGTTGGTTTGATGATGAATGTGAACATATCATTAAAAGAAAAATTAGGTGTATAAACTTATGCAACAAAGAACAACACGGGATTAGGAGCAAACCTATAAAGAGCTTAGGAAGGAGGACAGATGCCCGAAGCGTATCAAAAAAAAAAGCGGACCTTGGAACAAGGTATGCGGTCTGTTATTTTAAAAAAAATCTCTTTTTTTCTTTTAATGCTCTATATTTCGCTAATTTTTTGTCACCTTCACCTTACCAGTTTAGCTATATATATATATATATATATATATATATATATATATATATATATATATATATATATATATATATATATATATATATATATATATATATATATATATATATCGGAAAAAGGAGTACGACCGTCAAATTCCAATATATAAAAGGATCACTCAACAGAGTGGTGGGCTCTTATATCGGTCAATTTGTAGGTGGAGAAATGAAAGACAAAGTTGATGTGCCACTATCTATTTTGAAAACGTTTCGCTTTCGTATTCTGAAAGCATCATCAGTTCATTCTAAAAAGTATAATATAAGAACCACACAATCATGGAAAAGATGTTACAGGTGTTACCTTAAAAAGACATGTAGCAGTCAAAGATGTTAACAAGCTTATGAATTAAACTTGAATAAATGGACAATATAAAGTAGAAATGTATAAACATTTAATTTACTAACAACATTTAGTGACTTATTAAAAAATTAGCACAGTGAGTGACCATGTGGTCAGAAGTATAAAAAATATATATTAAATTATAACGTAATTGATGCAAAGAACTAAGAAAATCAACGATTAACTTCCAACAATAGATAATTATTAAGCTTTAATTTTAACTTTTGGTAGCATTATTAAAAGATGTTAATATAATTTAAAAAAAAATAAGTGTAAAAGAATGAAGTTACCGGTCTAAGCCTTACACCTGCTATCAGGAAAATGGCGTTAGATTGAACAGACTGACACAGAACCACGAAAAGACAGCCAACCTTGAGGTTGAAATTATTTCAACAGAACAGCAAGGTCAGAGGTACCACCTCATATAATTGAGCGGTTTATTTAAAAGTTAATGAGCTTTGGATGACATCCGCTTGTAAGAGATATCAGTTTCTTTCATTGGATTGTCTCTTACAAGCGGGATGTCATCCAAAGCTCATTAACTTTTAAATAAACCGCTCAATTATTTGAGGTGGTACCTCTGACCTTGCTGTTCTGTTGAAATAATTTCAACCTCAAGGTTGGCTGTCTTTTCGTGGTTCTGTGTCAGTCTGTTCAATCTAACGCCATTTTCCTGATAGCAGGTGTAAGGCTTAGACCGGTAACTTCATTCTTTTACACTTATTTTTTTTTAAATTATATTAACATCTTTTAATAATGCTACCAAAAGTTAAAATTAAAGCTTAATAATTATCTATTGTTGGAAGTTAATCGTTGATTTTCTTAGTTCTTTGCATCAATTACGTTATAATTTAATATATATTTTTTATACTTCTGACCACATGGTCACTCACTGTGCTAATTTTTTAATAAGTCACTAAATGTTGTTAGTAAATTAAATGTTTATACATTTCTACTTTATATTGTCCATTTATTCAAGTTTAATTCATAAGCTTGTTAACATCTTTGACTGCTACATGTCTTTTTAAGGTAACACCTGTAACATCTTTTCCATGATTGTGTGGTTCTTATATTATACTTTTTAGAATGAACTGATGATGCTTTCAGAATACGAAAGCAAAACGTTTTCAAAATAGATAGTGGCACATCAACTTTGTCTTTCATTTCTCCACCTACAAATTGACCGATATAAGAGCCCACCACTCTGTTGAGTGATCCTTTTATATATATATATATATATATATATATATATATATATATATATATATATATATATATATATATAATGTATATATATAAATATATATACATATATAAATATAAATATATATATATATATATATATATATTTCATATATACATATATATATATATATATATATATATATATAAATATAATCTTTGCAGATAAGTTAAATAGTAAACTCTTAAATATTGGGGAAATCTGCAAAAAAAAAATCTGCTTTTTTTTTGCAGATTTCCCCAATATTTAAGAGTTTACTATATATATATATATATATATATATATATATATATATATATATATATATATATTAGATTAGATTACTCACACTGACGAAGAAAAAGAGGAACTCTATAATAACAATAAAAGGTATTTCAAGTATTTAATTGGTGACTTTAATGCCAAAATGGGAAAGAGAAATGACAAGGAACAAGTCGTGGTAAAGTATGTAGTCGATGATAAAAATAAGAGGGTAGAAAGACTGGTTCAGTTTGTACTCTACCAAAACATGCCAATTGCAAATACATTCTTTAAGTAAAAAATCAAACCAAAAATGGACTTGGGTAACACCGGGTAACACCAAATGAAATCACTAAGAACAAAATTGATGAAGGAAAGAAGATGTCAGTGTAATAAATAAATTTTAAACAGGCAGCGACCATAGACTAATCAGAGCAAAAATTGTTCTGGATCTGTAACTAAAAAGAATAAAGTTAATCAGAAATCCAAGGGTAACTGGTATAAATATTAACAATTTAAAAGAAAACTCAGATCACCCCCAAAGGGTTATTGATAAAAGAATACAGAACCAAACCGACAGCTCTTAATTAATGGAAATCATCCTTGATAGTGCCAAAGAAATCGGATGCCCGCAACAATCAACATAGTAAACTGTATGATAAAACTAAAATAATGCTAAAACAAAAAAGAGAAATGAAAGTAAGCAGCAACATACAGAGAATACAATACACAGAACTTTGTAAGACAATAAGGAAAAGTATTAAGCAAGTCATAAGAAAATACAATGAAAGACTGGTAGAAAATGCAATCGAAAACAGGAAAAACAGAATTACAAATAGAAAGAAAATAATACCACTCGTAACTAAATTCTACAGCAAACTATACAAAGTCCCTGACACATTTAAAGAAGTAATAAGTAACCAAGAAGGTGTACCAAAAGTCCTTCCGAAAGAGGTAGAATCGATAATTGAAAAAATTAAAAGCGGTAAAGCAGCTGGAATAGATGGTATAACAGTGGAACTGCTTAAATACGCTGGCAATAACTGGTCAGGTTTTATAACTTGGAAAATCTTAGCAGGCATATTAACGAACAGCCTAAGATCGAGATGAATTTCAGACCACTGAAATACAGCAAACATAATTCTCATTCATAAGGAACGTAGGAAAGAGGATATAAAAAACTACAGACCTATGAGTCTACTACCAATCGTATACAAGATATTTACGCACATCATCAACAACAGACCAAAGATCATATTCATATACTTCGAAAACTAATGAGTAGAGCTAAAGAATATGAAATAACCCTAGCATTAACCTTCATAGATTTCGAGAAGGCGTTCGACTCTATATATCCCAAGGCAGTAATAGAAACTTTGTCAACCAAGGTATTGACAAACAGTACATAGAAACTTTAGCAAATATTTCCAGAATCTGCCACTACCAGAGTTGTCCGACGAGAAAACGCAATATCACCAAAGCTCTTCACTGCAACTCTGGAAAATATACTCAGCAAAATGAACTGGCAGAACAAAGGAGTATCCATTGATGGAGAATACCTCAGCTATCTAAGATTTGCAGTCAACAACGTACTGATTGCTAATAATCCTTAAGAACTTATAAGTGACCTAAATGCAGCTAGCAATGAATTTGGCCTAAAAATGAACTTGACAAAAACAAAAACCATGTACAACGAGCTAGTGGATGTCCAAGATGTAATAATAAACAACACTGTACTTGAGACGGTAGACGAGTATGTGTACCTGGGACAATTAATCCATAAATCTGGCTCCTTACTTCCAGAAATCGAAGATGTCAATCCACGCGAAGAAAAATGCATTCGATCAGTGTATACTACCAATCATTACATAAGCCTACGAAACTTCGACACTAAAGCAAGAGGTAACATCGAAACTCAAAGTCTTTCAAAGGTCAATGGAGCGATACATGCTAGATATAAGGAAGAGAGATCGAAAAAGAACAGAATGGATCAGACAGAAAACCAAGGTTATTGATGTAATCTATAGAATTAAATCTTTAAAATAGCAGTGGGCGGAACATTTAGCGAGAAGAACTGAAAATATTCGGTCCACTAGAATAACACTGTGGTATCCAAGAGGCATCAAGAGACTAAGAAGACGTCCAAATTTAAGATGGGAGTATGACATAAGAAAATAAGTCGGTACAACATGGCACGGAAAAACGAATGTTAGACAATTGTGGCAGATATGAAGAATGAATATGCAAATGAGGCTACACCATAATCGGTAGAATTTGCTGATGATGATGTTGATATATTAAATTATTAAATCACACTTTATGTGATCAAAATTATTACCGCGGATTGCAACTAAGAGGTACATGGCTAAATACATATTAAGGAATTCCTAATTCCCTTTCAATAATGTGTCAGTCATTACTTTACATTGTATGGGTCGTGTTGATTGAGAGACAGGAAGAAAGCTATTACAGTCGGGGATATGATGAAGGAAGGTTGTTCTCTGCGGAATGAATTTCGACTTGTTTTGGCATTTTTTCACAAAAAAAAATATGTCTGGAAGGTATAAAACACATGAATTTTCCTTAGTTATCACGATTTCTAATTTTTAAATGAATCGGCTACTTGTATATAATTATTAGTTTATAATATTATATATCCTAGTATTATGAATTTTTCAAGTGACCCAATCAATGTACAAATCATACACACCCAGAAAGGTATTAAATTAACTATTATTTTAAGTGAAGAAAATGTACACAAGACTACAGTAAGTTTAAAATAGCGTATTTTCTGTTAAAGTGAAATAGATTTAACGAGACATTTTTGAGGGTTTTGTTTACTACTATATCTATGTTACTTCTGAATGATGTAAATATTATTATATAATCTCTATTTCAATATTGTGTATCATGTTTTGTTACCATAATGAACAAACTCTATAAACACGTAATTTGTAAAGTATAAATAAAAATCTGAAAGTAAAGCAAATATTAAAAGAGAAATGGACTGCTTCGAGAAATATTGAAAGTGAGGTATTTGTGTTAAAATTATTTCTGCAAAATTTGCAATACATCTAATCAAAATATACACGTAGATGCTTTCTGTAAATAATTTATTAAATGTACAGTTGAGAACATTACTAATCTTGCAGAGCAGTATATGTAACATTTGGTTAACATTAATAGTAACTGATCTCGTTTACAGCCTGTTTTCAATATAATTACAAATAGTTAGGATAAATAAGTCTTAATGTTTCGGCCTTAAACCTGTGATCCATTTCAAAATATTGTTGTAAAAAACCTACAAAGAAATAAAGTTTTTTCTTATTCTTTATGTGATTTTACTCCCAAACATTTTGTAAACCTAAGATCCAGTTGATAAACAGTTTCGTATCTCTTACGTTTAATTATTAAATCCTGACGAATGTAATATATGCAGTTAACAAAAAAGGTTAATGCAAAATAAGTCAAACATAGAAAAGTTTTTGCATTAGAATAACAAAACATGCCTACGTTTAAAATTACAACCACATAAATAGGAACTCAATAATCTACTCATATATAAAAATACTCTGACTCAATTTTGGCACATTTGTTCAATAAAATTAATTAAGCTGTGTTCATAATGGAAGTTGATCTTCTACTATAACCTCTCCTCGATATAGTCGATCCCTGCAGCTCACATTCTTTCTTTACCCTGTTGATAATATCTGTTACTAGTTTTTCTTCTTTAACTCGTTGTTCTTCCCACTCTGTAGTTTTATCATTTTTTCGCCGAGTTATGGTCATTGAAACATCAGTAATAGCTTCAACGTTTCTTCTTTCGGCACTAAGTTTACCACTTCGTTAATTGGCTGTTCTGAATGCCTAAAAAACATAAACGTGTATTAAAGAAAATGTTGATCATTCTACTGGAGTTCAAAATGGTGTTGTCAAATCTCAAACTAGTTCCGTTAAAAACAGGGGTCATGACATATCCAAAAAATCATCATTGTTGTATTTATAAGCCAATGTCACAATAACATAATTAATACCAATAAGCATTTTTCTTTGGTCAGGCCCTGGAGTTGGGGTGCCTACATTGTAAAAAAGTATGCACCCTTCCCTCCATGCTATGGCATGCTAGACGAGCCATACAGTCTGTAATCAATACCCCGAGGTATGAGCGGGAACACAAAGTGTATTAATACTCATACGCTTATGAAACGCAGCTGGCGCATCATAAGGGCCTTCACATTTTACTCTGTTTCAACTTGTCTTGAGTCAAATATCTTTAATCTTTCCTATCGGCCTCTCTTGGCTAACTCTTGTTTCTTCCGACCCCGAATGGCTATCAGGTGTCCGAGGGCAGACGGGTTACTATATTTCCTTCTATTACACAGTCTAGGAAGGCAACGGAAAACCACCTAGAGCCTAATTTTCCCAAGAAACAATCATGGAAATGGCTGACAAATACAACGGCCCCGAGTACGGGCGCTCCTTAAATGGAGCAGGGGTGCTAAGAATCTCCCGATCAGCTAGAAACATGAACACATTTTCTAAAGAAAGAAAAATAGGTACATGGAATGTAAGAAGCATGTACGAACCAGGAAAAATTCACACCATTAAAGAAATGAAGCGTCTAAATATAAGTAACCTTGGAATAAGTGAAATGAGATGGTCAGAGTCTGGAAAAATAACTGTAGATGATCGCATTGTATACTTTTCAGGAGAAGACAGCTCAAAACACAAAAATGTTGTAGCAATAATTGTGTCGAAGTAAACAGATAAAGCTGTAAAAAACGTCTGTCCTATTCTCAGACAGGATACTGATGATACAAATACAATCAACAACAATCAATGTGAACATATTACAAGTATATGTACCAACACAAAACTATGAACAAGAAGTAATTGAAAAATTCTATCATGATTTAAAAAAGGTATTAGCACCTACAAAGAAACACGATCTCAATATATTATCATGGGAGATCTTAATGCAAAGATTGGTGAAAGTGAAGAGGAAGATATCAAAGGAAAATATGGTCTGGGAATATGAAATGAAAGAGGAGATATGTTGGCATCTTTTTGCGTAGAAAAGCAATTAATAATAACAAACACAATTTTAAAACTTCCAAAACATCGTCTTTACACCTGGAAATCACCAGCAGATACACCTGAACAAATTGTTCGTAACCAAATAGACTTTATATGTATAAATAATACGCAATAATCAGCAACAATATGAAAAGAAACACGATACATTTCATCTGCACAAGAAATTAAAAGAGGTCGCTGGAAACAAATGGAAACAAGTATCCCAAAGTTTAGAAGACAGAAACGGACACAGAATGTTAGACATCAATGAACGGTTAAAACAGGGTTGTCCAACTGGCGGCCCGCGGGCCGCATCCGGCCCGCGATGCTATTTTTTGTGGCCCACGTAAGATTTTCGAAAACATATATTTTCTTTAAATGCTGCCACTGTGAAAAAAGATTTTTTAATTTATTTTATATTTTATGGTTTAGCAGTGTTTTTACATCACAACTACTGTACCGCGTGCCACTTCGCGGACGTGTAACGAACACAATCGTCCTCCACCACTATGAGAACTGCACTGATTACTGCGCATCACAGTTCACGCATGCCACGTAGGCTAGTCGGCTAATCTATTACGGTGCTAGTGAACAGTAAACTTGATTAATTCTTTGTCTTCATTCTTCTTATACAATAATGAGTGTAAAACAAGTAAAACGGCAAATATATAGTGAGAACAGAATTTACAAAGAAAGTTGGGAGAGTGATTACTTGATTGCTAACAATAATGGAAAGTTGCAGTGCTTAGTGTGCATGAATGTCGTTTCAGAGCCTAAAGAATATAATGTGAGAAGACATTACACAACAGTGCATGAAAATAAGTATGCTACGTACACAAATAAAAGTCGGCGTGCCCTAGTTGCAGATTTAAAGAAAAAGCTTAAACAGCAAACTGGTATGTTCAGGTAAAATATTACACTCTCAAACGCATTCTTTGCATGTATCTTATGCCGTGTCGCTTGAGCTGGCAAAGGCACAAAAACCTTTCACTGTTGGCAATTTGATAAAAAAATGTGCTGTTGAAATGGCCAAAGCTTTCGGTGATTCTAAAATGGCGGAGAAATTTGAATCAGTGCCACTTTCACATCAAACCATATAAAGAAGGATTGTTGCTATGGCTGAGCAAGTAGAAAAATCTATGCTTAGCCTGGTTAAGAAAAGTTCATATTTCACACTTTGTTTGGATGAAAGCAGTGATCAAACCGATGTTAGTCAGCTGTTAATATTTGTGTGCACTACTTTTGATGATTTTAGCAGTAAAGAGGAGTTACTTGATATTTGTTCTTTTTATGGAACAACAAAAGGAAAAGACATCTATGAGGCTGTGAAGAAAACAGTTGATAGAATTGGAGGCTTTGATAAATGTTCAGCCATAGCAACAAATGGGGCCCCATCAATGATAGGTAAAAAAATTGGATTAGTGAGTCTGCTTCGAGAGAATTGTGTCACTTGCCCAACAATTCATTGTATTATACATCAGGGAGCTTCATGTGGAAAATCAGTCAAGGAAGATCAAGTTGTATAAAATGTGATTAAGATTATAAATATGATTAGAGGTAGAAATCGATCTCTTTGACACAGGCAACTTAAGCATAAGCTAAACTTGTTTAAACGTGCTTTGGAAAAGAACAACCTGACACACTGTCTAGCAAATAGCAGAAGAATTCAACGGTGAGGAAAATATTGAGTTTTCATCCTGCATTTCACAAATTGAACAAGTTATTGATGAATTCAATACAAGATTTGAAGAAATTGAAAGTCTCAAAAGCAGTGTACTACTTTATAATAACCCTCTTGGAGCAACCATTGATGATCAACCACCCAACTTACAGCTTGAGTTATGTGATCTTCAAGCAGACATGTTCCTAATCACCAGACAAGAAAAGGGACCTGAATTTGTGAAATTACTGTCAAAGGAGAAATTCCCAAACCTGCGAGATTTTGGACTGAAAATGACGTCAATGTTCGGAAGCACATATACATGTGAAAGTGCCTTTTCCTCCATGAAATACATAAAAAATAAAAACAGAAGCAGCCTTCCTTACGTCATCTTATGAGAGTGTCTACAACTGAACTGGGGGTGGACATTTCTTCATCGGTGGATGAAGCCGATCGACCACAGCCCTCACACTAATTGGATACATCTTTTTCGTTGCTTTTGCAATGTTTGTTTTGATTATTGAAAAGTGTTATCAATAAATTTCCCGTTTATAAAAAAATGTAGTTGTTGAGCAATAAAATAAATAATACTCTTTTTTGTTTTAATTATTTTTATACCTCACTTTATTTTATTATTACTTGTAACAAAATTATTATATGGCCCGCGACAACATCAAAGGTTTTAGTTTCGGCCCTTGAGGCATTGCAAGTTGGACACCCCTGGGTTAAAAGAATGGGAAAACTACATTTCTGAATTATTTGAAGATGAGAGAGTAGAACACTATACACCGATTGCTATATCAGGTCCGTCTATAACAGAAAGTGAGGTTACACGTTCAATACAAACGGCAAAAAATGGAAAAGCACTTGGCCCCGATGAAGTAAGTGCTGACATACTAGAGGTTTTGGGAGAAAATGGAATTAAAGCTCTGTATAATATCTTTAACAGAATTTATGACACTGGGATATTACCAACTGATTGGTTAAAGTCGACATTTGTCACAATACCTAAGAAACATCGTCCAAAGACATGCGGTGATTATCGGACAATAAGTCTGATAAGTCACGTTTTTAAGATCTTCCTGCGAGTAATACACAGCAGAATTTACACGCTGTTAGAGGACAGAATTAGCAATACTCAATTTGGGTTTAGGAGTGGCTTGGGTAAAAGAGAAGCCTTGTTTAGTATACAGGTGCTAGTACAGAAATGCAGAGATATAAATCAAAATGTGTACATTTGTGCAATCGATTTTGAAAAGACCTTTGACAAAGTCCGACATAACAAAATGCTAGAAATATCGTAAACAGCTGGATTGGACGATAAAGATCTTCGAATAATTACAAATCTATACTGGCATCAAGTGGCAAGAATAAAGGTTGAACAAGAACTGTCGGATGAAATAAATATAAAAAGAGGAATGAGACAAGGCTGTGTATTGTCGCCTTTACTTTTTTAACTTATATTCGGAGGAAATATTTAGGGAGCCTTAATGGAGACAACCGAAGGTATTATTGTGAATGAAGTAACCGTCAACAATATCAGACATGCCGACGATACCTTAGTCCTTGCTAATTGCGGAGAAGACTTTCAAAATCTAATGAACAAAATAAAACAGACTTGTAATCAGTATGGATTAAAACTCAACGTTAAGAAAATTAAATATATGATAGCAAACAAAATTGTATACGGTTGATAACGGTATAAAAGTCGGAGATGCCACACTGGACAGAGTAGAGAAACCCGTGTATCTCGGCAGTAATATTAATGAGAGCTGGGATCCAACCGCAGAAATTAAAAGCCGAATAGAACAAGTCCGAGTTGCCTTTGTAAAAATTAGAAACGTACTTTGCAGTCACGATCTTAGCATTGACCTTAGTGTTCGAATGACATCTTGCTACATCTTTCCTGTCCTGCTGTATAGAGTGGAAGCGTGGACTCTAACTGAGGCTATCCTTAAACGCTTGACAGCCTTTGAGATGTGTGTATACAGACGACTACTGAAAATAAGCTGGGTCGACAGAGTTAGAAATGAGGAGGTCCTTAGACGGCTGAACCAAACAACACAACTGGTCAATATAATAAAGAAACGCAAGCTGAAATACTTCGGTCACATTATGAGACACCCTGAAAAATATGATCTTTTACATCTGATCATTCAGGGAAAGATCCAAGGTAATCGTGGGCCTGGTACAAGAGGAACATCATGGCTATAAAATCTAAGGCAATGGTATGGAAAATCAACTACATCGTTATTTAGAGCTGCTGTCAATAAAGTCACGATAGCGAATATGGTAGCCAACATAATATCCAATGATCGATAATGGTCATAGAACTAGAAGAAGAGAAAGCATTTTTCGAAGCTTTTTCGATCGAAATTCGGCTTCTGCGCATGCAAAAAAGCTTCAGAAGGTGTCAATTTAAAGCTTAATTTATAGACTTTTAAACACGATGTGTTAAAGCACTTTCTCTTTATTAGTATTAAAGTTATATCCGTTTGAAGTTGAAATTTTTCTTTAAAAATTTTAATTCAATTTGTTTATTAGGGTTTTAAGTAGATTTGAGCAAGACTCATTTATATTTAAATTACCAGTAATGATGGAAAATCTCAAAAGGAAAATTTTGAGCTTAGGAAAAAAATCGTAAGTTTAGTTTTTGGCTTAGATATCGATATTTTAATAGTGCGCTTTGAGGCGCATGATCGGCTCGCATCGAAAAGGTACGCGCGCTAACTGCTCGATACTAATTTATAGTTAATATTATATACATTATTTAAATTTTTTAAGATCCTAATACAATTTTCTCATATAATGCTTACAATTAAATCTATATAAAGTAGATCCCTTTCATTATATTTACTTTTTACTTGGTTTTTTGTACTAAATGAGAAAAAATAATAAAATATTAAAATTTCAGAAACATAGGTAACTTAAAAGAAAATTGTTTTTATTTATTAATATTATTTTATATACTGCCTCTATTAACTCTGGGGGTTATGAGCGCGAGGACTGAGAGACTGTTATGAGATAAAAGAGGAGGTTTGATGGTCCAACTTAGCATCCTACCCATTGTAAAAGAAAACAAGGCTCAAAGAACCGATAAAGCCTCGGAACCAGACGGAACCTAAGATGACTAACAACTAAAAGAAAAGAAAAACAAAAACCGAAAATAAGCCGCCCACAATCAGATTAGCAACATGAAACATTATTTCTTTCAACAAAAAAGACGAAAGTATAATAGGAGAACTGATAAATAAAAATATATACATTTGTGCAATCCTAGAAACTAAGAAGAAAGATAAGGGCCAAAGAAGCTATAACCAATATTTTCTAGCATACAGTGGAGTGAAAAATGAGGAACGAGTACAAGCAGGTGTAGGTATACTTGTCCATAAAAATTCTGAATGAAATACCTCATGAAGAACCCTTAATTCTTATGGGTAAATTTAATTCACGGGTCGCAAATAAAATAGTTTCAGGAGTAAAACAAAGATTTAATGAAAACCATGTCACCGCAAATGGAGAGCTTATGGCTAATCTCTGTGCTTTTAACGAACTCAGAATAATACATTTTTCGACCATAAGCTCCAGTATAAATATACATTATATAATGTTGTATAAATAACAACTGATGAGTTGTTATCAACAGGTCCTCGAAGACACTTCGTCTCAGGACCATTTTACCTATGTAGGGTCATACGTCGCAACGTTACCAATTCCAACGGTAACTTTAACATCATAATTTGTAACCACATATAATGTGAAGCAACTGTAAATTAATATCATTTAAAGGGTTTTGACCCATATATTTTGGTGGCTCATAGTATGTATACCTCGTTTACACTGATAATAGATTTAACAATCCGAAAACGTTTTGTAATATATTTGTGATAGCCCGTTTGGACATTTTATTATATACCTTTTATAAAGGATTTGAGATAAAAAAAATATGTAAAGAGAAACGAGAGGCCTACACGAAGTACAAATCATCAAATACTTCAGAATCCCGAAACACCTATAGAAGAATACAAAATGAAACAAAACAGTTGGTAAGTGAACAAAAAAATAAACACTGGGAACAGTTTACAAAAAGAATGGAAACCAAAACCATTGAAAAGCCATTGAGACTCGTTAAGCCCTTCTTCTTCTTCTTTGGGTGCCGTCTTCAATGAAGGTTGGCGATAAAATCAGCAAAATCATTTCTGTCCCTGGCTTTTCTTATTAAAGATTGAGAATCCAAACCAGTCCACTCACGAATGTTCCTCAAACAGGACGCCTGCCGTCTACCAGGACCACGTTTTCCTTCTACCTTCCCCTCTATAAGAAGCTGCAGTAGCTGGTATTTCTCATTTCTGTATATGTGTCCCAAATATGAGGTTTTCCGTGTTTTCATTATTTTTAAGAGTTCTCTGTCGGTACCCATCTTGTGTAGGACCTGCTCGTTGCTCATATGCGCTGTCCAGGGGACTTCAGCATCCTTCGAAATAACCACATTTCAAAACTTTCCAAACGCCTGAGTGAGTTGATTTTGAAGGTCCAGGCCTCCATTCCATATAGTAAGGTGCTGTAAACGTAACATTTCAGCATTCGGTATCGATTTTGAGATTGAGTGATTGGGACGTAAACATTTGTTTCATTTTTAAAAAGACATTTCTTGCTTGTTCAATTCGCGATTTTATTTATATGTCTGGATCTATATCTTTCGTTATCCAGCACCCTAGATATCGAAATTTCTCGACATTTTCGAGAATGTTACCATTCACGTTTAAAGCCATGGGTGGATGGATGGATGTTTTGGAGACAATCATTGTTTTTGTTTTCTTGACGTTAATGCTGAGGCCGTATTGTTCTCTGATCGATCTGACGCGATCTAAGAGTGTCTGAAGATCTTGTGCGCTCTCTGGAATTAGGACCGTGTCGTCGGCGTATCGTACATTATTTAAACTGCTGCAGTTTGGTTAAAACACAGCGTTTAGATAATTTTAAAATCGTTCTCGTCTAGTCCCTTTTTGTGAAGGCAATCCATCAGCTTATCATGTTTTACTTTGTCGAAGGCCTTTTGATAGTCAATAAAACATAAAAAGAGATCCTTTTTTTAGTCTCGACATTTTTGCAGCAGTATAATAAAACTGGTTAATGCTTCCCGTGTCCCAAATCCATTTCGGAAGCCAAATTGTTCATCACTGATATCCTGTTCACATTTCTTATAAATGCGTTGGTGAATAACTTTCAAGAATAACTTTAACATATGCGACATTAAACTAATAAGTCTGAAATCACCACACTTCTTTGCTCCCTTAGTTTTTGGAAGGGGAATAAAGACTGATTTAACCAGTCTTGTGGAATTTCACCGCTTGTATATATTTGATTAAATAATTTGACGATTATTGCTCTCTCTACTTCTTGTTTTAATATAAGAGGACTGGTTTCATGGTTTTTATATATTATGTTGTTTAGTGGTGTGTCCGAGAATAGTTCTTCTATGTAATGTCCCCATACGTTGTTTAGGTCGCTTAATTCAAATATCGTTTCATTCTCGTCATTTGTTAATCTACAAGGGAGTCTTTGTTTTGTCATTCCAGGTAGATCTTTTATTTTTTTGTGAAGCGTTTGACTGTCGTGTTTCTTTATTAATTCTTCGATCTCTTGGCAGTTTTCTATCATCCAATTTTCTTTTGCAGTAGCTATTTCTTTCTTGATTTGACGATGTATCTCCCTATATTTTTCATTATTTTTATTTTTGTAGGCTCTTCGAGTATCCATCATTCCCAGAATTTTTTGTGTCATCCAGGGTTTAGATTTTCTTTTGTTATTAGTGTCTTTTATATATTTCTCGGCGCTAGTAAAAGCATTCTTGACTTCAGTCCATAAGCCTTCTGTAGTTGGTGATAACTCTCTTTGGAGTCTTTCACATTCCTCGTTGAGTTTAGTCTTTACCATACTTTGTATATTTTCTTGTTTAAGTAAATTGATGTCGGTTTTTCTTTTGACAGTCTTTTTTAGCATTTTAAACTTTATTTTTAATTTAGCCACTAATAGGTTGTGATCCGATGGAACATCTGCGCCTGGGTATGTTCTTGTATCCGTTACTGCATTTTTATATCGCTGGTTTATAATAATGTAATCGATTTGATTTCGGATACAATTGTTTTTATTATCTGCGGGTGATTTCCACGTATATAGCCTCCGTAGTGGTAGCTTGAACCAGGTGTTCATGATAGTTAGTTGTTTCTCCTGGCAAAATTGTAGTAGTCTGTCACCTCTATCATTGCGATTGCCCAGTCCATAATTTCCACAAATATATTCCACTTTTCCACAACCCACTTTGGCATTAAAATCTCCTACGATTAATGTTGTTTCATAACTCTTTGTCATTTTAAGTAATTCTTGGAGATTCTCATAGAACTGCTCTATTTCATCATCCGACTTGTCAGCAGTTGGTGCATAAACTTGGAGTATGTTTATGTTTACGGGCTTACTCTGTAATTTCAAAAGAAGCATTCGATGAATAGGGTATGAAATCAATTACTGCTTTTTTTATCTGCCTTTTAAGCCCACTTCTCTTTAATATAAGAATGGACAAAATAATACAAACAGTACGTAAAGGTCATGGTTACAGAATGGGGAACAGAGATATCTAAATATTATGTTATACAGACGAAGCCGCATTAATCGCTGAGACAGAAGACGAGCTCTAAAGATTCATACACATCTTCAATATAACAGCCAAGAAATACAATATGATAATATCAGTAGAAAAAACCAAATGTATGACAACATCTAAATACCCACTACGATGTAAAATCGAAATTGATAGAAAATAATAAAGCAGGAAGCAAGGTTTAGATACAAGACATAAATGGATGGGTGACAAAACGGATACAGGAGTGAACGAATATATCAGTAGAATGGCAGACGATACGAATAGCACAAGATAAGTCACCAAATGGACGAAGAAGTATTGGCAGACCAAGAAAAAGATGGTGCGATAATTTAAACCATTTAGGACGCTAATATTAAAGAAGAAACTGGCTTTAAAGCCTACATACAAGCAGGAAGCAGAAGAAAAAGATTTTATGTATAACATTTTCTTCCATGCATCTACGTCGAAATATACAGGAAATCCTAGCTTTTTCACATTTACATAAGTTTTTAGAGCAAATTTTTACATTTACATGATGGTATTAAGTCTGTGCTTGAAGACATTAAAATTAAAACTTTTGGAGGCTTCAGATCATTATCTATGTGGTATCCATATAAAAGTGGATCGTGTACACCACATAAAATGCTCGTGTACAACATCAATTGTGTGTACACCACATAAAATGCTCGTTTTATATTCAATTGGATTTTTAGACGTTGGTGACATACTTATCTTCAACAAGCGAAACACCTCCATGGTCATATAAACAAAAGCCTACTTCTTTAAAACTTCACATTTTCCAAGTTATTCAGAATCTTTAAGAAAAATTTAAGTGAAAAGTAAATAGAAAGAAAGGGAACTACTTTATGATAATTTAATTATAAGAATTATACAAGAGAATTGTATTAGGAACTTTAAAAATGTATATAACGTATATATCAATTATAATTTGTATCGAGCTGTTTGCCTGCATTCCTTTTCGCTGTGAGTCGATTTTGCGCTCATAGTGGTGTATTAAAATATCGATATTTTGGCCAAAAATAAACATTTTCTCAAGCTTAAAATATTCCCTTTGAGTTCTTCTATCATTGTCAGAGATTGCCTTTACCTGGAACAATTTGTTGGATAAAAGGCGTAGTGGTGAAAAAAGAAAGAAATAAGAGACTATGAAGTAGGCAATTAATGTCATGTTGTTGATATTACAAGTTTGTCAATATACATATAATTTTTAAGTAACTGTAACTGTAATTCTGTATAAAATCAAAATCAAACTACAAGCTAAGAACTCTACATATTGTTTTGAGGCCTTAGATCAACTAACAATTTGTAGTGATGTTGCTCCAGTACTTCATGGTCCATGGAAGGAACAAACCAAGAACCTTAATATTGATTTATCTGATGATCTCCAACCTGGACCAATTGAACTGTTGCTGGGAGCATATGTCGCTGGTTATTTGTATACAGGGGGTCGTCATAAACTAGATTGTGGATTAGTAGCTACAGAAACTCTTATTGGATGGACACTTATGGGAAAAATACCTACAAGTAGTAAAGATTCTGATGTTGTCATGTCCACATTGAATCTTCTCATAAAGGATGCTTCCTTACGTGAGCTTTGGGAGTTGGAAGCAATTGGTATTAAAGAGCCTACAGATCTGGCATCCTGTACGAAATGTTTTGATAGCTAATTTGAAATTCTTAAGAGAGGATACTGACTAAGGAAAATATGGTAGTGACTAAACGTAGAATCCAATAGAATCAAACACAGAAAGTGTTTGATTCTATTGGATATTTATGTACAGCTCTATTAGTATCCAAATTTATGTTACAAAAGTTGTGGGAGAAGAGCTTGGCATGGAACGAACCACTGGATGAAGTCATCTTTGAAGAGTTTAAAATTTGGTTGAAAGATTTACCTTATCTTGAGAAGATTGAATTGCCTCGATGGGTACAAATGTAGTTTTATGCTATCTTTTTGCGAGTGAGTTATTCTGGTAAAGTATTTGTATCTCTATTGGCCCCAAGAGCTAGATTGGCTCCAATTAATAAATCTACCTTGAAAATGACTATTCCGCATCTGGAGCTGCTAACTGCAACTACAGGTGCCCGTTTGTATGTCCAAGTTGCAGAGAATTTGCCCGGAAATATAGAACCCTTTTTTTGGAGTGACTCAAGCACTATTATTTCCTGGATACAACGCCAAGAAGAATCAGGAGTTTTTGTATGAAACAGAGTTAAAGAAATTCGTAGCTTAACTTCAATGGAAAACTGGCGTCACCTACCAGGAGTGGTCAATCCTGCAGGCTTGCCATCACGAGGGTGCACTTCTAGACATTTGTTTCAGTCAAGATGGTGGAAGGGGCCAAAGTGATTATATGAAAACCGTGATAAGTGGCTATCTAGTGCGGCTACTTGTGATGAAGAAGTTAACGCAGAGCGTAGGACGACTTTGGTGACATCTCTTGTTAATGTTTATAATTCGTGTGACTGGCATTTTAGCTACTTTTCACTATATACTAAGATGGTACGAATAGTGGATTGGAATTAACGTTTTGTAAAAAAATTGTCAGAAAGTGACCAGAAGTATAAAGGTGAGTTAACCTCTGAAGAGTTTGAGGCAGCAGAAAAATTTATTTTGATAAAAGTGCAGCACGAAAGCTTCTCAATCATTTCGACCCATTTATGAAGAAGGGGGTTTGATTAGATTAAGATAGAGTTTGTAACAGAGAAGATACACAGTATTACCGTTTTCCAGTCGTACTGCCATCTAAACATAAGGTCACCAATAAGTTAATTAGGTATTATCACTTGAAGTTTTGTCATGTTGGGGCCCAAGGTACTTTAAGTTTGCCCCGAGAAAAGTTTTGGGTTCTCTGAGGAAGTTATCCCCAAGTGTGTATTGTGCCAAAGGTACACTGGAAAACATCTAGGAGTTCATACTCCTCCTTTATCGGCTAACAGAGTGCGTGACGTTGTAGCTTTTGAAGTGACCGGTATTGACTTTGCGGGACCGCTGTTCCTTAAGGCCGGTGAAAAAGTTTGGATTTGTATGTTCACGTGTGCGATTTTCAGGGCGGTTCATCTAGAACTCTGTTGTTCGTTATCAACTTCTAATTTTCTTCAGGCCTTACGTAGGTTCGTGTCTCGTCGTGGTAGGCCGAAAACGATTTATAGTGATAACGGTACGAGTTTTGTGGGTGCTGAAAATGCCTTATCATGTCTGGACTGGGACAGTATTACTCGTGAGATGTCTGTGCAACGTATTCGTTGGTATTTTAATCCACCTACCGCAGCTTGGTGGGGAGGATTCTGGGAGCGCTTCATTGATGTTATGAAACAGTTGTTGATAAAAACACTAGGTCGTGCTAGTTTGGACTATAAGACATTGCTAACGTTGTTATGTGAGTGTGAGGCAATAATTAATTCGCGACCATTAAGGTATCTGTCGGAGGATCCTCAAGAGTTAGTTGCCTTGACATCAGCGATGTTTTTGCGGGATCAGATGGACTGCCAGCTACCAGATTGTGATGCTATAGAAAATGCTTCATTGTGTCGGAAAGTGCGTCGGGTTCAGACTTTGCGAGAGGAACTTCGTAAGCGATTCTGTTCGGAATATCTTGGACAGTTAAAACTGGTCTGCGCGAATAAAACTCACCGCCCGATCGCTCTTAATGAAATTGTGCTTGTTGGCAACGATACCAGTAAATGTTTAGATTGGCCTATGGAACGAGTTGTTGAACTTTTTCCTGGTAAAGATGGAAGTGTTCGACTGTGCAAAGTTAAGACAGTTAAGGGATATTTATTGAGACCTGTCCAACGGGTTTTATCCACTAGAGTGTTGTATTGTTCCTGAGTTCGAGCTTCGGAATGATGTGAAGACGGATAACGGTGAATTACATGGTACCCACATGTTCCTGAATTGGCTGCGAGAGACTCCAGTTCCGAAGACGAATACATTGAGGGTGCAGGAGTGTTTAAAGTCAGTATTCCGACAAATAGTGCAAAGATTTCTGAAGTGAAAATCACACGTACGGGACGGGCTTCTAAAGTGCCTAAACGTTTTTTGGAGTAGTGATTGTCAGAAACTGTATACTTATTAGCAATTTTTAATTTTTGTATAATGGTGTTGTAGCATGTCTCTTTTAGATTTTGTGAGCAATATTTTACTTTATCAGAATATTCCTCAGGTGGGAGTATGTCAGAGATTGCCTTTACCTGGAACAATTTGTTGGATGAAAGGCGTAGTGGTGTTGGGCCACGAAAAAGAAGAAATAAGAGACTATGAAGTAGGCAATTAATGTCATGTTGTTGTTGATATTGCAACTTTGTAATATCCATATAATTTTTAAGTAACTGCGCAAACCTCTAAAAACGGGTAGTTTTTTGGTGGTGCGACAATCATTACTGTTAATTCAAGTATAGATGTTTATTGCCCAAAATTAGACTTTAACAAAAGAAATTCTATAGTTATGAGTAATGGAAGTGATAAATCTTAAGGGAAAAAGATCATGTTTGTATAAATCTTTGGTCTATAGATAAGTTGTACAAAATAGCGTGTCCCTACATATTTTGGGAGATCTCGTTGCAGAATCGGGCGACGTCGTTCCTTTTTTTTTCAGAAACGACCTTAAAAAGTATCATCGAATAAAGTGAATAATCGAGGTCATGTCTGAGGTGAGTTCGTATGAAGGATTGTATTTGAAAGTAGTAATTGGTTATGTCTGTGTATGTGTAGTTTGCCATTACAGTTTAGACAGCAGGATGAATTTGTCTTAGAACATTCGTGAGATTTGTGATTTTGTCTACAATTCGGGCAGATAATGGCTCTCTGAGGGTATTTTGTATAATGTTGTCCACTTTGGCAAGATCTTAAGCAGAATTTTTGTCTCAAGGATATGAGATTGTTCGATCTTGGGATCTCACAATGTATGATCTCCTCATTGAGATTAATACTGCTTTTAAGTGCCTCTTAAAAGTATTTATCCGCTTAAGAGTATTTTATACTCTTGTCGATCTAGCTTTCCTAGTAGGAAACGAAGTAGGGTATATGTTTGTGATGTAGTTATTGAAATATTGGTTCGTTTTACACAGAAATAACAAATATACCGGTAAATTGCAGTAAATCGAAAATTAAAAAAAAAACATAATAAGGATAACGTACCTTGCAGCAATATGTCCTCTATATCCTTTTCGACTTTTAAAATATACTTTACAATGATGACACATGAGGAGAGGAGCAGGACTAACTAATTTATTATTTGCTTGTACCATATGAACTTTATATTTATGCCTATACCAGTGGGTGCGGGATGCCAAAACTTCACCACAACGTTTACAAACAACGCTTCCATCTTCCTGAACGACGTATTCCAAAAATTCGTTTTTCTTTTTTTCATAACTATCTGGATCCATGGGATCTAAACTGATACTGAGATTATTGTCATCTGAAAGAAAATGAACTCCAGCGACCAGTTCTGTTTCTGAAGACTCGAATTTGTCCTCTGTTGATTCTGATTCTTGGAGCGACTCTCTTGCAGATTCGGTTGAAATTATCACAGATTCTTGTTTGATGGGTGGCAATAGTTCTAATGTTATTGATGTAGGAAGATTGGTATGGTTTTGGTTATTTTCTTGGTAATCACAAAAGTCTTCTGAAAAAAAAAATATAAATGCAGCTAAAAAGTTGACTTGGTTTGATCATGAAATTTAAAGAATAAATAACATTTTAAACAAATGCAGAAATGCTAAAAAGAACAAACAAAAAACAAATCTTCACATAATAAAATAAACTTTTTTAGAAATCTTGTTTTCTGGTGGAAGCAGTAGGTCTTGCCACAACTTTTGTTAAACGTTTATTCAAGGCAAGGCTTCCAAAGGAAACAAGATAAATACTAAGATAAGCAGAACATATTCTACTATAATCGTTTTCATCGTTCTTGGTGTGTGCGTGTAAAAACACTTGCAGTAAGTTGTTTCGTCTGTCTTTCCTTGTCTAAGGTCGATTCGTTTACCTCCTCCAGTGGCGGAGCCTCCAGAAATAATAGTTATAAAAGAAAATTATAAATTATTTTTCATCAAATTTCTAATAACGGAATATACGTATAAATTGCGAAGAAGTATTTTTCTAGCTTGCAGTACAATAGGACAGGATATAAGGAAAAGTACATTTTAAAATGATTTTGAAATATAACCAAAAAAGTGTTAATTATTTAACCCACTTTAATTAAAAAATGATACAGATTTTTTAAGTTTTAAGCACTGTAGCGAATTCTGAACTGTTACAACGTACTGACCTTGATTAATTAGTTTATCAGTCAGCGTCTTCACTGGAACTGTCTTTATCATTGGAATCTTCCGCCAAATCGATGATAATCCTACTTTCATTTTCATTATATGTGACCATTTTTTCCCAGTCGTCCTGAATTAATTTTTCAGTATGGTTAACACAACTCGCCCACACTGCAGGTGTTGCCTCAGCTAATGCATCGCCCCAAACTTTTTTCACTGTTTCATCTCCACGGTCATGTTCTCCAATATGACGATCACAGTATTGTTGAGAAATGCCCCAGACCAACTCAATCGGATTATATTGACAGTGATATGGAGGCAATCTCAAAACCCATGTTGATGGAGTATGCCCATGTTCTTGGAGTAGCTCGTCTATAACGTACCTGGTATTTTGTGGTTTATTCTGGCGACAAAGACCCAATAGCTCTATCTTGACCGAATCGTGGTCAAAAATTATTTTTTTCGCTCGTAACCATTCTTGTAAGTCCGATTTTTTCCAACTGGCATTCGGTAACTTTTCTATTAAAGAGCTATGGTATGAGGCATTATCCATAATAATTAAAGATGGTTCCTCCAACATTGGTATCAGCTTTTCGGAGACCTACTTTTTAAAAGACTCTTTATCCATAGAATCATGGTAGTCTGCACTCTTCGATTTCGTAGAAAACAGTAATCCAGCATCTTTAACAAACCCTTGCCTACTTCCGGCATGTAAAACAACAAAAAGTTTACCTGTATTTTCGTGTCCTTTTCTGATGCTTTTCACACAGTCATCTTGCCAAGTATGTTTATATGCCCCTTTTAGGAATATCCATGTTTCATCTAAAAAAACGAACTGAAGTGGGCTTGGACTTAAAAAATTTCTCATATAATGCCTCAAAAAATACAGTCGTTTGGAGACAATACATGGTTTCTCACATAGCACTCGTCTACTATTTTCTAGTTTGTATGAAAATCCACAATTTTTCATAAGACGCCACAAACTTGTATCAGAACCGTTATAGAGATGCTTGTTTCTTAATTGTGTATTAAGAACTTTAATTGTAACCATGCCATACAGTACATTTCTAATCTCTCCTTTTATAGTATCGCTGACATCATAAGTTTTTTTTTGTACATTACGTGACTCTCCTGGTGTAGTAAGAGCTGCTCCTGTCTTGTATTCACTCTTTATTCTTGTCACTATGCCAAGACTGATTTTCAAAGCGTCCGCTACTCGTTCATGTACCGATGATAACGAAAGCAAAGGTCGGTTGTTTTCTTTTTTAAAATACTCCAATAAATGAACTACACATTGTCGTATTTCTCCTGTTATCGTTTTTCCCGGCATTTTTTTATTAAATATAAAAATTAGTTATTCACAACAAAAAATAATAAGTAAAACTGTTCGGAACAAATTCCAACAATGACTGAATAAAATCGACAAAAACAACATAAAATATCAATGGTAATTGCTACAATTATAAACCTATTAGCCAGTTCATTCAAGAACAATGCCACAAGTCATTATTGCAATGGGTATCGGAAGAGAGAGAGAGTTAATTTATAATAAACTGGAATTTTTAAGGTGTCGAGAGTATCCTTTTATGTAATGGAATTCCACACAGTAAGAGCTCAAACTATTAATTAATTAAAAACTGTTTACTTATAAAAACTATTTCATCAGCAACTTCAAACCTGCACAGATCAGGTTAACACGTTAAAAAAAACACGTCACTGCCAGCTATCTGCATTCGTAAAGAGGCCGAACTTATCACCGACGCCGTATCGCCAAACGCATCGGTGTTATTGCTACAATACTGAGAGACGTGAGTGGTCTCTTCATTCCCTTCTCATCGCACTTTACCATGACGAACGTGACTCGCACAATTGAATTACGCATCTGTGTATCAGAGAGAGACGAATATTAAAAATTCCGTAGTAGCTTATTTCAGGCACACGCCAAGAACGATGAAAACGAGTTTAATATATTTTATTATTCCGATTTCAATAAAACATATGACCATTATCTGTGGCATAACAATAGCAACAAATCTAAACAGTCCCCTTATGAAAACTACCAAACGATATTGACATCTTTTCTCCTGTAGTATTGCATCTAACATTCCAAAAAAACTTTAATAGACCTAAGGACTCATATAATATTTAAATATTGGTTGGATTCACTAAAAGATCATTATTCTTATTTCTTAGATGTACCGATTTAACTCGTTAGTATTTGTTTCGAATTATTAAAAAAATATATTTCCCTGTTAACATTTAAATTGATATTACGAATATCATATTTACAAAGAACGTAATAATTTATACCAAAAACTACAACTGGCTGAAAGCAAATGAAGGAATTCAAGGTTAGACTCGAATGAATTCAAACGAGAAATATGAATAATACTAGATAGAGCTAAAATTAATTTTAACAACATAACACAAATTAAATTATTAATTAAACAAAATAATTAAAATTACGGATGCTGTTATGTTGTCTTAGTGTTGTTGTGTGGCGTAGAGGCGTGGACGTTGAACAATAAATCCAAAAACTGGGGACAAGATTCGGAAACGAGCAAAATATATAGGAGTGTTAATGGAAAAAAGAATGAGATACACACCATCTATGTCAACAGCGGTTTCAGTAAGAGCAAGATATTAAGAAGCACGTTAAATTCTTATTGGAATAAATAGCACGTTAAACCTGAAAACAAAGTTAAGAATAGAAAAAAACATTATCATATCTCCCATAATATATGGATCAGTAACTTGTAGATAAAGCTGTAAAACCAACAGAAACAAGATTTAAGTAGCATATAACCACATTATTAGAGACGCTTGTGAACATTTCCACATACGTGTCCGAAAGGTTCCTATACAGAGAAATAAAAGAGTAAAGAATCCTAGATAAAATGACCGAATCAGCGTACGGAATCTTCAACCTTCTAAGAAGTCATCCTAATAAAAGTCTAAAGATCTTGACACCAACTATTTGGGTATCAATCTGAAGAGTGAAACATGAAAAGGTAGTCACGTAGTAGGAAATGACACTCTAAGGGTTGGCATTGCACTGGACCTGGCAAGTGAAGTAGTTAGAATAGGTTAATTAATAAAATAGGAAACTTATAGATACAAGAACCATGTGAGGTGTCTATACAGGTGGGAATGCATCCCTCACTTTCTACGTTAACCACTACTACTTCACACCATTTAATCTATTTAGTTCTGAATTTTAGGTACCTAATCCAAAAGTGAACAGAATTTTTTTCCCCATTAAGGAACCCCAGATGAAGAAACCGTGATTCCTGAGTACTGAGGCCATGTACCGCTAGATACGGGATTGGTGACCAGACCCTTCGTGTGGTTGGCTGGCGAGATAAGTAAACACCGTTTGCCAAATCGACAGTCTGTCATCCGGCAGACACAAAACCCTAGTGCGGAGAGCCTGTGTACAAGGTCAAAAACCAAGGGCACTGGCTAGCTGAACGGGTACACATTTGAATCAGAGGTAGTTTTAGAGGATTCACAAAAATAAAGGTAAATAAGGGAGAAAGGCGCATAACGCCACCTTTACGAAAGCGGCATCACCGCAGAAAGGTCTAAATTTAAAAAATCCAAATTTAAAAACAAATTAAGTGTCCCATTCGATCCGTCAGAAAAATCATAGCATAAGATTCGTCTTTAAAAAGATAACGAAATGCTATGATGATAGTAAAATTCTCCTGTTAGTGATTCCATGGTAAATGATGATGTTTTTTCCTGGTTTTTTCTTCATGATTTACTCTGCAATAACCAACAGAAGAATTTTGCTGTCATCATGGCATTTGGTTGTCTTTTTAACGACAAATTACATGTTACGATTTTTTGCCATTCATTTCACCATTTATGGTGCAACATAAGGTAAAATACGCAGTGATCTATGACCTGTAGAGACGAAAAAACTTGCTAATTTTGCTTTCATAAACGTGGTATTGTTAAAGCATTGATTTTTTGCACTTGCTTAGAGCAAATTATTTGCAAAGTTTGTATAATACCTACGTATTTTGCCTACTATAAGCAGGCGTGGAATATATAATAATAGATTAATAACCTGAGAGATTGGCATCGGTGTTGGAGACTTGAAAACAGCGTGACCTTAACGCGATGCGCGCTAAAGGTACACTGGGCTACTGAGAATTATAGAGGTCAATCCTACGTCAATGGGGCAAACACGACCGGGAGGTATAAAGTAATTCGGTCCAGATTACTTCACCAGAACGAGCTATCATATTTTGCACCGTGTACTGCTCACCTCCTCAATTTAGTTAGTGCTAATGCATCCAGTTCTTCTGTGGAAATTTGAACAATATGTACTCTTTCTTTGCCGCTTCAACTTCGCACTGGGAAGTTTTCCGAAAATATGTGTCACTGACACTGAAACTTAAAAGTAAGAAACGAGAGTATACAAGATTAGATTCCGTTGAAGCTGTGTGTAAATATTACGCCAAGGTTGTACACGTTCTAGAGAATCTTAAAAACCTTGTGGGGCCAGCTTCCTTTTGAAAAATATTTTTGTTGAAAAGTAGGTTTTTATGTACTGTACTGGACATACTAAGTATAAAGCCTAGTTCGCACTACGCTAGTATTTTAGGGTAGTAGAGAGTAATTTAGTAACTAAAATATACACTACTGCCCAAAAGTCGTTCGAGTAGGTATAGTTCACAAGTAAATTATGTTTTGCAAGATGAACAGCCTACAACACAAAAAGTAAATAAACTAATTAAGCTAGTCGTATCGCTAGAAATGGATCAATAGAAGAGATAAACTAGGAGTTACAAATTGTCTTCTGAAGGAATACTTCGGTGGTTTTAGAATGTCTGAAAGTTGTTTAAATTTCCTGTTAATAAAAATACACTTTCAAATAGGTACAGCCGAAAGATATCCTTTTAAGAAGTCAGATTCCTCCAATAACAAAATTACAAGCAGTTCTATACTTTCTTAAGTTCCTATACAAATTTTAAAGTTGTTTTTTCACACCAGCAAAACAGCATTTTTGCATGAACTAATAAACTCGACTAATTCGAACTTGTTTAGCCAGTGAATCAGTGAGCATTGATGCGTGGTAGGAGGTGCTACTCGCCCGAAAAATATAGAATAAAATTAATTGACTCCAATAAATTACTTACTAATCTACTCAACTAAATTTTTGTTGTTCAGACGTTTAGTTACTAATTTAGAATTCCTTATCAACTTTGACGACATCATGAATATATTTGCAGCTAAGGCTCGAAGAATTCACTTTTGGAGCACAATACATAACAATTTTTTGCTTAGTTGCAATTGAATTACACTAGAAACTAATTATATTACTCATGTATAACTACATTAATATAAGTGTAACGTATGTATTAACGTGTTTTTCATGAATAAAACTTCTTAACAGCATACATTATGGTGTGTAATTCCAACTATTGCATGTGAAAAACAGCTTACGGATATTTATCTGGTATATCTTAGTATTTAGGTTTTAGGAGAGGGGAATATGGGGAAATGGAGCGGCAAACTGATCTAGAACAAATTTGCCAGTTCCGGCCCTGACTAAGTATTGATATTATACTTGCGACACATTTACGTACATCGCAAAAAGGTATTATTCTATTTAAAGCCTACCTAAATTAAAATACTCCAAATTTTTGTAGTAGGATGGACCTCAATGAAACTTTTTACATTCGATTCGCATGAGTTTCTCGAACACGAGTGGAAATTTTATCAACAAAAATGAGGAAGTGGAAATTAAAATTGCATTATTTAACAAGGAAAATGCATTTCGAAGTGATGAACGATAATAAATTTGTAATTTACAAATAATTGACAGAAATGAGTTTAACACATTATGAGCGGGCGATCTAGCACGGTCAACAATGTTGCGTAGCGGGCGAATATACAATGTATACGCCCGGATACATAAAAGTTTGAGAGTTGTTACTCAAAAACTAAGTTTTTGAAAAAATATAAGAATAAAAAATGCCTAGTTCTAGGTGGATTGCTAAAATCCGTGAAAGTACCTATATTCAGAAGTTCGTGGAGTTCTGGGTGATTTTATCACTTGTTTTATAAAAATAAATTATTTTTAAATTTTAATTTAAAAAAAACATGAGAATGAAAAAATTCATACAATAAATTTCACTTTCATATTACCAATAATCGGATTAGGGTTACCAACTTTGTAGGATAATTGTAGGTGGAATGTATTTGTCTTTTATAAAAATATTACTGATTAGTTTTAAATTAAAAAAAAACATGAGAATGAAAAAATTCATACAATAAATTTCACTTTCATATTACCAATAATCGGATTAGGGTTACCAACTTTGTAGGATAATTGTAGGTGGAATGTATTTGTCTGATAAAAATATTACTCATTAGTTGATTCTTTATGAACAAAATTTTATAAAAAAAACATAGTGAAATGTACATTTCAATAATATTGCGATACATACAAAAAAATATTCATAAAATATATAAGAATAAAACAAATATGATCAAAATTTAAAACAAAACATAATGGAAGCTACATTTCAAAAATATTAAAGGTATACATACAGAACAATATTTAAAAAATATATATAAAGAATAATTACTATTTAGGTAACGTTATACATACAATATTCAAAACATATAAAAGAATAAAAAAAATATGATCAAAATTTAAAACAAAACATAATGAAATCAACATTTCAAAAATATTTAAAGTTACAGAATAATATTTAAAAAAAGTTATGAACAAAATAAAAACACAATAAAATCTACATTTTAAAAATGTTTTCATAAAATTTTACATATACAACAATTTTTTTACTGCTTTAATAAAGTTACCTGTAGTTAAGGCTAGATTCTAATATTTTTCCTGAGTATGGTACCTAAAAAACCAATCTCCACGATGTAGTGAAACTTTGCAAAATTCATAACAGGTTAAGCTTTTCTTCTTATTGGCGGCACATACACGACACTGTCCTGAGGCTTTAGTTTTGTGCCCCCTGTAGTAATTTTTACTAATTTGTTTTTTTACATCTTTTGATAATCTCGCTGGGGGATCATTTCTATTGGGCGTAGCAGATGTACCTGGTACAGGATCATCTCTGTTTTCAGGAGTAATTTCAGTAATCCATTCTTTTGCGACATCATGTAAAAATATCTTATACTTCTTTTTTGATTGTGGATTTAATGTTTTAAAAACCCTGAAAGCATTAAATAGCGCGCAATTGATGAAAAACATGACAGCTCTTTTTTGTCCATTTTTTGGTACGACATACAATCGAGTAATACGATAAGTATTGGTCGGCACGATCGACACCCTTCATATATTTGTTGTAGTCAACAACACATAATGGTTTCCAAATTCGCTCTTTTGTCACCCAGTCAATATTGTGGCTTTCTACAATATTAGCTGAATGTATACTTGATATAATTCGAACAGGTCTTTTCGATTGCCAACATTGTAATAAAATGTTTTGGCGGCTGTTCAAGCGAATAGTGCCACAGGTTCGAAATATATGTTGTAAAAGTAATTCACAAGTGGCAACACTATTATAATAATTGTCCATATATATGTGATGCCATAAGTGGGAATAGGGTTCCAGTAGATTTAAAATTGTTTCTTGTAATCGACTTCCTTCTCCACAGTACATACGAAAATTACAAATGTAACCAGTTCTAGCTTCACAAACCATTCTTATAAGTAATCCGTACTTTATAATTTTTGATGCATTATAAACTTTGAATGATAGGCGACCCCTCCATGGCATGATGCTTTCATCTAATGATAATTCTCTCTCAGGTTTGTAGACTTCCTGGAATTTAGGTAAGAAATAAGATATAATCGGGCGAATCTTTTTAAGGCGATCTCTGTCATCATTATTAGAGAAATGCCACGCATACCATATCTGTCTAAATCTATCCCTGCTCATTACTTCAGCAAAAATTGGAGTTTTTTCTGTAGACCAATATTCGTCTCTTGTATCCTTACGAACTCGTCCCATTAGGTGAAGTAGTCCGAGCATTTTCTTTAATTCCACCACAGTCACATCTTTCCACTTCACAGATTTTGCTCTGTTTCTAAATAAACTGGGTTTTGTGCGCGATATCGATTAGTTTCCATCACCATATATTCAAATAAATCATCTCCAATAAATAGCTTAACCACATCTACTACGCTTTCCGAATTATTTGGCATTACAAAAACTCCACTGTGGCCTAAGAATTGTTCAATAATTGGCACATTATCAGTTTCTGACCAATCAAACACTTCGTTATCACTGTCTTCAGAGTCGCTGGATGGTATTGGCAAAACTCGATTTCTTCTAGGTCGAAATAATTCCTCGTCACTTTCACTGTCTAATTCAGGAAACTCCGCATCATTTGAAATCTCCGACAAGTTATCTGCGTATACATCACTATCACTATCAGGATCGATTTTTATGAACTAGTAAAATTCAAATAAATTTATACCGTTTAAAGAAGTTTTTAATGGGGACCCCGAGAATGAAATAAAGAGCAGAGTTGAACAAGCCAGAAATGCTTTTTTTGAGGCTTCGTAAGTTTCTGACTGATCGCAAATTGGACTTCAACCTCCGATACAAGATGCTTAAGTGTTACGTGTGGCCTGTTCTCCTATACGGAATGGAAGCATGGACGTTAAAGGCCAGTTCCATTAACAAACTTGAAGTGTTTGAAATGTGGTGCCTGCGTCGAATGATCAGAATATCATGGACGGACAGGGTCAGAAATGAGGAAGTACTCAGAAGAGCGGGCTTACAGGATGGGGAACTTTTTAATTATGTAAAAAGTAAGAAGACTGCATACTTGGGGCACATATTACGAGGAGAACGATACACTTTTCAGCAACTGATACTCGAAGGGAAGATAGAGGGTAGGAGAGGTCTCGGACGTAAAAAAATGTCATGGCTGCGCAATATTCGACAATGGACAGGAATCCACACTATGAAATGCTTCGCAATGCTGCTAAAAACAGAATTATTTAATCCAGAATATTTAACATCTCACCTGACAAGACGATGTACGGTGGACGCCTACGCAGAAATGCACGCACCTTAAGAAGAAGAAAGAAGTTTTTTAAACGATAAAAATACGAGTAAATGTTCCGATATAGTTATATGAGAACTGGACATGAACAACGAGTGACCAGATGTAAGTTTGTTCGTATCAATTACTGCAATGCCTTTACATTCTAGAGTTGTCGCTTTTATATTCTTAAATTCATCACAAAAAAACTCGTAACTCGTAAAACTCGTTGTAACTCGTCTAAGAACACATTGTACTGCCATAGGAGTAATAAAGTATTATAATAAACGAAATCATAATAAACAAAATGAAACACAAACCCAATATGAAGGAAATTTGAAAGACAAACAAATTTTATTATGATTACTTTGGATGTTATGTCTAACGCGTTCCTAATAATAATACATACACCAATATACTGTGTCCGTACATTATATAAAACATTATTTTTACTTATGTGTCATTTAAATTGATGATTTTAAACGGGTACTAATACCTATGACGCTTTTAAGCGGCAATGAGCGGAGCGGATACTTGTACCTGCCCCGCTTATAAGTGGCAATCCGCCAAAGCGGGTACTAAAGTATCTTCACCGAGTCGAGATAGTGCACCAAAACAAATAAATAGGCCTTGTACAGGGATACGAATATTTTAACTGTTGAAGGTTCTGACCGCTCCACCCTCTTCAGGGGTGTACTCTGACACGATTAATATGTTTTTTACATAACACTTGAAACTACGTCAAATTTTTAGCTTAAGTAATATACTAGGAAAGGCAAGAATTTTTTAGGATGGGTTTTTGGCAGTTTTGAAATGTTTAAAGTTTTAATTATAATGTTGAATTTATTGTTATTTTAAAAATGTCACATAATGTGACATTTAGTTGATTAAACCTTTTAATTGTATGAAAATTATAGATTTTTGATTGTGATTGAGTTTTACACTTTCAGATTAGAAATGAAAGATTAATTTAAATATTCATTAATAAAAATAATAATAAACAAGGTATTTATTAATATATTCAAAGAAAATTAAATGATATTAGAAATAGGGATTTGTTTGTAAATGAAAAATATTTAATGAGCGACATTTATGTGACAGAACCCTTACAATATAAAAGAAAATAAGTGAAAAAAAAGAGGTCATTCAGGTTGTCAGAAAAATATGGTAAAATAATAATAAACATTAATATAAAGTATAAAGAGCGTCTATATTATCCATTTTAAAGTTAACAAAATTTGTAAGAGTGTGTGAAATAAATAAAATGTGGTTTGGCATTTAAAAATATTAATTATTCCTAAGCAAGTTTCTAAAGTTATATAGATATTATCAAAGCTAAACCAAAAATTCAGCCAATACTACTAAGTGATCTCAAATATTTCAATTTCAGAAGAATAAATCAAAATGGCTGCCTAAATTTATATCAGTACTTACTTTATGTGGTTAGTTCCTTGATGTTGATCATCAATCAGCCAATTGCGTCCACTGCTGGACATAGGTACCCCTCAATTCCTTCCAGTGTTCACTTCACTGGGCTACTTGTCCATCTAGTCGGTGGTTGTCCTGGGATTCTTTTATATAATTCTGGGATGTCCTGGGTGGTCGTCCTGGGATTCTTTTATTATAGTTTCTGGGCCTCCATTCCATGATTCGTCATTCCATGATACGTAAGCTTAGTAGTTCTTTCAATGACGTCGTGAACTCCTGATCTTTACCTGATTTGTTGGTTTGTTATGTGGTCTCGAAGGCATTGCACGTTCCATGGCTCGTTGTGTAACTCTGAGTTTATTCGCAAATTTTTATGTCAGTGTTGATGCTGATAAGTTGTTGTAAAAATACAATCAGTATTTTTACTCCGATGAGGAATAACTGCATATGTCACTCTCACTATTAGGACCAACTTCTATAATTACTGGTTCCACTATAACCTCCATAATATTATCCAGCTCCCAGAACTTTTTTTCCACTATATTCTTAACGTGATCCACACAATTTTTCCATTTTTCTGGGGTGATGTTGTTAACAGCTTCATCAAAAAGGTTTTTTACATCTGCGAACTTGAAAGTTTTGTTATTAGCAGCAACAAAATTTTTAGCGTCAGCCCATATGAGCTCAATTGGATTGAGCTCACAATGGTATGGTGGTAAACGTAACACGGTTTTATTTTGTTCTCTTGCCATTTCGTCTACGACACATTTATTGAACTTTGCCTTAAGGGGGGCCACTAATTGTAAAAGTTCCACTTTTAACATATCATCATCGAAATAAATGTCTTTTGACTGTAGCCATTGTTTTATTTTTTGTTTATTCCATGATGTTGTGGGTATCTTTTCAATTTTCCGGGAATGATAAGAGGCATTATCAAGAACTATCACACAATTATCTTCTAACCGAGGCAATGTACTTGCAAACCACCTTTCGAAGCTCTCAGCGTTCATCTCTTCATGATAATCGCCGCTCTTTTTTGAGTCAAACATCCATAAACAATCTTCTACAAATCCTGTTTCACTCCCTATGTGGGTAATAATAAGTCTTTTTCCCTTGCCCGATGGATTTTTAAGACCTGTTGAAAAACCAGACAAAAATGCCTGCATGGAAGATTTCACCGTTTCGTCAACCCAAACATGGGATTTTGTGTGTCCTGAATTTACCCATGTTTCGTCTAAATAGTAAATTTTTCTATTTTGTTCCCGAAATTTTTTTATGGATTTTAAGAAATTTCGTCTCCACAAGATGATGTCGTCTCGATCTAACAAAGCACTATTTCTGCCCCTCCGTACGTATTTAAAATCAAGTGATTTGAGGAGTTTATAAAATGTAGTGCTTTTAAAATTCGGCAAGCTTTCGTCCTCATTAACAACTGAAAGAACTTTGTGTATAGTAGGTATTTCGTTTTTAAAAAAAAATTGATGCACAATTCGTCGTATGGCCGATTTATCGGCATCATCAATTTTGTCCAATATAGTTTTCCTGGGCTTAGTCTTTTTCGGGGAAGAAAATGTTCCGGTATTCTTCTGCTCTTTAAGAATTCTGTACACAGAAGCTTCACCTACGCCACAAGAAATAGCTGTCTGTTTCACTATTTCCGATACCAAAGCTTCTGGATGCGATTCTATTGTCGATGTATAAACATTATAAATAACACTTTTTTCAGTACTACTAAAAGGACGCATTTTTGATCGCTTTTTTGGTGTAACTTCCTCCGCAGAATCGGTAGAACTGGACATTTTAACTTAAAAATTAGAACGCACAAACTTGGACTTAATAAAACTAAAAAACTACTATTTTAAATTAAAAATTAGAACGCACAACTTTGAAAAGTCTTAATAAAACTAAAAAACTACCACATAAACTTTAAATTAGCAAACAAATAATTATTATAAACACAAATAGTTCATTTTTAGATCGAGATACAGAAATAAACGTTAACGCGAAACTACTCGACTGATACTGAATAGGGATGCGCGATGTTCATTGTTAAATGAAGACATTGACCACCAACGATCTTAAGTTTTAGGAAATACCATAAAATTATTATCTATAAAAATTCACAGAATGCTACATAAGAAATATTCAAATTAAAATACTTTTATTATGGTTAAGATATTGCCCTGTTGTTAAAAGATTATAGTTTATTATTATACCTGCAAACCTTTAAGGTAGGTATTACTTTAATGTTATTCAAATTCGCTAAGACTGGCCGGAACATCTTGTTTAGATTATTTCTATAGTATAGCATACTAAGAATTTCAAAAATAATCATTTTCCCTATCTTTTTTGAAAGCCGTTTTTAAACAATACAAATTGGGAAGTATTAAAGAATTACAAACGTATTAAAAATGATATTCAAACTTATTCATAGTAACAGAAATACAAGATAAATTGCGTTATCGAATTTATTTTTAGGTAAAGTGCATTTTGATATTTTTTTTAAATCAGACACTAACGTAGACAGAACATCACCGAAAACAAGTCCAGTCCTGAAACAATAGACCACGCCTACTTGTTTACGCTGGCTATCACGACTGAACGTAAGGACTTTAGTACCCGACCCGCTCATAATGTGTTAATATTATAACTCGAGGTTTTTGGGGTAACTGAACATGAATATCATGACGACGATGTTCTCTGATGCACCTACTCCTCGACTCTTTTGAAATTCGATACATCAGTGCAAACTCGTTACTAGGTGACTTTATGATATAGGCCAGCGATACTCAACCTTTTTTTCCCCTGGGCCGCATAGTAGCTATTGCCACAGCTTGCGGGCCACAATTTAGGTGAAGTAGTATAAATACATATATATATATATATATATATTATATATATATATATATATATATATATATATATATATATATATATATATATTTAAAATACTGATTTCAAAAATGTATAATTCAAAATTTCTGTCAAATGCTTTCTAAATGCATTTTAATTTAAAATTTAATTAAAAATTTTCCAAAAACGAATTCCATAATCCTCAGTACAGCACCATACAAAAAGAGAACATTGTGAAGTTGATGAAACATCAGTGCTTGAATTAAATGCTAAACTCCAATATTTACAATTCTTTAAGTCGTCGATGATATATGATTAAAAATATGTTTCGAAATATCTTCAATTCGCCTGACGCACGTGGAATCTGAGAGTTGTAGTTGTCTGATTTGTGATATTATCTGAGTTTTATTGCTGAACTTCTCAAATAAAATATTTGAAGCATTTATACAGCATTTCTTTCCAATCATAGCGTCAGTAAACGGCTTTATATGTTTTTCTAATAAATAGCAAATTTCGTAGGACGCTCTCGTCACTGATACATCTTGTGACATTGAAACTGCCATTATATTTTCCTGTTGCTGTAACGACCTTTTCAAGACGCATAGTTTTTCTCTTCGCAATGCAGAGCCGACTGGGAAACTATCGCTAAACATCTTGTGTTTTGTATTATAGTGTCTCATAATATTATACTTCTTTAATATAACACTCTCTTGACAAATTAAATAAATGGCTGAACCGTATTTATTAGTTACAACAAAATATTCATCTTCCCAATTATCTTCAAATAGTCTGTTTTCGTCAGATATTTGACGTTTTGATTTTGAGGACACGCCAGCCATTGTCACTGTTTTAAATTCCCGGCAAATCAATTATAATTAAAATTATTATAAGTAAAAGAAACACACTTCAATTGACAAAATTTGAAAAAGACGATACGTGTGTAAACGGAAGCGCTGAATGAAATTGATATGTTCATTCATATAATAATTAAACTGGTTCCAAATCCACATGAAATGCAAACATAGCATAACAATGTCGACTTCGGGAAATCCCCGGTTGAACACCATAGGGGCGGATCTTTTTATATTATAAATTAGACTTTGTTGATTAGAGAATTTTTAATAATATTTTTATAATGAATTACAAAAATATCAAAAATAATTGTATTTTTTAAAATTTTAAGATTTTATAAATATATATGCAGATAAAGTCAAAAATTCTTAGTTAGCCTTCGGGCCGCATAAAAAACGCTTAAGGGCCGCATGCGGCCCGCGGGCCGCAGGTTGAGTATCACTGATATAGGCGATAGTGTGTGAGGCACCTGGTTCACAGAACCGCCTCGGCTCCTTGAGTTTTGTGTAAAATCGATACCAAAAAAGGTGGGTGATTTTGTTATCGAATTTCTACAAAACTCCAGCGGGAAAGGCCAGTCCTGGACACCAGGAGCATCGGAGACCATCGCCGTCATGATATTCGTGTTCAGTGACCACCGAGTGGTAATATTGAACCCATTTCCGTCAATTATTTCCGAATGACAAATTTATGGTTTTTCATCCCGCCGAAACGCACTGGAAAATACATTTTCCTTGTCAAATAATGAAATTTTCCTTTTCACATCATCCTTTTTGTTCACAAAATTTCCTCGCACTCAAAGTTTCATTGAGATCCAACCTACTGCAAAATTTTGGTAAGTTTTGGACTTTTTTTACTGCTGCATTGCTCCATCTACACATGAAGTCATTACACCACCCCTACAAAACAAATTTCATAATTATCCTGTTTACCGCTTTGGAAATAAAGTATTCCATACATTTCCCTATATTGTATAGCATCTGTATTTTGATAGAAATATTTATTATTCCTTATACTGCTACTTTGAACTGAAATAATTGTTAAAAAGGAATGATATACAGTATAAATAAAAGGAATTGGTTTCAAGGGTTTTTAGAAGATAATATGATTTATATGAGCTCCATATAAAAGAAGCGAATCATCGAAAGGAGATATTGAGCTCAGTTCAAAAATTCTCCTAAAATGGACGCAGAATCAGTTTGAGGAGCATTACTGGTAGTTATGCTGAACTTCTGGTATGTATGTGCAAAAACAAAACATAAATGGATTAATATATTTATTAGAGGTAGATTTATTAATAAAGAAAATTACATTTTTCAAACAAATCTGAAACATAGTGATTGATACATTCAAGATACATCTGCACCAGCGTTACTAAAAATAGAATAACGAAGATAAATATAAAACAAATATTATTCAAATATGAAAAGTCACTATCAGTATATTATTAAAGCATAAACGAAAAATTAATACGAAAGAAATAACGATAATTTATTTTGTGATCACAAGAACATAAAATTACAAATCGATTAACAAATAATTGTATCGACAGAAAATTAAATAGTACGTCCTAGTTTTAATAAGATTATATTTATTATAAAATTTGGCGTATATGTGAAGTGTACAAAAAGTATTCAAATGTAAATTGTTTTACATTTTTTCTTTGTACTTTTTAACCATATACATGTAATAATCTTATTGAAATAGGATATTTCTTATTATGAGATAATACAAAAGCAAATTCAAATTTTGCTAAAAAATTATTATATTCTTCAACTTATTACTAATAACGTTAGTATATAAATTTCTATATTAATTGCACTTAGGATACATTATTCTTACTAATAAAGATTGCAACTACTTTTAGAAAACATGCAGTTACAATCTTATATGGAAGAACACTGACGAAAACTGGCCTTGGCCTAACAAACGTTAAACAAAAAAAAATAATAAAAACAAAAACTATCACACAGTGATTCTAATCTATTGCATAATTTGTTTTGTTTTCCATCCATACTGATCCTATAGCTGTAGGTAGATTAATTTCAAACATTGTTGATTTAGTTTTTTTTTTTCATATGAAACATTGATATAGTAGAGGCAAAAAATAATCTAATACAGCTCTGACCAGAACAATTTCCTTGAAAAATAAGTAGAGTTTTAACTAATGCTTAACTAGAAAGAATACTGGAACCAACCGACTTTATATGCACTACATACTGTGTTATATAACATACCTGTCACATATAACATACCAAACTTAACACACTCATACCAAACTCAGAAAGTTTTCTTCATAATTAATAGGACTGCAAAACAGAATGAAAACATCGTATCGTGACATCAGAGTCTGAAATCATTTTTTGTTTAATTGTCTTCTATAGACATAACCCATACAGGAAAATGAATAAATTCCTTATTTGCTTGTTTATATCCAGGCTTACTAAAAGCGACCAGTTATCCATACGCATTTATTTTTAGATGTTTGTCATTGTACGGAACTTTATAAACTCTACAAACAAGGAAATTGTTTATATCTTTCGAGAAATTCTAGCAAAAACTTTCTATGTTTATTTTCTGAAGCCCTGTTTTCTTAAAAATGTGGAGACTGTTTCAAGACACAACAAACATGCGCATTTAGAGACAACAGAGGCAATCATAAACACGATTGCGTCAATTTGGTCTTTGTGTTTTCTAAAAACGACGATATACTGATATTTGTAAAACCATATGAGGCAATTTTCCATAGGGTGAGATATATATCAAGAAACTGTATCAGGATAACATCTCTCGATATAACCTGTACTACGGTTTATAAAGGAAAATAGTTCCACATCTACAGTATTGTGAGAATTATTGCCGAATTTACTTTTTTTGCAGTTGGCAATGAAATAGCATGAAATATTTGGAATATTTGAAAGTAGTGACAAGTTATTATAGTCAATTTGCAGTGACATTTGCATCAATCTGCAGCTAGAGCAGTTTTGCCTTTTTTTAGAATTGTTTTTAAAGTTTGCAAAAAAAGAGACATGGGCCAATTGAGTTGAACACAAAAGGAAAATATAGAACAGAAATATAACAGTAAGGGATAAAGTTTGTTTAATAAAGAAAAGTAAAATTTTAGGAACAAGCCAAGAACTTTTTTAAGACTAGAGTTTTTATCCATATAAAATTCTTGTTGAACATATAAAATTTCAAAAACAATGGCGAAATATTAAAAAATAAAGAGTTAATGCAGAGACGAAAAGCTCTACTGGTATAAACAAACAAGCCAGAGCATGGCTAAATAATGTCATATGACGGTTCCACTATGCTCTTTAGTGAAAGTTTTTTAACTAGTAAAAATCAGGCACTATCGGAGGACATTTGTACATCAGGATCATTTTAGGTGGTCCCTATACTGCCCTGCTAAGGAAAAGGGCAGTATCTGCAAAATTTTCACTTTCGAGTTATATATGCAGATGTATGTTTTAAATAATGCTGAACCCATTGAAATAAATAGAAAAGCAGTATCTACAATGGTTATTGAGATATAGCATATATCATAAGCAGTAAGTACAAGGTAGAACTACCTATTTCTAAGCAAAAGAGCAGCAAATACAGTGTACCAATCAAGAAAGCAGTATCTGACTGCAGTTACTGCTTTTATCCTTAGCTTGATGTAGATACTGCCGATTTGCTTGGCATAGCCTCCCAGCTGTTTCAGGTTACTGCTGTCCTAGTGAGTTTGAGTTTATTCTTCTTATCGACAGTTGAGGTTATGTTTACAAACTGTTTTTTAAGTAATAGTTTATTGTCAATTTTGTATTATTAAAATGAGTAAAAGTTTTGTTTCTTCAAGAAGTAAAAGTATTTTTCAGTTAGGACTAGCACAAAGTATATCACATGAATCATGTACAAATAGTGAAACATTAATTGTAATGGAAAAAGTAAACGAAACGTCAGTGTCAACAGTATCAAATGAAGTAGACCCAGGAGCTAACAAAAAGGTACGATCAAATAATGTTTTTTTATGTGATAATGAATTGCAAATTTATAACGATGATGGACAGAGTATGGAGGTAGAAGTTATTTCTACATGGGCAGACAACAATGTGAATGAAAAAGAAATGACAACTACCACTACAACTCTACTTGATATGACAGAAATTTCTTTGGACCTGGAGCAGCTACAACAACTAACGAGTACTGCAAACCTTGATGAAATCATACCAAATGAGAATAATATTATTTTGGAGTTCAAGGATGATTTAGATATTAGCCATGATGATAAATTGTTAGATGTTAATAGAATAGTTGGTACCAGTCCAAGCGAACCAACTTCTTTGCACAATAATAGCATAAATCCATCTTTATTGCCAAAAGACGGTAACAGCAATTGTGTTGAACCATTAGAAAGTACTACAACTATTGAAGGTATGCAACGTAAGAGAAAGAAGAGAGAATTTACAGCTGTTGAACGTAGAAAGCTAAAATTAGAGAAAGACCAGAAATCTCATACCATTCAGCCTCCTTGTAATGAATGTAAATTTAAGTGTATAATGAAAATTAACGAAGAACGACGAAAGATTATTAATCAGTCTTTTTGGAATATTGAAGATTTAGAAGAACGGAGGAGCTTTATTTTTAATCAATGCGAAAGACGTAATGTTAAAAGGCGAACTACTAACAGTGGAAAGATTAGTAGAAACAAAACAGTAACATACTTTTTAACACATTCAAATGGTCAAAAGGAAAAAGTTTGCAAAACATTTTTTCTAACCACCTTAGGTTTTAACAAAAAAAATGATAAATTTCTGACCACAATATTTTCTACAGATAAGGATGCAATAACACCCAAAAAGAGCATGAGAGGCAGACAACCGTCAGTGAATAAGGGTCCTCACCAAGCTATAATCGATCACATTGAGACTTTTCATCCTGAAGTACCACACTACAGAAGAGAACATGCTCCCAAAACTAGATATTTACCAAATGATTTGAATGTTAAAGTTATGCACGGAGACTTTATTATCAAAAACCCACAATTTAAGTCAGGTGTTTCATATGAACTGTACAGACGTATCTTGAAGGAACAGAGAATTTCATTTGCAAGACTAGGCAATGAGGAGTGTGAGGTTTGTGAAAACTTTAATTTACACAACCATAATAAGGATAATTTGTTTGAAGACTGTGATGTTTGTAATAATTGGAAAATTCATGACAAACTAGTTAAAGAGAGCAGGACATTATACAAAGAATTTGCAGAGAAAGTTAACGAAACTAACAAAAACAATGAAGTTATATTTAGTGCAGATTTAGAAAAGATAATTATGCTACCTCGACTTGAAATGTTTAAGCAAATCATCTTTGCACCACGCCTAACAACATACAATCAGACATTTGCCCCTGTAGGGAAAAAGTCCAAGCTTAAACCACTAGCAGTTCTGTGGCACTGTGCTATATCTGGCAGAAATCAAGAAGATATTGCAAGTACTTTTAATGTATTTTTTAACCATTACCGTGATACTAAAAAGTTTGTGTTATGGTTAGACAATTGTAGTGCACAGAATAAAAATTGGTGTTTATTAACATTGTTTATTAAAATAGTAAACTCAACTGCAGTTGAAGCTACTGAAATTCAAGTTTACTACTTCGAGCCTGGGCACACCTTTATGAGTGCCGATAGTTTTCATCACCAGGTGGAACTGTCACTAAAAGCACGGAAAAAAACGTACGATTTTGATGATTTTGTTAATGCTGTAGGGGCTGCCAATAAAGGGCATGTTGATGTATTTAAAATGAGCGTTGATAACTTTTTTGTGTGGAAAAAATGGAAGTCTGAAGCGAAAATGAAAGCCAAGCCAGACAGACCTTATCTCAAAGATATTGTTCACATGAAGTTTGAAAGGGGTAAACACACCTTACAGTATAAAAGTACGTATGACAAATCAGAAGACTTCAAGGAGCTTGATTTCTTGCAACCGAGGATTTTGAAGACTGGGATACCAGAACCTACCAAACTAGTCTCACCCAAAAAATTCCCAAGGGAAAGGAAAGATCAATTACTTCAAGTGCTACAAAATATTATTCCAGAAAATAGAAAAGTATTCTGGGAGAGACTACCTACATGTTAAAGACAATTTTTTGAGAATTTTATATTTTTGTAATTTTTTTAGACCTGTAGCCTTAACTAGCTAATAAAATCTTGTTAAAAAAAGTGTAGTTACTGCTTTTGTTAATTTTTACATTGCTAAGGAAAAGAGCAGTAACTTGTACATACTGCCTTTTTGCTTGGCTTTTTTTAGTTCAAAAAATAAGTAAGTGATATTTCTTATTAAAAACTAATTTATTATATTGATTTTATTCTTTTAAAGCAAAGCTAGTATCACATATGACAATACAACAAAACAATATAAGGAAAATAATCCATTTTTAAGTATAATAATCCAATTTGAAACTTTACTTTCATTTATCTTAAAACAGATGTTTTGCAGATACTGCCCTTTTCCTTAGCAGGGCAGTATATACGTGCGCCATCTGGTGCAAACTTTTGTTACCAATCATAAAAAAGCGTTATCAAGTTTGACAACTCTCTGTTTTTTTATCAACCTGAATAAAATAATTATTGATTCCATGTCAAAATGTGATGAAGAAGTGATAAAAGTCGTATTAAAACAATTTATATCATATTCATCTCTTTTGTCTTCACATATCACTAACACGTTTCTACACAATACTGTAAATTAAAGAACTCTACCAATTAATGGATGAAAATGCAAACCATAAAATGAATTATTAATAAGAAATACCATAAATTATCCAATATGGATGAATAGTGATCTGCAAAAAACATACAAAAAATTTACTTTTTTTATTCTTACAGCCATCAAATGACCAAAAGTTCAAAAAATAATGACCAGCTGATATAAAGACTTAACTATAAACGTTAGAAGTCTTCAATGACACTATCCTCGATGTGGGGAATAAAGTGTCTTGCCTAGGAAAACGATTTCTCAATTATGATTTTTTATGTTCTGTTTTTGACCCTTTGTTTTTTTAAATTAAAATGAAAAAGACAAAACTTCAAACCATATCACTGATTTATATAGAAGAGGATACATGTGGTAGACTTGAATATCACACAAATCTTTAAAGATCTACTATGTAGACAAAGCAGAATAGGTAAGTGGCGAAGCATTATATTTTAGTTTAAAAGAAAAAGAGAAAGATGATTTTCATTGATTCAATATGTTCCGCCTCTTCTGCAGCATTCTATTTACATGGACTGAAATCACAATTGATTGTAATAAAAATTAAATTTTGTTTGTTTTTGATGTTTCGACTTACACCCAGGAAATCGTTTTCAAAACAGATTATTTTAAAAAATAAGAAATTATATTAACCTGTAGATGTTGATTAATAGGTTCAATTTTCGGATTGGCAATCCAAAAGTCGAAATAAACATAAAAAGTAATTTTCATTACAACTAATACTTGTGGTTTGATCCCATATAAATACAATATTTAACAACAGGCCACAAGAAAACAGTTTCAGAACCTATTCTGTAGTAGTACTTATGGAAAATCCTGATCAGCATCAGATTGGTATATTACCAACACAGTTACCTCAGTCATATAGCTGTATCCAGCTGATTTACAGTAACTTTTAACAGACATGAGACAGCCATATTGCAACTTTATCAGTAACGCAGATCCAATATTTACTGTCTATAAAAAATTAAGTCAAATTTGGTGTGACGAAAATAATTTTCTTATTACTAGATACCTACAATTTCAAATCTTAATTTGACCTGTATGTGTATATCTGGGATATATGCTACAGCTTCTATGACCAGAAACGGATTATATTAGATATTATATATCTAGGTTTGTACGCATTAAGGCACATTGCCTTGCAATATACATTATAACAATATTTTACTGAAACAACAAATCACTGCAAACGTAATCTGTCAAAATGTATTGTCTTCCAAACACCATTTAGCTGTCTAGTATAATACTACAACATATCACAAAATCTTTTCATGTCTTACTGTTGATTAAAAATTTTTTACCAAACTGAATCTGGGCAAATTGATCTACATTTGTGCTTATTAAACTGCATATTTGCGATCGCATCAGCCTAGAAACAGTAGGTCAATATTATGATCAAGTTAAAATTTCGAAAATAAAAATTTCCATATTATATGAAAATTTGTTTTCCAAGATAGAAAATTATGAAGAATCAATGTGATTCAGTCTTTATGTCCCCATAAACAGTACTCTCGATAAAAAAACAAACATATTAAACTAAATGGAACATAAAATATTGAAAACTGATAAAATTTTGTGAAGGAATATATTTTGTCGTTTGCAACTTTTATACCAAGTTACTTCAGGAATTATTTTAAAATTGTTAAATTCTGTTAAAATAATTAACTAAAATAATATAAAAATAAAATCTGTTCAAGATTCCAAAAATTTTATATGTTCAAAAATAATGTTGGTGGCAGTATTCTGCCATACATACCAATTACAAATGAAAATAATTTTTAAATTAATTATAATGCAATACTTTAGTTTGGCACATTCGGGATATTTTTTATACTTAATTTCTTCTTTAAGGTCTTTTTCATCATCGTCATCATGCTATTTATAACAGACCCCGAAGACACCAAATGCAATGGTAAGAAATGCGCTGGCAAATGCAGTAGTATGCACACCAAAAGTAAAGAAAAGACCTTAAAGATGGCTTTTTCATGCTTTCAACTTGCCATTTCATGCTCTGCCCATCCAAGTTGCTACAACGCTTATTTCCCAAAATGTGCTCAATGGTTTTCCATATGATTTTGAGCTACATTTAATTTTATATCAATTATTTTATTTTAATATAGTTTTATGCTTTTGCATTCTAGACAATTCTCAAATATATCGGCACGAAATTATACTAAATACACTGGTTGCAATCTTGCTTCGTATTTAACGAAAGGTGTGAACAAGTATGTCCCGAAAGTAGATGATCTTTGATATCTTTGCGCCAAAAGGTTCCAGTGTCCCCACTGTGGTAATCAGTAAATCTGCACGACCTTGTATAACGAAATTATAATACTAACAGAAAGGTCCACTTCATAATAGAATATTTTATAACACTGTTCAAACAATGCAAAAATCTTATGGAGCTGAATATAGGAGCAACACAAGATCGGAAAATATCGAATATGCGAGACTTACGATTTCCAAAATAGTTACGGCACAGCAGAAAAAGGTTCGTTTAGAAGTCGTTCTAACAACTTTCATTTTCATTAATAATAATGCTTTAAAAGGTCATTAGCAATAACATGGTCCTGTATCATAATGGGAACTTCATCCGAAAGACCATGTTTCTTTTATGATAAAGGTGCATTATGAATACGTTAAGACCTCTCACAACGGACAAAGAATTTTTTGTTGTGGTTCTAAAAAGATTGTATGACACAGTTACAAGAAAACTGTCCCATTTTTGGGTAAGCGGCGAGTGGTGTTTTTTAAATTCAAAACTGTTTCAGTAACTTAAAGCATCGATTGGAGAACGCTGGCTGTTCGGATGAGAATCGCTCCAAAGGATGGCGGAGACTGGATAACGATAAATGAAGCATTGTAAAATTATGAAACAATGTCGGATACTTTTGGAAAAACCTGGAAAAAGATTCAGACTGTCCAAAAACATTAAATTGTAGCATTCAAAAAGGAACATGTGCAACATTTCAGGTGTGAATTAGAAATATTTATTCAGAGCACTTGGCACTAAGATAATCAAAAATTATAGATAAAAAGAAAATGTTTTAAAATAAACCCCAATTAATTTGTACTATTTAGGGAGATCTAGAGGTTACATACAAAAAAGTTTGTATATTGGTATTTAAACTTTAAACTTAAACTATTGGCATTTACAATTACTTTAAAATACATATTGACTCGTGCCTATAGTCTTATAATAATACCGTTGAGTAACAAAAGTCATTTATATTGACCAATTTTTCAGTTCACTTTTTAAAAATACTCAACTTAATAGGGTTGTTTTATTTATGAAGTAATGTACTGTCTATGTACTTGTCTTTATTATGGAAGTTTCTATGTATTCGAGTATTTACAAAAAATGTAAGTACCAGCATTGTTTCAGTAAAATGTATAAGTTTATATAAGTTAGGGATATGTCAAATTGATAAGAAAACTTATTAAAGATAAGCTTACAGCATTAGAATAAATATAAGATTCACAATGGCGAAGTAAAATAGATTTAAAAACTATTATTGTTTCTCATTGTCCCAACACCTAAACTAAATATTTGATAAAATCAACTATGAGCCCTAAAAACAATATTCGGACGATGTACGACATGCGGAACAGATATATTTCATGTTTAACAATGTATCAAAATTTTATTGAAGCATAGGTGAGTCAGGAAAATCATTCAAATAAAACTAAAATCTAAAATAAGTTACTGTAAAACTACGCTCACAATATATGCCATGGTTAGAAAATAGGTTTGTAACAATAATGATGGATGTAAGGGCTCGTAAATTTAAAATCATGATATTAAGCGATTCAAACGTCAACTCCACCTGCACAAGTTGTAGATAAGATTCAACTCTGCACCCTCAATAAAAAATTAAGGAACTGTAGTTCCCAATAATTTTCTTAACTATCTGACCAGAGTGAAATATAATGTCTAACAAACTTCCTTTAGCGTGCATTCACAACGAGGCCCCTCGTCGGCGCCTCGTGCATTATAAAATAAATGCATTATTTTAAATGCGAGCATTCACTGTCAGTGCTATGCTCTAGGCGAGGATACCATGCGTTGGTCTTCGTAATGAACGCACCATTAGAAGGGAAGGTTATGTCCAAAAAAAAGACAATAGGAGACAAAGTTTGGTATTTTATCAACTGTTTTACACAACGAAAGCAAAAGTGTAAAAGTAGTGGGGAGGACAACAATGGTCCGAGTTTTAAGGTCACTGAAACCTATGACATAAGGTGAAAAACGCTGTGTATTCATGATACAATTCTGACATAAAAAAAATCAACTAAATTTGGCACTCGTTCAATTTGCAATTTTTAACAAGGCTACCAAACAACTTCAAATGCGGATATGACAGTTGTTATAGCTGAAAGCATTGACTTAAAGAAATCGTGAATGCTATAAGGGAAAGCGACAAAAAATAAACATTAATACAATTAATGGTCCTCGCATGCAATCTAAATCAGCTGAGTAGAATACTAATCTACAATATACAACAAGCAGAGTTCGTATCCAAGATTTAGTACAGTCGCTTCTGGATAACAAAAAATCTTGACACTTCAATGTTGAAATATGAGCGCGCATATAGAATGTCACCTCAGTCTTTCACCTAATGAAAAAAACTCAAATTACACCTTAAAGGAGAGAAAAAGGAATTCTGGAAAAGAAAAAAATGTGGCTAACAAAATATAAGAAATTGGACGGGTACGAATACACCTTCAATAATAAGAACCTCAAAAGATACAGATGAATTTGCGGTAATGATAGGCAACCTTCAGTAATGGAGATAGCACCTAAAGAAAAAGTAGAACAACATAACCATTATTCCAGCAAAAATAATGTTATCTCGTGTTAATATTTAATCTACTTCATATAATTTAAGTAGGCATATAGATTTATAAATAAAAAATTTATAAAAGACAAAGTTTAAAATAAATTTTGTAATGTTTTTTTAACATTTTTTCTTCTGTTTTTTCTTGGGCTATGTCAGACAATTCACCCATTTTTTAACATTTCGAATACCGTCCGAAACGAAAGTTGTTAGGACTGGTACATTATACATTTATTATATATTTGTGTATGCCTGTGGCCATTTTATATATCTATATATAAAATATAATATATTGTCTACTTTGTGCAGTCAATAGTTTAAAATTATTCTCTATATAAACATCTCTACAATTGTTACTTAAAAAAAAGTTTGTTATAAACAAGTTTTACTAAATAAACATTATTCTAAAAGTATTTGCAAAACCCCTAAAACTATCCAACCTGAAAAAAAAACTAAAAATCTTGTAACAAACTAGTACGTTATTGTTGAAAATTATTTTGGATTAATCACTGCTTAGCAGTTGGAAAAATAATAATTAAAAGAACCTTTTAGGTTATTTTTAACCATAACAGGTTAATCACATGTTTTAAAAATTGTACTTTGTCTGATTAAATAAAATTCCTCAACTTTCTCAAAGAAGCACCAAGTACGAAATCAATTCTTCTGTTATTCGCTTACAAGGCGGGAAAAAAGCCCATGGGGGGAAAAACTACATCTTTGGGCATGAAGCAGTCGTGGACTGTTTTCATGTGATTCTTCATTTTATCAGGCCTCGAGAATTCTTTCTGGCATACGGGACATGGAAACACTTTTCTTTGGTGTCCTTCATGATATAAGAAAGCATGTCGTTGAAAACTGTACTTATTCTTAAACGTTTTTTGAACATCGACTTTTGCACACTCTGTGCATTGATACACTCCTTCGTTTATTGAAGCGTATCTGAACAAATTCAATCCTCTTACCGACATTTCCGTAAGTGCTTCTGCGGGATCTTGGCTCTGAGATGTCGCTCTACGCCTGACTCTGCGCTTTGTCGGTTGTCTACCTGTTGAAGGTGCGCTCATGGCGTTCGGGAAATTCTGTGGTAGATTCGACATATTTGGTATCGGTGTTACTGCACTAGTTGAAGGTGTCATGATATTGTTATTATTTATAATATTGTCTGGAGTGCTAATACGGGAGGACGCAGGAGTTGCTGGGCGCTGATTTGATTGTTCTGAATTTGAACTTTCTGCATTATCTGCCAACTCTGTTTTCGGTATCAGTAATTTTTGGGACAGCAATTCTAAAAATAAAATATATCTCATTATAACCCAAAAAAATCAAAATATGATAATAAAAATAAAAAAAGGCTTTGGTCAATGTTTATTTAAATTATATGTGTTATCTAGAATTAACATTTTGTTACCTTTCAGGTGTTTACATGGCCATTAAGTCGCCTAGTAGAAAATTATTTAGTACGATTACAGTTTTATTTCTTCGTGAAATTGTTCAATCATATTAGATTCGACACAATCACGAAGGAAAAAGTAACTGAGAAATAAAAACAACCTAAAGGGGATATAAACTTTCATGTCACGAACCACATCAAACAACAGAGAGTATATACACAAAATGATGTAATCATAGTCATAATAAGGTGTAGTTAAGAGATGGAAATACTGTAGTTATGAAATAAAATAAAAGATCTAGAATAATATGTATAAAAAGATGATCATATCAAATTAAAACCAACTAATTCATTTCCTACAGTTGAAAACCTAACACATAGAACATTTTGGGTTAAAAATATCACTTTAAACTTTATTTGGTGTTTAGAGAATAAAAAATCACTTCCAAGTTACCATTTTATAGATATTCAGATTACTATATTAATTTTTTAAGGGTAAAGTGCACTACTAATGTAGAACTGAATAACAAACTATTTGAAGATAAAATACCTAAATTTAATATTTCTCATCAAAAAATGATAACATTTTTGAAAATGGCATTTGAAAGTAAAAACATCTAGCAGCTTACATGTAAAGGAAAGAATGAAGAAACCAAAATCAATCCCAAGATATCGTAAAAAAAACTATAAACAAACACACTATACGGAAATAAGGAGTAAAATCGTTCTACATATTATATATAGTACTATTATGTAGTATGGTAATAACGAAATTTACGACTATGGATAAACTTGTGTGTACAGTGAAACAAAATATTTCTGAAATAAGAAGAGCTTTGTGAAATTTTGCAGATATGAAATTTTAGGTAAAAAAAAAACAACATTAAAGGTGACGAACATAGGTTATAAAGTTGTTAAGCTGTGACAGGATAAAAAAAGGAAAATTTAACTATTGCCCTTATCATTGGCACATATTTCAACCAATTCTGTAATTGCTTTGAGCAATACAATACCACAATTCAAGAAAATCTGAAAAATGGCAACAATTGCCTTGAACTAAGTACAAATAATTTAGTGACTTTTGGAAAAAGAAATACTGTTTGAATACGACTGGGAAATATGTTGGTTCGGAAAAAATGAATTAATAGAATGGAACCTAGCAAATTGTAAGGACAATTTGGAATAAAATAATGAGAATATACTATGATGATTATCGAGACATATCAGGCTTTAATGACAAACAAACTAATTGTAGAAAGAGTGTCATTATATTTACTAATTAATTAATCAAAAAACTACAGCATCTGCAGATTGAAAGATTAGACTTATTGTGTATTACAACTATAAAACTACCAACAATGTTGACGTTTATAAAATAATATTATTTTATACATATATGGAAAATACTGATTATGTAATTATGTCATATAAACATTGACCCCTATCAAATAAAAATAGCATGCAGATGTACCGCTTGAAAAAAAAAATAAAACAATTAAAAAATAGCAAACTTAAATTTTATTTATAAATCAACTAAAAAAATACAATCTACGTAGTAAACCCCTAGAATAATATACAAGGTAACTAAAGAAGTGCAAATAAATATCTACTAACTAAAACATAAGTTTAAAAATAAAATACTAATATATCAATGAAATAAAATTGCATCAATTACCTTAAAGAGTACGCATCAGTTCAGCTTTAAAATAAAATCATTTTTTATTTAATAAACTAATAAAGGCAAGAATATTACCACTAGATAAAACAGGAAACTAATGTCAGTTCTTTTATTCAATATATAAACACAGTTCAGTACATAAAAATTCAAAAGTAAGTCACAGTGAATCAGTAGTAACGTTTGCCAAATTTGACTGGTTAATAAGTAATTATCAATATAGTTGAATAGGTCATTTTAAAAACCACATATATCCACATTTTATCAAAAATAACTTTTCAACCTTATCATGTAGTTTGTACCAGTCTCTATCATTTCGTGAACAAATCACACTAATCCCATCCTTAGTTAGTGATATAAGCATTTCAAAAATATTAAGTTCATTTGAAAACCACATATATCGGGGATATATGTTGTTTTTTAAATGACTTATTAGGAAGCGCGCTCATCGTAATGTTGACATTACTATTTAAAAGCAACAATAATTCTGTGAAAATGGATACCGACGTACGTGAATTAAAAGAAAGACGTAAAAAGGGTGGAAAAAATGTTACCTTCAAGTGTGAAATAGTTAAAAAAAGCTCGGGTGCAAGGTATAGAGTATATAAATTATAAAGGAAATAGGGTTCCCAAAATTGAACAAGGCAAAATTTGCAAGTAGGTATTTCTTATTTCATAACCTCAAACAGTCGGTTATAAAATGTTACTTTTAGATGCAGGAAGAAGTGTATTGCTCAACTCTCAGATGAAATAAAGTTAGAAGTGTATGCAAAATTTAGACGATTTACCACGAAAGATGAACAAGATATGTATTTACAAAATCTTATTACATCTAGGACTCTTGTTCGTACGCGTCCAGTAAAGGGAGAAAATGTAAACAGAAAACCTCCTGCTCCTCATAATAAACATTTTCAATATTGTTTTCTTCTGGCAGAAAATATGTGTGTAAAGAAGCTTTTGTGAAATTACACGGAATATCAGAAAACAGAGTACGTCGTATTTGTAACTTATTAGTTATTGATAAATCGCCAAAAGATTTACGTGGCAAAAGAACGTCAGCTATTGCCAAGCCTGTTTCTACTATTATAAAAATTCGAGAACACATCGAGTCTTTTCGCAGAAAAAAAGGAATTATACCAGTGGAGAATATGAATATTTAAATGAAAAATTAAATGTGAAAATCATGCATGAAATGTTTGTGGCGCTACATCCTCACTTGACAGTTAAATATAAATTTTACTTAAAACGTGTAGCTATAGCAGAAAAAAATGGTCCATTTGCGTAGAGCAAAAAAATTTTATAATAAAATGAAAGAAATCACAGAACTATGTCAAAATGATCGTTCTTTTGGAGGTATTTGTGTAGATTATATGCAAAACCTGATGCTCCCGTGCATTCCAGTACAGGAAACTTTTTACCTGCAACAATTAACTATCAACGTATTTAATATACATGATATGAAAACTGGAAAATCATTCTTGTACCTATGTATATCATGAAGTGGTAAGAAGGAATTGTCCAAATGCGGTTTGTTCTTTTATTGTTGACTTCATTATGAAACAGAAAATTCTATCTGCAGAGGTAAAACATCTTCATATTTTTATGGATGGATGTCCGGGTCAAAACAAGAAACACACTATGGTAAGAATGTGTTCTGCTTTTGTTCAACTTAGTATATTTCACACCGTGGATCAATACTTTCCTGTTCGAGGACATTCATATGTCATGTGACCGCGATTTGGCTGTTAAGTGAAAATTAAAGAAATTGTACCGAATTTAAACACCATTTCAGTATGTGGAACTAATATTGTCATCGAGTCAGAAAAATAATTTTACCGTATTTTTGATTGAAAATAACAGCCCCATGAAGGATTTTAAACGATGGTTTCTTAAATATTATAAAAAACGTGCTTATCCGTGGAAACTTCTAGCAGAGATGTACCAAAACATCAAAAGCAAGCATTCACCATTGCATCGTTCAATCACTTTTCTTACTCTAATACAACAAAAGGATATGTGATCACACGTGACTTCACAGGTGGTTTTACACAACATTCATTTAAACTTTCAATAACAGATACTGTGTCTGGTTTTTACTGTAGAGAAAGCTTACCGTGGCCAACAAATTTGTGTTAAAGACAAGAAAATGATATATTTGCGCAAGTTTAAGCTTTACGTAGAAAATGGAGAAGTAGAAGACTGTGAAGAGTTTTATTCCGAAATTTTTGAGTGGCCTACAACAGCAGTAGAGTACATGATTAGTAAAATTATTATTTTTTGTATACATTACTGTTTACGACAATTTCTCTCTATTGTTCTATTCAAAGTTTAATATGTAAAATATATTATTAAGTTGACTTTGTGAAAACGTAGTTTTATTTTAGAAAATTTTCGAAAAATAGCAGTCATTTTAAAAACCACATACATCCATCGACTTTAATGGTGTTTTATGAAAAAAGTATTATGTCAAAATCTGCAACATATAATAGAAAGCATTGCATATATTATGTACATTGGTACCAAGCCACAATAATTAGTCTCTCAAACAATACATTGCGTTAAAACAGTTTTTCTCGCTTTTCTCAAAAGCACTAATACTGGATGTATGTGGTTTTTAAAATGACCGATTCTAATGTCTTCTGTATAATGCATACGAAAATGTGTAGTATCAAAAACGACTATAAATTTATAAAGTAATGAAAGAGTTGGAGTACATATTTTGTTTTCTGTAAGTCAGATCTTTGTGGTTAAGTAGTATACCAATTAAAAATTATTTAACGAGTCAAATAAGGCAAACATTATATATTTATTTCCGATTAATCGAGATCCAATATAAAATCAAATGGATGTATCAAATTAAAAACTATTTGAGAGTTATTTTCCAGATAAACGTCTATTTTGGACGTTTCAAAGCCACTCAACACTTAAACTACCCCGATAAACTGATATAGGTAGCGGTTTTGAATTTTAGTTTTTTTGATCTATAGTATTTGATTCTTTTTAATTATATAGCACTATATAGAATCTACTACTTTTTTAAGTGATCAGTTGAATCTGGTCAGAACGATATCACTGATTTAGCAATCTGTTTGAAAAACATCCAAAATAGACACAGAACATGCTTACGTAGTTATTAATAAAAATTAAAGCCTAACATTAGTATAGAAAAATTTGAATTATTAACAGTAACTTGTTTATACATTTTTCAAAATTATTTTAATTGCACGTAACAATGTCATTGCTACAAAAAGGAACTCGAAAGAGAAGCTACCATCCCTATGAATAAATATATGTCCCTATTAATAATTATTCACACATTTTTACGACCTACAAGAGTATTAACAACTAATTTAGATATCTATTTGAAAAAATAAACTTTCAAAAGAAGAAACTTAACTTTATTTAAAATTTAATACATTGTGTAAATAATGAAATATAAGTGAAATATTCCAATGTTTGAAAATTGCATACTTGCTTTTGATAAATAAGAGGTTTAAAAAGTTCAAAATTATTTTTTCCTTATAGAGCTTATGTAGAAGATTTGGTATGATCAAAACATAGATAATACACTGATTCTCTAGAAAGAATAAAAAATATAGCATAAAAGAAGATGTGAAAATAGTAGAAAGATAGGAACTCTAACAAATAAGGCTACAGTTTGTCAAACTTAGGAACAATTCCTACAAGGAACGAAAATCCTACAATCGGTAGGCCCACGTGATGAGCAGTAAAATTAACAGAATGTAACAGCAATGGTCACCAAAATAACAAACATGGAATTGGTTCAAAAAGGAAAGAAATAAAGAAAGGAAAAGCAGTTGGACCAGATGATATTCCTGAGAAAGTGTATAATTAGGAGCGGCAGGAAAAATTCGGGAAACAAGTTTATTTAATAGAATTATGGAAGTCGGACAAATGCCAGACAAATGAAGAAGCAGTATATAAGTACCTTTTTAGAAAAACAAGGGAGATATACTATAATTTACAAACTACAATGCCATAAACCTACTTAGTTACACCATAAAAATATGGGAGAGAATAATTGATAGAGGTATACGTAAAGAATCCGAAATATTCGATAATCAGTTTAACTTTATGCATGACAGCTGTAACTGTCACTTAAAATTTAGAAACAAGTTTTTTGGGAGCAGCCTAAAATATTGAAATAAATAAGGTAATTTGCCACATAGATGAAAACATGAAAGTCGGTTGCCAAGTTATCTACATGACCTAAAAATGTCTGGTATGTATGCTTAAGGATTTAACACACTTTTATTTTACTCACTAGAGAAACGAAGTAAATAACAGATGCAGTTTAAATTATAAGGCAGTTGATGTAAAATACAGAAAGAAAGAAACAAACGCTGATAATATAGTCATTGAAAGCATATGATTGACTTCTTCGAGAATAAAAAGGAGTCCCCAATGAATATGCAAAAAATTTTGAGACACATGTTTAACAGCTAGTACAGTTATGTTAGCCGTAGCTAGGACAGGTGTGAGAGATACTTATAAATTTCATGTAAAAGTAGGATTGCACCAAGGCTCGATGCTTGTCCTTATTTATTCTCATTAGTGTTGGTGTTGAATCAGATAACAGCGAAACTACAGGGTAACATACCCTGGTGCCTAATGTATGCTGACGATGTAGTGGTAGTAAGAAATAATGAAAGCGACTTAGAACAAAAACTGAAACAGTGGAGACAAGCTCTTAAAAAAAAAGTTTAAAACTTAGCAGGACAAAAACAGAATATCTGAAATATTTATTTAAAGATGAGTTACTACAAATAAAATGGTATCTTTGGATGGTGAAAAGTAAAAATTTTAAACACCTAGGATCGGTATTAGAGTAATGGGGACATTGATGCAGTAGAATTAGGATTGAATGGAGGAAATTGGAGGAAAATTGAGGAAAAGGAAGCAAGTGGTGTGTGACAGAAAAATTCTAATGAAGCTGAAGAGAAAATGCACTAAAACAGACATTAGACCAGATATGATGTACCGAACTAAATGTTGGCCAGTTGAAAAGAGGGGAACAACGAATGCATGTGGCGGAAATGAGAATGGTTAGGAGTGACTAAAAATGATAAAAATAGGAATGAGGATATTAAAGGAAGTCTAAGGATGGCATCAATTGATGCCAAATGAGAGCCTAGTTTAAGATGGTTTGGTCATGTTCAACGTTGAGACATTAATCAACCAATACGAAGAACCCCTAGTTTATGAGTTCGTGTAAGGAGTAGGAGAGGAAGAGCAAAGAAGACCTGGGAGAGGTGCTTAGGTAGGGCATGTCGGTAAAGGGGATTGATATTGGTTTGGCCCAAGATAAAAACCTATGAAGAAATGTATTTCGGGAAGTCAGAAAGAATGATGATGATGAATCTAAATACTCGTCAGAATAGACTTTATTGTCCCAATGCACCAATATTTTATGGGAGGAGCATTAAGTGCTAAAAACAACATAGTACATAACAATTGCTGTGTGGAAATAGTGTTATACGAGTAAAAAAAAAACTGAAAAAGACACTTCGGGTGTTTTGAGATGTTTCTTATTAAGAAAATTATAAAATAGATACCTACAAAATATGCACATATATCTATATAACAGTAAACTTATTTAAAAAACTCGCCTATTCAACTAATTTAGAAAATAGCACCAAATTGCAGCTATATTGTTTATGAATAATTCAATAGTCATAAGATATAAAAACTATTATGTATTAACCAATATATTAATTCACAACAAAATTCTATAAAAATCAGATACATAAACTTTTCATAAAACCGAAAACCATCAATTTATCACTCTTAACAAGCAAGAAGAACCTCTGCCTTAGCGTATACACACAGCAGAGATTCTTGTGGAAGCCCATAGTTTGTCGTGCAACAATACTTGTGCTAATAAATGCACAATGGATAATCTTACAGTAGCATAATTTTAAAAAGGCAAGCTTTCAATAAAACCAAAATGTTTGATATTTGTACAAAAAATGTGTTACCTATAGTGAGAAATTGTCTAATTGCTTAGCAGCGTGTAGACGTTTCAGGTGTTATCTATATCAACTATTTTAAGCTCTCCCTACTCAGCTAGCCCAAAAATAGACCTAGCATCATCTACATCAGACTAGCTTCAAACATTTTTAAGCCAGGAATGTATTTTTATCCCGGACCTCTTGCCAATACTCTCAATCTTGCCCGTAAGTATAAGATTTAAAAAGGAGTACCTTGATCCACGCAGAACGTGTCCCAAATTTACTCAGCAAACACGACTCAGAATACTCCAGTCCGTCGCAACACCTCCTTATTGATAATTGGATCCATTCCCGATAGTTTTAAGTCTTCAATTATATTTATTTATATTACTTGCTTGATAGAGTGGATGCAAGATATTTAAATTTCTTTAGTCTTTCAATTTGTTGATCATCTATGAGAAGTGTTCTGCAGCTCGTGTTGCTGCCTGCTGATGATCATAAATTTAGTTTTTTTGATGTTAATGTTCAAGTCATATTCCTTACCTCTATGGTTAATACTTGCAACCAGCGCTTAAATCTGCTATAATAGCTGTGTTGTCCACCATTTACTTTAATTACATGCTGTATGTATGCAGCGCATTGGTCACAATATACAGCCCTATCTAACACCTTTCAGTATTTGTACTGCGTGGATAATTTATTAATTTTAAGTTGGGCCAGTTACTTATTTCCGATAAAGTGATTTAATGATAGGAATGTCTTTTTCGTCGACACCTGCACTGTGTAAAATGGGCATAAGAAGACTATAGCGTACATTATCGAAAGCCTTTTGGTAGTCGATAAAATAAATGAATACAACTTTTCTTTGTTCATAGCATTTTTGTAACAGGACTTACCAGACAAAATAGTGCCTCTCTGGTATCTAACCCACTCTTAAAACCAAACAGCGATTCTCCACTAACCTTCTTTTTCTTCTTTTTGAATCATAATCCTGGATGGGTCTTTGCCTGTATGGCTATGTCCATCCATTCAGACCTCTCTTGTGACCTTCTTCATTGTCTTACTAACCTCTTCGCTACAAAGCCTATGTACACATATTTATGTAACCATTTAATAGTTGGTAATTAATGAAGTATTACATACGTAGAAGACAGTACCAGCACGCTAGCTGTTAACTTTTTAATTGCTAAAAGTTATATTCCGCGTTGAAACGCAACTTCCTTCACTTCATATTGAATTTTCCGGAGATGCGCAAATTAAACCCAAAACATATCAAGCACCTCACAGATGAGCAACCCAAAACACTATCACTTGGTAATATGACCTAGTACGATGATGTAAACACGATTATCAAAATGATCCATGATCACTGTCTAAAATTGAACTTTCGGAGTTGAATTCAGGGATGGAAACTTCTCTGTTTAATTCACAATATAAAGTTATGTTTAAAATATTCCCTCTTGTTATAAAAAATTATAACTAAACAATGCATGTAATAATTGAAAAATATGTAACATTCAATAGGTATAAATCAAATAAAATCTAAAATCTATGATAATCACACTTTTAACAATACTAAGGTTAATAAAATATAACTATTTGCAATGAGTATCTAGTCATTTGCCATTGGTATACAGAATTTTACATTTGATACAAATATTCTAAATACATATAGATACCATAAAAAATAAGAACAAAACCTTTACCTAGAAGTATAAAGATCTATACAATGTTCGTCAACAAATCTGGATTAAGGCTTATTAAAAGGCAATACATATTTTCTAACACAGAAAATAGAATATTTTCACAAATATTTGTACTTCATACTTCGATCTTGTTTAAAAATATTTGAACATTTTTGTTCTTTGTAAATAAGGGAACTTATCTTTGAAAATTAAAAAGACTTCCAACGATAGTTAATTTCTTTATTCTTCTATACCGATAGGTGCTATTAAGGCCGTCAGCAGGTATCATATTTCCAGAAACAAATGAATCAGTTTCCGTAACAGAATTTGTTCTGCTAGTGGTTGTCAAATTTTTCTTGTAATACGCTAGCATAGACGTATAATACAGGATAGACTGACTAATGCAATACAGTCGCGTTGGCCCAGTGCGAAAACTGACGCAAAGTAGTCTCTGCATCTGTGTCTAATGGACCGGGTTTATCGACCCGTAACCTTATTGGTCATTTAGATCATGTAGTCGAAAAACCTAGCAAATTAGAAAATATACAGGGATTGTTTTGCGTCAGTTTTCTATGTCGCACTCGGGAAACGGGCTGGTATTGCAACGATCAGTCTATCTTATAGTATATGTATATGTACGCTAGTGTAGGTAAGCTAATCTGTCACTATTGCAGTATGGATATGTAAACCGTAAATCCAAGACCTAGTGCGTTTAAACAGATTCGCCACGTAATATCCAAAACAAGAATATATTAAGTGATTTAGTTTAGAATGAATAATAAAATACCGCACTTAGTGAAGCCAAGAATATTATACTGATCGTAGTTTATTGTGAGTTTAAGTCAAGGACTAAGTCAAAAAGATATTGTAGATGTGTGAATGGTCGCGGTTTAAAGCTATTGTGAGTATTGTCAACGAATATAGACGCTCATAGAAGGCTTTTAACTTGGTCTACAAGAAGCGATGCAATCAAACTGTTTGCGACTTTCATAAGAAATTCTGGCAACGCTGCACCGAACAATCTGAACATGCAGTCGACTTGGGGGGAATTGTTCACGCATGTTGTTTGCGCATTGTCAGCGGCCATATTTTAGGGTGTAGTTGACATCATTGGCATGATCATTTTGTGCTTGTTGTCAGATCACACTGGTTTTGTTAATAATTTGAAGTTGAGCAATCATAAATACGGAGATACTGGATAAAAAAAGGCAGATCAATCTGTGCGACGGTAAACTGTAAACACAGTTTATCTAATTGCAGTTACGTTTTTATAAACGTCCAATATATACCTTATAAGGTATTTGAAAACTTGGTATTAACTATAAAACTTTATATTTATAAAATATTGTTGAAAACGTTCTTAAATACAATTTATATATAAAAATACCTTGCCGTAAGAAGTTAATCAGCATACAACAACTTCAAAAGACAACAATTAATAGAAAAATTTTCGCTAATAAAAAGAAAGTCAACTAGTTAGAATCGATACAAATTCTTTATATATGGAAAACTCACATTTTATCTTTATGATGTTGAATTTTGTTTGTATGATGTCTAATTTGTATGTTTAAATATAGCGGAGATTAAAACTTTGGTAGAGGCAAAACAGCACAAATAAATTTAAATGTTGTTTTTAAAATCTTTAAAATTAAGATCTAAATCTCGTTCCTGATTACGCAAAACCTTTTTATGAAAACTTTATGGATCCTGCCTATGTGATACATTTAATGTTCTACTTCTGGATTTTGACATAAATATCCAGGATACAGGCTGATTGTTGTAAATTTATAAATAAAATTTAATAAATTTTGTATCATTGGATTAATTAAAAAGTTATAAAAATGTGAGAATGTTCATTTATCTAAAACATTCCACCCGACGTAAGTTCCATTTTAAAAATAATTTGTAGATTGTATATTTGTAGGCTGTTCGCTAAATAAATCCAGCCTATATTTTTCAAAATATCTTGGTTCAAAATTATGTTTTCAGATAAATATGTCAAGAAAGTGTCTAACAAATTAATTGTAAATGGTAAAGTCACCGACAGAAAAATAAAATATGCATTGGCTGATTACAGCGCATTACAAACTTTTAAATTCAATTTTCAAATAATTAGTTTTTTGGATTACACGTATTCTGGTTAACTAGGTCCAATTACACCATAATTTTGCTTCATTTTATTATTTCCTTATTATTATTACTATAAGTATGAAGCAATACTTGTTTTATTTTAGTTGTGTGCAAATGTTTTAATTTATTTTACTGTTATTTTTAATTATCGCTGTTAATCTTTGTTTATCTATTTAATGTCAGAATTAATTTTTGAAATGTAATGATTTTTCTATGTGTAAAAAATAGTTTTAAACATGAAATGGTGTGTTTACGTTCGGCCAACCTTAGTTGACCATCCATGTTTTTACTTATAGCATTTTGAGTGTACTGTACATACCTGTACAAATTTTAAAGTGGTATCAGCACGTAAATGATTTTTTACCGTAATTAATAGTAATTAACTGTTTTATATATGTACAACGCTGTTATAGCCGAATCTTCAATTAAAATTTTATTTCCTACAGTTCATTAATAACAATATTGAATGTGTTTAAATTTTTATGACATTTCTTCTTTTAAAATATTTTCATATAAATACAATAATTATTATTTTTAAACATCTTATTTATTAATTTATTAATTAGTAATTTATTAATGAGTAAATAAATTTGCTATCAAATGATATTTATTTATATTTTATTAATTTAATATTTTTTCTAAATTTTACAGGTCTATTGAAAGTAAACGGCGTATGCTTTGTTAATACGTTTGCAGATGGCGTTAGGGGCAAAAGCCAAAATTTATTGAATTATTTTAATATAATTTGTTTAAAATATAAATTGCTAAATGACCAATGAGAAGGTCACGTGGTCGATAAATCCGGCCCATTAGAAAGAGATGCAGGGGCGGCTTTGCGTCAGTGTTCTCTGTCGGGGGAACACCACTGTATTGCAGTAGTCAGTCTATCTTGTATTATATGTCTATGGTGTCTGATTTCCACTTCGAGTGGAAGTTTTTGTATTTTGGGAACGATTTCCGAAGTGAAAATGGAAACGTCAAAATATACGTATGTTTGATTATCAACGTCTCTATCGACCGGCTTCCAAAACTTGTTTGTTAAGGAGCAGCCTCGTAATGAGACTCTATACTCGTTGGTATTAGTGAGCTGTAATTTAACATTAATAAAGTATTTTTGGTCCTTTAAAACCAAAAGATTTCAATTTAAATGATATAAAAACGGGTTCCATATTTTTGAACATTAGTACGAGTGAGTAGAATATAGAGACAAGTAATTAATACATATTTCCCACGTCTTAACTTCCGACAACTTAAGTTTCCCTATTTATGATAATTAGGCTTAATAGCGGTAATAGATTCGGTGTATTTAGGTTTGAAGCTTAATAGATTATCATTACGGGGATTAGTACCATTAGACCACAGCACGTCGTTGTCGGTTGGACTCACCTGTCCATGACCTATTATTCACGTAAAGACAATCCTCTGTTTGCAGCCCTTAAAAACCAATATTGATAAAAAAGATCGAAGTATTTTAAAAATATCTTAATTTATCAGCCTTTTCTGGTTGGTTTTTATAACCGGCAAAAAATTCTATCAGATTATCTTTGGTTAATTCAATCTTCATTACTAATAATTTGGTTTCATAAACATTATACACTTCATTTTTGATGAAGTGCTTATTGCACAAAAAATAAATATATGTATATTTTTGTTTATTACTGTAAGAACTAGGTAATATTCTTAAAAATGATTGCACTAAAAGTAGCCTAGATGGTACTTGAAAGAGAAATAATTGTCCCGTCCCCCATACATCACCTTGTATGCACCGTCGCAAATACTGAAGTTGCAAAACGGCTTATATACCTGGCAGTACAGATAACTAAGGACGACTATATTTCTCTCTGTCGCAGGGGTTTGAACTCAAAGACACCTCTGGAAAGTAAAGTTCAAAATATATAAAACTATCATACGGTCGGTAGCCACATATGGCGCAGAAACATGGATCATGGCAGAAAAAATAATAAACCTTTTGAAAGATATCGTGGATATTGTGACGTATCTACAAGTATATGGGGAGTAACCACGAATTATATCAGTATTACAAAGAACTGTCAATAGCAAATGATGCAAACATACAAAGATTGCGCTGGACAGTTCAGAATAGATAACATAACACCTATTAGAATGCTTAGTGAAAGTATGATGGGACGCCGGCCAGTATTAAGACCAAGGAAGAGTTGAATAGACGAAGTGAGAACCGAGTTATTGAGGGTGGATAACTGAAGGAGATCATCCGAGGAAGGATGCTTGAAGGCGGATGCTCGACATAAGAGGTGAGTATGTACACCTACAAGACACCTTACCTTTATGAAGAAAGTAAGACAACTGTTGAAACAAAGGATAACAGGTATGAGCATCTTGGACAGATATGATATATTTAATGTAGTCCTTAATAAGTGTTCATAATCATTGAAATTCTAATGTTATTATCTGCCATACTATATGTCACTTTTAATTTGTGTTATGCCCCGAATACACTTGATATCATTTCTATAATGTTCTTGTACCAACTACGAGTTGTATCATAATATTTCTTTCATAATAAATATATGTAGTAAGCAAACTTCTATAAAAAAAAAACTGAGTATTTACAACCACCTTGACTTCACAACTACTAGACTACTGTTAATCTACCAAAAATGTCATTCATTGTAACAAAAATATACATATATTCAAAATACCGTTCCAAAAACTTAAGATATAGTTAATTTAACAACAATAATTATATAGAGATTTAATACATATTTTTAAAATATATACCTATTCAGTCTTGAGGCAGAATTTCTTGATTATAAAAATATCGTTTTTTTTTTAAGTTCAAAGGCATGCATCGTTATTAGGCTCTGATCACAGTAGTTTGGTATGTGTATGCAATTTTAGATAAAGAAGATTCAATTCATGGAGTCATTTGACTCAATTTTTGATATTGCGAGAGATTACAACCTTAGCTTGAGTGTTTAACATCATTAACAAGATTACGAAAAAGATACTTCTGGATAACAGTGGCTGCTTGTGCAGTGTGAGATTAAAAATTGATATAAAAACTCACTCACCACAAATAACACAAAATTTTATAAATGTAAGTACTACATAAATCTGTTAAAAGTCCAAAAACATTAGCTTCTAGATTTATGACTTGTTCTAAACATCTTCAGTGTTTATCTACATTGGGTCTGTCGCCAGTCGAAAGTGGTAGTTCTTGGACAATCTCAAAGGTTTTAGTTAATACAAGAGGCAAGTTCTGATATAAGTACAATAAACAAATATTTATCATCTAAAATGAATTCCTGGTTTTGAAAGTGCCATTATATGAATATCCAAACAGTTTTACAAGAGTTTTGAAAGCACTTTCTACTTTGAATTCTACACCCATGTATACGTACTTACATATTATTATAGTCTATTTTCAACAATCTCTTTAACTTGTTTATGTTGATTTTTTATTTTTCTTCAAATTTGTCTCTGCGCACCATAGAAGTGGCTAACCACCTGTTTAAGTAAATTTCCCAGTGCTCTCACTTATGTATTCTGTATTCTGAACGATGTCAGTTTTAAATATTCTTGTTTTCTTTGCATTTTCACCACTCTATCTACTTAAAACCATGGGTTTTTATTAGGGTTTTCTTGTCTTTTTTACTGGTCGTTTTCCTAGTGCTTCTTCTTTTTCTTTCCTTCAATAGTAACAGAAACTGATTGTAATTAATTAAAAATTAAATAAAAAATTGCACATTCCGAGCAGGTATACAATTAACTTTACGATGTTGATTTTACATATACAGGGTACTGAATCGTCAAACGGGCCATAGGAAATTCAATGTGAAATTCTGAATTGTTGAATTCCTGCTTCCCTAATTATTTTACATCAAAAGTCATACGAAACTATTTGTAGAGGACTGAAATATGTATTTAAAAAATATTAAAATTGTTTTACGAATTAAATGTATTCCAATTTTGTAAAAATATAATACATTTTTCAGACCACCCCTTAAATTCAGGCCTCAGTTCACGAGTTACAAGAATGTGTATGACATGATGCGTTTGGTCATATTTATGTTTGTGATATTTGGCAATATTTGAATTTCCAAAATTTTAATTTTGTGATTTATTGTTTAAAAACCAATATAGTTGATTAAAAGATGTATTCAGTTGAGGAGAAACTAGCAATAGTAAAAGTGTTATATTCGGGCAATAGTGCGCGAATTGTCAGTTCTTTATTTAGCGTAAGATATTCCAATAGACCAATTCAAAGTCATTCAACAATTCAAAGGATTTTACAAAATTTGGGACTAACTAATGGGACCATGATTAGTAGAAATGCAACAGTTGTAGAAAATCTTAAAATAAGTTCTCGGACCATTGCAGACCAGTTTAATATTCATAATTCTACGGCGTTAAAAATTTTGAAAAGGAATAAATACTGAAAAGGATTTTAGTATTTGTGTATAATTTAATCACAAAATAAAAATATTGACAATTCAAATATTGTCAAATATCAGAATCATCAATATGACCAAACGCAACACGTAATATACATTCTTGTACCTCGTGTGGCCTGACTTTAAGGGGTGGCCTGAAAAATGTATTGTATTTTTACAAAATTTTGGAATACATTTAATTCGTAGAACAATTTGAACATTTGTTTTTAATACATATTTCAGTCCTCTACAAATAGTTTCTTATGACTTTTGATGTAAAATAATTAGGCAAGCAGGAATTCAACAATTTAGAATTTCCCATTGAATTTCATGTGGCCCTTTAGGCCATTCACCACCCGGTATATACAGATGATGAAATATCAAAAATAATCCTCAGCAAAAGGAGAATAATTGTAAATGATTACGCGCGTTGAAGAGTTGTCTTGGCAAAAGTGACTGCGTGCGTAACGTATAAAATAGAAGAAATTTAGTTAAACCAAATGAAACCAATAAGAAAAATGAGTATTACAATAATATATTTTCTATTATGGTCCAATGTGGAAAGCAGGTTACCACATGGTAACAACACAAGAGTAAAAGTATAATACACATATTAACATATATATGGATTTTTTGCGCGATTTTTAGATGGAGAAAAAAAACCTAATTGTGTATCAGTTAAATCATCAGCGAAGATGAAATTCGGATGTCTAGTGCATCATTGCAAACTCCAGTTCTTTTACAACAAGAATACGCTTCGTATCCAATTATATAAATAAAAGAAAAATATGTAAGACTTAAAGCATGCCAGATTTTTGAATTAAATGACAATGCATTACATTTTCATATATCCTAGAAAAAGTATCGCCATTAAAAAATGCTTAATCTTTTTTATATTTTATACAAATAAGATTTTCAATAGTTTTGGTTATATCAGATGCCCTCATACTCTCAAGAATTTATGACTTAACCTTACCGTCGCTGCATGCACAAATAAAATTTTAAATCTGGTCGTGTGGCTAATTTTGTCGTTTTACTACAACGAGACACTGCAAATTTAAATAACACAAACAGTCGCGCCGATAGTCTTGAACCTCATCGCTGTACTATGTAAAGTGTATGTAAAGCAAAATCTAGGAATCTAGATCAATGATTAACTATTCTCAAAAATAATTCAAATACAAAACGATTATCTTCTGTGATCAAAGCCTACATAAACCAACTATATATAATTGATTATCTATAAATACCACCCAGGAAAGTAGATTAGCACCACTATTAATAATCACTACACTTATTAATGTAAGGCACTGTAACCTGTTTGTGTATAATTTTTAAATGAGCAACCATATTATCTTTTCTTGTGAACTCCTTTCCGCATAAAGGACAAGAATAAGTCTTCACGTCCATTTTATGTGAAGTCATGTAATGTCTGCAAAAGTTACTAATGTGGGTATAATTTCTGTCGCAAACTGTGCATCTGTAGAGGTTATCTTTTTCTCTAACACAGAAATCCCGAGCTGATTTTTCATGATCTTTAGATTTCTTTGCAGAATTAAAAAGGTAATTTTTGTTGTAGTTAGTAGGATCATCTAAAACTATCTGATATTGAGCAAAATCGTCTAAGTCAATAATACCCTTATTCCTATGTTTCTTTGGAGTGCCACTACTACTTGTACAATTATCTATTGCTACAGCTTTGTCTGATGTTTCATCTGCATTTTCACAACTTGTCTGTATATCATTTTCAGTATCTTCTTCTATTTCGAGATCATCTGAATGCAACGAATCTTGATACGATATGTCTTGTACAGTTGAATTTATATATGCATTACTGTTAGTACTAATAGAGGTAGTTGTTTCTTTCACACCTGAAAAATATAAACAAGTCAAAATATGTTAATACTCCAACAAAACATGCAGAATGTATTGCATAAAATCAATAAAAATGTGATACATAGTTTGGAAATGTTTATCTACTAAAAGGTCCTAATTCTAAAGACCGTAACGCATGGAGAGGTTTGCTGAGGAAGGCCAGGGCTCGAGTTTGGCTGTAGATACGATTCTTTATGAATTTTGTTTCAAAACAAAAACCTTTTAGAGAAGGAAATAACCGTGTGTTTTATGTTTTAAAAAGCATTTCAAAACAAATTCCTTATTTTACGTTGGTGTATCATAACCAAAGTTGTAAATTTCGCACCATGATTAAAACATGATCCTGAAGAATACAGAGAACATAGAAACTCATCAAGATATTCGTACAAAACCTGATAAATATCAATGGTAAACTAAATATCTCCAATTTATCTCTTGTGTTGGAATATAATGACACTAAGTTTTTTCATAACTACCACAGATTCAAAAATAGCAACCTTTGATCTATTTAGAAAAAAAGCCGAAATATGTTAGAAGATAACACAGAACTAGTGTACTTTTGGCCTCTTACTTGTATGACAAGTTCCTTGAAGTTTAGACATCAGATTCATGTTTATAACAATGTAGGACCATTTACTATAAAGAAGCATTAAGTCTACCACATGTGCTTGTGGTTGGGCATTGTGCAATAAATTACGCACCTTAGATATTGTATCTGAAGCACAGACACCTAAAAGAAAATTTTTGTTGGGTGTGTAAAATATAATAAATATTTGCACTGGATAAGAAAATCGAAAGAATAAAAAGAAGTACACTGCGTGAAACTTGTTTTATTAGGACACCAAGGTTGGACTCTGTGGAAGAACAAAATCGCCAATACTGGAAGAGATTCATATAACGCATATATCTAACGTAAATGCACAAACGACTTGTTTTTAATGATGCCAGTTTAACTGGATATCCCTTTCAAGACAAATTTCATCCATATAAGTTAGAAGTCAGTTATGGCATCTATATTTTAGAGTTGCAGGAACAATTACTCAACGTATATACTATAACGTCTTTAATTTAATAGTTTAGGATGTATATACATGACTTTAGGGAAAGATAAAGGATACATACGTGTACTCATTGTGTTACGTACAATTACGTACCTCATTAGCATATTATAAATATTTAATCTCTTTGATTGTATAAGTAAAACCTTAATACAATGAATTTGTTTCTAAATAGGGGTGATTTTATAAATACCTCCTACTTAGAAATTCCAATAAAATCTTGTTGGATATCTAACTTTGCAATAGTGGAATTAGTTACAGAGCTGATTTTTTTATGAGAATGAAGAGAATTTGGTAATACAGTTGATACAATCTGACAGTACTAGCTTAAAACAAAAGTAATATGGAATTCAGTTTTAGTGATGAAATAAAATAAATAAACGCATTTCATAGTTTACTGACGGTCAACACAAAGCCTACGGGGTTGTAAAATACGCTGTTTGTCTTTTTAGTTTTGCATATAGCCGCGTAGAGGGCGACAGTAATAAAACCTTCCGACACAAATGTAACCTCAATCTTTTGTTGACATAAATTGTGAGTTTCATTGAGATACAGCAAATCTTGTAGATACAGGGAATTTTTGAAATTAGCAAGTTGGACGAAAAATGGATCTTAGCCGAGAACATTTTCCAGCAATAATTTTTTTACAATTTTTGTAGAGGATTATCGCAAGAGCAATGGCTCGCTGAAATGGTTTCTGTTTGGGAATGAATTATCACACCAGTCAACTACTTGCCGCTGGTATTGCGAATTTCAATTCAGCGACGAATCCAGGTCAGGTCCACCCAAAACAGTAGTCACACAGCAAAACATTGATGCGGTTCGTCAGCTAATTAAGGATGACCACCGTGTAGTATACCGGAAGATAGAGGCATCTTTGGGCATTTCAAAGACCTCGATTCAAAAGATCCTACATGAAGAAATTGGTGTTATGAAGTCGATTTCCCGTTGGATCCCTCATTTGCTCACAGAAGAGCAAAAAGAGGTTCGCGTCAATTGGTGTCAAAAAGCATTGGAACGGTTCAACAAAGCAAGCTCAAGAAACGTTTAGAGTATTGTTAGTGGCAATGAATCTTGAAAATAACCGGCAATCCGCTGTGTGGGTGTTTCACAAAGAGGAAAAACCAACAAAAGTGATTCGTTCTCATGTGTCAAAGAAAATGATCGCAACTTTTGTGTCAAAATCTTGTCAGGCGGCAACAATTGTTTTAGAAGATCGAAAAACGGTTACTTCCGATTGGTATATAACCGTTTGTTTACCAGGAGTTATCGCGAAACTCCGACAAAGCAACACACAATGGCGAATCATTGGATAGGATAGTGCAAGTGCTCACACTGCCCAAAAGACAATAGTTTTTGGGAGCTTCAAAACATCGAATTGTTAAACCATCCATCGTATAGCCCCGAACTAAGTCCCACATTACATTACATTCTGACAATTTTTCATTCTGTCAACTGTCACTACGTCCTATTATAATAATTATAGGGAAGTATTTCGTTTATTTAATGTTCGTTGCACTTGGTCGTTAAGTTGGTTAATTCCGATTATAAAATCTTTTGCCCGTTGCTTCCATATATTTTAATAAAATAACTGAAAAATTAATGACTCTAAAACCGATGATTTGAGTTCTGCATAAACCTCCAAAAATCGATAAATGAAGCCACATGCTTAAAATTCGTAAACCAACATTCTAAAGACAACAGAACATTTGCGTTTAACCTACTTCAGACAATTAACAGGTCATTTTAAAACGTCCTCATTATGGTCATTTTACATCCTTGCCCGAAGCATATGCACTAAACACGGCGTAAACATTGTCGATTACCCAAAACTATTCATTTTGTAGTTAGTTCTTTTGCAAATGTAATTAATTTATTAAAGCGTCAGACTTGAACCACAAAGGTTGTAATTCCAATTAAAGTCTGCGTCTAAATGTTTTTATTTAAATATTTTTTATGGTTATTTTTTTTAAGTATTTTTTATCGTATATTTAGATTCAAAAATTAAAAAAAATAAAATAAATTAATGATAGTGAATATTCAGAAAAAACTTTAATTGTTATAAGTTCTTATGCTAAAATTAAAATGTGCAAATCGTTTGTTATAATAACCGGAAAATGTTACGATACAGATTTGTCAAACCTTTGAAACAAAGGACATTTGTCTTGCAATCTTACACATTTTGTACTAAATTACCTGAAAAGCAAATGTATACGGCAAGTAATTGAGTTAACAAAATATATAACGCTCCTAAAAAGATAACAGAATATTTAAAATGGCTAAATCCAGATAATTAGATCAGTCGCAGCTTTCGAAGAATCTCCGCAATGAGTTTTATACTGGTAGTGAAATCAATGGTAATTCGATGTTATACTACATAGGGGTTAATAGTCAACAACAAAATAAATATTCAAGAACATTGAAGACTCTATTACTAACAGAATAGTCAACATGATTTTACAGTGCACTGTAACGACACACTCAAAACTTATATATCAAAACAACAGAGTATTGCAATCATGAACTGTCAAAACTCTACCATGAATTTCAATGGTTCCACTTCATAAAATTAAAATAGAAATAAATGTTACCATTAAAATGTACCACTTCTTTATGGTGTGAATTATAAATTGAACCCATCATTTCAAAAAGGCCATACTTAATATCACTTTTTGGTGCCATTTTATTTCTTAAGGCGTTTTACGTATTTTCTGTGAAAAGGGCACATCTTCATAAGTCAACAAAAAAGGCAAGCAAAAGTTGAAATCTGTTGTGAAGATGGTATGAGTCCTGTCCTATTGTAATGAAATGCAACGTAACTGTTACAATGTCACATAACCACTAAGAACAAAGTAATATAAAGGATTCACAAGTGCACCTCATACAGTCCTCGAAGACATACCCTCTCAGGACTAGCAACTTCAACGTGGAGTCATATGTCGCCATGTTACCTAATCCATCGGTAACTCTATCATCTTAAATTATTATAACGTATTTTTAAAACTAAATGTAATTAAACATCTGTTAACGGGTTTTTACCCATATATTTAATCTTGGTGGCTACATTCATGTACTCCTAGACACTGATGATGGAACATGGATTCCGAAAACGTTATGTCTTTTTAACTTAGCCCGTTTGGGCCTCAAATATATACCTTTTATAAAGGACTTTTAATTAAATTTTTTAATATAAAGGAGATCCACGATGTAATATACTAAATAGTATATTATATCGTTAGAGATACAATATTACCTACCTAGAAGAGGTCACTCAATTCTGTCAAATGATAGAATGTTTGGGTCAGCGAAGAGATGCCTATATTCGAAAAAATGACAGAATTTACTTTCCAATTGAATATGAAAATCTTATAAAGGGAAATTTTGTAATAAGACAGCCTAAAGCTGAAGATATAATGGACCTAAAAAAAAGTTGACCGATCCATTATAAGAATCCAAGGACCAAAAAGTGCCTTTTACTATATCCAAAGTTTCACATTCCACGTTTTACAATACCACGCCAGGTTTTGTGATAACACGTGGATCCATAGATTGTTTAGTGACGATTTCTCGATGCGATAGAAATTAACAGCGTAATGAGAGGGTGCGTTGGAGGTACATCGCATAGATTATCGGTACTTCAAACTAATCGCGAATATATACAATAATGAATCCATGAATAAGATTACACAAAGATACAAAATGTATAAAAATCAAAAGAGGAATGAGGTAAGGAGATACGTTATCTCCCAAACCCTTTAACGGCAGTTCTGGAACATGCTTTCAAAAAATTGGGAGTGGGAAGCTAATAGAATCAATGTTGACGGCGAAATGCCCTCCCACGATTTGCGGACGATATTTTTCTGATAACAGTTAACTTCAAAGAGATTGGAACTTTACTTAAAAAAGAAATTGCAACTATGCTTACTGATTGGAACTATGCAAATACATGACAAATCTGGTACCAAGCGAAAATCTAAGAGTCAACTGCAACGAAATATAAGGACAACCAAACTGCTGAACTTCAAAGAACAATTACTTTAGCATGAGTCGCATATCAAGCTTTATCAGATATTTTTAAAAGCAACATGCCAAATTATTTGAAAAAGAATACGTTCGACCAACGTGTGGGTCCAGTAATAACTTACGGCGCCGAAACACTTTCCTTAACCCAGGCTACAACACAGAGTAGCTCAAAGTCGAATAGAACGCTAACTACTTGTACTGACTCTCAGAGACAGTTAGGCACGAAGAAATAAAAATAAGGACAGAAATCACAAATGTCATAGTGCGTATAGCATGGCTGAAGTGGAACTAGGCGTTCCATGCGACCAGAATGAATGACGGGTGGTGGACCCAAAAAATTACAGTGTGAAGACCACGAGCTGACAGAAGAAGCAGAAGTAGACCACCTACACGATGGACAGACGTCAAAAGAATCGCGGGGAATTGCCGACAGGAAGCTCATGGCCGACATAACTGTAAGAAATTAGTGGAGGTCTATGTTCAACTTTGGACGCAGAAGGCTGGATGATGATGATTTCCAACTCTTACAGAGGATGTGCACTAAAACTGTAGTAAAAGTACCAATTAATGAAAAGAAAATGTCTGATTTAAAAAAACTAGAACAGTATACTCCAACACACAACCAAAATTTCTATACAGAGGTTTTTTCATGGCCTACAACTTCAGCAAATAATGAATATCAAGCATATCAAGATGAATAATTAAAAGTTCTTCTGAAAATCTTTGGATTTGTATGTACATCAAAGGTAATTTCAAAAGGGGCACTAGTCCAGAAATTTATATTTAAAATATTTGGGTGATAAATGTGTTCTTCATAATAAATTAAATTCTTAAAAATTATATATACCTTTTATTTAACTGTTCAATTCAATTTATTTATCACTGAAAAAATTTTTACAAGAAACATAGTTTTCTTGATACTGAAAAGTTAACTAATGAACTTGTGCCTTTTTCGAAATAAAGGATTCAATTGTTTTTCTGTTAATATATATTTGTTCAAATTTAAGTAGCAGCAATAAAATAAATTTTGTTTATATTTTTCTTTTTAGTGAGAATTGTTTTTAAATACATTGTAGAAAAAGTATGGTATACAACTCATGTACTAATGCTATTATACACTTGTGCAAATTATGTACGGCACTCGTTCGTGACCACGATTTTCTCACCAGGACATAATAAGTTTTTTTTATCACACTCGTTATATATCTACTATTGATGAAACCTACGTACCAAAGAGATAATTAAAATTATATCAAAATTTACATCTTTAGGTTTTCCGGGCACTATTCCAAAATATTCGGTAAAAATAGAATCATTGAGTTATTCTTTTAAGTGAAGATACTGCTCACTCCTATATTCGATAAGATGTGTCTATTTTCTGATACCCCAAATTGAAATGAAAAACTTTTCTAATCAAACCTTTAAGGAATTAATTTAATTATTAACATTTAAATTTTAACACATTCGCTACGATGGAAAATAAAGAAGAACAAGCCGATCGTTAGTTAAACCCGTAGATATACCAATGAAATCGTTCTAATACCGAACCTTAGGGAATAAATACATATTGAAACAAAAAACTAAATGTTATATGCCAAAATGGTACAAAATAGCCAAAAAGTGGGATTAAAAATAACCTGCTAAAAAACAATTATGATAATTATATAAATAAATAGCAAATATCTTCAAATTTACTAATTACATCTAATTACAAAACGATTTGTATTCGAAAATTACTTTCAAAGAATCATAAACAAAGCTTTACTTTTATTATAAAACAAATGAAAACTTCCTGCCAATACAACAAAATATAATAAAGTATTTATAGAAAAGATTATATTATTTGGAAGATGTGGTATTAAAGCTTGTCAAGAACATAATCATTATATAGGATATAACTTATATTCCAAATCTTGTATCTACCTCACAAGGAATTGTTTATCATCGAAACACTTTATAAATAAATATGATGTGCTCCACATGATAATTTTAATTTTATTACCTTTAGTGAGTAAGACGGATTTCTGAGTCGTGCAAAATTCCTACCAAAACAGGAAACCACAACACCTATACGAGTATAATAAAATATTTCAATGAAAAAATACGCACCAGAATAATGATTGCAAGTTTAAAATTTAATTCAATGAAGATTATGGATAATAACGAAAACAACAATAACCTAAATGAAAGAGGAATTAATGGGATCCATAAAAAAATAAAATTAAACTGTTTCAAATGAATTATATAATGAACGTGAAGAAATATACCGTTAAAAACTGATTGGATGAAAGGGTGAATAAGAAAAGTATACCTGGAAATCATCATAAAAAGTTCTTCTTCTAAATGTGCCCGCCTATCTTCTAGTGATGTTGGCGACCACATTGACCCACCTTATTCTATTCACAGCAGCTCGAAATAGATCAGTTGTCGTTAGACCAGTCCATTTCCTAAGATTGGCCAGCCAGGATATACGTCTACGTCCAGGGCCTCTCTTACCTTCAATCTTGCCCTGTAGAATCAACTGTAGAAGTCGGTATTTATCATTACGCATGACGTGGCCGAAGTAAGCAAATTTTCTGTTTTTTTATGGTGTTAATAATTTCTTTGTTTTTTCTTAGCCTCTGGAGAATAGTTTGTTACTTGTGTGGTGTATATATGAGAATCTCAACATACGTCGGTAGCACCACATTTCAAATGCCCCCAATCGTTTTATGGCATCTTCTGTAAGGCTCCAGCTTTCTACTCCATAGAGGAGGACATTAAAGACGTAACATCTAAGAATTCTTATGCGTATATTGATACTTTAAGATAAATTGCAGGTAAAAAGTCCTTATCATCTTAAAAGGTCAATATATTTGTATCAAATGAAAGCCTTAATTAGTAGATCAATTTAGGCGTACCCTCTAATTTTGCTAGCGAGCGGTTCTCGAGATATTTAAAAAACACTTCGGTCACTGACTTAAAAATAATTACTGTATAATAAATTTACTATTTACTTGCCAATTCCCTAATTATATTCGATAAGATCCAAGATAAACGTGGTCCTGGTAGAAGAACATCATCGCTGAAACATCTAATAAGACTTTGATATGGAAAATCGATTGCATCATTATTTAGAATCGCTGCGCTGTCAATAAAGTCACGATAGCGAATATGGCAGTCAACATGATAACCAATCCAATCCGATCGATAGTCGTCATGAAACTAGATCTTTTTTTAATTTGTGATCAGTTATGTTGTTAATAAGGTTTCTTTATGTAACATTTGACTAATCTATAAGTACTTAGGACATGAAATTCGGCTGGGCAAAGCTAATCAGACATGCGAACACCCACGTCGCATAGGATTAGCCTACGCAGCGTATGGTAAATTGAACTATGTATTTAAATAGGATCTACCCATATGCCTCAAAAGGAAAATCTTTGAACAGTGTATGTTACCTGTACTTACTAATGGAGCGGAAACATTAACACTGACAAAAAAGGTAATAAATAAGATTCGCGTGACTTATAGGGCTATAGAGCGCCAGATGTTGGGTGTCTCTCTGAGAGACCGAATCTCAAACGAAGAAATACGTCGTAGAACAAAAATATCAGAGTTCATCGAAAAAATCGCGTCGCTAAAATGGAATTGGGCAGGACACGCGCCGGATCATCAGACAACGGATGGAGAAAGCGTATTGTAGAGTGGAGACCAAGACAAGAAACTATATGGAGCATAGGAGTCCCACAACTAGATGGACTGACGACCTTGAAGGGTGTTAGCAATAACTGATGCATTCTCCACAAGACAGAGACAGTTGGAAAGAGCTGAGAGAGACCTATATCTCCAGCAATGGACGCATACAGCTTGTTGATGATAATGATGATGATGTACCATTTGATTTCATTATAGCAAGATGAATATTTCAAATAACACCCAACCATCAAAAATTTAAACAAGATATCTGGACAGCTTCAAAAACGGCATTTTAACCGCGTCTATTTCTAAAAAGTTGACCAAAATTATTATGCTACTATGGAATTATCAAGCAACTTCTTATTGCACCGTTTCCTTTCGAAAGTTGGCGATCCAAACAGAAGTTATAGCTTTAGAAATAGTTGTACAACATATGTATGCGGATGAACGGTCAAACCTTTCCTCAAGTTCTTCGACCATGAGTTCTGGCGTTTTTCTACTGACCAATGGCCTGTATTTTACTTCTACCATGATTTAAAGTAATTCATATCTTTGACCTCTCAACACATGACGAAGTATTGTATTTTCTTCTCTTTGATTGTGCTTAGCAGTTCTTTGAATGCTTTTCGAAAGTAAAATTACGTCTTTGCAATGCCAAAAAACGCCACTCCTGGAGTGTCCACTCATTTTATATTTTAGTGTCTACATTACAATGATGGATGCATCACTCATCGATTTCCCTAAAATTTCAAAAAACTGTTCTTTATCTTGTACATATCGCATAAAAAGACGACAGCTAATGTATTTGAAATATGTATGCAGTATGTATAATATGTACCACATGATATGAGAGACCAGCATCTTCAAATTGTCTAATGTCACTCCTTGCAGCACGAGACCTATACATGATTGTCCACCACATTAAACTCGGATACTGAATTCACCTAACCGATCATCAATTGTTTATAAAATTGCGTTGGAGTCCTCTCTTTTAAACGCAAATATTTAATTACCATTCGTTACTCTACAACTCGTGACTCTCTAGAATTCAGCAGGCATCTACTGTTGTAGATACGCTTCAACGAGTTTAGACTTTTAATTTTTTAACATGAGTCTCATAACAGATTACAGTGAATTGTGAATAATTGCTTTAATTTATGAATGTGTCAGGGGAAGAGTGCAGAGCAAAGGGATGTATGATAGGTAATGTTATCAGTGTTTTCGATTGTATTCCTTTTTAGATTTTTATAACTAATTTATATGAAGATAGTTCATTTGATTACATGAAATAGACGCGGGGATATAGATAAGCAATTGTATGTATTATTATATTATTGACCTTCCGTAGAAAATTACAAATTCACTAGGCGTCAAGACATCTCATTCAAACGTAAAGTAGTATGGTAAATTGTTATTTTTGTTTTTCCTTTAAAAATTGGCCACTGATATACATTATTTGAAAATGATCTTGGGGAATTCATTTAATATTTTTTTTAACAATGAATCAGTTTTCATAATATATTTTGTGTATTTATAATTTTGTGCTATGATGGCTTTTGGATGGAGTAGAATTTACTACTCCTTAATGTAGTTAAGGAGTAGGACTGATATCTGAATATCAGTATAGGACTGTTATCATTTTGCCAGTGTGCCAACAAATACTTCCAAAACTTTTCAATAACGGGAGATAATTCATTAAAACATCATTTACTAAAAGAAACAAGTTCAAGAAAATCTTCTATACGATAATATACGTTTTAAACACCGACGTTACGAAATATGGCGTATAAAGAATATCGAATGTCTTTCATTCAAATTATCTATGTTAAAAGATACATCGAAATATTTTTATAGATACTTCAGGGCCTTTTAAACCAAATATTCTGAATGTCCAAATTGACCAATTTTGATGCAATATCATTTTCAAGAGATGTTTTTTGATTCAAAGATCCTTTTAATTAATAAACTGAAATAGTCAACAAAATATTGAGGTAGTAATAAACAAAAATACTCCCGGGCAGGCCTTAAAAGGTTAAAGGTTGCTAAGAATCCCATCGTATGTATGGTACGAAAAAAACTATAACTCTATATAACTTATATAAATAAGAACCATTTATCAGATCAAGTCATGCTTTTTAAGTTCAGATAGAAGATCAAAAGAATATATTATTTATTGTGAACACATTTTTTAAACTACCCAAACGTAAGCTGTGGACTTACGTTAATATTTCCTGCAAATTTATTGCCTAATGGACATACCCGACGAGTTTTTCTGAGTAATTTGTGATAGAATATTTTACAAAATTTACTCTGAAATAAGTGACAATCAAGGAATGTTTAAAAGAGGTACGCGTAATAGAGATACTCTAGGTGTAAATGTACTAGCCAGAGGCGCAAAAATTTAGAACAAAAGCAGAACTACTAAAACTAATGAATAACGAATCAATCGCAATAATAACAAACATACTCAACAACATATACAAATTTGGAGAAATACCAACAGAATAGCTGAAGTCTGAGTTTATTGCACTTCCAAATATCCATGAGAATGTTACGTTTAACTTTGTCGAAAGCTTTCTTATAGTCTATAAACGCGACGAAGATCTTTTTGTTGGTCTCGAGATTTTAGAGCAAGAGTTGTGAAGCTACACAAAGCTTCTACTGTTCGGAAGCCATTGCGAAAGCCAAATTGTCTATTACTCGTATGTGCTTCGAACTTTCTGAATAGTGTTGCATGTATAACCTTTAAAAATGTTTTCAATAACTGTGACATTAAGCTGATTAATGTATAGTCAGTACAGTGTTTGGGATTCTTGGTTATGGTAGCGGAACAAAGGTCGATAGTAACCATTCTGTAGGTATCTCATCAAATGTGTTTATGTTGTTAAAGTAGATAGTTATTGCGCTTAAATTGTCTTCAACTAAGCTCAGTCAGCTGATTGTGAACTTTATCTGGCCTAAGGGCTTTTCCAGATTTTGAGTTGTTTATAGCATTTGGACTTCAGATCTTAATATTATTGGAGATTCCTCGCTATCAATTTGGGTTGGTTCCGTTCTTGTGTCTAACCGGATTAATATCTTAAAATTATATTATTACACATACACTTGTTCCGTACAGACCTAGTGAATACCCAAATTATCTGTCTTTAGCAACTTTCATTTACTTACAACTATTTTGGATCCTTCGAAGTGGCTTTAATGATCAAAAAGAAGAGTGCCTCATGTATTAGATATTAGTAACAATCAAAATAAGAATAAACAAAGGTGTTCAGTTTCTCACATGCCCAAAACAATACTATATTTTTTGCTGTATCAAATCTGAAATGAGCACCCTCAATTTCAAATAATTACCTAAGTCCATCCTTAGTAATAATTCGTAATTCCTGTTTTGTATCCCTACCGAGGTGCAGACCTTCTTGGACAACGCAAATGATAAATATCTCTTCACTAATGACTATTTTTGTTCCCGTATGGAGCAGACGTTGTTTATCACCTCTGTTCATGGCTCTCATGCTTTTCAGCCTCTACATAGCAGACATGCCAGAAACCACATCAAAAAAGTTTGGATACGCATACGACTGGACGCTTGCCGCAAGTCATAAAGAATTCGAGGTCACTGAACGCATTCTAACAAACGATTTAAATGTCCTAGGGAATTATTTCCGCAAATGGAGATTGCAACCCAATCCAACTAAGACAGAAGTGTCCTGCTTCCATTTGTACAACAAGATGGCCAACTATCAATCTCAAATCAATTTTGGGGATAGACTCCTTAAATATAATAAACACCCAAAATACTTAGGTGTTACGCTTGACAGAACGCTGAACTTTAAAGAGCATCTTACTAAGACTGCTGCAAAACTCCGAACCCGTAACAACATCCCGCAAAAGCTCTGCGGCACTACATGGGGCTCCTCAGCACCCACACTTAGATCGACAGCATTAGGACTGGTATACCCCGTAGCGGAATACTGTGCACCAGTATGGATAAACAGTCCACATACTCACCGTGTTGATGTCCAATTCAACCAAGCCATGCGAACTATATCGGGCACAATCAAGGCCACGCCCGCTTACTGGTTACCAGCTTTGAGTCATATAGCTCCACCACCCATCCGCCGGGAACATGCCCTTGTCAGAGAATTTACAAAAATCAATACTGATCCTCAGCTCCGCTCCCATGTTGGAACTTCCGCCAGAGACATAAATAGGCTCCGTTCAAGACTTCCGCCTCTGCGGCGCCGAAAGGCAAACAGTAAAACACATGGTAGAGGAATGCCCGATTAGAGCCTATAACGGCAACCCTTCAGATTTCCTGGCTGCTACAAAAGAGTCAATCGAATATATTTATAATCTAGATGTTTGTTTGTAGAATAATATTTTTGTATTTACTGTTGTTTGTAATTTATATAATTTATATTATATGTATATATATGAACCTGTGATGTAGCCATACGCTAAATAAAAAATAAATAAATCACCTCTGTTAATTTGGTTCCCGTAAAAGATAGCCGCTCTTAGGCGTTAGTGAACGACTATTCACAAAAAACAGTACCATGTATACAGTAAAAATACCGCGAATGCGTTATAGATAAACACCGTTAATCCGGGTAAACACGATTAAAGTTCGTACGAGAAATAATGGCATGTGAATACCGCGAATGTAAACTTGCTGTGTGATAACCGAAAGCTACTAATATGAATATTATTAAATTAACATTTAATTGCCTCTCGCAATTATTTTAAACCACGCCTATGATACAGTCCTAAAACTCTAAAATTATTGTAATAATTTAGCAATGTAGGTACAACTGTGGTCACTGAATATACACCTTAAATTTTACAGTATAATACTGCAAAATTGCAGTGTCGTACGGATTTGCTAAATGTCAACGTGCTTGTCAAAAATTTTGCGCGTATTGAAAAATGATATAAAAAGCTATTAAACACTTCCAAAATGCGTAGAATGCATTTGAATCAGACGCAACAAACAAGAGCAAGTGCCAAACTCGAAGAACAACAAAAATTTATTTCAGAGTAGCGGAGGATGACAGCCAGAAAGTGATAAAAGTTTTATGACGGACGGAACGGGTTGGCTATAGTTCTGGGTGACTTCTATGTCAGAATCGGAGACTCAGTAATATGCAAACAATAGTAATTATTGCGAACTAAAGGCTAATTCACTTGAGAATAAATACCTTTTTCAGTCGTAAACTGTCGTACACATTTAAAGATGTAGGAGGACGATCAGATTATATAGTCAATAACAAAACAGTACATTTATCTAATAGCCTTAAGACATCCAATATTGGACATATGCCTCTCTTGTCTTTCTCTAGAGCCATGTTCATCCACCTCGAACCAGAATAGTGTTTCAGGTCACCCACACACTTCATCTGTGGTCTTCCCGGTTTTCGTTTATATGGCCAGGGTCTCCAATTTGCAATAATCTTAGTCCACCTTCGATCTTTTTGTCTAATAATGTGATCGGCGAATTTTAACTTTCACTTTGCTATTTGGTTCATAGCTTCTCACTTTTGTGACGTTTCTTATCCAAGTATCTCTCCTTCTATCTGACAGTTGTATGTTGATCATTTGTCTTTCCATTATCCTTTATGTCTTCGTTTTCTATCCATATTAGCTCTTCTGAATGTCCAAGCTTGACATTCGTATGCAAGGACGGAAAGAATGTACTGGTTGAAGAATTTGATTTTTAAATATTGAGGATACTTTCTACGCTTCAATATGTAGCTAAGTTTACCAAACGAAGCCCATGCCAACTTCGTTCGTCTATTTATTTCTATTGTTTTGCTATCTTTATTTATTTATTATCCGCCCCAAATATAATATGTATTAATTAGATTCATCTATTTGGTTTCGTTTAACTAGGATTGCTAACTCTTGTTGATTTGTCGTCATTATTGTTTAGTCGTAATTCACGTTTCTTGCTTCTTGGTCTAATTGCTGTGCATTCGCTCTAATTTTTCTTTGTCGGTCGTTAAATGGACAATATTATCTACATATCTTAGGTTGTTTAAATATTCTCTGTTAATGTTGATCCCATATTCCTCCCATTGTAGTTTCTTGAAAATGTCTTCTTCTTTTTCCACTACTTGGTTGAAGAGTTTTGGCGAAATCGTATGACTTTTGTCTAGTTTTTTGAACAATAATAACATGATTGCTTCATTCCAGTTATATAACAGTAGAGAACTGTACATACCAAACAAATATTAGATGTGAAGAGTATAAATTTCAGCAAATGTGAAAAGTGATGAATGCTTTGATTATGTTATGCTATTCTTACTATATTACGAATAGAAAAAAATATTAACCTTTATAATTTAAAATAATAAGAGAAAATAATAACCCTCATTATTATTATGAATTGTATTGTTTCACATATAAAATCATTTTTATTATTTTATGCAATACACTAAAATACATATAGAAAACTAAAGAAAAGCCAGATATTATTATAAAAAAGAAAGTATTAAAAAATCCACCACCAAATTAGTGTTGTAAAGGGAAAAGCTACAGGGAATAAGCCCAAGGATGCATAAATATGTATACTGAAAGTGTAAAAACTGCAATTTGCCATAATATGCCAGTCTGCATATAATATAAACAATAATTTAATTGTGATCTGCAATTAGTTGACAAAAAAAAAACATGTGTAATATCCCACTGTATTATAAAATAAAGTAGGTTATTTGCTTCTAATTAAAAAGTTGAATATGCTGCCTGCATTCTGATGTGCCAGATGTTTGTAATATGCAAAATGTTACATCTATTACATATTTAAAATATCAATAGAAGGTCGGGTAGGAACATAAACACCATTAAAAAAGAAATTTTTAATTCTTTGTTTCGCTGCATTTAGCCAGGCATTAAAAATAATTGTTTCTAGTAAATGAAAAACTGTTGTTTGATTTTATAGTTAAGTTTTAATTTAAAGAAGTTTTTGTGTCATATGTATCACTTTAATCCATTTTTATAATTTATGACAACAAATATATTTTTGAATAAAACTGTGAAACCTACGACCTTCTAATATCATCTAAAACCTAACAGGAATAATTTGAATTAGTTATGTTGCATGTCTGCCTATTATTTAATTTCAAATATACATACTAATGAGAAGTATGACTGGATATTGTTACTTATGTTTTGACAGCGAATACATTTGTTTTTTATTCGGTGGATGTTATAGCTGAGTTTTACTACACATTGAACGGGTAGCCCACTGTTATGTAAAGGCGAAAATACACCATTCAATTCGGTTGAACAATGTGGATGATTCAATTACATTGTTCAATCAAATTGAAAAGTATACATATACACGCTTCAATTTATTCTTCATTCAATTCGGTTGAACAACGTGGATGATTCGAAACGTACGTACGGAACTTATTATATCTCAAGTCAAAATGAAAAGATTCTAACTCGATGAAATAACCGGTTGAATCGAACACAATCGAAAAAACTTGTATAGACGAGTCAATGTGGATGAATCATCTTAGTTGTACAACGAAGTTGAACAAAAGTAGAAATTATCTCAACTCATTTCAACGTTCAATTTTGTTGAACGCTTTTATTGAATTGCAAAATACATGGTTCATTTTGGTTGAATCATCCACATTGTTCAACCGAATTGAATGGTGTATTTCCGCATTAAAAGAGGAAATAGATACACCATTTAATTCGGTTGAACAATGTGGATGGTTCAATTACGTGGATGTGGATGATGTGTTCAATCAAATTGAAAAGCATACATATAGACGCTTCAATTATTATTTTGATTTCAAAACGGTGTTCTAATTATTTGCGAACGTTTACTTGGAAGTGTGTAAAAGATCTGAAAAATATAAAGAAAACACTATAAAGACGTTGGCTATGGTGAACTAGATCATGGGCGATGCGGCGAAATGAGAAATGTGCATAATAAACGTTAATGCTGGAATAGGCAACGGAAGATCCAAAAGCTTATAAAAATCATCTACATAATATGTCCGAAAACCAATTTGAAGAACTATATCAGAAAGTTAAATTAAAAAATCGCACGAACCCACAGCATAAGCCAAAATGAAATAATGGTTGAACTTGAATCGAACACAACCGACAAGCTTGTATAAACGCGTCAATGTGGATGAAACATCCCAGTTGTAGAACGAAGTTGAACAAAAGTAGAAACTCTCCCAACATATTTCAATGTTCTGTCTCACAACCATATAATAGAATAGATAATATATAAAATTTCAGGGCCTTCTTGCGAATATATATCACAGGTTTCTGATGTTGTTGATTACTTCTCCGCCTAGTCTTACTCCCTCTTGTCTATCATCCAAAGCCTAAAGATTTCTTCAGAGTACAGATCAAAAAGACTGGGTGACAAAACACATCCCTGTCATACTCCACGTTTGATGGGTACTTTTTCAGTAAGATTATCTCCAATTGAAGAGAGACTACTTGATTGTAATATTTACCAGTCTTATATCGTAGTGGTCAAGTCCTACGCCCGCAAACAATTGAAAGGTGTATTGTGTTGTACTCGGTCGAATATCTTCTCGAAGTCTATGAAGCAAACATAAACGTTCTTTCGGAACCCACAGCTTGTTTGCAAGAGAACGCGTATAGAAAATATTGCCTTCCTAGTTCCTAGACCATTTCTAGAAGAGCTTGTAGCTGCAAAAAGACCCTTAAACAACTATCAACGCACAACCTCCTCCTAACTGCTTTCTCTGTTGAGGTTGGCGATCAATATGGCAAATTTCTCTCTGTTCTGGCAACGCACAACGACAAATTAAATTTGTAATGGGTAAATAACAAGGTCCAGCTATGAAGACTTGGACAAAGTGAGAGATCAACTTCTTCTTTGGGTGCCGTCTTCAATGAAGGTTGGCGATAACCTCAGCAAAATCATTTCTGTCCCTGGCTTTTCTTAATAAAGATTAAGAATCCAAACCAGTCCACTCACGAATGTTCTTCAACCAGGACGCCTGCCGTCTACCAGGACCACGTTTTCCTCTATAAAAAGCTGCAGTAGCTGGTATTTCTCATTTCTGTATATGTGTCCCAAATATGAGGTTTTCCGTGTTTTCATTATTTTTAAGAGTTCTCTGTCGGTACCCATCTTGTGTAGGACCTGCTCGTTGCTCATATGCGCTGTCTAGGGGACTTTCAGCATCCTTCGAAATAACCACATTTCAAAACTTTCCAAACGCCTGAGTGCGTTGATTTTGAAGGTCCAGGCCTCCATTCCATATAGTAAGGTGCTGTAAACGTAACATTTCAGCATTCGGTATCGGATTTTGAGATTGAGTGTTTGGGACGTAAACATTTGTTTAATTTTTAAAAAGACATTTCTTGCTTGTTCAATTCGCGATTTTATTTCTATATCTGGATCTATATCTTTCGTTATCCAGCACCCTAGATATCGAAATTTCTCGACATTTTCCATAATGTTACCATTCACGTTTAAAGCCATGGGTGGATGGATGGATGTTTTGGAGACAATCATTGTTTTTGTTTTCTTGACGTTAATGCTGAGGTCGTATTGTTCTCCGATCGATCTGACGCGATCTAAGAGTGTCTGGAGATCCTGTGCGCTCTCTGCAATTAGGACCGTGTCGTCGGCGTATCGTACATTATTTAGAACTCTGCCGTTAATTTTATCACCTTCTCTTGATTGCTCTAGTGCTCGTGCAAAGATTTCTTCCGAATATATATTGAAAAGTAGTGGTGACAATACACACCCCTGTCGTACACCTCGCTTGATATTGAATATTTCTGTGTCACCGGCTTCTGTTTCAACTGCTGCAGTTTGGTTAAAATACAGCGTTTGGATAATTTTAAAATCGTTCTCGTCTAGTCCCTTTTTGTGAAGGCAATCCATCAGCTTATCATGTTTTACTTTGTCGAAGGCCTTTTGATAGTCAATAAAACATAAAAAGAGGTCCTTTACCTCTTTATCTTTAAGAGAGATCAACTACAAAAGGCAAATAGACTGGCAGGATGAATTAATAACACTATATGGATTTTATGGCGAAACAGACACATTAGGAGATGGAGTGAAGAATTTATAAAGCCAGTGTACGACCAATAAGGACATATGCCTCACAAACAAGATCCGACACAACCACAACGCAGATGCTACTGAAAAATACGCTGATAGATCGAAATAGAAGTGAAAACATTAGAAGAAAATATAAGGTACAGTGTATAAATTAATGGACACAAAATAGAAAAAAAAAAAAGAATGGAATAACCACATAAGCAGAATAGAGGAGACCCGTATCGTCAAAATAGCAAGAGATGACACCAATCGGCAGACGAAGTCTCGGACGACCGCGCAAAAGATGGGGTGACAAACTTCCATAGAGATATTAGTCCGCAAATGAACAAGCAGAATTGCTTATTAAAAGGAAAAAAGAAGAGATTGCTCGATGTCTCGTTAAAAAACGTGCTCTAACATGAAGAAAGGAACCTTCTTCCACGCCCTGGAAGCAAGCTCTGTATAAGAAAATTCGCAGAGCTTTAGAAACTTAAACTCGGCTCGAGTATTCACAGCTCACTCAGATATCTCTTGCAGAGTAACATGCGACTTCTGCGAAAACGCATACAGGTTACATATAGGTTACGAAAGACAAAATGTCTACGAGGGCAAAATACCAGGGCAAAATACCAGGGCAAAATACCAGGACAATATACCAACATATTAAATCGTAATAAATTTATAAGAGAAATTTTGATTAGATATTATCAAAATCCTGCTAAATTTGTAATGCGACAATGACAAAAACATGCCTGCAACAAGACGCGTGCGCAGCGAATGTAAAAGCTCTAAATCGTATGAAGTTAGGGTTGTTGCTGATTAAGTCATCGACATGTTGCAGACAAACTCTGAAAGAAACTTATGTTCCCTGTCGATGCGTTGTATCTCAGATATCAATATTCCAACGTGCGAAGTACAATTTTCCTGTAATTAACATCCTGCTTAAATAACACAGCAGACAGGAGAGAAAATAGTTCACTATATGTTCCTGGGTTCGAACGGTAATTAGACTGAAATTTCAACCCGAATATTAATTAATCCCCGATCCTTGTACAAAATTGAATTTAGCGAAATGCTTTTGCGAAATGTTAGCCACATATCAACTAAAAGGACGTACACAAAGATGCAGATATAAATGAGAATTCAAATACTTCAAATATAATAGTGATTCAAATACTACAAAAAAACCGAAAACAGCATTTCAAATAAAACCATGTGCAAGAAATTTATCTGTATGGAACTGTAATAAGTAACAGATTTAAAACGACAGATTGTTAGAAAAGACTGGAATTGACAAATGATTTCTATTTTAAAGTAGAAAAAAGAATCAATTAACACAAATGCGGAACTCACAGCTCATGGATATATTCCATAAAGTGCAAACAGCTGATCTAATATAAGTAATAATTAAACATCTAAATAACCTATTCTGTCACATATTTGATATATAAACAATGTAATTATCTCAATGGATTAATAAAGAGATAATTAAACTGCGGTATTTAGATTTGATCATGCAGATTTGCAGGGAGACGTACATTTATATGCCAGGGGACAAATAATAGAACAGGTAACTTCTAGAAAATATTTGGGAGCAAATATCAACAGCTAGTGTTACCCAAAAAAAGAAATCACACCAACAAACCAACAATACAACAAGCGAGGAAAACACTCATGAACATGAAAACATTTTATCAAAGATTAGACCTTAGTTTAGAGCTCAGAATCCGAATGGTCAGATATTAACGATTCCCCCGTTTTCCTGTATGGGTATGAAAGTTGGACAATGGACTCGGAAATAGAAAAATTAATAGGTGCCTTTGAGATGTACATATACAGAGGGGTGCTGAGAAAATTCCATGGGCACAAAAAGTTACCAACTGTGAGGTACTTCGACGTATGAGTAAACAAAAAGAATTACTAAGCGTAATCAAAGAGAGGAAAATATAGCACTATCATAGGGTAATGTGTTGAGAAGTAAAAGATACGAATTAATCCAAATCATATTGGTAGGTAACGTACATAGCAAAAGATCAGTTGGAAGATGTCAGAACTCGTTGCTGAAAGATTTGAGAAGATGGTTTGACCGCTCATCCGCAGAAATCTTTCGTGCAACTGTTTCCAAAGCTATAAGTGCTGTTTGGATCGCCGAGGAGACGGCGCAATAAGATGCAGATTTTTCGAAAAAAACTTTTATCATTGTAAACTTCAGAACTTACGAAAATGAAATCATAAATAGACAATCCCTTAAAACAACAATACCGTAAAAAATAAAAAGACTTATTCTTCTTAAGGTGCCTTCTCCATTACTGAAGGTTGACCATAACTACAGCAAATTGCTCTCTATCTTGAGCTGTTCTTAGTATCGAATGTGTGTCCATACCTGTCCACTCTCTTACATTCTTCAACCAGGAGCATTTTCTTCAACCAGGAGCATTTTCTTCTTCCTGGACCTCGTCTTCCTTCCACTTTCCCTTCCATTATAAGTCGTAGGAAGTTGTATTTTTCTCCTCTGTAAATACGTCCTAAATAACTAGTTTTCCTATTTTTTACAATATTTAGAAGTTCTCTTTCAGTACCCATTCTTCTTAGCACCTTAGTTGTTGGTCACGTGCTCTGACCAAGAGATCTTCAGCATCCTTCGAAAAACCCACATCTCAAAGGCTTCTATACGCCTCATACTTGTAATTCCGAGAGTCCATGTTTCCATTCTGGTTCTAGCAATATGGTATAAATAAACTTTTTACCAAATTGGTATCGGATAGATAGAAAGTCTTATAACGGAATGAAATATTGAAGGCAAAAGGGTACCAGGGAGAAGGAATGAATTGGATAGTTGAAGATAAGACCGTGGACACTCACTATTAAGGAGAGCAAGAAGAGGAATAGAGAATAGTGACATAATAGATTCGATCAGTACTGCGTATACTAAGGAGCAGAATCATTACAGTTTATGCTGGATATAATTTCATCCTAGGTGATGCAGATGTCAGTATTAATGGTAAGCATGATAAATTTACTAAAGTAAGATAAACTTCGCTCATTATGAGACGAAGACTCACTCTAGATGATTTTCAAGTTTACGGTTACTAATATGATGCCCAAAAGGTGGACAACAGCATATTATAAATTACAGAAAGTAAAACAACTACTTTTTTCGTTCAATAATTATACTGTTGACTTTTGTCATGAGAGTAACATCAAGAAGTATCTTCAGAATATTGGCATAAAAAAACGAAACCAGATGACTTGATCCCTTAGGGATCCTGGAAAAAATTTCACTGTTAGCCTTGAAGCATCATGGTAATTAAGCTCTATCTGTATATGCCGATTTTAAAGTCGTTATAGAAAACAAAATCTCTACGTTCATAGCGTTAGTTAATTAAACTCGCAATTTTGTAAGCATTTAATATTAGGAGAATATATTGACAATACATTGTCAGTCAAAAAGTGGCGGTAAATATTTTTAATTTAATTAATAGTAATTAAGTTTTGACGAAAACATCTGTTTCTTCCATTTATTTTTAAATAAATACGCTGCTTATGGCATATGCATGTTTTTTATATCAAAGTAAAGCTATTTTTTTCTTAATATGCGGATATAAGATTGTCTGAGAAAAAAACAAGTTAGGGTTAACAGCTATTAAAAACGCGAAGTATAAAAAGTAAAGTAAAGGACAGTTAGCGAGCAACGCTGCTGGTTTGAAGTGTCAATTGTGTGAGTTTTTAAAGCATGCGTCATAGATATATTAATAATATACATATTATTATCATTTGTCAAACCATTGTCGTTGCTCTCTAACTCTATTTTACTTTATCTTTGATACCCAGCGTTTTTAACATATAGCAATTCTAATTTGAGGCCAATTTTCCAAGGCAACATTATGTCTTCTTCTTCTTCTACTTTTTGTAGATCTTTCGATCTGTTTAATTCTGAAGCTGCCTCTGGTTAATTTCTTGGGAGGTAGATTGCCAACTATCCCTCCATCTTTTAGGTGGTCTTCCGGGGGGTCTTGAACCGGGCGGATTGTTTTCTAGGGCAATTTTTGGGAGTCTATTCTCATCCATTCGTTTTACATGGTTGTACCACATCCTCTTGCGCTGCCTTCCATATCTTACAATATCTTGAATTTTGCACTGCTCTCGAATATTTCTCGAGTATTTCTCACTCTGTCTCTTCTTGTTTTCCCCATTATTGTTCTTAGGGTTTTCATTTCGGCAACCCTTAGCATCTGTTTCGTTTTGTTGGTATCTTCGCGCACTTCTATGCCATATGTCATGATCGGTCAACATTATGTCATCATTATTAAAAAATAGCTTTATTTTAATATAAAAAAGCATGCATTTCAGGAGCGTCATATTTTATTTAATAATTAAAAATAAAAAATAATTGAATTAAAAATATTTGTGACCACTTTTGACTTCTTTCTTCTTAGAGTGCCGTCTCCCTACGGAGGTTGGCAATCATAATGGCTATTTTTATTTTAGAACTTGCTGCTCTAAACAAATCAATCGATCTGCATTGGTACCAATCACGTAGATTCTTTAACCATGAGTTCTGCCTTCGGCCAACAGATCTCCTTCCTTGAATCTTTCCCTGTATTATCAGTCTCAAAATTTCATATTTTGGTCCCCTCATCACGTGGCCTAGGTATTCCAGTTTTCTGGTTTGTATAGTGGTGATTAGTTCTGTTTCTTTACCAACCCTCTCCAGTACTTCTTTATTTGTAATTCTATCAGTCCATGATATTTTCAATACTCTGCGGTATAACCAGAGTTCGAAGGCCTCGATTCTTTTTAAATTACATTTTTTTAATGTCCAAGTCTCAGCTCCATATAATAATATTGAAAATATATAACAGCGAATGGTACGTAGTCTGATCTCCAAATTTAGATTTTTGCACGTTAGGAGTGGCTTCATTCGTATAAATGCTGATCTGGCAATCTCTATTCGTCTGTTTATTTCCACAGTATGATCTTTTGACTGGCAACCTATTATTAATATGATTAATCTTTGTAAATGGGTATATTTATTTAAAAAACCCTTAAAAGGGCTACATCAATAAAACAAACGTTTTCGGACCACACAGTCCATCATCAGGTTTTAAAATCGAAAAATGCCTAAAAATAAGTATAAACCATTTAGTTAAAACAAACGAGATTATGAAATTTTGACTATGGTTGAAAAGCAAAAGATGGTTATTTCAACCATAGTCAAAATTTCATAATCTCGTTTGTTTTAACTAAATGGTTTATACTTATTTTTAGGCATTTTTCGATTTTAAAACCTGATGATGGACTGCGTGGTCCGAAAACGTTTGTTTTATTGATGTAGCCCTTTTAAGGGTTTTTTAAATAAATATACCCATTTACAAAGATTAATCTCTTTTTGTGATACGTGGTATACAGCCAGCTACAGGAATTTTTTCCTTGTGGATTTTATTATTAATGTATTCTCATAATTTGAAATTTTTTTGTAAATATGTGAGTTTGAATACCTGTGTTATGAACGTAGTGATCCTGCAGTGAAATCTTCTACTATGTGGACTGAACTCGAACTGGGTTATAAAAATGACTGGAGTATGACTAACAGGACGGAATTACAGACTCAAAATCCATTGAAGGCGGCTATCTTTTAGGCGGAAATATACGCCACATATATCAATACCTAGGAGTGCCTATTAGAGATATCTGTAGAGCAAATACTATATTCTTTCAGACAGTCAATAGATATAATGAAGAAATATACGAATAGTATAGAAAATGTGGTCCGAATGCATTAGGGTGCGTTCATAACGGAGACCATCGCATGGTATCCTCGCCTAGATCATAGCACTGACAGTGAACGCTCGCATTTAAAATAGAATGCATTTAATTTACCTGGAGATCGATGCGATGGTCGGAGCGAGGATCGGTGATCGGCGCCTCGTAATATCGATTGTAGAATACTAGAAGCGAGGATCGAAAAAATACTAAGCCTGAATACTATGGTCCAAGTCTATGGTCCGATATCTGGCTCGAGGCTGGGCGCTACGCTATGACGGTGAACGCTATCATTTTTAAAATAATGCATTTATTTTACCTGGCGATGATAATATGATACCATCCTATGGTCCGAGCGACATGCGTTATGAGCGAATACTTATTACCTATTCTATTACCAGACAATTGCTAAATGCAATAAAGAATGCAATGAAACAGACCTGTTATAAGACCAAAAAAGAGATGGGAGCATGAAGTAGATGAGGATGTCAAAACATAAAAACACTTTTATGGAGAACAACAGCTGGAACTTGGCTGTAGTGCCATTGGAGGAATGGAATTACAGAATGAAACATTTTAAGAGCAGTACAAAAAAAATCTACAATAAATTAATTCAGTTGATGATTTCACACTACAATATTTGATAAAATAAATATACAGTAAGACTTACTGTAATAATAGTTTACGATTAATTTTTATCTATTATTTTCAATAAAAGGATATAACTAAAAATGAAATGTTAGTATAATTGTATGAAATTTGAATATGAATAAATGAAATGGACATTTTTATATCTACATCATATCATTTTTAGAAAATACTCGTTTATAGCATTTTGCTTACTGAAGTGAATTAACTTCATTCGAACACGCTGAATGCGTTTCCCACGTCGTCAATGAGAACACAACGAATGCAGTGGGCAGATTCCATATCCAAATGTTTGCGTACAAAGTGTCCGTTTGATTCATTCACTTTGTTTGCAATATTTTGCCTAGTGAATAACAATTATAATCTCATCGAAATGAACTAAACTTTATATTAAGTTACAAATACAAAATTAACATTATACACAAAAAAACGTAAAATTAATTAAAAATAATTTGCAGTTTAACCACACTTAGTATCCAATTTATGCATCCTGAAATCATGTCACATTTTACAAAACTGGTGGACTTTTTTGAAAAACAGATTAGCCTACTTCACAAAAATGGCTCATTCCTTTAACTCTTCCCTTATCAGTAAAAATGTTGATAACTCACCTCGAACATGATGCACAAAACAAAAAATATCACTATTTGACACCACTATAGCTTTTCCCTTCACTCACATTTACGAAAATAACAAAGAAAATCATCTGAAACTGCAATGGAATTAAAATGTGGTGTGTCATTGGCATGTGCAGTACCTATCTATTTAAACACAAGTTAAAACCTGTCAGATCATTAGGGAATAAAAAATATTTTAAATGACAATTAAGTCACTACTCCAAAAAGATTAACCGTTCAAAATATTGCACCTACTTTACAGATCCAGTCGATATCTGTACCAAAATAGCTTGGTTGTAGTGGGGAGAAAGTTTAATTTTTGTAGAAATGTCTCTGTGTTTATAATTATAATTTCGATACGCTCCAGCTGAAAAACCAGCGGGAAAATCGGGAGAAATTTTATAAGGAAAAAAGCGACACTGTAGACTGCTTTTTACACATTTTATCATATATCTCTCGGACAGGATCATATCTATGAAAATAATGAGTGCAATTAAAATTGTTCACAATTAACGCCTATCAAAATAATATGCTTGTGCAACTAGTAAATAATAATTCCAATAAGTCAAAGTAAAGAATTCGCGAGAAAAAATACAGTTATCTCAAACCAGTAGCAGAAAGAAATTAATGAGTAAAAATTGTGATATATAAAGTGCTGATTTTCTACGTATAGAGTAGACAAGCTTTTAATTTTGCAAGATGAAAATCGGTTCGTTAAAGATCGAGATATTGAAAATTACTGAGCTTGACATTATTTTGAAATCTCGATTTTGGTTTTCAAGACATTGTAACTTGGCTCCCCCACTACGATCGCCTAGCTTTATAAGTACTATGTACTTGTAACTATATAATTTTCTCAGCCTGCACCAGTTTGCATCAAAATTTGGCTAAAGGTTGTACTTACTCTACTTTAAAGTTGATCCTTTGCCGCACGGTGATTTTACCCTGGGGGAGGAGTGCCAATCCCTCTCGGGAATAAAAAATTCTCGAGAAAAATACAGATAAGCTACATTTTTTATAAGAATAATTTTTTTGATAAAATTCACACATTTTGAGGTATTCATAAAAAACGTTTGAAAGTGTTTTTTTATTGTTGACATTTTCGTTTGCAAATAGTCGAAATGTATTGACTTTCAGATACAAATGAGTAGTACAAAGGCTATAGCGGGATAAGATGGTCAAAAGTGCCCTCGCACTGATCAGCACCGCGACTTGTGCTTTTAATAAAGCATATGAAAACATGACTTCACACAAATTTTTAGCTTCCCAAAGCCCATAGAACCTCTGAAATCTAAAAAATAAGCTTTTTTCGACTTGATTTTTTTCTAAACGCAATTTTACTTTAAAAAATCTGAAAAAATTCATGAAGATGTATCTTTCGAATACAAAATAACCTGATTTTTTCAAATTTTTATATTGAAAATTGAACTCCGGAAAAATCATTGAAATTTTCAATAATTTTTTAGGTTATGTTAATCATTTTTGGCTAACTTTTACATAGTAATTTTTTTATGTATTCTTTTTTCGTTCTTTTAAATGGACAAGGCAGAATTTTCAATTTCTGAGCGGAAACCATCGAAAAATAAAAAAAACATTTATTTGCACATAACCTCAAAACTTATTTGATACTTCAACATATTTCAACATTTTTTTCTTCCACATTATCAAAATACATTGTAAAAGTCACCATTTACCTCTTTCATAAAGATAATATTCGAAAATACCATGTTTTTTATCCTTTTCGCACTTTTTTCTACCTTATCTCAAATCTTTTCCATCTATTTTTAAAAATAATAAATATAAGAGATATAAATATAAGATAAAATAAAATAAATAAGTTACTAGATAATGATAGAGCACGCCTTTGGGATATATCATCCCTTTGTCCTAAAATCCGGTGCGAGTTAATATCGAAAATCTCGTGTCGTATTGAAATTCTAGAAGTAGTTGGTCAAATCGAAGTTTCAGAGTTGAATATTATAATTGCCATATATTCTATAGGCGCGCGTATCGTACTCTATGGGCTAACACAGTCAAAGCGATACGAAGGCGATGGCGACACGAAGGCGATGGCGACACGAAGGCGATACGAAGGCGCGACACTACGACGAAAGCAGTGGCGACAACAGCAATGTCTGCTACGCACACGATTCGTAACTATGACAACGACAATAGAAGTATGCGCGTTACAGACATTGTTTCTGTCGTCACAGCTTTCGCCTTGGTGTTGGTTTCGCTTTCGTACCGCCGCGCCGTCGCCTTCGTATCGCTTTTGCTGTGTTAGCCAATAGAGTACGATACGCGCGCCTATATGATATATGGCAATTATAATATTCAACTCAAACTTCATTTTGACCAACTACTTCTAGAATTTCAATACAGCTCGGGATTTTTTTAGGACAAAGGGATGATTTATCCCATAGACGTGCTCTATCATTATCTAGTAACTTACTTATTTTGATAAACATTTGGCACTAGACTATATGTAGGCGATATACATTATCAGCTAAGACTTGCGCACAAAAAGTGATAGCGATTAAAAGCGATGACAAGCGATAAGGAAGGGTCAATCATAGAGCTAGAGTTTTTTTTGACTATTTAAGAAAAAAAGACAAGTGGTACAACAAAATAGAAGTGTGCGATCAAAAATATGTGGAAATTCGATCATTTAGCCACTAGATTTTAAGGTTATGCGCCAATAAAGTGGGAAAATATTAGATTAGATAAAATATATGATTAGATAAATCACGATTTTTTCGCAATTTGAGAATTTGTAAGTTAAAAATGATTATTTTATCAATGATGATTCATAGCCCGTAAGAAAATAGATGGAATAATCTGATTTTGAGGTAAGGTAAAAAAAGTGCGAAAAGGACAAAAAACGTGGTAGTTTCGAATTTTATCTTTCTGAAAGTGGGGACTTTTACTATGGATTTTGATAATGTGGAAGAAAAAATGTTGAAATACCAACTAAGTTTTGAGGTTGTGTGCAAATAAGTGAGTGAAAAACTATTTTTTTGATTTTCCGCCCAGAAATTGAAAATTCTGCTTTAGTCATTTAAAAGAATGAAAGAAAAATATATAAAAAATTACTATTTAAAAGTTAACCAAAAATTAATAACATAACCTAACAAATTATTGAAAAATTCAATGATTTTTCGTAAGCTTAATTTTCAATATAAAAGTTTGAAAAATCAGGATATTTTGTATTCGAAAGATACATCTTCATTAATTTTACTGCAGCAGAATTTTGAAAATTTGAATGCAAAATTATAATAAAAAACAAGATATAGTTTTCTTTTGTCATTGTTTTGCCAAGAACTTTTCAGTTTTCGGATTTCCCATAAGAAAGTTCCCAAAACGTTATTTTTGCATTTTTTCGGACATTTTCAATTTTATTCACTGGAGATTTTTGCAAAAGCATATTTTTTTAGGAAATTTCATTGAGCAATCTATCTCTATTAATGTTCGTCTTATATATGATTTTTGAGATATCCAGAATAAAAATAAAAGATAGGTGTCTGTAACGCCGATTTTTCCTTGTAAAATTTTTCCATTTATTTTTCAAATGGATCGTATCGAAGTTTGGGCTCAGTACACTAAACAGATCCCATCTGAACTATTAGAATTAAAGAAAAATAAATGTGATCACAGAATTCTAATTTAAACAACGGTATGGCATCAAACTATAAATAGTTTACCACAGTAACTTTTTATGACTTATAATCTACAACTGATCATTTATTAAATTATAAAGTATTAATAACAAAATATTTAAGTTAATATGTAAAATGGTGGTAAAAAACGTTAAAAATTTCTAATAGATTGAAATTACATAGCAACGATATCAAATATAAAAAAACGCTCTACTATATTAATATATAGATGAAAAATAGATATTTGTTAGACAAATTTGTAAAATATGTTAAAACTTAATTAATATTATTTTAGATAAACTCACCTGAAGGATGAAAGTCTTCGTGATCTTGATGATTATATTTTGTTGTCTGGTCATTTGATGATCCAGGCACTGGATCCGTTTCGTCTTTTACCTTGTCATCGTCTGCTTCAGCTTCATTTTTCACACTCGCGTCAGAATTATTGCCTGTAAAATTATCCATTCCCATCTTAACTTCTAACATCTCCGGACTACCTTGAACAATGTCCTTGTCATAATCATCTGGTCCATTTGAACATCCAGAAAGTTTCCGAGGCCTGCCTCTTTTCCTTTTAGGTTGTAGTAACGCATTGCTTAACATATTTAAACTATTTCCAAACCTTTTGGTTTGTTGCAATCTTTGTAAATTTGGCAAATTGTGTAAATTTTGTTGGGTGAGAGAGGAAGCTATACTATCACATTTTTCTTCATTTACTTCAGTTAACCCTTTTATTTTAAGACTTTCGGCTACTCGTAAAAACGCTGTAAGTCTATCTTGGTCAACACTTACTTCACCCCTATACATGAAGTCAAGTAAACACTTCATATCATTATAAGGGACATCTTTTAATATCACAATAGGATGTTTGTCAGGATGATTCATAAACAGGGCTTGAAAGTATGGACTGCATGCTGATAATACCATTTTATGGGCTTTGAGCAACTGTCCTTCAACAGCAAGAGTTACGTCTACAAAACTTTCATCATGTAGTAATTGATCAAATACTGAAAGTAAATTGGATTGATGGTTGTTCCATCGAAGACAAAAACGTTGGGAAGACATTACTGGAGCAGGGGATGCTATACCAGGTTTGAAGTATGGTATCTGTGGTAGAAATCGATAAGGTTGGCTTGACATTGGCAGTTAGGGGTGTCCAGTATTTTTCTATTGCACTGTAATGAAAAAAAAAACATTATAAATAGAAACTTTTGATTTCGTCTATATCTATAAATTATGTTAAGTGTCTGCTATCGACTACTTACTAGATATTTATAATAGTAATTTCAGATTTATTCTGCCTGCCAACATTATAGTGTTGTTTGCGTTTTGCGAGAAGTAATGATACAGAATAAAAAAAAACAATCAGTAACCTTTTAATCAAATATTTTGTCAAATAGTTAAAGAAAACATCAACAATCAACAGTTAAAGTTGTCATTCGGATGAGCCAAACTAGTTTGGACAGTATTTTAAATTCACTTAATATTTTCTATAATTGGGTCCTGTTTATTGAGTCATAAAAGTCGACCAAAAAATTAGAGGCATGTATGTCATGTTCCCAGGCTTTGCTTAAGACCTACTTAACCATGAATAGTTTTTCGATGGTTGATATTCCTTGGTTAAATCGCGCCTGATATTCTCCGATAATCTTCTCTGGAAGAAAAGGGCCAGCTCGAAGAAAAACGCCATGGCTTAGAAATCTGAGGAAATGGTTTACGTGATCTGCATCTTTTTCCAGCTGTCGTCAACAAAATGAGTATACCAAATTTACTAGCCGACGACCGATAATCCAGCATGGCATAGAAAGATCTCTGCGAGACGCTGTAGTCTCTTTAAGTATACTGGTAAATATTTTATATCCATAACACAGCATGGAGATTCCCCTATAGTTTTGACAAATGAGTTTATAGACCTTTTATGGATTCGGCAGATGATACTCTTATTCCACTCTTTTAGCATGTTCTCTTGTCTCTTTATTCTGTGTATAACTTCATATATCCTTTTCATTATTTGCTTTCCTCCCAACTTCAACAATTCTGCGGGTATTCCATCACATCCAGAGGTCTTGTTATTTTTCTGCAGTTTGATTACCCTTTCAAGTTCTTCTATCGTTGGCGGTTTTGTTATCTCATTCTCTCCGGTGAGTCCCAGTGGCCGGAGAGTAAACCTCTTCAAACGGGCTCCAGCTGGTAACTGATTGACAAGATACTTATGAACGGTGTCGAAAACAAAATGTCAATGCACCATGAAACAATGTTAATTATACATAGTATTACTACAGCCAAAAGATTCAAAAACTTTTATGATGTTAAAAAATAACAGCAATCCAGGTGTTGGGATTTTAAAAATTTTAATTATTTAATTTTAGATATAAAATATTTGAAATTACTTATGGTATTAAAGGTCATGTTTGAGAAAATGACGTGTGCATTGGGCAACCTATGTTACTCTAAGACCTCGTGTTTAAATGAAATTGTTTAAGACTACTCGTATGGTGGAAAAATTAATATAAGTAAGTCTAATAAATTGAAAAGAGAAGGGTTATAAATCTTCTGGCTGAAGAATTAAAGTTATAAATTATGGAGTTAAATTTAAAATTGAAAAGGCTGAGCTTCCCAGATAAGAATCAAGGTAAAGAAAATGACTGAATAAGAAGGGGGGGTGGGGTTTAAAGAAAGTAAATGAGTTAATCAACAATTAGAGGTAATAGAGGTCCTTCATGCTGAAAGCATCTAGCACTCTGAACAAAATCTATTTTGTTGTGTTAAATTCGGTTGATAAAAAAAACTGAAATTTGATGTGTGTTTGTGTGTGTGCTACTAAGTTGTTGACCAAGAGAGGGAAGCAATGGTTTAGAACTGATGAGTAACTTATTGATATATGAAATGACCGAGAAATAAACAAAGAAAGAAGAATGGACAGGAATATGATGTAGACGTGAAGAGTGGAGAAAATTATTAAATAGTGAGGTGTGACGGGTGTTGGATGGTTATGAAGTTAATAATGGGGTCGGAAAAAATTGTGACGATGGTGTAAAGAGATTGATTGTTTAAAGAAAACACAATTATTGTATAAGATTAAAGGTATTGATGTTTATGTAGGAAGGTCGGGCAAAGAAGGTGGGGCAAATTTGAGAAATGTGGACTATGAGAAGAGTTGTCGATGTAAGGGTTGAAAGTCACGGTTGAAAGATACATGGCGATTAACGCAGTTGGGGCTTCTCTGCTTTTCTTTGACTATTTCCAAGTCTTCATATAGATCTAATTTTAGAAAATTGTTTTGAGAGATATTGTGCAACAAAGAGACGTCTTGGGATGTTGAGGGAATGTTTATGTTGTGCGAGATGTTGTGAGAACGTGGAAGTGTTCTCTTTTTTAGTGTGTTTTAGGGAACGGGAAGTTAGTGATCTACAGGTTCTACCTATATATGTAGCATCACAATCAGAGCACTGTAATTTGTAAACACCACTACGATTCATGTAATTGATGGGATCTTTCGAATTAGTTAAAGATTGTCCTAGATTGTTCAGGATTTTAAAAGAAATGTGGGTATTCTCAACATATCTTTTTAGAATATATCTGATATCTCCAGAAAGCCGTTCTTGAAGGTATGGTAAAGAAGCATAATGAGGTTTGATGGTCAAGTCTCTGGGAAACGCAGCCTCTCTCAATGATTTGAGTTGTCTTTTATGTATTAGTTTATTGATAAGGTTGGGGTCATACCCATTGTTGGATGCTATTTGTTTAAGTTCTTTTGTTGTGTGGTGTGTGGTGTTTTTGTTTGAAATCTGTGTGGTAGTTGGATTGTGATAGTGGGATTGTTTCTAGGCGTTGAACGTAACTATGGAAAGCTGCATATTTATGTGACATTGGGTGGTTGGAAGATAAAGGTATGATATGGTCGGTTTGTGTAGGTTTCCTATCGATTCTGAAATCGAAATGGTCGTTTAATCTGGTAATGGTAAGGTCGAGAAAATTAATAGATTGAGACGACTCTAGTTCCATATTGAACCTTTATGTTTGGGTGAATTTGATTAATTTTAGAGAGTAACAGATCAGCTGAATTAGAGTTACCTGATATGAAGACTAAACAGTCATTAACATATCGAAACCAATGGAGAATTTCAGGATTTTTCATAATGTGTGTGGATTCTAAGTGATCCATAAATATATCAGCTAGGAGAGGGGAAAGACAACTACCCATGGCTAAGCCATCAGGTTGTCTGGAAAATTTACTATTGAAAACAAAAAAGTCTTGAGCTGGACAAGTTTGTAATAATTGAATAATTGAGTTAGTAGTAGACATAGTGATAGAATTTGCTCGTAGAAGAAAGTGGACCAGATTAATAGTTTCTTGTTTGGAGACTGAAGTAAACAGATTGCTAACATCGAATGAAAGCATTGTGATGTTGGGATGAAGATTTATTTGTTGGAGATTGTTGACTAGATGAATGGTATTTTTGACTGAAAAACGAGGGGTGAAGTTCGTCATGTTGTTAATGAGATTCAATATGAATTTTGACAAGATAGAAACTGGAGTGTTTATGAAACTAACAACGGGACGGATGGGAACGCCCTATTTGTGTATCTTAGTTAAACCATACAATCTGGATGTTAATGGGTTACTGGGTATTTTATAATATGGGGCATCGTGTTCTGAAAGAAAATCTGTGAAAAGTTTATTGGTGGCTTTAATTTTGTTAATGAACTTTTTTTGTTGGATCTTCAGGGAGTAGGGTGAAATTGTTATCTGACAGAAAAGTAGTGACCTTGTCGTTATATAAATTTTGATCAAGGATGACTAGGCAATTGCCTTTGTCTGCTTTACTAATAATTAGATTGTAAGATTTAATTTTGTTTTGAATAGACTTGAGGATTTGGAGCTGGTCTTTCTGTTTTTTGTATGAAAATTGTGGAAAAGAAACATTGAATAAATAATTTTGAGAAGTAGAAGGTAGGTTGATGGATGATGAGTTGATGGATGTGTTCGATTGAGTGTTGGAAGTAGAGTTATTGAAAGAAGTAGAAGATGATGGAAAATTTTTGTTTTTGAATTTATGGATAGTTTTATAGCAAGAGTTTCTAATTGAAGTTTTATGATTTAGAGGGATTGAGAGATTCTGGATGATAACATCTAGCTCAATGGAGAGACTCTGAAGGTCCTTTTCAGAAACCTTCCTCGGAATGGAGTATTTGAGACCTAGATTCAATAAGTTGAGTTCATTTTTATCAAAGATTACTGAAGACAAATTTTTTGAGCCTAGGGTGAAATGGAAAATTAGAGAATTTAGTTTTGTTCTTATTATAAGAATTTTTTTTATTATTATTTGTTCTTAGCAATAAGAACACAATTGACTAAAAAAATGTTAAAAAAATATAAATAACTAATCAATTAAATATAAGCATTACTTCTTATCAAGAGATAATATAATATGCTATTAAAATGTCATATAAAACATAAACAAACACATTATTTGACTTTTTGACATTTAAAATTTCAATTGTGGAGTGGAACATTCACAACTATGTCGACTAGTCTATAAAATAGTGAAATAAATTACATTTAAAATCTGTTTCTTTATAATTATTGTCGATGTGTTTATATATTAAAATAAAAGGAAATGCGGATAACTTTTACCTATTGATAATGAGTGCTGGCAATTAGTAAGATGTATGTGTACGAAAAAGTAAAAGAGTAAGAGTAGTACGAGAGGTACTGCCTTAATTTCGTAATGTGGCAACACTGTAATTATTAGATAATTGACATACAAATTTGTAAATACACATAAATTCAATGTTGAATGAACACACATGAATACTAAGGCGTGAAAATATTATGTTCGCGTTGCATTCCACCCAATTTACTTGAGATCAAGCTTAGACACTTAAACAATAGAACCTCAAATTTGGTAATGGCAACGAAAATTGCATTTAAGGTGTTTCAACATAAAGCAAAATAAAACAAGTCATGTGATGTCGCAATGTCTCAAAAAATTATCTGCATGGTGTCGAAAAGTGGACATGTGACTACTATTCCAATTAAAGATCGTAGAACTCTAATTTCTGAGTGGGATACAACTATTTCCAGAAGTTTTCTTGTAAACAATTAAAAACTCCGAATCATTCTGCATAACAATGCTAAATTCCATATAGAACAACAAAATGGAAGTTTTTAATCAATGAAAACTGGGAATTAATGTACCATGTTCCGTACAGTTCTGACTTAATTACTAATGATTTCTTTACGTTTTCAAACCCCAAAAATAGATTAACACGAAATTAAAGTAGCAGCTGTTTTAAATCATAGATTTTATTTTTCCAATGTAAATGTTGAGACGTTAAACTGACATTTCATCGTTATGAATTTGATGATAAGTGATAATCTGAAAATCTTAAAAGTGAAAATTTAGAAAAGCTTGCCATAATTGTCATTTAAAAAGTGGTGCCAACAATTTTCTTTTTATTTTTTTTTAAGAAAAATTTATGTAGAAGAATCTATATTATAACTAGATACTCTAATATAATGTAGTAGACCTTTATATATTATGTTCATTTTAATTTATTGTATTATATATCGTAATGTATATTACGGTAGGATGACCGAATGAATGAATCTTAGATAGCCATGAGACATAGTCATAGTGCAGGCTCACTTCATCCTTGGACGTGGATGAAATGATAATTGTGTTAAATGATTTTAGAAGGCAGCTGGATTCCATCTATCGGACGACACTCAGGTTCCATTAGCTTTATCCCCCTTAATGACCATCCAGTCCCTAGCTTCCTAAAACTATCGAACTGGACCCTGTTGCAGGCCATATTCCGAAACTTAAAAGTACCACTGAACAAGTAGTCAGTATTGTAAAACCGTGAAAAGTCCAATAACGACCAAAAAAGTTAAATGAGCAAGCATGAATGGCGCAGCGAGGAAGAGGTTTAACATCCTCAGATAGATGTAGGATATACACAAAAGATCTTTCAAGTTACAGGGGGAAAGATTTATGGGTAACACAATACTTTCTTTCCCTTGACCATAAAACAATTTCTTGCCGTTAGGTCACAACAGTTGACACTCAAGAAAATCAAGCCATTGCTCATTTCCTATGAGCCCTGAGGTCTACCGATGTCTACTTCATTATGCACTTGCGACCCACTAAGAGAACATTACAAATATAAGAACCACACCCTGAAACTCTCCATCAGTTAGTAATTACTTTATCAACTTTGAATGCGAAGTGATGAAAAAGATACAAAGACGTTACGAATTATGTAGTTATTATTAAATCTTGTGAAAAAAGAATTGTAAATAGGAGCGGCTATTAGAAGAAATTTTGTCAATTTTAATCTTTCCATTTTTTAACGAGAGATACGAGTCTGCTTTCCCATTTGTTTAATAATTAATTTTTTGAGAAAATTTCTGTTAACATCGCTAACTTTTGGGCAGCAGTTTACATTCCAAATCACAAAAATCAATGGGGAGCATCTATAAAGATGGAGCTTATAAGAGAATGTGTATCTTACAGGCGCGGTAAAAAGAATGAGATAACAAAGTAAGAGATGATATGATACATTAGTCAAAAACAGATCTAGTAACAAGTATTAGAGGATATAGAGGATGTTGGTTATACGCTAAGGCAGGGCTTCACAAACTGTGCGTCGCGACGCCCTGGGGCGTCGCTGCGTTGTACCAGGGGCGTCGCGTTTCAGCGCGGACTTTTAATACAGACAATATATTTATTTGATTTTAAAAAAGTATAAATCATATGTATTAATAAATAAATCAAATAAAAAAATATAACAAATGTATAGAATCTTGAATTATCCAAAAAATTGTTCAATCCGAAAACTATTCAATGGTTCATGAAATTATCCGAAAATTGGATAATTATCCGGATATTAGCAACACTAATAGTTAAATTCAAAAGAATATAAAACTAAGTGAAAAATCAGGCAAGAGCAGTAATATTAATTTAAGTAAAAAGAAGAAATATAGAAAATATGACGACCAATATTTGGATTTTGGATTTACCTGCAATACTAAAGGAAATGTAGAACTTCCACAATGTGTTGGAGGCTGAAAGTATGCTTCCTAATAAATTAAAACAGAATTTGGAATCAACTCACAGTCATTTACACAAGCCAAGAAACTTTTTTGTAAGAAAATTGCGAGAACTAAAACATTAGACAACGTCTTTGGTTTCCAGAGTATCAATTCTTACCAAATCATTGCTCGCCTCTTACATGGTAGCTTACCGTGTTGCCGGTAAGGCAACACGGTAAGCTACGGTAATAACGGTTGATATGTATTGTTATATATTATATTTAACAACTTAAATGATCTTTGCAGGGAAACAATACCCATATCCTGCAATTGGCAGTTACAATTACTGGGTTTTAGAAGATTTTGCTCTTATGAAAGAAACAATTAGAAGACCAAGAAATTGACTGTTTCCTTGCTTTACAAGTTATTCTACAAGAAAAATTGATAGAAATCATTGATCTCTCTTTAAAAAATATGTTTACACAACAGATGTTATCATTGAGCGAACACTTTAGAGAAGTATTTTCCCAAAGACATGAAGCAATATGACTGGGTCAGAAACCTTTTTCTGTCATTGACGTCATCGACACTTTCAACAGAGGAAAAAGAACAATTGAGAGAATTGTCCTGTGATTCCAGCCTAAAGCTTCAATACGACAAGGACAAACTGTTTGAATTTTGGAGCTCACTTTCTCATGAATATCATGTCATCAGCACTGTTTCATTAAATGTTTTATTACCATTTGCGACTTCCTACTTTTTTTGCAGTTGCAGTAATTAAAAACAATACAGGTCAAACATAAACTTAGAAAAAGAAATGAGAGTGACAATTTCCAAACTGGAGCCCTGTTTTCACAAGATGTGCTTAAAAAAGCACATCCCTCACATTAACCATTAACCAGCCAGTTACATAAATAAATAAATATCCCTTTTCACTTTTGTGTCTATGTTTTGATTTTGTTCTTAATTTCTAATAAAAAATATAAATGTTTAAATAGTGTTTATGTTATGACTATATCCTGTTACTAGGCTAGTACTAAAATTGGTAAGTATTATTGGGGGTGCGGTTGAGGGGGCGTCGCAAAAAAATAGCAAAGTTACAAGGGCGTCACAGTACGAATAAGTTTGGGAAGCCCCGCACTAAGGTTTGTGTAAAGCGAATCACATAGTCGTGTATAAATTTTCCGGTATAGACAGACTTCCGTGTTATCCAGGTTATATTTTTAAGCAATAAATAAAATATGCAAGTAATCACAAAATGTCTGTCATACACAAGATACTTTCAAGTTTAACTCTAATAATAGAAAATATTATTAAAAGTTTAGAGATAACTAAGTAACAGCATCTTTTTACTTCAGTTGATAGAAAGTTAATTAGTTTTTAGTGGCAACAATATCAACATCCCATTTAAAAATAATTAGTTGAAGGGCTAATTGAATTCCAGTGTGGTTGAAAACTGCTTTCTCACTATTACCAAGACAGTGTTTACTGGCTAAATTGAATATTCAAATATTTGGTAATGAATTAAAATTAAATTATGATTAGTAACATAATGATAGTCATTTATATTTAATACTTTTGCATTAGAATTACATCAAATCATATTCTTTCCAGTAGAGGGAAATTTTTATGACTAACCTTTTAGGAATGCAAAATTAACCAACAGGCTTTTATTGTTTGTTGAATTTTTCTGCAAAACTACTTAGTTGTACATAGTTTTTGATGAGCACATAAATGAGACGACTTAACGCCTTTGAAATGTGAACATATAGAAGAATTATAAGGGTTTCCTGGGTAGATGGAGTTACAATGAAGTACTGAGAGGAATAGGTAAAGAGAAGTTGAACGTACAATTAAAGAAAGAAAGCTACAGTATCTCGGACATGTGATGCGGGGCGACAAGTATGGCATCCTGCGACTCATAATGCAAGGAAAGATAGATGGCAGAAGAAGCATCGGAAGAAGACGAATTTCATGGTTTAGTAATCTGAGAGAATGGTTTGGATGCAGCTCAAAACAACTATTTAGAGCTACTGCCTCAAAAATTAAAATAGACATGATGGTTGCCAATCTCCGTAGCGGAGATGACACCGAAGAAGACGAAGCAAAAATTTCGTTAAAATGAATGAATTGAAAAGAAAAAAAAGTACTTTAAAAGTTTGTAACGCATGTAATTCCTTGAGCGTTTTCGGCGAACAAAGCCATCTTCACAGCTATGATCAAATAAAAAAAAATACAACTACAAGAGTGGGGTCACATCGTCCGGAAAAGTAAAAAACAATTCTTCTTCAAAATTTACGAAAGGTTTTAAAAGTCATTTTAAAAGTCACTTTGAGTTGTCTTAACAGCTGCACATAAATAGAAAGTTTGAACTTATTTTGATAATTTACTATTGAAAAATTGAATTGAACATAGATATCCATATTTACTTATTCAAATAATATAATTATTTAAAACATTACTTAATTTCATAGATATAATTAAAATTTAAAAATTTATTTATATTGTTTATAACAATTGGTATCACTTTTTGAGATGAAATACCTACATACACGTATTCAGCGAAAAATTTTACATAAGATGGAATAGTTTTCAACTCTCCTCCCTTTCATGTATACAGAAATTAATAGTAACTTCGTGAGATATGGTAATGTTAGCTTGGTTAAGTTTGATTACCTTGTGATAGGTGACAAAACGGATAACATTTGAGGTGTGAGCGAGCGAGGTTATGCGATTATATATTTATTGCATTCGGAGCCATGGCCTGAAATTGTTTCTTCCAGATATGTGTTAAATATATTTTTTAATCACTTCCGTTTTAAATCAGCTCGACAGGGTACAGAGACATCGACAAGTTTTGGGTTCAAGGAGAAGATAGAAGTAGTCCTTCAAAAAATATGAGAAAAATATAAGCTAGATGTGTGAAATTATGAAGGACGACGGACGCCGTAATTAAGCCCAAATCAGAAGTGCCAGATATGAGCACAAAGTCGAGGAGGGTGTTTTTTAGTAAGTAGGTTTCTGGCATCGACAACCTCAACAAACTTTGAACCGTCGGACAGCATCATAAAGATCGATTCAAACACATCAGTTCCGATACCGAAACCGGTCCCGTCTGGTCACAGAACTATCTGTCCGTCTATTCGCACACACCCGAAATGCATCAGTCTTCGACCAGCATTCGACCAATTTGTTGAAAAGATGGAAAGTTTCTCGGATGAAGAATTAGCAATAATTGCTATATGTTTGGGGAACATATAAAAAAGGGATACCGAACAAGAATACGTGACACTGTATAAAGAAATGCTTCGTGATGATGTAAATTTCATCAATATTTTAGGATGTCGTAAAATTGCTTTCCTGCCAAATATTATTTTTAAAATTAATGTCCATATATTTTGCATGCGACAAATCATATAAAACATTAAGTACATTTTCTCAAACATTCTATTAATTGTTCGTCAATAATTTTATTTTGTTCACTTGTACTTGTACCGCCTGTCATGTTCCCAACAAAACCAAAAAATTCGTCGCTGAGATTATAAAATCAGCAGGGCGAAAGACGTGTCGAAACCTGACTGCTCGGAAACTGTTCGTCAACTGATGAATGTAAATGCCGGCGGCATATTGTTATTAAAGAATATGTTGTATGACGGATTGTTCGGCTCGGCGCCGGGACTGTGACGAGACGTGACTGATGTGTTTGAATCGACCTTAACCGAGACTGCTAGGGGTTCTGCACATCTACCAGTACCAATGTGTATTACAAACATTTTTACACCCCCTCGCCCTGAATAAAAGTTGGATCATATTAGATCAGATTAGAAAAAGAGCGAACCGCTTCGTTTGAGATCGCTAGGTAGAGATACTGGGATACCTACATAACAACAATCAAAATTGATGAAGAAAAATGTCGATGACCTTGCGTGCAAGATTAACAAACTTGTTTGATTAGGCTAATTATATTTCAGGAACTAAGTCAAAATTTGCCTCTTTGGTGATCTTTATATTTTTCACTATGTTTATTGCCGTTCTACAGGGTGAGAATACAAACCAAACATTCAGTCATCATTTCCTATACACGTAAAACATGATTAACTCATTTAATGAATTTTTTGAGAAAACAGTTGATTATGGCATATTGTACTCAAACTAATAAAATATTTGAGTGTGTTGTGAACAATTACTTTCGGTTTCAGGAATCACAGCCAAATATCAAAGATATTACTATTTCGTCCAATAAATAAAAATCAATATCGAACTAGTCGAAAAACACTCTTATACTCTCCTTAAACTCTGCGAAAAGGAAGTTATTTAAAGTGAACACCATAGGCCACTACTTACGTCTTGTACCGGGTGGTCCAATAAGCCGATCTCGGCTATATATCAGAAACTGTTCATGTTATAACTTTAGGAGAAAAAATTCCTTAGTAAAAGTGGCCAAGAGAAATCGCTGGAAATAACTTTCAAGATTCTGGATTAACCGCTAGGGGGCGTAACCTGCGAAGAAAATTTTGAAAACCAGTTTTTTGGGAAATATGTCCAATTATACCAAGTGTTAAATAAGTAAACTAGAAAGATGCATAAATTCTGCACAAAGTTGTTCAAGTACTTTTTTTTATTTTTTCAAATAAAGGGTGGGGGAGAGTGGGAAAGTATTTGTGGATAAATACCTATAACTTTGGTTTGGATCAACCGATTTTAATGAAATTAGTGTCATTAGAAAGAGTGTGGATGAATTAATTCACATCTACTATAAAATACTTGCATTTAGTTTTAATAGTTGTAGGTAGAGGGGACTTTCAAATAAAAAAAATTAAAATTTGTTTTTCTTCAAAATTTTTAATGGAAACACCTATTTATTGTAAATTATAATGGAACTGGATTAAATTCGTAACAAAATGGAGCAAACCGCATGTTAATAGCTTTTGTTGAACTCGAGATATGAATAAAAACTCATAAACATAAGTAAGTATAGTATTGACACACCCTGTATTATAAATTACATTAAAAAACAAGTCAGTAGTTATTTTCAAATTTTTTTATAGCAGAAGAATCTTAATGTTGATACCTATTTTGTAAAAAATCGTTTTTTCGAAACTAAGTAGGCTACGACAATGAATTTGACGGGGAGTTCATATTGTTTATTTATTGACAGCAGTCAAAACATTTTTAAGAAGTGCTATATTATAATTCGAATTAAAGATTGCACTTTTTTCAATAGATATTAATATTGGTAATATTAGTAATTAATATCAAATTGTATGATATGATTGGAGTTTATTTCGAATGTCACCAAAATGCCGCTATTGCCTCACGTATATATTTTGTAAGATATCCTGACAGGAGACATTATGGCAAAGAATTATTTGAAAAAAAGGCAAAAATATTAAGAAAAACTGGTAGTTTTTCTCGTCCTTGTTTTAAACGACGTAGTAGAGTTATGACCGAAGATAATTCAATCAATGTTCTTGCTTTAATTGAACAGAATCCACATATAAGTAGTCCGAAATCTCTATTACTTTGCCACAATGTCTCCTGCCAGGAAATATTACAGAATATATACGTTTAAGTATATAAATACTTATCAATATTTTGACTTCTTCCTCTTCTTTATGTGCCGTCTTCTACCGAAGGTTGGCGACCATCATACGATAGGTTTCTCTGTTTTGTGCCGAATGAATTATGTTCGCAGCTTCTGGTATTTGAAACCATTCTCTCAATATTTTGACTGCTGTCAATAAATAAACAATATAAACGCCCTGTCAAATTCATTGTCGTAGCCTACTTAGTTTCGAAAAAACAATTTTTTTTCATATGAAATAACAATGGTCAAAATAGGTATCAACATTAAGAGTTTTCTGCTATAAAAAATTTTGAAAGTTCTGACTTATTTTTTAATTTAATTTATAATACAGGGTGTGTCAATACTACACTTACTTATGTTTATGCGTTTTTATTCATATCTCGAGTTTGATAAAAGCTATTAACGTGCGGTTTGTGCCATTTTGTTACGAATTTAATCCAGTTCCATTATAATTTACAATAAATAGGTGTTTCTATTAAAAATTTTGAAGAAAAACAAATTTTAATTTTTTCTATTCGAAAGTACTCTCTACTTAAGACAATTAAAGATGTAAATTAATTCATTCATATTCTTTCTAATGACACTAATTTTGTTAAAATTGGTTGATCCATACCAAAGTTATAGGTATTTATCCACAAATACTTTCCCACTCTCCCCCACCCTTTATTTGAAAAAATAAAAAAAAGTACTTGAACAACTTTGTGCAGAATTTTTGCCTCTTTCTAGTTTACTTATTTAACACTTGTTATAATTGGACATATTTCCCAAAAAACTGGTTTTCAAAATTTTCTTCGCAGGTTACGCCCCCTAGCGGTTAATCCAGAATTTTGAAAGTTATTTCCAGCGATTTCCCTTGGCCACTTTTACTAAGGAATTTTTTCTCCTAAAGTTATAACATGAACAGTTTCTGATATATAGCCGAGAGATCGGCTTATTGGACCACCCGGTACATTAAGAATATTACATTATTATTCCAATTCTGAATAAAAATTATTTTTTCCGAATCTGACTACTCGAAAAAGATCATATTCTTATTATTCTTATTCGAGACTTAGTCTTATTCGAGACAGATTAAAATGTCTAAAAATGCAAGTGGCTGAGACCACAAATCACGTTTTTCTTATTCCAGAGACCACTCATATGTTTTTTTTTTTCGATGGCTCTATAATATAAATATATAAGCCGGACTAAATTTAACGCTGTATCAGTTTTGGGACCTCAAAAGAGGTGGAAAAGGGTTTACCATTCCTACCACCTTCTTTCCACTAAAACACCCCTCTTATGTGGGAGAAATCGATTTACCCCACGAAAATTCGATATTTCTTGATCAGAGTGTCCTGTCGACAAAAATCAAAATGCATTTTAAAGGTGAAGAGTGCAGCTTTCGCATGTAATTTTTATATTTTGCCGAAAATGGATTCCGTTTCTCTAAATATCTTAAATAAATAAACTTTGCGCGATTTTTGTCATTTTTTATGATTCTCGAGATCAATAAAATTTATGACTTACTCATATTATGTCATTGACCGGAAGTATTGGAATTTCCATTGTTTCCAATTTTGGCAACAAATATGAGGCGTTTGAAATATGCCTAAAAAATAGCAGAATTTAAACTTTTACACTACAAAAGATCGCACTTCCCGAGAAATGCCTACACGAAGATAGTATTTGGTGGAATTTATAGCTGAAGTTGCGCAGTTTATAAAAACTTTATGCACCAACTGCACCGTTTTAGATTGTTCGTAATGTGAGAGTGTAAATTCAGCGGTTGCTCATCTCATGAAAATCATAAAAAAATGGCAAAAATCGCGCAACATTTATGTATTTAAAAGCTTTAAAAAATTTTGCATTAAAATACAAAAATTGCGTACAAAAACTGCACTTTTCACCTTTAAATTGCATTTTGATTTTTGTTCAAAATGGCCTTCGTACGGTTCCTTTTACACAAAAAATGCTAAGAAACATTTTTGTTCAAAATTATCTCAGCTACGACTGTAGTATCAGTGCATAGATTATTTACAGCACGGAAAAGATTAGGACTCATTTTTTTTTTAAGTTGAATATTTCGTTTTGATTTTTGGAGAAACTTTTACAGAAAAAATATTTATAAAAATACCAGAATGTATTTTTGTGCACTATTTTAGACTATTTTAGTATAACAAAATACAGAATTGTTCATGACTTTGATAACATAAAAAACACTTCTGGTCTTTACATGCCATTCACAAAAAAAAACACTACAGAAATTTGAATCCTTTTGGCAACGTCGCATTTAGTAACTATCATAAAGGACTAAAATAATTAAAATTTTAATTTCCTTAAGTTATTTTTTGAGAGATTAATGTTGTATGTGTTCAACTAACGTATATTTTCATGTTTTATATTCTATATTAGCGACTCCTTAATCATCTATCAACCCCTTAATAGCCTACGTATAAAAAAATGGATGTATGAATCTATAATATGTAAATTATACGCAAAAGAAAACACGGAACTAACTCTTAAAACGAAATTACTTACATGTTTTATACTACACAGCCAGCACTAAGGTGACACAATAAACTGTGAAAACGGTTAAAAAACCTTACTCCAGTAGATAGGAAATTAACAATGATAATTTAAATAATAATACTAATTTTCAAATATCAAAACAAAACTTCACGAATTGTATGACAAAACCACTGAAATTAAAATAATCAGATTTTATATACTACAATACACGGTCAACTTTTAAAAAAAAGTACCAACTGTATATGAATACCTTTGATCCAACTACCTATCCAACTGTTACCCTTCAAAGAAATAATTCCTATAAAAGATATTTAATGACCAAAAAAAAGTTGTACCAGTAAGGTGAATGTAAATAGGTTTTTGCAGGCAAAAAAATTCAGTTTAAAAGAATAGTGTTTAGCACTGATATAGTTGAGAACCCAAATATTACAAATCTAATAATAGCACAAATATAATAAAAATAGGATGATGGATGAGTTATGAAAAAAAATTAATAATCTCAATATTTGAAGTTTACATAAATAATAATCACAATAATTGTATTCCGTTATTCATAAAATACACACTTCTAGACCACATAACACAAAAAGCGATTGGGATATACAAATACTGACTTTCGGAACCTTATGACATAACTTACAAAAATAGAAAACTACTGTATAGTTAATTCGGGTTTAAAAAATATCAATACTTTTGACAGAAGGTAGACCAATAGATCTTAGAAAAGATATATTCGTCTACAAAAAAGATGTGGATATAAATTGTATAAGATGTAACTAGTCATTGTTTTTATAGATAAGGGTCAAAATCGAAATATTAGGTATTATTTTCTGTACTGGAATCTTCGAATTAATTTTCAGGGGAAAAATAGAATGTGAATAGATATTTCAGATAACGAAAAAAGGCTTCCTTTTGTTTTTATACCCAATAATAAATAAATAATTTATCGAAATATCGGTGGAAAACCGTACATTTTGCAGTTTTTTATAAATATAAATAAATCACCATACTCGCCATAATACTCCAGTCGTCAGAGACGAAAATGCCACCGAACCTCTAAAAATCATAGGAACAAGCTAAATTTTGTCAATCATATTAATTTTATGACCACAAAAAGATGCAAAAAACTTTTATCCCCGGGATTCCCCTAAAACCCCCTCCAAGGTGGGGAAAACGGAAAAAATTGATGTACCAAGAATCTGTACACCATAGAAAAGAATGTTTCGAATAAAAAATGTAGCTGAGATAATTTTAAACAAAAATGTTTAGAAGCATTTTTTGTGGAGAATGAGTTGTTGTCAGTTAGGCGCGCGAAATCAATGTTCAATAAAATTTGTATCAGCTCGACGGAAAAATTCGATATATTTTGATTCAAAATAACCTATCGACAAAAATCAAGGTGCGTTTTAAAGGTAAAGAGTTCAGCTTTCGTATTTTGCTGCAATTAAACTAAGATTTAATACAGGTATATTGACAAGTACTGGGATCGACTAAAACATTGTCTACTGGAACCCTGTAAAAAACTACTAAAGACTTCCGCAAGGAGAAAAGAAGAATGGATGAATGACGAGATACTCAATATGATCGAACAACAGAGGCAATTTAAAAACAAAGACAACAAGAAATACAGAGAGAAAAAGCACAAAATCAGAAAGATGAAAAGCAGGCAAAAGAAAAATACTTTGAAGAGAAATACAAAGAGATTGAAGACCTTTAAAATAAATATGATCTGTTTAACCTACACAAGAAAGTTAAAAAACTGTCAGGACTAAGAAAACAAAATCCTACTCGTGCAATTCTGGATAGACACGGGACTAGAACACATACGGATGAGAAATTACAAGTTCTATTATAACACATAAGGATGAGAAAGTACAAAGATAGGCAGAATATATCGACAAATTGTTCGATGATAAAAGAGGAAATCTGGAGCGCTTAGAACTTACGGCGGAAGACATATGTAGGTCCATATATTACAAAAGAAGAAATCTTACACGCATTAAAAACAATGAAGAGTGGGAAAAGCCCTGGACCTGACATGCTTCCTATATAAATCCTAAAAATTCTAGATGAGAAGCTCATTGATGTTTTAGTGACACACTTGAACCAAACTTATAGTTCAGGCGTATTACATCAAAGAGTGGTTAACGTCGATTTTTAACGTTTGTCTCCCTAAAAAGAAAAACGCAAGAGAATTTAGCGATTACCGCACCATTAGCTTGATGTCTCATGTCCTAAAGTTACTACTAAAATTCATCCATAACCGAATAGATCACAAACTGGACCTAGAAGTTAGTTATGCCCAATTTGGTTTTTGCAAAGGCCTAGGAACGCGTGAAGCTCTTTTTTCACTTAATATACTGATATGTACAAAGATGCCTGGACGTCAATCAAGATATATACGCATGTTTTATTGACTACAATAAAGCATTCGATACGACGAAGTACGACATAAACAATTAATGAATGTCCTGAAATCAAAGAAGATTGACTACAACGACCTCAGGATCATATCAAATTTATACTATAAACAGCGAGCAAAAGTACGTGTTAAGGAGCAGTTGTCAGAAGAAATTGGAATTAGATGTGGAGTGAGACAGGGATGCGTATTGTCGCCAATTCTTTTTAGTGCCTACTCCGAAGAGATCCTGAAAAACGCTCTTGAGGGTGAAACAGCTGGAATAAAGGTAACTGGAGTTCCCATTAACATTAGATATGCGGACGACATTGTGATAGCAGAAAATATTGAAGATCTTCAGAGACTGGTGACCAGAATAGCGGAGTATGGAGAAGTATGATCTAACAATGAATGTCAAGAAGACGAAATTTATGAGAATATTGAAAATTCGAAGAAATAACGAGAATCTTCTAATAAACGGAACCAACGTCGAACAAGTGGACAAATATCTGGGAACAATGATTAACTCCACAAATGATTAAATTCAGGAGATTAAAATAAGAATAGAAGAGGCTAGAGCAAATTTCAACAAAATGAGAAGAGTGCTATGTACAAGGGATTTAAAATTGGAACTAAGAGTTAGGTTGGCGAGGAGCTATGTTTTTTCGACTTTATTTTATGAAATGGAATCTTGGACGTTGAATGCGACATCCAATGAAAAAACTGGAATCATTCAAGCTGTGGATGTATAAAAGATTTCTGAAAATATCGTGGACAGAACACGTCACAAACAAAGAGGTTCTGAGAAGGATGTATAAAGAAATAGAAATTTTAAATACAATTAAAACAAGAAAATTGGAATATCTTGGACATATTACACGTGGAGAGAAATACACCTTGCTCTAACTGATTATGCAGGAAAAAATCCAAGGAAAGAGAAGCATAGGGAGGCGTAGAATGTCATGGCTGCGCAAGCAGAGAGAGTGGTACGGATGTATATCAAATGAACTTTTCAGACCGTCTCAAAAGTCCGAATAGCTATGATGATTGCCGACCTCTTGAAGAAGATTATACAGGTGTTAAATAAATAAACATGACGCAATTTTTTCTATTTTTTATGATTCTCACGAGATCAATACAATCTATCCCTTTCATTGACTGGTCACTGTGAAGTTTCGATTGCTAGAGCCTAACCTTTAAAACCTACAGCATAAAATTTTAGTTTTGAGTTTTGGCAACAAATGTGAGGCATTTAAAATATGCTTAAAAAACGCTGGATTTAAACTTTCACACAACAAACGATCGAAAACATTTAAAACTTTTTTTTTCAAATTACACTAGTACGTTTTTCAAAAAAACAAAACTTCTACAATAAACTACACTTAAAACCGTTTTCTTAAATGCATTTCCCGTGACGTGTGATCGATTGTAATGTAAAATATGCAATTCTGCGTTTTCTATTTCAAATGCCTTATATTTGTTGACACAACTCAAAATTGAAATTTCATGTCATAGGTTTTAAAGATTGATTCCTAAAACTGAAAATTTTACTACAACTTGTCAATGAAAATGATAAATTTTATTGACCTCTCGAGAATAACAAAAATGGCAAAAATCGCGCCATGTTAATTTATTTAACAAATTTATGAAAACTGAGTTTATTCTCGGCAAAATATAAAAATACATATGAAAGATGCTCTCTTTGCCTTTAAAACGCATCTTTAGTTTTGTCGATAGAACATTTGGGTCAAAAGATTTCGAATTTGTACCGTCGAGCTGATACAAATGTTAGTGAACATTGATTTCGCGCGTGTAACTGACATGCAAAACCGACCGACGGTCGCTTCAAGCGTTGTTTCTAAGCGAACGGCTCATTCTACAGGAAAAATGCTTATAAACATTTATGTTTAAAATTATCAGTTACATTTGGTATTTAAAACATGTTTTTCTAAGTGGCAAACTTTTTTATATCTTCTTTGGGCTCCCAAAATTAATATTCTCTGCAAAATTCAGCTTGTTCGTATGATTTTTAGGAGTCATCTCTCTGTCGACTGGACTATAAGTGACATGTATAATGTGGCGATCATAAAGCCATTCTAAGAAAATTTAAGTGTGGAAAATTTCAACCCGATCATCTATAAGATCTATATAGGCTTATAGAGCTTCTTTTTTCAAACGGCGACTTTTTGAATCGGAGCTTGGTATAGAAACATACTTGTGTTAATCTGTGGTAACTCCATAAAACGATAATAACTGCAAATTCTGCAATAACTTGTTTGCAGATATTTTAGTTATATTTTGAGCCATCAATATTTACATATTTAAGAAGTCAACAACAATTGCATGGTAATGATTTATAATTTATATAGGAGAGTGAAGGAACTAAGAAAAAAACAAAAAGCAAGTAAACGCCTTATTTGTTAGATGAGAATAATTGAATTATAAGTGACATCGAAAGAAAGGTTAAAACCTGGAAAACCTTTTGAAGACAACCGAGAAGAAAAAGAAACGATACTCCTAGAAAATTAAACTGGATCAAATATAAGAACATAAAAAACTCAGTGAAAATTCAATATGATTTGAAAAATATGAAAATGGAAGAACACCTGATAACCTACCAATGGACATAATAAATTGATTGAACAGGAAATATACATACACACTAAAAAACTTCTTTAATAGCATTTATAGAAGTGGCATTATACCACAAAATGGGCTCACCTCTACATTTATAGCCATCCCAAAGAATCGAAACGCCAACACTGCAATAGCTATCCAAGGATAAGTGTTTAATGAGTCATATGTTAAAAATGTTTCTGAAAATCAAACATCACACACTATAATCCAACTTTGAAAGACATCAGACACACCCAATTTTGGATTCAGAGAAGGTCTGGGAGTATAAGAAGCACTGTTCACATAGAATATATTGACACAACGATGCCTAGATATAAACCAATATGCCTACATATGTTTTAATAAGCATTCGAAAAAGTGAGACATGAGCAACAGATTCCAAACACATGAATAATCGTTATAACCAAGAGCTACAGTAAAAATTGAATAAAGTAGAAATAACATAAAAAGAGTGTCAGGCAAGCCTGTATTGTATTACTAACTGTATCTTTTAACCTATACTTAAAACACAGCATTAAGTCACTTGAAAACGAAAATATTGGTATAAAATTGAATGGAACTCCAATTAACAATATTAGATACAGAGATGATATTTTCATTGCAGAAAATATTAAGGATTTACAAAAGTCATTAACCAAAGTAATAAAAATAAGAAAAGGATATGGCCTCTCACAGCATAAAGAAAACTAAATTTAGGTTGTACTGAAGAAAAATATTAATAATATAAACCTAAAAATTAACAATGAGCATATTGACAGAGTCGAGAAATAAAGTATTTTTTTTACTTTTGTCAATATAAAAAACAATGGCGATTTGACCTTACATGATTGCATATTGAACATTTATTAGGTACTGCCTATAATTTAAAATCTCTAGATATCTGTATTAAAGTTTTACATGAAACCTATTCTATGAGTATTCATTCATAACCCTTTGGGTACTTTGCATTTCTAAGCATTAACCAGCCTTTAATAAAATCTAGTATCCAGGAATATGATACTAATTGAACTTTAAAAGTATGTTAATGGCTTCACAGATACAACAATTATTGTCTAATAACTTTAGTTTTATAAATAGCTTTCCTTCCAAAGAAGAATCCCCCATAAGAATATTGACAATGATACTATTTGGATAAATAAGCAGAAGTAGGATCTATGAAGGACCAATATCCTTCAGTGTACATTTAAATACCAGAATCCATGAATAAATACTGAGAAATAGTCTAGATGTGAGAAAAATATCTATTTAAGACAATTAAAAAAAACAACAGATTGGTCAATTCTAGGAAGTGTAAATGTACTTCGTTTTTATTTTAATTGATGTTGGTTAATCTCGCAATAATCAAACCAAGTTTTAGTAAGCTTTGGGGCTGCAGGTGCACAAATACCTTGCAAATCCTACAAATTATATTTCAAGAAGTAATATGAAGATATTTTTCGTTATGAAACATAGAAATGAATATCTTTTCAACCAAAAACTGAAAGAGGATTTGATCTGTATTAGAAATTAGTTTAAATCCCATTTAAACAACTAGTCATATGAAAAGGTTTAAATTAAAGTTAGCCAGTAAGCTACATATTTAAAGAGCAGACACTTTAATGAATTAGAAAAAAACTCAGTAAACAAAGTATAAAATAAATAAATAAAAGAAAATCGGTTATTCTAATATGTAATGCTTTGTTTAAGGAATTCGAGTGATACTGAAAGATGTGATTCAATATAATAAATAAACAAAATAAATAAAATGCAAGACCTGATTGATGAATATGATTCACACAGGTGTCCATAAGCCGAGTCGTTCTTGAACTCATATTACATCATAGTGAATCTCCCCTCCCGCAAAGAAGTCACTTGTAGTATACCAACATAAACATTACTAGTTTGTTTTGTACTTTATCGCTTAATTATGATAGTATGTATGTACTTAAAAAAAAGAATAATAAAGTTATAAATAGGCAATCCACGATACGAAAATGGCACAGCCCTCCGCCATATTTAAAATTCACAAGTCGTGCAAAGCTACACCCCGCCTACTCTACAGTTTGGAACGAGTTTACGCAACCCTTTGCTTAAATTATCTAAATTTAAATAGGTATATCACACGAATAAAAATAACCATGAAAATGCTGGTAAGTTGAAAATGTGGGTAAATTAATGTAAGCTGCGGGCACGTCATGAGGGTTTTATATTGATTTTAGGAAATATATTGATTTTAAAGGACAGGGTAAAACAATTGACGATTGTTTAGATATTTTGTTATCGACGCAATGGATAGGTGCATAAATTTTAAAGACGTCTGCAAATATTTTATATGATTTAATAGTAATTACCTTGCAACTGTGACACTATAAAAAACAAAAGGGTTAAATCCCCGAACAGGATAACTAAACACCACAACACTTCAGGTCGCCATGTCAGCAAATAATAGTCTATCTTTGTCGGTTTCGGAACTTCTCGGGGTAACTCGGGGTACAAAGAACCGCGAAGTCTTTGAATGTTTTTAGCGCACAATCGCGTTTTTCCCTTGTAAGACCTGCGGATATAATAAATGCACCGTTATACTTACCTTCCTGTACATAATTCTATTTCACACGGTTTGTGGTTAGATTAAATTATAGCATTAAATGTTAACTGAGAGAAATCATTGAAAGATTCTATTACGATGGGTAAAAGTATCACTTGAAATGTACTATTTGAATAAATACACCCTACGAAAGTGTGATTTAAAATTTAAAGGCGTATTGCAGTATAAAAATAATTAAGAAGTAGGTGGAATAATTAGAAACATGCAAGTTTGGATTAGGTTAATTTCTAATGTTCTATTAAATCTAAATCAAATAGCTTATGTCATGCGCCGTGAACAAGGGTGTGCGCAAAACGATTATATTCTAAAAACACTTACGCAATAAATTGTCCTTGTAACTAACTAGCAAGCCTTGCCTGACGTCTCACAAATTGTTTACTTGTAGCACATGTAAAAAAACATCACCAGTGTTGACAGAACACAATGTTGACGCTGCGCGGGGTACATTGGGAATGGGGTAGACGATGGACGACTCGTACGTGGGTAAAACAAGAACTTTCAGTGGTGCACACCCTTCTACCAACTAAATGGAACTCGGCGGCGAGCCCCGCGCAACTATGGCTGAGAATACCACCACCACACAGTCGCGGTGACCTTGGGAGTTGTGGATGCCCAAACGTTCAAATATTTTCTGGGTGCGGTGGTCGTTTAGACGTGATTTGAGAACATCTGGCCGACTAGATTGTAGTTCTTACATTGAGGGCTCGAACAGCGGCCCAAATTTACTATGCTGGGTGTGTTGCCGGCGAGATTATACGACACTCGACTGGGTGATTGCACCGAAACGGGGATACACGTGCACTCTTTAATGTGGGGTGGTTGACCCCCCAGAAAAAGAGGACGACTTTTTGACTCTTCGTAACACTTTTTTAGAAGAATGTTGCCCGTATGTATGTGCTTGAATATACGATGGTATAGGGGTGGGTGGAATTGAGATAAGGCAGTTTAGATTCAGTCCTCTAGAAAGTTGATGATGCATTATTTTCAGAATTGTTAAGTGAAACAGGTGTGATTTATATCATTTTAATAAATGTATATCTATAAATCATAGCACCACAATTATTAATTCAAAAGTATTTACATCCCCAGTAAATATGGTTAGTTAACTCATTTGAATTATTAAAATTACATTGATTAAAAAATATGTTTATACAAAATTTGTATAAATAGGTATATTTTTATATTTTTTATAATTTGTTTGTTATAAACATTTAAAATATAAAGTATTTTTAGTTTTAGTCAATATTTCGAGTTTTGTATTTTTTAAATGTAAATAGTTTCATAAGACTTAAAAATCCAAGAACAGGTCAAATTATAATTTTACTGATATACCAAAAAGTTGAAAATTTTAATTTTATATTATAAGTAGATAATGAAGCATTTGATAGCAAATATCAGATAAAGCAATTCACAAACCGAAAACTCAAGTACGTTTTGCATGATATTCTAGTAAAATAGTATGGGTAGGTATTGTACATTACCTAACTTTACAAATGGTAGTTTTTTATTAGGACGGTCTCTTAAGGACTTGATGTTTCCACTAGGACCCTACTATTTAAAAGTGATATTTGTGATACATTTTTGCATTAGAACAAGAAATTCTTTGATACGTGATTTTGACTATGATTTCTTCTTCTTGTAAGTGCCGTCTCCCAATCGGAGGTTGGATATTATCATCACTATCTTTACTTTATTTGCGGCTACTCTGAAGAGTTCTATAGAACTGCATTTAAACAAACCAGTCCCTTAAATTCTTCAACCATGACACTCTCCTTCCTATACTCCTTCCTCCTCTTATCTTTCCCTGTATTATCAGCCTTATCAGTTCATATCGCTGTCCTCATTACGTGTCCCAGATATTGTAACTTTCTTATTTTATATTATAAGTAGATAGTGAAGCATTTGATAGCAAATATCAGATAAACCAATACAAAATCCGAAAAGTACTCGAGTACGTTTTGCATGATATTCTAGTAAAATAGTATGGGTAGGTACATTTCCTAACTTTACAAAGGATAGTTTTTTACTAGGACGGTCTCTTAAGGACTCTACTATTTAAAAGTGATATTTGTGATAAATTTTTGCATCAGAACAAGGAATTCTTTAATACGTGATTTTGACTATGATTTCTTCTTCTTTAAGTACCGTCTCCCAATTGGAGGTTGGATATCATCATCACTATCTTTACTTTATCTGCTGCTGCTCTGAAGAGTTCTATAGAACTGCATTTAAACCAGTCCCTTAAATTCTTCAACCATGACAGTCTCCTTCTTCCTATACTCCTTCCTCCTCTTATCTTTCCCTGTATTATCAGCCTTAGCAGTTCATATCGCTGTCCTCATTACGTGTCCCAGATATTGTAACTTTCTTGTTTTTATTGTGTTTATTATTTCGCATTCTTTGCCCATTTCTCGCAATACTTCCGTGTTAGTTTTCTTCTGTGTCCATGCTATTCTAAGCATCCTCCTGTAACACCATATTTCAATGGACTGTAACTTATTTATGTGTTCTTTCCTCAATGTTCAGGTTTCAAGTCCATATTGCAGTAACGAAAACACGTAGCATCTTAGTGCTCTTACTCTCAGTTCTAATCTAAGATCTTTTTTGCAAAGAATTGTTTTCATTTTTACAAACGCATTTGTTGCTATTTCTATCCTAGCTCTTATTTCGGTTGTTTGATCATTATTGTCTGAAATCCAGGTTCCTAGGTATTTGTATTTATCAACCCTTTCTATCGGTTGACTATGATTTACATATACTTATTATCTTTATTTTATGTCGTAAGATTTTTCGTTTAAAAATAGGTAATTGTCTTTTATCCCTTATAGTATGTGTAGGCAAACGCGGATACAGAAGGAAGTCTATGAGACTTTAGAGCCCCCTATTCTATTTAGTTTATAAATATTATTTTTTTAACGTTTTACGAATGTCCTGACTTCAGCAAATGAATATCACTACTATAAATTATCATTGTGTGTAATTACTTTCAACTACGCAGAATGTTTGATTTGAATACTTCTGTTTTATTTATCTCAACACTAACAGTCTGAAAAGAGACTTGCATCTTGGGACAGCAAGTGCGGATTGGGATTCAATTTGCCTTTTATTAAAATAAGGCAATATAAATCAATTTCAAATTGGAACTATGGAAAATATCGAACTTAGTAAGGAAGTTCGTTTCGGTTCGTAAATGCCTCTTTGTCCGCTTCTCGTCGATCGATGATGATAGGGTTAATAAATGTTGAAGTTGTGGAGTAAAAGTGACGATTTATTAACAGCAACTCGTAATTACACAATATGGTGTTCGTTCGGTAACTACTCAATATTGACTGTGTTCATTTGAACTCAAATCCCCCAATTTATAATCTCACACATAATAGATACATAAGCACCTTAGGTCATTGCTTCGTTCATATCACACCACCCAACTGTTGCTTATAATACAATTTAATCTACGCCTTAATTGCGACACTTAGGAAGTTCAATTAGAAAATATTATTATTCGGCAATTTATTTAGTTGTAGGCAAATGAACCAATTAATAAATTATCACACGATATGGTTTTGCAATATATATAATGCAAACTTATACACGGTGAAACTATAAAAGATTAAGAAGTTAAGAATAATGTGAGATTACAAATTAAGGGGTTAATTTGTGATTGAACAACTATCATTCCCAACTTTAATACGTGTGAAGACGCATCTCAGATTCAAGATGAAACATGAAAAACTAAATGGTTTGGAGTTACTTAACATTTATCGCAACAGTAATTCGAAACCAAAAATAAAATCAGAAACCTTTTTTGCAAGAAAACATCCTAGAAGACTATAACGACAGTTACTGTAAATTTGCTAATATATAATTGATTTTAAGGATTTAAATTTTAGGAATTATCCTTCTTTATGTTGTCTTCGGTGTTAATTATACAATTTACAATATTAACTACATTAGATTGTAATTAAGCTATATAAATATTGATTTTAAGGATTTAAATTTTAGTTGCAATTCGATTCATCCTTTTATGTTGTCTTTGGTAAAAATTATTTTAATTTACAATGATGATAATAATAATAATAATAATAATAAAGCTGTACTCCTCGCGACGTCCAGATGTGTACGAAAATTTCTGGGAGATACTCCAATATACCAAGTCACCTAGGGCTCGATAACATGGAAAGAGTCCCACCAGAGCTCAATCCTTTTGATACCGTAGGTATCTGGGATGAGTGAATTTTCCCCTTAGAGGGAGTGTGAGCCGTATGGCTAAATCTGAGATAATAATAATAATTTGTTGTATATGGACGATTTGAAATTAATAGCTTCCATTCAAATCCTCCTAGATCTGATCCTACAAACTGTAGAAACCTTCTCGAATGATATTAGTATACATTTTGGACTAGACAAATTCCGTGTTCTAAATATAGTCAGAGCTAGGTTGAGCCGGGAGCGTGGAAAATTGACCATAAGCAAATAAAAACGGGGATAACTACAGAGTTTATACGAGGGTAAAACAGCTGCCTCGTTCACACCTTAACAGTAAAAAATTGTTTAAGGTACCAAACACCTACGCACGTTCTGTGCTTAGCTATTCATTTGGTATTGGTAAGTGCAGCTAAACGGATATGGAAAAGCGAAAAGTACGAACACACCTCACGTAAAAACAAAAACATCATCCCACTAGTGTATTTGAAAGAATGACATTACCACGGTATTTAGGAGGAAGAGGACTTATGGATTATGTAAATGACCCTGGGACCGCATTGTGCTCACAAACCCAACAGTGGCACATAGATCAGATCTCATCTTAGTTATTAAATTAACAAAACAAACTCACTAATTGATGTGGTGATACCTAACTATAATAATATTTGTGCTATATATAACGAAAAGATCGCCAAATAAAGAAATCTGGAAATTCAAATACGAAGAATGGAAGGTACCCAGACAATAACTTTTAATCTCTCTACTACTGGAGTCACTCCAAAGAGCCTCCTAGAAAACATAAAAAAGCTCAATCCTACCAGAGCTTAATCCTTTTGATAATGTAGGCATCTGGGATGAGCGAATTTCCCCCCTAAAATAGTGAGGGTCGTATGGCTAAATCTAAAATAATTATAATAATAGTAATATTTTGGTTAACTCTAGTCCCCCTATTATGAATCTCTAGATCCACGCCTGCGTGTAAGTAATGGTTTCAGATCCATATGTGAGTACGAGTCTTAAGGTTTTATATATTTTGCATTTCGTGTTTTTTTCTTCTAATCTTATTTGCTTAATTAGTCCATGTATTTTGTTTTAACTTCATTGATATTCAAACCACTTTTTTGTGTAGCTCGTTCTATTTGTTTAAATGCCCCTATCTTTCTCTTCTTAATCTTTTTTCTCAATTACACCGACATCATCTTCAGAGGCTTGTTTTGTGCACACTTTTATGAATTATCGTTTCTCGAATATTAACTGTCAAGTCTCTTATTATTTTCTCAACTGTGATGTTAAATAGTGTGTATGATAAAATCTATCTGTCGTATACCTACCTCTTATCACATATTGTATATTGTTTCCTTCGCCAATATTATTAATTGTGTAGGCACTAAATTCTGTCATCTCTTGGATTAGAAATTTTTAATTTATATTTGTATTTATAATTATCTTTCAAATTTTATTAAGAATATGGTGTTTGCCGATGCTGTATTTACTTGTTTTCTTTTTTTTAGGATCTGTCCTAAAATAAATATCTGATATATTGTTGAGTTTTGTCTGCAGATGCACCTTGGAATTTGGGTCGTTCAAGTACCGCAATTTAGGGTTGTGGGGGTCTTGTAGAAAGTTACCGCATGATACTAAGACTAAGAAGATAAGATATTGCGCATAAGTCGTGACGTCATTGGAGAGTTTGACGTTCGAAATGTCAGTTTTTTGTATGTATCAATAAATAATCTTTAATAAATAGTTTGAAGATATTCTTATGTGTACGATTATTGTAATTACTAAACCTCCTAACTTATTTTCGTCTAGTAATTTCATCACAGAATGCATATAAATCCCATTTAACTTTAACAAGAATTCAAATTCTTCTCTCCAATGACGGCATGCGCGAACACGACCTATTTTGTGCTACGGGAAGATCCTATCTTGTTATTATAGTATCATGAGTTACCGTACATTACAGGGACGGGAGAGAGCTTTGAACAAGGGTATACGTAACATTATATATATATATATATATATATATATATATTATATATATATATATATATATATATATATATATATATATATATATATATTCAGGGATTCTACAGTCAACCGTTTCTATCTCTCTCTGTTGCCCCGTTCTCCATCGTTTAGGCCTCTCTTACTCATGGCGTCGTCTACTTCGTTCCTTCAGGATCTTCGATGTCGTCTTTTTTTCCTCCTTTCTATAGAACTACATTCGGTTATTCTCTTTATCCATCTGTTGTCGCTAGTTCTTCTTACATGGCCATACCAGTTTAGTCTTTTTTGTTCTATATATGTTAGTATGTCTGTTGCTATTGATATTATTTGCTTTATTTCGTCGATACTTCTCCTATCCATTTTTGTTACCCTGTAGCATCTTCGCAGGCAGTTGCTACTATCTTACTGCTGTTTTTCTTGTTTATTATCCAATTTTCAGCCCCATATGTAATAATACTTCGCACTAATGTTTTATAAATCTGTGTTTTTGTCTTCATATTTAGGTGTCTATCCCACCATACTGAGTTAAGTTGTCGGATTGCTGTTCTTGTTTGTCCCAATCTTTGCGTAAGTTCTTCCTCTGTTGTTGCTTTTTTCGTGATTATAAACCCCAAGTATTGAATTTGTTCTTTCCTTTGATTGTTACGTTGTCATCAATCTGTAGATCTTTTATGTCTTCTTCACTTGTAGATAGGTACTCTGTTTTCGCGAGGTTAAAATCTAGGCCAGCCTTGGTATATTCTTCTTGTAATTTCTTCATCATTTAGCTGAGGTCGTCTTAGTCATGTGCAATCACTACTTGATCGTCTGCAAAGCTTAACGTATATAGGTATTTGTTCCGTACCTGTACTCCCACGCCATTTTTTTCCATGTAGTCAAGGCTTTCGCTAAGTATATTTTGAATAGGGATGGAGATGTGGAACAACCCTGCAGGAGTCCTTTTGTTGTGTTGAAGTTTGGTTATTTTTTTACTTAAATAAGAAAAAATGAAATAAAATCTCCCAAGTTGACAATCCTTTTTGTTTATGTTGCCATTTTGTTCATTTTCTTTATATTTTACGGGGAATACACAGAAACATGTTGCTGTAGTCAGTGCTGTTAAATTAAATTCACACTGTAATGTCAGGATCCAGCAGAAGCTAATCTGGCATGGAATCGTATTCATTTCCGTTAATCGCAATGTTTCTTGCAGGTAATTAAATGCGCTGACGAGTGCCGATGTTCCCACTCGTGGAAATCTGTCTTTTCGAATTCCCTGTAGCCAACCTGCCCAATTCCTCCAATTCCAAGTAAGCTTGTGGTACCTGGTCAGTTAGATAACGAATTATGCAAGTTTTTACTATTTCTTATGAGGTTGTCCGATGATCTGTCGCCTCCACTAAAAGGATGAAAGAAGTACTCTATGATTTCTTTTGTCCATCACTACAATGCGACCTCAAGGACAGAATATGTGCAATCAGTAAGAGATCTATTCAACATCCAACAATAGTGCATCTCACAGCGACTTGCTACCAAAACCTAAATGAGCTTCTTTGCATTGTGCGCTATTGGATATACGATCCAATAAGACGAAGCGGATAAGACGAAGTTTTTGTAAGTAGTTTAATAATTCCAGAACCTTCTTTGTCTGCTCTCTGGATGCCAGTATTAACAATATCTGAATGGATGTTAAACCTATGGACAGAGGAGTGGTAAATAAAATTATTGTTTTACATAGCATGCCATTCGTATCAAAATATTTAGGAAATCCATCATTAGAGTTACGACATAACCTGGAGCAGATAATGGATCTGATCACCTGAACCTTTTAGTTCCTGATGCAAGAGTTAGGCTAAAACGAATAGAGAAAAAACATCAGCAAAAGAATTTTACTATTTCAGATGTCAACAAAACCAAAATAAAAAATTATGTTAACAATTACATGACAGGAATGAGAATAACCGAACGTGTTGAGAAAACGTAGGGAATTATTCCGTACGCATCTGACTAAGATAATAGAAATCATAGTGTAACTAATTGATTCGAAGGATGACTGAAGAAATACTATACCTTATGGAACAAAGATGGCAATACAATGACAAGGCAGATGGATATAGAAGAACACAAAGAGAAATAAAACAAAAAAATACGAGCGGCTAAAAGAAAAGTGGATGGTGGATAGACGTTCAGAAATGAAAGAGTTGGAAAAGAAGTATGATATGGTCAATTTGCAGCACAAGAAAGTTCGTAGTTGCTAGCCTGTATAATAAGAAAACTCTAATACTGTAGTACATAATGGAGGAAAAGCTATTATTGATGAACAAGAAATATGTGAAACATTAAATAACTATGTAACTTAATTGTTTCAAGTTGACAGGCCAAACATAAAGAGCAATGCAAATCAAGAAACACCTAAAATTTAAAAATCTGAATTTCTTCATGCAATACAATCTGTCAAAACCAAGAAAGCAACTGGACAAGACAACGTCCCATATGAACTCTAAAAATAATCAAGAGGACCACATCAATGGTCTAGTTAAGCTTTTTAGTGATATTATACTACTGGTGAAATACCTGAGGAATGGCTGAAGACTGTTGCTATAGCAATTCCGAAAAAACAGTGAACAAGAAAATGCGACAAATACATATTAATAAGTCTGATAAGCCACACATCGAAAATGATTTTTCTTCTTATTATTATTCATTGCGAAAGAGACCTAGATAAAATCCAGTTTGGATTTAGGAATGCGCTCGGTACCTGTGAGACACTTTTTGGGTTAAATAAAAAGTAAAATAGTAAAAGTTTAGTATTGTAAGTATAAAGGCTCGTGTTTTATTTATTATGAAAATCTCTTAAAACAATAACAAAGTTATTTGGCCAACTTTCCGGTAATGTTAACATTATAATTGTTACTTTTCGGTAAAAATGGTCACTTGGTTGTTACGTAACGTGTCAATAAGGGGAGAAGGGTACTTAAAAACGTTACAGTGCGTTCCATGGAGAAGGGGGAGTCAAAAATCTTCAAAAATTGCGTTACGTAATACTTGAACTCCGCTTCTGCCAAAATGCTATTTTTTCGACGTATGGTCTTAATCTTTCATAAATCATGTTGGATAAGATACTATCTAATGCTGTGTTTAGGAGCGTGATTTCCCTGCAGTTTCCATATTCCTAGCGGTTTCCTTTTTATGATAATGGTAGAATTATGCCACTTTTCCATTTGTCGGGTAGTTTATTGTTCACTTATATATTGATTGCTAGCTCATGTATTGCATTTATTCTGATTGGTCTTCTCCTTATTATTCTTTAATTTGTCTAGTGCCCCTCTAACCTCATCTATTTTTGGGGGAGTTTTTACCTGTGATCTTGATTGATTTTAGGTTTTGCCTCCTTTTTGTCTAATTTTTTTTAGTTAAGTTTTTCCTTGAACTACCCTGTGCATCTTCTTAGTGCTTCATGCTATTCGGTCAAGATATTTTCTTCCTTATCTCTCCACATCGATGTTCTCAGTTTTAATTAATTTCTGCTTATTTTTATTGTTTGGTAGAATTTTGTTCCCTCTGCTGTTTTACTTAGTTTCTGCACTTGTCGAAGTACTCCATTCATATTTTTCTTCTTCTTTTTTCAATGGATTTTTTCTTAGTTGCTTATATTTCTCTTTTGCTTATATAGTCATGTGTCTCTGCTGCATACGTACATACGCTTTGTTTTTTTCCAGTATTATCCCCTCCAGTTGGCAGATAGGGAAATACCTCCCAAATATGGATAGTACCGGGGAAAAGAAATACCCGGAGTGGACCAAAACTAGCACGCAATGTGTGATCCAGAGTGGGCGACTGCAAATAGCATCTGTGTCCAGAGTATCGGATAAAAACGACCCTGGTAAATAATTTCAAAGAAAAACTACAATGAAAGCAAAAGAGAAACAGCAAATAGTCCCCGGCAGATCTTAGATAATCAAGGGGGGCGAAGAATCCCCGGGAGGAATAGTTTAATATTTTAAATACTGACCTCAAGATTGCAATATGGAACGTTAGAAGTTGAGTAGAGAAAAGGTTTTTAGATTGATTGGAGACTTTGGACTTGGAGTAAGGAACGACAGGGGTAAGAGAACGACAGGAACTGACATCAATTCTGATCATAATCATGTTGTTGTAAAAGTGCTCGCAAGATGGAAACTAATAAAGAAACAAAAACCTCAAGACAAACTAGACATTCAATTATTGAAAAACGACACCATAAAATAGACAATACACAAAGAATCAAATAGAAATTTATTTAATATTGACCACCATAGAATTACCGAGTCCGATGACGTAAACGTCCTGTGGAAAGCTATTGAAGAGCAAATGAATAACGTAATAGAAAAATACGTAAAAGCAACACCCAAAAATATCAAACAGAAATGGATAAGAGAAGATATTTTAAAACTAATGCATCAAACGGATCCAAAGATGACAAGGACGGAGAATATAAAAGACTAAATAGAATAATTCGAACAAAAATAACCAAGACAAAAGAGAAATAGATGAAAACAAAATGCATCGAAATAGAAGAACTGCAATAAGGACATAATTTTTTAATTTACATAAAAAAGCAAAAGAGTTCACATCGACTAACAAGAGAACTACCTTGCAAAATATGTTGAACACGGATGGTACACTGCTAGAATCGACCGAAGAACAACTAAAAGAATGAGAAAACTAAAATAATGGAAAAACTAACTTGCTAGAACCAATATTCATCCCACTACCGAAAAAGCTAAACCCAGAACGCTGCAACCAGTTCCGTCTGATAAACCTTATGAGCCACAGAGTAAATGTTTTTTAAAAGTCGTACATAACCAAAACGTACCTCAACCTTGCACAATAAATGGGCACATCCTAGAACAGGTCAATAGATTTAAGTACCTGGGATGTTGGATCGATAGCAGCCTAAATCCTGATCAAGAAATAAGATCGAGAATAGAACAGGCTAGAAAATCCTTCGAAAAAATAAAAAAAACTGCTTTGTGATTCTCGAATAAAACTCGAAATTCGACTACGTTTATCAAAATGCTACGTCTGGTCGACTCTTCTATATGCAGTTGAAACGTGGACCCTTAAAACATCAACCGTAAATAAATTGGAGGCCTTTGAAATGTGGATCTACCGGAGAATACTCAAAATTTCATGGACATCGCATACCTCAAACGAAGAAGTGCTGCATAGAATAGGCAAGGAAAGAGAACTTTTTAACACAGTAAAAGTAAGAAAAACATCATACCTAGGCCACATACTGAGAAATAATAAGTACCAATATGCCCAACTTATAGTGAAAGGAAAAATCGAGGGAAAGAGAGGCCTAGGAAGGAAAAGACTATCATGGCTCAGAAACATCCGACAATGGACAGGGCTAAATTTTGAACAGCTAATAAGAACAGCTGAAGATAGAGAAGAGTTTAAAATTGTAGTAGCCAACCTCCATTGAGGAGAGGGCACTTTAAGAAGAAGAACCAAATCTACAAAAAGGATGGATTCCGAACCGAATATTTGGATTCAGAGCCAACGTGGTAATGACTTAATATTAGAACATTTGTAAGAAGTCGGTTTGCATGGGAAAACATCAAACTATCAAAATCAAGAAACTGCTATGTGATTTTCGAATAAAACTCGAAATTCGACTACTTTTTTTATCAAAATAATACGTCTTGTCGACTTTTCTCTACGCAGTTAAAATTTGGAGCCTTAAAACGTCAACGGTAAATAAATTGAAGGCCCAAACAAAGTACTGCAGATAACTTTCTAATGGTTCTACGTACATAAGAAAATTATCTACTAGAGTTTCAGAACATTTGAAAAGACCAAACTCTTCAAGTTTAAGTCAACACTTGTTATCCAGTAAACACAATTTTAACATCAATACTGGTTCATCATAATACTCAAATTAATTTAAATTGTACTAAATTTAAACCTATTTTAAAAATTTTTATTATAGATTCACCTCGTAGAGACCCAGCCCGGCTGTTTAGACTTTCTGCACTGAGTATATCCATTAAGAATTTATTAATTTTATACTTTGATCAACATTACTACCATTGTATTCTTCAATAATTTACAAAACTAGCTTGCTCAGGTTCAATTGATCTATAGTTGGCTTTATTTACACTTTCCACACCTCTTCGTAATTTAGATATAACATCTCCACAGTTGTATATTTCAATATCTCCCACTGTTGGTCGGTTGGTCTTGAGTAATGCTTTGACATATTAATTTTATAGTTCTCCCATTGATTGTGGGTTCAACCGAACTACTTGGATTATACATTATACCCCATTTATATACTTTGCTTTCAATTTTGATTTTCAATTTTTAGTATTTTAATTACATAGTCAGATTTCTTCTTTTCTACAGTATTAATAGTGCTTGGTAGACCTCTTAATTGTAGTCAACGACCCACTGTCTAATATATTGTTTAGTCTATTTCTTGCATTCATACTTTCTTCTTCTTTAAGTGCCTTGTCCGTTGCGAACGTTGGCTATTAACATGGCAATTCTGATCTTGTTTGCGGCGCTTTTAAATAGTTCGACCGATGTGAGTCCGAACCACTTCCGCAGATTTTGGAGCCACGAGTGTATTCTCCTGCCTGGCCCTCGCTTACTGTCTATTTTTCCCTGGACAATCAATTGCAGCAAACGGTACTTATCGTGTCTCAATATGTGGCCTAGATATTCAAGCTTTCTTTGTTTAATTGTATTCACGATTTCTTTCTCCTTTCCGATTCTTTGGAGTACCTCTATGCTGGTGACATGTTCGGTCCAGGATATACGAAGAATGCGTAGGTACACCCACATTTCGAATGCTTCTAGTTTTCTCGTGAGCGTCTCCGTCAGTGTCCAGGCCTCTCCACACCATACAGTAAGATCGGAAAAATGTAGCATTTAACTAGACGTAGTTTTTGGGGAAGAGACAAATCCTTGCTTATGAGGAGCTTTTTCATATTGCTAAATGCTGCTCCAGCTCGTTCTATTCTTGCCTTAATTTCTGTGGCCTGTTCCCATTTTGCATTTACGTTGGTGCCAAGGTACACATAAGATTCTACATGGTCAATTAGTATGTTACTTATCCGTAATTGTCGAGCAGGTTGTTGCTTTTTGCTTATCAGCATCCACTTTGTCTTCTTGAAGTTGAGGCTCAGGCCATATTCCTCACTAACTGAATAAACTCTTTCCATTACCTGCTGTAATTCGTCTATGATACTGGCAAGGATCACCGTGTCGTCGGCATATCTTATATCGTTCGTTAACTCGCTGTTTATTTTTATGCCCTTTATGAATACATATTGAATAGGAGTAGGGATAATATACACCCCTGATGGACACCTCTTTTGATCTGCACACCTTCATTGGGTTCGTTGCCAATTTTTGCTCTCGAGTTCCAAGTGCTTTCCGAAAACCAAACTGCGATCTATCAATATTTGACTCACATTTGTCATATATTCTTTTATGAATGATCTTAGTGAATGCTTTAGTGACATGATTGATCAAGCTTATAAGCCGGTATTTATCACAGATCTGGGCATTTGGTTTCTTCGGGATTTTAATAAATGTTGACTGCAGCCAGTTCTCCGGGATTTTACCGCTATTATATATGTTGTTAAAAAGTACAACTAGATTATCAAGGAACTGTTTGTCTGATTTACATAGGATCTTTAATATTTCGCAGGGTACATTGTCCGGACCTTCTGACTTTTTTAGTGCTGCAATGGCATCTTCTATCTCCGATTTAAGGATTGAAGGTCCTGTTTCTCCTTCTCCATATAGGTGATCATCAGTGCTGTCAGATGCAAATAATTTTTCTATTTATGATTTCCATGTTTCTAAGATCGTTGATGGCTCCGAGATAAGATTTCCATCACTGTCTTTTATGCTGTCGGGTGAATTATTGAATTTCTTCTTGTTTGTCATTGATTTTATTTTTTTGTGCATATTGTAACTGTCGTATTTTCGTTCGTATTGTTCTATTTCCTTGCATTCGTTGGAAAACCATTTTTCTTTGGCTTCTCGAATTTTACGTTCTTATGATTTTGTGGATCTGCTGATATTTTTCTGCATTTTTATTCTTGAATTTACGTCTTTCATCCATCATATCTATTATCTCATCAGACATCCATTCTTTCTTCTTCCGTCTGTCACGCTTTAATAGAGTTGCGCTTGTTGTTTGGATTGCTTTCCTCGATTTATTCTATCTCTCTATTATGTCCGACGTGTTCTCGTTAATGTCGTTTATTTTCTTTCCTAGTTGTTCTCGTACTTTTATTTCGGTTTCTGGGTTAGTGAGTTTCTTAATATCGATTTTGTTTAAATTAGATCTTTTCTCGATCCGTTTTACTCTTATGACCATTCTGCACTGCATACCAACAGATTGGGGTCCGTAGGAACATCGGCACCTGGGTACGTTTTTGATGATTTTATCATGTTTTTATATCTTGTTGGTACTGCTATATAATCTACCTGATTCCTTATGATGTTGTCAGGTGAGTCAGCGGGGGATTTCCATGTGTAAAGTCGACGTTTGGGGAGCTTGAAGAGTGTATTACTTAACAGCAGGTTATATTCCAGGCAGAAGCATATAAGTCTATCACCTCTATCGTTTCTCTCCGCTAGGCCGAAGTTTCCCACGATCTCATTCCCCTTGCCTCTGCTAACCTTTGCATTGAAATCTCCCATCACTATTGTTACTTCATGTTTTTTTGTCATTTTCATCAGGCTTCCCAGTTGTTCGTAGAATTCTTCGCTGGTTGCCTTATCTTTATCTGCCGTTGGCGCGTATACCTGTAATATGTTAATATCCACCAGTGTTGCTCGAATTTGTAAAAGCATCATTCGATATGAATGGGGAGTGAAAGATTTTACTGCCAAATTATTATGTGCGGCAACTATTATTGCGGTGCCGTTTCTGTGATGTGTTGTGTTGTTTCCAGCATAGTAAACTTTATATCCAAGTATGTCGCATTGTCCAGAGTTTTGCCAGTGTGTTTCACTAATTCCCAATATATCAAGTTTTAATCTTTTCATCTCTTTTACAATGTTATGAGTTTTGCCACTCTCGTACATACTTCGTACATTCGAAGTTCCAATCCTTAGGTGTTAAGGACTTGCTTCCTTTTTTAGGCCGTAGGGATTTTGCTGGCTGACGACCAGGGAGACCCTACTATTTGTTTATGTGCATCCTCCCCTGCCGGGTCTTAGGATCCGATCACCATGATCAGTAATGTTTTTGTTATCGTAGTGTATTGCCATGATAACTATTCTAGGAAATTCTTATGGGGTGGTTTTCCGTTTCCTTCTCCATCGCAGTACCAGAACCATTTAAACTGCTCCAGTCATGCTTGTAGTAGTCCAGTTTCAAGCCGATCCAGGATCATTTCCTTTGCGCCTTGAGCTGGTACTGATGATCGCTGCTGCCCTTCATCAAGATATCACTCGGTGAAATTTTCGCCATATCTGGCTACCCTCTCTTAGTTTGGCCTGTTGACCAATGCAGTTGCCCGGGGTGTGGCACGTGGAGCCATAAGTGAGAGTTAGGTATCTTATGAGGACCAGTTACCTAGAACCATCTCCCGTCTATGACGCTCGATGTGGTCGTTCCAATAAAATTCATACTTTACGTCGACTAATTATTATAGACAGGTTTGAGTGTGAGATCTGGATTATGCAATCTACTTAAAATATTCTATATAATTTCATATTTCATCAGTTGACTTCCTATAGTAGTGTCAGTTGGACCTTTGGTCAATGCTTAGTTTCATAGAATGTTGCAATGTGCAGATCACATATCCATAATTGTGACTGCCCATCCAAGCTGTCATATGTTTCATGTCACCTCAACATTCCCATCTCCAACATTTAAGATCGGGAGCCATTCTATCTCCGGTTTCCGAACATAATGTAGCTTCGCGTATTTTTTAAATTTTAAAGTATTTGTCCTTGTGTGGTGTAGTGTGTTGTACAATTTTATGTTTATAACATTTTATTCTTGTTGGGTAGGCTACAATTGACGAAGTAAGTCTAAAACGTTAATCAGATAAAAACTTTTATCAACCATCAACTTCGAGTTTTTATCAAAGTTTTATCAAAAAAAACGTTTCTTGGGTTATTTCAGATGCCCCTGAAGATGCTGTAGGAAGCGAAAGTACTTGGGCAAAATTTTAAAATTGTGCTCGATATCAGCCTTTTATTTGATAGAAGTGTACTAAATATTTGTTCCGATTTTAAAGATGAGGACGAGAACTAATAGAAGAAGTAAAGGAAACACAAATATTCTTCTGGAAGCAGTTATATAATAGGAAGACAATCAGATTTACCATCAATAGTGGAAAAAGATCTTAATCACATTCTTCAGTTAGAAAAAATGTTTCATGGTCTAACACGTGAAAGACTTCAAACTAGCTTACGATGTAGCTAAAAAAAGAATAATATTAAAATAAGATTTAATATTTTAAAGAGACAACTGATAACGAATGGTCGGCAGGCTTCATGAATCGCATCCAAATACAAGTTTACGTCTTCCTGATACAATTTTTCTAGTTCGAGCTGCAGGATTTATTAAAACGGTATTTCATAAGTTTTTTGACGTTTATGAGAAAGTAATTAAGGAAAATGGTATTATTGAAGATTGTGTCTTTAATGCCGATGACGTATCTCATATTGTTGTCCAGAAGCTACAGAAAATAATCGCTCGAAGAAGAAAACACCAGATAGGTGCCCTAACGCCCAACGAAAGGAGTCAAAATATTACTGGAATGTACACACTGAATTTCACTGTCATCTACATTCCACCTATATTTATTTTTGCCAGAATACGCTTGAAAGAGCGCACCTGCACTAACTCTATTTAAGTCTCAAGATAAAGGGTTGATGAATGCCGATGGATTTTATCACGGATTAAGACACTTTATTGATTGTATCAAACCATCTAAAATGAGCAAGAGCAAGGTATTAATTGTATTAGATGGACGTAAACATATTGAAAGTATGAAAGCTTTAGAATTAGCTCATGAGCATGATGTTATTATGATTTAATTCCCTTCAAACTCCACGTATAAGATGCGAACTTTAGATGTCAATTTCTTTAAACCATTAAATACCTACTTCTCTTCAGCAATTACAACAAAATCAACAAAATTTTACGATAGGCCAGGTTTAACTGTTGATGAAATCAGTGAACTGCTAGGCAACTCCTTTCCTCAAGCAGCTACTATTGAAACACTTTTTAGAAAAACAGTATTGTGGTCTTCCGACCGTTTTGTATTTAACGACGCAGATTTTCCAGCTGCAGCAGTATCAGTATAGCTCAATCCAGATCAAAATGACGCCTACATTTCTGTAACAGATTTTAATACTTCCTTACCATCAAGTATGGTTATTTCAGTCTTCAGTAATTTAGCCTCTAAAAATCATACGAACAAGCTGAATTTTGCTGATCGCCAATGATTTCGCCAATCTTCGGACCCCAAAAAGATAAAAAAAAGTTTGCCACTCCTACCCCTGGCTTCCCCTTATACCCTTTCTCGTAGGGGTAGAAACCAGGAAAATTTCGATTTTCCAAGAATCTGTACGCTGTAGGAAAAAAGTTTCAGATACGAAATGTAGCTGAGATAATTCTTGAATTTAAACAAAAATATTTATTGGCACTGTTTGTGTAAAACGAACCGTTCTCTCAGAAACAACGCTTTAAGCGGCCGGCGATTTTGAATGTAAGTTACGCGTACTAAATTAATTTTAAATAAAATTTTTATCAACTCGACGGTAAAAATTCGATTCCTTTTGATCAGAGTGTCGTATCAACAAAAATCAGGACTTTTAAAGGTGCAGCTTTCGTATCTTGCTGTAAATGAAGTCAGTTTTTATAAAGCTGTTTATTTTTTACGATTCTCATGATATAAATAAAATTTGTCATTTTCATTGGTTGGTCGTAGTGGAATTTCCATTATGAGAGACAAGTCATCAAAACTTATATTGGGTGAAATTTGTAGTTGAATTTGGATAATTTTGAAAAACGGACTTGTGTAATTGAAAAGAAGCAGTTTTGAAAAAAGAAAAAAAACATTTTAAATCATAAATCATTTAAGGCATATTTCAAATGCCCCACATTTGTTGCCAAAACTCAAAACCGAAATTTCCTGCTATAGGTTTTAAACAGTAGGCTCTAACAATGGATATTACCGAGTGACCTGTCAATGAAAGTTATAAATTTTATTGATTTCATAAAAAACATAAAAAATGGCGAAATCGCGGGGGGGGGGGCATTTCTTAAAATGAGCAAAGTTTTCAAGATCTATGATATGCAATCATAGATCTTGTACACTAGCATCTTAGACACTAACTGAACCATCACTTAAATGCATGAAGGTTTTTTAGCTGTGGCGCTACAAAAGAATATGTTAAGAATCTCCTAGGTGGATTGTGAATCTTACAGTGAAGTCATGATAAGACTCGATAAGAAAATGTAAAATTGTTTCAACTGTGAAGAAACGTAGGTTAGTATCTGGGTCACATAATGAGAATATATATATATATATATATATATATATATATATATATATATATATATATATATATACAGTGAACAGCCACTACATAAAATTGGAAATAAAAGTTCGTTTACTAAAAAGCTACGCATTTTCCGTTCTTTTATATGGCGCGGAGTCATGGACCTTAACTGAAGCATCACTGAAGAGACTCGAACTTTTGAGATGTGATGCTCTAGATGCATGTTGAATTTCCTGGATAGACAGAGTTAACAACGAAGAAGTACTACATAGAATGGGTAAAGAGCGTGAACTAGTCGTAACCATAAAAGGTCGCAAAATAGAATACCTGGGCCATGTAATGCGCAATGAACAACGATATGACGTACTTCGGACCATACTTTATGGTAAAGTGGCTGCATAACCTGGGAAAATGGTTTAACTTAACCACTACCGGACTTGTCAGGGCAGCAGTCAACAAAGTCAGAATAGCCATGGTAGTGTCCATAACGGATAGGCACCATAAGAAGAAGGTATACAGTGAAAAGGAGATAATGCTGGGAGATATCCTTTTATACCTGAGGAAGCGAAATAAAACTCGGTTGCTTCGTTAGATGTGCTTTTTAATTAATAATCTAAGCTTTCGTCAATGGTTTTTGACATCATCAGAGTAAACTACAAACAAACAAGAAAACAAACAATGAATAGGTGGAAACTAAATATAAATAATAATAAAACACTTACCCAAATTATAGCAAAAAACTCAGTGACTTGGGTGGAAAACAATTATTTTAATTATTTCACTGAATATTACTAGTACCCGTTATCATCCTTTTGGTTATATATATATATATATATATATATATATATATATATATATATATATATATATATATATATATGATGAAAATATGTTTACAATTAATTAATTATATTAGGTATAATATTGTAGAGGTCTTTCATTTGAGGTATTTGATAATTTACTTTATAAACCTTGCGATGAATTGTTTTTAGTAATAAGCCGTTTGAACTTTAATAAATATTGATTGGATGTTTTTGGCGATTTATGTTATAGATAGAATTTTTGACATTTTTTCGAAAAAAAAACCGTTAATATATGACAATGATATAAAGTTGTTATGTGTATTGATGGTATTATTGCTTGTATTGTTTGGGGTCGTGTTCTGTAAGTTATTGATTTTAGAATTATTGGTAGAATGATTTCGCCTGTTTTACTATCAGTTTATATACCAATAGTGCAATAGTTTAAGTTATGAATATTAAAGGGTGCATTAAAAATGGCAATTTGTCGAAACGTATGAATAATAATAAAGTGTTTTTTGAATCCAAGACCAATAACCCAAAGAAATTCAGTCAAAAATGTTTCAAATCTACGGCCAGGAAATCAGGAAATAGTCACGCATTATATACAAAAATATTGACATAAAATTTGTGAACTTTTAAAAAGCTGTAAATTTTCAAAGTAAATAATTGTAAATAATAGTTTTCTGATAAATTATTTCCCTTGCCATTGTGAGAACTTACTTTCTAATGTATCACTAAAGTATTATTAATAACCTACTTTAATTGCCTGTTATTAGACAGTTAATATTTTTCATTTTAGAAGTATTTATTTAAAAAAACATTAGTTAACGAGGTTTCAAAGATGTAAACAAATAAAATGTTCGAAGTAAAATGGGAAATGTTGATAACAATACACATTATCAAACCCTTGTTAATGATTGAAATAACTTCAAATAAAATTAAAATCATAAGTACGACATATTTCAACAAAAAAAAACAATTAAAAATGTTAATTATATACCATTTTTTTTTTAATAAAAATAAAACATTGCTATGGTTATTATATAACCAGAAAGCAAATATCCGAATAGAGCAAGAGACAACGGAGGAAATCGAGATCAAGAAAGGCGTAAGACAGGGTGTATACTCTCACCGACCTTATTCAATCTATACTCCGAAGACATTATAAACACAGCACTTTCAGATCAAAATATAGGTATTAAGATAAATGGCATCCGAATAAACAACTTGAGAAATGCCGATGACACGGTACTAATCGCAGAAACTTGGGAAGATCTTCAAATACTAATTAACAAAATAGTAGAATGCAGTGAAGAACACGGATTATCACTTAACATAAGCAAAACAAAAATAATGCTAATATCTAAATCACCACAAAACTTCCCTGACATAACCGTGCATGATCAAAGAATCGAACGTGTAAGAAGATATAATTACCTGGGAACTGTTATCACCGAAAATAATGATTGCTCTGAAGAAATCAGAACCAGAATAGAGAAAGCTAGAGCCACATTTACTAAATTGAAAAAGGTGTTCTGCGGAAGAGATCTAAGTCTAAAACTTAAAATTCGCCTTTTGAGATGTTACGTTATGTCAGTTCTCCTCTACGGGATGGAAACATGGACATTGAAAAAGATCGATACCAAAAAGATAAAAGCATTTAAGGTGTGGATGTATCGTAGAATATTAAGAATACCCTGGACAGAGAAAGTAACAAATGTGGTGGTTTTGCGGAGAGTGCGGAAAGAGAAAGAGCTGATACTTACTGTTAAAAAGCGCAAAACTACAATATTTGGGACATGTGTTATGAGGGGAGATAAATACCAGTTGCTGCAATTGATTATACAGGGAAAGATAATGGGAAAGAGATCTAGAGGAAGAAGAAGGCATTCATGGTTGAAAAACTTGAGAGAATGGTACAATTGCACCAATTACCAACTGTTTAGATCTGCAGCATCAAAAATACGCATAGCTTTGATGATAGCCAAACTTCGGAACGAAGACGGCACTTGAAGAAGAAGAAGATGGTTATTATACTCTTCTTCTTCTTTAGGTACCGTCTCGTCTAAGGAGGTTGGTAATCATCACAGCTATTTTCACTTTTGAGATTGCAGCTCTGAACAAGTCGCCGGAACTGCAATTATACCACTTTCTCAGATTGTTGAGCCAGGAGATGCGTATTCTTCCAATACTTCGTTTTCCCTGTATTTTTCCCTGCATTGTGGTTTGTATCAACACATATTTATCCCCTCTCATAACGTGTCCGAGATATTCTTTCTTATCTTAATCGTATTCATGATTTCCATTTCCTTTGTCATCTTTCTGAGGACCTCAATTTGTTATTCGGTCTACCCAACTTATTTTTAATATTCTTTAATATTATACGTTATAATATAGACTAATATATACGTATATGTTATTGTACTAAAAACCTATAATTCGTATCTTAAAAATTTTTAAAGAGTATTTCTAGTGATCAGTTTGACGTAGGAAACTTACGAAACGAAAAATATTAACCAGATAAAAAAGAATAGAAGACTAAACTCATTTATATCAATCAATCATACATCAATGTGACAAATAACAATAGGTCCGACAGAAAGTTAACAATAACAACAGAGAAAATATAAGAAAAAAATATACACGAGATTTTCGAACACTGAAGAGTGTGAAACCAACACCAAACATAATTCATCACTTATAGCCCCCATAAAATTATTAGACCCTCCAAGATATAGCAAACTGATCACTGGCAACATTTGGAGACACGTAAACTTATCACAGGAAGTAGGTAAACTCATCAGAAGCGTTTTTGCCCCAAAGACATGGTTTTTAATATGAAAGATTGTCTGTTACCTGTTCTTCTGGTTTAATTGGTAATTCACTAAATTTATAAATTATTTTTAGCAAATTACTATAAAATTTAACGAATATATTTATTTATATCGGGTTTTTCACTGTAAATTGCATGTTGAAGAAACAAGGGTAAATGAATACAAATTTTTTTCTCATAGGTTTAGGGGGCTATCAATAGAATTTAGTGGAATACCCAAATGCAGCCAATGCATTGCATTTAATACATTCGGAGTTGGATTATTCTTTTAAATTATCAAATCTTAGCGGTTTGCAAGCATTTTATGGTCTTTACCTGCTAAGTGGTGCAGGTAGGAGGGTGATCAGATTGCAAATATCTCTAGGTCTATTTTAAAATCCCTGTTTTTATTACGCTGATAAGTTTGTACTATCTACGAATGCATTTATGCTAAATAGTGATGACTGTAATGAGTTTACATGTACCCGATAATCTAAAGGGGTGTAAGACACAAAATAAAAAAGCAGAAAAATGCTACTAAAATAAAAAAAATATGTCACATGTCACCTTAGCATTTGCGTTAAATACCATTCTCTCTCCTGTTGCTGACAAGAATGTAGAGCGTAGAATAATTTTTAAATAATTTTTAACTGTTTGTCCTTGTTTTAGTGTGGTATTCTGTACAATTTATGTTCAATTTCATGTTTATTACATTCTGCGAAAGCTGGATAGCCCAAATTTGACGAAATGCCTCTGATGATGTTGTAAAAAGCGAAAGTACTTGGGCAAGATTTGATTATGAAAATTGTGCTCGATATTTGCCTTTAATTTTTTAAAGTTAAAATTAAAAAACGCAGAATACTTCAAAAAAATAAATAAGTCTTATAAAAATGAAGCAAAAATGCATCCTGTCCGATCGAAATCTTTATAAATTAACACATTCAGAGTATGGGAGAAGAAAAAATACATAAAAGGTGGAAGAGGGCAGGAGAATACCATTATTTACGAAAGGAGAACAAATAAACTGAAATAACTGTTGGGGAAGACTATTACTGAGTATGACATATAAAATATGCAAACATCACTCATCCCTCATCTACTCAACCTTTACTTAGAGAAGAAAACCAAAATCAACAAAGATTTCGCTAAAGTAGATTAAGACTTGGTGCGATATAATAATTACACATATAGTCTAGAATGCACATTATAACAATGCACATGCTCCTTGTTGATTTCTGATAAACCTTTGAAAACTCTAGTATTACAGCATTCATTCCTGGACATAGCAATTTTGCAAAACATGGGTCAACAAGACGAAATACATTCACCAATGAACGAGGGTGAAGCAAATTACAACCCGATTTATTACAAGAAAAAACGGACAAGTTCTTTCAGAAGCAAGTCTCTTGACCATCTTGTCTTTTCCCTCTTTATCCTCTTTATCTTCGGTCGTAGTATCGTTATAGTTGCAAAAATAAAAGAAAGCAGCCGTTTTTCCTCCATAATAAAAAGAATCACTAAACAAACTTCACACAACTCAAGACTCTGAATTATAAATGAGGTAGAAAACGGAAGAAAAAACGTAGTGTGTATACACTGGACAAAACGTACATTTTGTCGTACGTTTTATATGACCCACCAAACGTACAAAAAAACGTAGCTTGAAAACCGGCCTTAGTAAGCACGAAACACTTGGCACCGCAGGCTGCTACTGTCATTTACATTATTTACACTCTTAACAATATTGGCAAATTATTGTCAAAAGTAGAGCTAGATAGGTACTTAATTAAAAATTGTTCGATTTATTCGAACAGTTATCATAGGCCAGAATTGCAGTAATCTGCAAAGGTTGTAGTACAACGCTTTAGCAATACAACAGACCATGAGTGCAAAAAAAAAACAAAATAAGTGACAATATCGAAAACACCCTTCACATGTAAAATAGTGGTAGATGAATAAATAATACAACAAAAAATTACGCTCAAATGCTTAAAATCAACTCCCCATCTGTGTCGATATTGCACAGGAAGTGAGACAACACGTCACAAAAGCCACAATAGGAGCAAATTACTAAAATAGTATAACATGACGAAACAGGGATAAAAAGAGAGTCAAATCTAGGATTTATAAAACAACTATTTCATGAACAATGTTGTACACGACGAAACACGACTTGAAAACATCGAGAAATAAATCTTTACGAGAAAATGAACTGATGATGAATGAAGTGAGAATTAATTAAAAAAAAAACCTAGAAAAAAACATGCAATATTGCCTATTATAAAAGGGGAATAAAAATAATTAAAAATAAAATACACTAGGAACCAGTTTTACTAATAACGTAAAAACCAAAAAGATTATTTTGGACAAGCATTTACTAATTTTTAAGTATAGTTTTATAATAAAGGACAATTTTTAGGAATATTGCTAGTTAATTTTCAATTTTGGGCATCTTCTAATTTCGATAAAGTGCAGTTCAGCAAATAATATAAATCATTGCTTAGCTTTCAATAAATCAAATGGTTAGTAAATCTGCATGTGAAATCAGGAGCAATCTGAGACACCAACGGGATCCGAGTAGATAAAATTTGATCACAACAGACCTGTTTGATTAAAAATTACTGTACTAATTTATTATGAATTGTTCTGCATTTCACACAATATCTACATAACAAAATAAGAAAAAATGTATAAATTTCCGCAGCAAATTATAAAGCAAAATTATAAAATTGATTATTAACATGTCACATCCTGTACAATCAAGAGAATCCTGAATGAAATCAGTATAATTGCGATGCAACCAAGAAGCAAACAGGTTTATTTCCATTTCTTCCTGTATTTAATGACTTCCATCGTTTATGATAGTACTGACGAATACACTAAGAAAAAATATATGAAATATTGAAAATAAAATTATTATAAGAAATGCTGCTTTCTTAAAATAAGTACTAGATTAATGAATCGCGTAAAAAAAAATTAAATTTCTATTTTATACGAAATCTGTTTTATTAATAGATAAGCCATGGGCATAGAGTATGGTGGAGATATCTAGATGATGGCCTCTTAATAGATCATTTGGCCTCATGGATCAGAAGCACTGAAAATTTTTTATGGACATCGACTATAAAGAAGAATCAATCAAATTCACCATGAAAAAGGAAAATAACAACTTTCTGAAAGTGTCAGTCACAAAGGAGGATATTGCATAGGTAAGTAAGGTTTACAGAAAATTAACCCACACCAACATATTATTTAAATTATCACTCACATGACAACATAAATATCAAAATGACAATCATCAAATGACTGTAGGATAGAGCCCAAAATACCTGCAATACCTGCTCCAACAAAAATGCATTTCACTAAGAAAAATCCGCGAACAAGAAATGATTATCTATTCTCACTTATAAACAAGGAAATCCGCAAGATTGAAGAAATGAATCAAGAAATAAAATGTCACGATATGTTTCGCAGAACAGGAAAACAAAAAACAAAATAGGTATATCGATGGAAGTTAACCGTATATACGTATTTCTGACTATTGCTCGTCTTCAGTACGGTGCAGCCAAGTTTCAAAAGGAGCATGTTAACTTAGGAAAGGATCACTTCAGAAGCAATGCGACCAATTTGTGGTATTCAAGTTAGAAGACCTCGATGGTTTCCAGGGCAACAACTAACAATAACCACGTAGGAAGCTACAGCTACCTGAGGAAAGGAATGCCAAACATTAAAACGTATAAAACAAATAGAAAAGGTTAATGTGAGTGAATAATAAAAGTAAAATTTAATGGCATGTCTCGCAAAGTGGGAAAACAAAAAACAAAATAGGTATATCGATAGAAGGCAATTGTATATAAGTATTTCTGACTATTGGTCGTCTTTAGTACGGTGCAGCCAAGTTAGAAAAAGAGCATATTAACTTGGAAAAGGATCACTACGGGAGCAATGTGATACATTTGTGGCATTAGAGTTCGAACACCCTGATGGTTTCTGGGTCAACAACTAGCAATAACTACGGAGGAAGCAACAGCTACCTAAGGAAAGGAATGCTAAACATTAAAACGCGTAAAATAAATGAAAAAGGTTAATATGAGTAAATAATAAAAGTAAAATGTAACGTCAGGTCTCGCAAAACAGGAAAACAAAAAAAATCTCTAATGCCACAAATCCATCCATCCATTCCCACGTTAATGTGCTCCTTTTCTAACTTGGCTGCACCGTATTGAAGACGACCAATAGTCAGACGGTTGCCTTTCATCGATATACCTATTTTGTTTTTTGGTTTCCTGTTCTGCGAAACATATCGTTACATTTTATTTCTTGTTTCATTTCTTCAATCTTGTGGAATTCCTTGTTTATAAGTGAGAGTGGATAATCATTTCTTATTCGCGGATTTTTCTTAGTGAAATGCATTTTTGTTGGAGCAGGTATTGCAGGTATTTTATGCTCTATCATACAGTCATTTGATGATTGTCATTTTGATATTTTCCTGTTTTGTGAGACATGCTATATTATATATGTTTTTATCTTCAAATCCCTACTTATAAGCATTTCTGGATTGTTAATGGTGTTATGTTGTTTCATTTCTTCAATCTTGTGGAATTCCTTGTTTATAAGTGACAATGGATAATTATTTACTGTTCTCAGGTTTTTTTCTTTCTGAAATGCTGTTTGAGCAGGTATTTTGGGCTCTATCATATAGTAATTTGATGATTTATATATAACGAGTTTATTACAACTGCCTGCTACAGCTTCCAACGCTTGCGATCGTTCCAGTCATTTACTTGTAGCCCCTATCTTCCATCGCACCTTTTACTTCTTGTCTCCACGATCTTCTTGGTCTTCCCCCTTTTCCTGCGGTTAGTGGGGATCCACTGTAACATTCTCTTTGGCCATCGTTGATCATTCATCCTTTCTACATGGCCACATTATTTCAGCCTTTTGCATTCTATAGTTTCCAGGATGTCAATGTCTATGCCCATACGCTCTCTGATTTCAGTATTCCTTACTCTATCTCTGCTAGTGAGTTCGCAACATCTTCTCCAATAATTCATTTCCATTGCTTTTATTTTGGATGCGTCATTTTTATTTATTACCCAAAGCTCTGAACCATATGTAGCAATGCTTTCTATGATACCTTTGTATATCTTAATTTTTGTGTTTCGGGTGATGTGGTTATTCCAAAGTATACTATTCAGTTGACGTATTGCTGAATTTCCTTGACCAATTTTAGTAGCTAATTCTTTTATATTCCGACCAGTGTTTGTAATGTTTACACCGATATATTTATAGCTATCAGTATTTTGAATTTGTTTGCAGCCTTGGCGAAGTCTTTTGGCCACTTTTATCTTTTTTGTCACTTTTTGTCCAATCTTTATTACACTCGTCATATCATCGTACAACTCCCTTACAGCATTAATGTAAATCGGTGGAATATTCTTGTCTTCTAGCACCTGCCATAACTTGGCTAATGGGACACTGTCATACGCTTTTTGAAGATCAATAAATACCATGTGTGTCTCCATATTATGTTCCAAACGCTTTTCTATTGTTTGTTTTAGGCAGAACACATTGTCTATACAAGAATGACCAGATTTGATGATTTTCATTTTGATATTTATGTTGCGGTTTAAGTGATAATTTAATTATTTGTTGGTTTGGGTTGATTTTCTGTAGACCTTACTTAAATATGCAATATCTTCCTTTTGTAACGGCATGGAGCTTAAAATCCTATTCTTGGATGAGAGGGATTATTCATCTGTGTTGCACTGAACTTTCCAGTGTTTAACATTCATTGTTCTTATATTATCTTCTACATGATCCAGTCATCTTCTTCTAGATCTTCCTCTTCACATGGGCCACAGTGGAGTTCAGTTAGTTATCCTTTTTAGCATATCTAAGTGTGGGCGTCTCTGTATATGTCCTATTCATTTTAAGCGAAGAGATTTTATGTATATGACTATATTTTCTGCCTTTGGTTCTTCTTCAATTTCGGCATTTGTTTCTAATCTTCTTTCTCCCTCTCTTGTCACATTGGAGCCCAGTAACGTTCTCATTGTTTTTCTTTCAAACTTCAGAAGTCTATCTTCTCCTTTCTTGGTAAATGTCGTTGTTTCCTTTCCATATATAACAACAGGTCTTAAATAGGTTTATCTCTATTCTCTTAGAAGCTTCTTCTCAGCAAATTTTTAATCTTTCCACATGTTTATTGCCTTTTTGAATTCCTTTAATTTTACAGTTTAGCTACACTTAAGTAGCTAAACGTTTTTGTAGATTCAAATTTACGGTTCTGTGGTATTAGATTATCCTGATTATTCTGTGTCGTCCTTCCCTATCGTTACGAATTTTATTTTGTGTTGGTTTATCTCTAGTCCTATGCTCTTTGCTTCCTTATCCAATTTTTCAATTGCTCTTATAATTATCATCTTCGTCTTTGCTATACTTGCTAAATCGGCTGCATACGCTATTTTTTGAAGTTGATCTGTAATAATGTTTTTGTTTACGAAATTTGACCTCCTTATTGTTGCTTTTATAATTACCTTAAACAGTGTTGGGCACATAGAGTCACCTTATTTCACGCCTTTGTTTACTTTAATCTTCTTAGAAGTTGTTCCATTTATATATTTCTAGTGCGAGGATTTCTGACGAATTTTGATTGGTGGTAGGTGGGGCGGATGATGTTTTCTTTAGAAGAGGTCTCCATGTCGAAGGCAACCGGGTGCCATCATCTCTTTTATTGAGACAATTCGGCCGTGGCGTTTTTTAATCTCTGTGGTTTCTCGGATTATTCCCAATTTACAAAATCTGATGGGGGCAGTGGTTCTAAAATTTTCGAAATCAATTTTATAACCTGTATGAAGATGGTGTTGACCTATAGCAGAAATTTAATCGGAATTGCAAACAGAAATGGAATTTTCATAAATCCTAGTTTGGATTCTATGGTTTGTTTGGCCTACATTAGATCGTGGACAGTCTAAAGAAGGAATTTTATAAACACCTCTTAAGGGTATTGTTCGTTTTGAAAGTTGTCAGTGATGGATCGGACAAGAGATGAAAGATTTTGTCGATTTTGTCAGAAACACCTTTAATGTTAGGAACAATAGCTTTCGTATGATGAGGGTCTGAATCTTTGGATTGGGATTGAGCGGGATATTGAAGACTGTGGGTGCTCATATTGATGTGATTTTCGCGGTAATCATTTTTTCGATGCAATCTTGAGTTTTTAAATCTCTGACGTTCAATGCATTTTTGACATCTTCTCTTAAAGATCGTCTTGGTCTACCTCGTTTTTTTCTAGTGGGCGGAGTCCATTTTTTATCTTTTTGGTCATCTCTTTTGAGGCATTCTTGCAGGTGTCCATACCAGTTTAGTCTTTTGGCTTTAAGTGTGTTTACTATATCTAAATCAATTTCCATTTCTCTTCCAATTTCTTCGTTTCTCACCCTATCAAATCTAGTGAGCCTGCAACATAGTTTTCAATAGTTCACTTCCATAGCTTTAATCTTTGATTTGTTTCTTTGATTTATTTGACGAAGTTCGACGCCGTACAACACAATACTTTCTATTTTTATTTTATTTTAATTTTATAACCCTTGTATTATTTTATTTTGTTATTTTATTATTCCACAATAGTCCGTGTAGTTGTCTAGTGCCTGACATTGCTTGACCAATCCTATATTGTATTTCTTCGTTACTTGAAGTTCTCAGTTTATTTTATAGTTCTTATTTTAAATTGTAGTCTTTCTGGTTTTTCTCCTGCAACTAAGTACCTACTCGATTTTTTGTGTATTAATTGTGAGGCCCCATTAGTTGTATTTCTCTTCCAGTTTTCCAAGTGTATATTCTAGGTCGCTCTCATTTTCAGCTAGAATGTCTTAGTCGTCAGCGAAGTGTATTGTGTACAATCTCTGCTCTTCGATTGGGATACCCCTATTGTAGCATTTTCTTCTCCATTAAAAGTACCTCATTCAGATATATTTTGAAGAATGTAGGTCCTATGCAGCAGCCTTGTTTTAGACCCTTACTGACAGGAGTTTCTCTAGTTAATTTGTTTCCAATTTTAATAATTACCTTCATATTTTTGTAAAACTTTTGTATTGCCTTTATACATTTTTTGTTTATTACTTGTTTTTCCATTGCCACCCAGAAAGTGGTACACTATCGCATGCCTTTATCAGATCTATAAAAACAGTACGAGTTGAAAGGTTCCCTTTTCTCAATAACTTATTTTAGAGAAAATATGCTGTCCATACAGGATCTTCTGCTCTTCTGCATCTGTCATCTCTTTTTCAATTTTCTTTTTTAATATTTTTCCATAGAGTCTTTATATCTCCTTTTTTTTGTAGATATTGTTATGTGCTTCTATCCACTTCGCTGGTAAGTCGTACTTTATAGAATAAGGTAAAAACATACCTTATACCTAATACCATAAATTATTAAGCTAATAATTTCTGTACTACTTTTTTTTTATTTAAGGTGCATTTTTCTTTTTGTTAGCGTTTTGTTATTAGCGTCACTCGGTCTTACAAAGATTTTTTTTACATTTTTGGATACATAATATATAAATTGATTTTGACATACACAGATATTTACATACATAGATTTGTACATAGATTTTGAGTAATGTTAGATTCAAGATCTTTCTTTTATTAAATCTATTCTACTCGCTTTTCTGTTTGTTCTCAAGTTTGTTGGCGTTTTCTATGCTTATCTTGATCTTATTGACCCTATATATTTGTTGAGCTCTTCGCATTTACTTTTCCAGGAAACATTTTTTCTTTAGTTACTAGATTTTTTACTTCTCTATTTGATCTTGCTTATGTTCGTCTATCATCTGGTCCATTTGTTTGCATCCACTTTTGATACGCTTGTTTCTTGTTGTGCACTGCATTAGTCTCATTTCATTGTCCACCACCAAGGAGTATCCTTTTTGTTTCTTTGGATCGTGCCGAGCATTTCATAAGCTCCTTTATTGATTTTATTTATTTTTTCTTCGTAAGAATTATGGGCTGAGGAGTAGATCAGGTTTGTTAATTTTTAGCCAAAATGTTACTTATATAAAAATGATGCTCAGCAGTATTTAGGTGGATTGATTTTCAGTGGTTTTGTTTTTGCTGGTTGGTTGTCATTTAGGTGTCCAAATTCATTGGACTGTAAAAGTCTCAAACGAATAAGTGTTAAGACGAGCTTAAAATAGCAGAAAGCTTATGAATACAATTAAAATAAGAAACACATCGTATCAGGGCCAGTTACTTCGAAACGATACTCTCTTCTGCACGTCATCATGCACGTCATCATGCAAGGAAGGGTAGAGGAAGGGAAGAAAGAATAAATCTTGGCTAAGGAATATCAGACAGTGGACTAACGTCAGTGTGGAACATATATTTCACGTTGCAAAAGATATGAAAGCGTCTAAGAAGTGATCGCCAGCCTTTGTTAGAAGACAGCACAATAAAAAGATAAAGTTCGCTGTGGATACTGTAGGTAACATTTTAATCTTACCATATAGTGGCCCGTTCCGCACTTCGGTCCTCTTAATACTCTTACGTATTCTACTTTACTTGTATGCGTGTTTCTTGTTTTATGATAATAAAATGTATAATTGACTTGTTGTATCTCATTGGTGGGACTCAGGTATGCTTATGTATGTTTTTATGTTGGTAAAATCAGTTTAGGATTTTCAGAGAATGCTGTTCGCAGAATTAGATTAACTGTTCCTTATTTTCATTAGTTTTTGCGTTTTCGTACTTTCCTATGACTTTGTCATTTGTTTTGTTTCGGTTAAAGCAATAAAATCTAAAAACAACACAATTTTTTGCTATATTTTCAATAAATTCTGGTAAGTTTTCGTAAAATATTTCTTTATCTGTTTTTAAAGCACTTTCTCATAGCTTATATATTCTAATGATCTCGCTATTGTGCTTTTTCCACGTAATAGATAGCCTAATAATTCTCTCATTGATTTGTTACTAACTTTTCAGGTTTTCTTTTAAGTCTTTTTTATCAATATTAATACCGCTGCTTGTGCTCTCTTGTCTTTTTCTTCTCCAGTATAAATATGTATAAAATCTCCTTCTTCTTCTTACGGTGCCTATCCGTTCCGGATGTTGGCGATCAACATGGCTATCCTAACTTTGCTTGCTGCTATTCTGAATAGTCCGGTTGTCGATGTATTAAACCACTTTCTCAGGTTTTGAAGACATTCTTCTTCTCCCTGGTCCTCTCTTTCCAAATACCTTGCCCTGAAAAATGAGTTGCAACAAGCCATATCTCTGTTCATTCCTCATAACATGGCCAAGATATTCTAGTTTGCGCTCTTTGATGGTGTTAATAACTTCGCATTCCTTGCCTATTCTACGTAGGACCTCAACATTAGTCACACCCATGAAATTCTTAAGATACGTCTGTAACACCACATCTCGAATACCTCGAGTTTTCTTAAGGAAGCTTCGGAAAGTGTCTAGGCCTCTACTCCGTATAATAAGGTAGAAAATACATAGCATCTAATGAGAGAAATTTTTGTAGCAAGTGGTTAATCATGACTTCTGAAAAGAGACTTCATCATTATGAACGCTGATCTCGCTTTTCCTATGCGTTGTTTTATTTCACTGGAGTGATCCCATTGGCTGTTAATGTTGGTACCAAGGTATGTGTAGCTGTCCACTCTGTCAATTGGATGTTGGTTAACCAAAAGCTGTGTATTTAATATTTCGCGCTTACTGGCTACCATGTACTTTGTTTTCTTTGTATTAAGATCAAGTCCGTGTTCTCTACTTATATCTGATATACGCGACATTATTCTTTGCAAACCGTCCAGACTATCTGCAAAAACTACTGCGTCGTCGGCATATCTAATGTTGTTTAGACGCATTCCGTTGACTAATACGCCTTCTTGTAGTTCTCCCAGCGCTTGCTCGAAGATATATTCAGAGTATATATTAAATAACACCGGGGATAGAATGCATCCTTGCCTCACTCCTCTATCTATGGAGACTGCCTCTATCAATTGATCATCCACTTTAATATTGGCTGTTTGGTTGTAATATAAATTATAGATGATTCTCAAGTCCCTATCATCTAACCCCACTTATTTCAAGATGTTTATAAGTTTATCATGTTTTACTCTATCAAATGCCTTTTTGTAGTCGATAAAACAAATATACACATCGCAGTTAACATCCCTGCATCTTTGCATAAGTACTTGGACAGCGAATAGAGCCTCTCGGGTGCCTAAGGAATCGCGGAATCCAAACTGCGTCCATGATACCTGTTCTTCGCATTTTTTATATATTCTGCAGTGTATCACTTTCAAGAACGTTTTAAGTAAGTGGCTCATTAGGCTAATTGTTCTGTAGTTTTCGCATGTCTTGGCATTTACTTTTTTTGGTATGGTCACGAAGGTCGACTTTAACCAGCTTTGGGGTATTTTTTCAGTTACGTATATGTTGTTGAATACAGTTGTTATCCATTTTATTCCCTGTTCATCCATAAGTTTAAGGAGTTCTGCACAAAACTCGTCAGGCCCTACCGCTTTACCATCTTTAAAATCTCCTAAATAAATAAATAAAATCTCCTATGTCTTCGCTACCTTGGCCTTTTTTCTCTGTTGCGATAAGAACTCTGATATTGATTACACTGATATTTGATTATATTTTTTTTACTTGTGTTAGATAAATACACTATTAAATTTATAAAAATTATACCAAATACTACGTTTTTATATTATATCCTTTATATATTATTTAAATTTAAAAATTCACTGAATATAAAACTCAACTTTTAGGATTTCATAATATACACGTGCCTTGTTAGTTAGAAAATCTAAGTCGAATAGACAAGCCCAAAAGTCTATGCAACTAGTAAAAAGGGCGATGACCGAGACTAACTCAAACATCATTACAGCACAGGGTTATTAAACACTCAGAAACTTGTACAATTTTAAAAACCACTTTGTGAAAGGAAATACCTTCGATCATTTTATGTAAAATAACGCAAATGGCATTTTTTTTAACTAAGATATAATGAAATGTAATCATAAGTTTCCTTCGTATTTAGTTGGCTTTGAAATACAAAAACGAGTATTTAATTGTAAATGTAAATGTTTTAAAATTTTAAATAAATTTTGCAACATGACACAGAAAAACAGAAGAGTAGAGATAAAAATGTCTGATAATTTCCCATGTCAAGGGATTTAAAAAAGAAATATTGATCTAGGATCAATATTGATAATAGATTATAATAAAAGAACATTTTATACAGAGGAAATATTATTAATGTCATTTTATTGTAGAATATGGGCTGATAAGTAGATGTGCAGGATCTTATAGATTGCGGACGAGTACGCACTCATCACTTTATAGCCCCCCATAAAATTATTAGACCCTCCGAGATATAGTAAACTGATCGCCAGCATCCTTTGGAGATAGGTAAACTCATCACCGCAGATAGGTAAACTAATCACCAGCATTTTGGCCCCAAGGCGCTGGTTCCTAATGCTGAAGATTGCCTGTAACCTGTTACACTTCTCGTTCATGTAGTGATTATTAAATTCAGAAATTATTTTAAGCAAATTGCTATAAAATAGATATAATTATCGGGTTTCTTACGCTGTGGCCTATTAGACATATCTGACAATCTAAACGGTTTTGAGATCTGAAAATTCAGTTGCATAGGTTTTCGATAGTGAACTTTATAATGAAAATATTTATGAGCACGTGCTGTCTCCGTTTATATCGAAAATAGTTCCCAACTTATTAACTAATTAGAAATTTATTTATTATGACAGAATGAATAAAAATACTTAAGTACAGTTTCCTAGCTTTTATAAACGGTCAAAGCCTACTTGATGAAACATTATGCTGTGAAAACAACAAAAAACAATTGAAAATTAAAAATGTTTTAAAAACTTAAATCATGGAACTGAATTTAAAATTGTTCGCCAACATGAAAATGAAGAAAACTATGAAAAGGGTAGGCAAAAGAAAATAAATAATATGTCCATCGCTAAACAACCTAGTACAGAATCAGCTTTTTTAAAATAGTTAAAGAGAGTCGATGATATTTCCAGGCTGCCTTTTCCTGCCTGCTTCTCTGTCTAAGTGTAAACCATCTGATTTTGAGTTTTTAGATCTTTAGAGTTGCGGCTGAAACTGTTAAAGATCAAAACAAAGGCTAGCAAAAGAAGAGACATCCATTTCCATGTACTTATAAAATGCCTTTGCTCTTCTTTAATGAATCCGCTTTTAAGCACACTGCCGGTGTAGTTTTAATTTGTTCTTTAAGAAGGAAGCACTTACTGTAAGTATCAGAGGCAGGTGACTTAAAACCTATGTTAATATTTTGCTAAGTTTACTAATACTTAACTCACTACTCAGATATAATCTTTTGGACTCCTATCTTCTGTAGTGTGATTCAGTTCCTCTGAGCTTTTTTTGTACTCTCAACACTTTCCTTCTTCAGATAGTTCTTATTTTTGGTAGAGTCACCTGCTCCTTTCCCTTCAACAGCAATCCCAAACTGCAGTTTTTTGGCTATGTTTTTATTGTGATTTCTCCAATACCAATAATAGTGCGAAAAAGCTTTAAATATACAGACGTTTTAGCACCACACAGTTGGAAAAAGTATTGTATTGATATTCATTTGTGTTGTATGAATCAGATTGGCAATTGTATTGTTCTTGTCTTATCGTGTCTGGAACTTTATAGAACTCTTCTTTGAAAGCGTTGATGTGAATAGGCACGTGCATGCAGATATAAGATACCTAAAACGTTTATTTTTATGCTTAAACGGTACAAAAACTAAGGCTCTTTTAGGAGCTATATACCTGGTAATTTGTTCACTTTTCTTTTTCCTCCTTTAACTCTTTTCTTTCTAGTCCCCTTATTTCGTTTACAAACACTTACACTTCGATCTGCCTCATCCATTATCCTTTAAACATTAAAGTAATTACTATTTTTTTTATACTTTGAAAATAAACCCTCACATAACCTCAAATTTGTAACACTCACTGGGTCAGCTGAGTAGCAGTTCCAGAATTCCTATTGGTTGGTTGGAAATAAGCTGGTTAGCATGGACCAGTATAGTAAAGTTGTTTTGCATGTAAAGGTGGTTTTTAACATGCTCTCACCATTGGTAATCATTTTTGACTTTAACAATTTTATCAATAATCTAAAAATGTAATATCAATTAATCTACTTAAATCAACAAAGTAATATTATTCCTTGTTTACAAGAAACATCTTATTCAGTTGACTTAAAGAACTTAATTAACCTGATTTTTTTCTGTTTGATCAGAATGATCTGCCACCAATGCGAAACTAAAAATACCGTATAAAATCTCCTGACCAGTTGTATCATATTTATCCTTACACCCTTTCGCCGCACAAATTCACAAAAGCCAATTCTATTTTAGGGTCTTTCTAAATAGAAATTAGAAATTTAAGGAGCAGATGAAAAGCAGATATGAAAATCAATGAGCAGTTCACCATCAATGTTAAAAGAACGAGGGCAAATAAAGAGAAATTTTTCTTTTCGCATAGTTTTAGGTAGCTATTATATTTGCATTTAATATATCTATTTAAGATTTATTCTGTCAAATTACAAAATCTTAGCCGTTTGCAAGGGGTTTATGGTGTATACTTGCCACAGGGTGCAGGTAGACCAGTGATGAGTTTACCAATCTCTCGGGATCGATTTTAAAATTCCTAGTTTTATGGCAGTGATGAGTTTGTACTATGTACGAGGGTATTTATGATAATTGGTGATGAGTTTATGTGTACCCTAAATTGCTACATCCATTAACAAATAATAGTACCTATTTCTCTAGGTTGGTTTTAAACTTGAGCACTCCGAAACGTAGGTAATTAATAGTTCTTCATATAATAGAGAAGGTTGCTACCTTCTTCTTCGTCCACCGTACATCGTCTTGTCAAGTGAGATGTTAAATATTCAGGATTAAATAATTCTGTTTTTAGCAGCATTGCGAAACATTTCATAGCCGTGGATTCTTGTCTATTGCCGAATATTGCGCAGCCATGACATTTTTTTTATGTCCCACACCTCTCCTACCCTATATCTTCCCTTCGAGTACCAGTTGCTGAAAAATGTATCTTTCTCCTCGTAGTATGTGCCCCAAGTATGCAGTCTTCTTACTTTTTACATAATTAAAAAGTTCCCTATCCTGTAGTACGGTCTTCTGACCCTGTCCGTCCATGATATTCTAAGCATTCCACGCAGGCACCACATTTCCAACACTTCAAGTTTGTTAATGAAACTGGCCTTTAACGTCCATGCTTCCATTCCGTGCAGAAGAACAGGCCACACGTAACACTTAAGCATCTTGTATCGGAGGGTGAAGTCCAATTTACGATTAGTCAGAAACTTACGAAGCCTCAAAAAAGCATTTCTGGCTTGTTTAACTCTGCTCTTTATTTCATTCTCGGGGTCCCAACACTCGTTCAGCAAACAACCCAAGTATTTGAATTGCCTGACCTGTTCAATTTATTCTCCAGAGACATATATCTTTGCGTTGGGATAATCATTTCTACTTATAATCATTGTTTTCGTCTTCTTGATATTTATTTTCAAACCCCGAGTTTCACTTGCAAGAGTTAGATTATTTAAAAGGCATTGAAAATCTTCGGTGTTATCTGCCACTATGGCTGTATCATCGGCATACCTGATATTATTAATAAATATGCCGTTAACTTTAATACCCTTATTAGATATGCCACTGCTTCTGCGAAGGCTTTTTCTACATATAAATTGAACAGCATTGGAGACAGTAGACAACCTTGCCTTACTCCGTTTTTAATGGAGAAATCTTCTGTTTCGTTGAAATTTTGAAGACGTACTGTTGCTGTCATATGACAGTTATTCTCGAGGCTCTAGACGTTGAGGAATTGATTTCTACCATTTGGAAAGATGAGTTGTTTCTAGTGTATTTTATAGATGGATTAATCTGGCTACGAAGCTTTTTCTTGGCAAAGACTTGGGACGTATAATGTTATGCCTTTATTAAAAAAAAAAAAAAACAAAATGCAACGTTTGGTAAAACAATTAAGATAATATAAAGGAAACATTGCAGCAATTTAAATAACAAAATAGGAAGATCAAGGAAAATAAATACGATGATTATACGGTATGGTAGGTACGGGAAGGCTTTTACCTTAACGGGAAAAATTAGGCAAAGAGTTATGGAATTTAGGCCGAAATAGTAGAGGTAATAAAGAGTTAATTGTAAAACTATAATTTATATAATATGTAAAACTATAATGACACCAAAAGTGAAAAGATTAGCAAAGATACAAGGGCTCTCATGGAAATACGACGAGACCTAAGCGAGAACGAAAAGGGAAACAAAGAAGAATATAAAAACTAAATAAAAGAATTTCAGCGGAAATTAGAAAAGATGTAAGAAAATATAATACTAATGTAATTACTCAAACAGTAGAAGAGAACAAAGGTTTAAAGATAATGAAAAGAAAACTTACGCAAAGTAAAAAAGAAATATACAAGCTGAGAGATAAAGACGGAAAGGCAACAACAGATAAACAAAACATTCTGAAAATAACTAGAGAATTTTATAAAGACCTCTATACCAGCCAAAGACTACAAGACAATTTCCCGACACGAGTAAAGACTCTCATAAATCAAGGATCGGAAATACTTTTACCCATTACTGTGTCAGAAGTAAGAGCAGCTTTAAAGGAAATGAAGAACCATCGATCGCCTGGTGATGATGGACTCGTTATCGAGGCAATAAAAGCAGGTGGAGAAATTTTATTAAAATCAGTAAGCGAACTGTTTACTAAATGCTTACATGCGGGTACGATTCCAAAAGACTGGAACAATGCAGTAATAGTCTTGTTACACAAAAAAGGCGATATTACTAAATTAGAAAATTATAGACCTATCAGCCTCTTGTCACATATGTACAAACTCTTTATGAAAATCTTAACAAAGAGGCTAACACCTAAACTTGATTTCTATCAGCCCAAAGAACAGGCAGGCTTCAGGGCAGGATGTGGCACAAATGACCATTTGCATACCATAAAGATCTTAATAGAAAAGTGCATCGAGTACAACATACCACTGGTTCTTGCATTTGTCGATTACGAGAAGGCTTTTGATTCTGTAGAGTTTGAAACAATACTGGAAGCTCTAAATCAAAGCCGAATAGATTACAGGTACACGACACTAATCAAAAACATCTATCAGAACGCTACATCAAGTATACGACTGCACGAAGACACAGAAAAATTCAGCTTAGGTCGAGGAGTTAGACAAGGAGACAATATTTCACCAAAATTGTTCACGGCAGCTCTAGAGTCAATATTTAAGGGTACTCAATGGCAAGATATAGGCATCAATATAGATGGAGAAAGATTAACTCACCAAGGTTTGCAGATGATGTTACATGATACAGTTTCTATGATGCATTCGCTTAAAAGTCTGTCTGAAAGAGCAGGATTAAAGATAAACTTTGAGAAAACTAAAATTATAACAAATCTCGTAGTGAGTGGAAATATAACTATTGACAATAATACCATACAACAAACAGACACTTACAAATATCTGGGACACGAAATCAAAATAAGCAGAGACAATCAAACACATGAAATACAGAGGCGAATAGGTCTAACATGGGCAGCATTTGGCAAATTAAGCCATATTCTAAAAAGTTCAATTCCCATGTGTCTCAAGCGAAAGGTTTATAACCAATGTGTTTTACCTGTACAAACTTATGGAGCAGAGACTTTAACACTCACACAAAAATCTGCGAATAAACTTATGAGTTACACAACGAGCCATGGAACGTGCAATGCTGAACGTGAGCCTTCGAGACCACATAACAAACCAACAAATCAGGCGAAGATCAGGAGTTCAAGACGTCATCGAAAGAACCACGACGCTTAAGTGGAACTGGGCAGGGCACTTAGCCAGAACACAAGATGGACGGTGGACAAGACGTACTATGGAATGGAGGCCCAGAAATTATAAAAGAAGCCGAGGACGACCACCGACTAGATGGACCGATGACATTAAACGTGTAGCGGGAAACTGGCTACAAGCGGCCCAGTGTAGAGAACACTGGAAAGAACTGAGGGAGGCCTATGTCCAGAAGTGGACGCGATTGGTTGATTGATGATGATAATTTATGCTAATAAATGTGTACGATCTAACGGGGAATAAGAATACTATTAAAAATTTTACGAAACTTTTGAGGATTTTATGGATTTTATAAACCTTTATTTTATGGCATCTTTCGTAAGACTCTAACTTTCTACTTCGTAGAGGACACTCAAAACGTAACATCTAATAATTCTTATACATGTATTGATATTTAAGGTTTCAGAGTTGTAGAGAATCTGGCTAAGACGGTTAAAAAAGCTTCTGGCTTCTTCAATACGAGTTTTTATTTCATAGCTATGATCCCAGGTATTCATAATATTGCAGCCAAGTAGCATATTTTCCAGCCTTTCTAACAGTGTATCGCCTGTTGGGCCTATATGTTGGTATTCTAACTAATGACCAATATTTTTGTCTTCTTACAATTTAATTTGAGACCATTTTTGTAACATGTTTCTATAATATTTATCTATTAATGTATATATGTAATGTATATATGTATAATATGTTCTATAATATACAGTATGGTGGAAATGAAAGGAATAAATTCGTTATTTCGTAAACCGGACACATTAAGGAAAAATCCTGAAACCCGTCGATTTTTATTTTTAAATAAGCTATTCGTAAGAATACATTTTTATTTTTGACGTCATCTATGTGAGCGTGATGACGTCATTGCTAAAATTTTTGAATAGAAAGGGGGGTATTGTAATACATCATTTGAAAGGTCTTTTAAATACCTATTCAGCTATATCAATATGTCTAAGTAATTAAAGTTTGTAATTGTTTAAAAAAATAATTAAATTTTTATTATTACAATAAATATTTATTAAGTATTATTCAATAAATACAACGAAACCTAAATAAAGTGCTCAAATTGTTTACCTTCAGCTAAAATAAAATGAGAAAGGCGTGCCGCGAACATTCTCTAAAACTTCCGGAGTTATTTGAACAACCTCTTAACTCTTTCTTTCAGTTTATTAATATTTTGTGGTCTATTTTGATACACCTTACTTTTTAAATATCCCCATAAAAAGAAATCAAGAGGAGTCAAATCAGGTGACCTAGGCGGCCATTCTATTGTTTCTCTTCGATCTATCCACCGATTTGGAAAGGCGTTGTTTAAGTAGTTGCGTACCAAGACAGCATAGTGTGGAGGCGCACCATCTTGCTGTAGCCATAAATCATTTCTGTTTGGAAACAACCGGTTCAATTCTGGAAGCAAGAAATTTTGAAGAAATTCTAAATATCGAGCACCTGTTTTCTTCGAAAAAGTATGGTCCAATACACCTATTATCTATTATTCTTACCCAAACATTAATTTTCTCTGGGTATTGAGTACGGTACTCTTGCATCCAGTGTGGATTTTCCGTAGCCCAGTACCGATAAGTTGGACGATTGACATGACCGTTTAGTAGAAATGTAGCTTCATCAGAAAAATTAATCTTTTTTAAAAACATCGGATCTCTGTTATTTCGTTCCATTATAAGTCACAAAAATCAATTCGTCTATCAAAATCATCTTTCATAAGTTCTTGTACTAAATTTACTTTGTAGGGATGCCACTTTTCCTTCTTTAGCTGTTTAAGAACTGCTGAATGGTCCATCTCATTATCTAATGCTACTTGTCGTGAACTGTTATGAGGATTATCTTGAAAAGCTAACAGAACGTCTACTTGATGGTTTCCAGATATTGGTTTTCTACTACCTTTAGGAAGGTCTTTCACATGGCCCGTTTCTCTAAATTTTTCTCAATTTTACTTACAGTGGATTGTGAAATTGGTTCTCGACGGGGGTATTTATTATTAAATAACGCACATACTTCTTTCTGCGTACGTGTTTTATCTCCATAACCAATCATTATGAGAATTTCAATTCTTTGCGTTTCAGTTAGCTTCATGTTCAAAGATAAAAAGACTTTTTGAATACGTTTACTACAATAATACTATTAATCACTTGACAGAAATATACTTAAGTTTGAATGTCCAACTATCAATGTTCATATTGATAAGGTAACTAGTTTTTTTAAAAAGGTAAAAAGTAGATAAAAAAGACATTTCATTACCAGTGACGGCCTTTATAACATTTATTTTTGGGTGTCAATAATACATCATATCAATACTTAATAAATATTTATTGTAATAGTAAATATTATGGCTGAATAGGTATTTTAAAGACCTTTCAAATGATGTATTACAATATCCTCCTTTCTATTTAAAAATTTTAGCAATGACGTCATCACGCTCACATAGATGACGTCAAAAATAAAAATGTATTCTTACGAATAGCTTATTTAAAAATAAAAATCGACGGGTTTCAGGATTTTTCCTTACAGTCTCCGGTTTACGAAATAACGAATTTATTCCTTTCATTTCCACCACACTGTATAATATTAACATGTTTCATACGGTATCATTTGCGTATCTATTGTTTATATGCTGGCCGTTTACTCTAATACCATCTTTTGATTTATCCAAAGCTTTTTTAAAGATGTTTTCAGAGTATTTGTTAAATAGTGCTGACGACACTCCTATGTCGCCCAATCCTGTCGAACTCCTTTTCTTGCTGTCAAAGTAAGCTCAGCAAGTAAGTCAAAGTTCATTTTCGAATCGCACTGTGGCTAAACATGTTTTAGATTATTTCTTATATATAGCTGGGGACAGTATACGATCCAGTGAAACTCCTTTTTCTACTGTGAAGATCTCCAACAGGTCATTTTCAAATCGCACTGTTTCTTTTTGTTTGAGATATAAGTTTGAAATCAGTCTTATATCCTTACCATCGATGATGTTTTTAGGTTATCGATTAGTTTTGCATGTGGAACTTTATCAAATGCTAACAATCCTGGCTTTCTGTATTAGACCTTGCAAACTGAAAAGTGCTTCCCTCGTTCCGAGTCATTCTCTGAATCCAAACTAAATTTCACTGGGTGTTTTTCTAATACGGTGTATATGCGCGAGTGAATGAAAGTAAGAAGTTCTACATATTATTGATAGTAGTCAGTGTTTTGGTAAGTGACCAGTCTCATATATGTTGTTGAATAGCTTAGTAAAATCTGTGATTTGGTATGCATTTAATAGCTTTAGAATTTCACCATGCACTTCATCAGGTCTTTTTCCTCAGGTCATTTCCCATATTTAATTCATTTAGTAGCCATAGTTACTTCTTCGTTTGTAATGTCTAGGCCGTATATATTGTCTATTTCAGTCGGAATTCTTGATGTATCTTCGAATAATTCTTAGATGTAATATTTCCATATTTTAAATTTATTTTCAATTGTACGGAAAATATGGCTTTTAATGTTAACAACTGTGCCTTTGTTTTCTGATGGTTTCTATCTCTTTAACTTTTTTGTACATAAGGAAGTCGTCATGGTTGTGTTCTAGTGTTTTAATTTTCGTAATTTTTTTCGTCCTCCAAGCTTTTTTTGCTGTTTTTATTCTTACGTAACTTGTTTTATTCATTGATATTTCTAGCTTTTAATTTCCTTTGCTCTTCTATCATCTGCACTATGTTATCTTCTTTTCTCTTTTAATTTAAAATTTTCATGCGAAAGTATGGTAATAGATATCTTCATTTTGTTCCACTGCTTTTGTATGTTGCTAGTAGTGCTTCCAACTTATTTAGCTTTGTTGTTACTTTTCCCTGGAAGTTGTTTTATATTTATTTTGAACCCCATTTTATTATGACTTATTTTGAGTGATATTTGCAATCCGAGATCTGTGCCTGGATATGATTTTGGTAATGTGATAGAATTTCGAAACCTTTTGTTTATGTTGGTAAAATCAATTTGGTTTTTTGATTTTCCCTGGAGTATCACCGGGAGCTTTCCATGTATAAGCCTTTCTGGATGTAATTTTAAAAATGTATTCGTTACCATTATGTCCGTCCCTTAGCAGGAGTTGATCAGCCTCTCTCCTCTATGGTTTCTTGTCACAAGACCATTTGTCCCCACAACCTATTTTGGCGTTAATGTTGCCCATGATAATAGTTAGTCCATGTTTTTTGTCAGTTTTAGAGAGTCTTCTAAAATCTGATAGAAATTCTCTATTTCTTCTTTAGTAGACTCGGATTTCAGTGCATAGACTTGAATGAAATCTATATTAGAAACACTGGAGCTAATCTTCAATAAAGTACATAACTCTGTCTGATATGGGCCTAAATCTTAAATATTAATTTATATTTTGATTTTCACTATTTCTTGATTCATCCAAGTTTTGTGGCTTTCTTCTTTTTTTGTAGCGTTTTGTTTTGGGTCTCTATAAAAAAATCTTTGATTTTAATCTTTGAAGTAATAAATCTAGCAACTAAAGCAAAAAATCCACAAGGAAGCTAAGTTCCTGTAGCTGGCCCTATACCCATGTATCACAAAAAATTTATTTTTAATTTCCTGTATAAAAGGTATATATTAAAACATCCTATGGGGCTACATCACAGAACTTTTTCGGAATTAATATTCCATCATGTGTTATCTGGATATACATATTTTCAGCCACTAAATACTTGTGTAAAAACACTTTAAATGTTGTTAAATTTAATTTGAGTTACTTTATATTGTTTTATATATGTACTAGGATGTTTATTGATTATCTATTCCTGTTGTAACGTAAACATCCTAGTATATAAAACCAAATAATTATACGCAAAATCAATTTAACAGCATTTAAGGGATTTTATCCAAGTATTTAATAGCTCAAAACATGTACATCCAGATAACACTGATGATGGAATATTAATTCCGAAAACATAGAACATACCTTTTATAAAGGAATTTTTAAATAAATTTAAAGCAAAAATTGTTTCCTTTGAAAGTAAATGCGAAGAACTCGACCAATTTATAGGGTCAACAAGATAAAGAGAAGTATGAAAAAACTTAAAAAACCTGAGAACAAACAGAAAAGAAGTGAGTTAAATATATTTAATAGAAGAAAGATCTAGGATCGAACAGTGCTCACAACTTCTGACTGAAACAAGACCGCAATTCACGAATACCATTAAAACAATATATGAAATGGAATACGATGAAGACGATGAAATAGCAGTACAGGAAGTCGAAGATGCAACACCAAATCCAAAAAATCGAAAAGCATCCGGACCACAGGGTATACTGAACGAATTACTAAAACACAGCTCAGAAGTATTACAAAAATCACTAATGTTTTCATCTTATTCTATAAAAGACATGACTTACCACCAGAGTGGACAGAAACACACATTATCAAAATCTACAAAAAAGAAGAGAATTGTTCGAACTACAGTGGCTTAGTGTAATAAATTCTCTCTCAAGACGCAATGGAAAAATAATAACAAATAAAATTAAAAAAGTGATGACAGATGTAAACAAAATGGTTTTAAATGGCTGTAAAGACAGAATATTTTCTCTAAAGCAGGTTATTAAGAAAAGATTAGCTCACAGCCTTTCAACTTATGTAGTCTTTATAGATCTGACAAAGGTATACGATAATGTACCGCTTTCAATGCTCTGGGTAAGAAAAAAAAACAGGGAATAAATAGAACAATACATGAAGCAGCACACGTACAACAGCTTTACAAAAATATAACAGTAAACATAAAAACTGAAAACAAATTAACTAGAGAAATTACTATCAGTAAGGGTCTAAAGCGAGGCTGCTGCATAGCACCTACATTCTTTAAAATATAAATGAATGAGGCGCTCTCAGTGTGGAGAAGAAAATGCTGCAATATGGGCATTTACATCGAAGACAAGAGATTGTGAACGATACACTTCGCGGGCGACTCAGCCATTATAGCTGACGATAGTGATATAGACTACACGCTTAGAAAACTGGAAGAGGATAACACCAAGTGAAGCCTTCCAATTAATATTAAAAAAAATGAGTATTCATGTGCAGAAGAAAAACGGAAAAGCCTGGAAACTATAAAATCAACTAAAGCCGTCGAACCGTCGAAAATAAACGAAAAATTTATAAAACAGTGATAGAAAGTATTGGGTTGTACGGCGCCGAACTTTGGGGAATCGATCAAAGAAACAAATCAAAAATTAAGGCCATGGAAATAAAAAATTGTAGGCGATATTGCCAGCACACTAAACTTGATAGGATGAGGACGTAGACATTAGGAGAGAAATGAAAATTGACCTAGATATAATGAACACTATCGAAGCCAAAAGATTAAACTGGCATGAGTACCTGCAGAGAATGTCTGAAAATAGATGGCCAAAAAAGATAGAAAAATGGACTCCGTCGACTAGAAGAAAACGAGGAAGACCAAGATGGTCAAGGAGAGAAGGTGCCGAAGATGCAATAACCATCAGAGATTTAAAAACTGAAGATTGCTTTACAACAAGAAAACGTCAAAAAACATTGGAAATTAGGATAACATAATTAGCTAAGATAGTGCTAATCTTTGGCTTATGGACGATTGGCGAGACACTGTTATTTCAGTCTTACCTTCAGACTAAGTTTTATTAAAAAATATGTAGATGACGTAATAATAGCCATCCCTTGTGATAATAGCGGAAACAGAGGAACTACTGTTCATTTTTAACAGTTACGACCCGTACATCCAGTTCACAATTGAGGTTGAAGACAAATCACAATCTGTCCCCTCTTGGACAGAAAGTTTATTCGTTCAAACCATATAAATAACCAACAAGCTATTGGTAGATTGATACAAAAAATACCTGGTCTTAGGGAGGTATTTAAATTATATGTCCTACCATAAACATTCTATAAAATTAAACTTAGTTTCTTAGTTAAACAAATGAAATGTAGGGTCATACAAATTTCAGATACATCGCTACAACAACAAAAAACTTAGAATCCTATACTAGCTGTTTCTAGATAATAATTATCAACCAGCTCTTTTAAAGAAAATTTTGTTTAGCACACTGTCTAAAACATATAACACTACACAAAATCATTCCTCTATTAACTCTGTTGCTGTGAATCAGGAAAGTGAGACTACAGTAATCACACCTATTTAAAAAAAAATACACATTAAAATATATACAAAATTTCACACTGAAACTAACACGAACTCTGTTGGTGACTTTGCAAATTTTTGCAAATAAAACACTCTTAACGATAAATTCAGTCTTCTCTAAACTCAAAGATAAAATATTAAAATACAATGCATCTAATATATTCTATAGTATTCCTTGCACAAATTGCAATTGGCCATTCATCAAGGCGAAAGATATGGACAAAATCAACACGTGTTAGACGGACAATCCCTATAAAGGAATTAACAACTACGGAAGGATAAAGAACAGAAACAAATTTATAGTAGAGAAAAAAGACAGCCGGAAAGTTTAGCAGAAGTACCAAAATAATAAGAAAATTAAAAGAAGATAGAGCACCAGAAAAGCAAGACATCCACAATAGTGCACTAAAGGAACTACCGAAGAAAATTATAGTGCAAGTATTCTATATATACAGATTATGCCTAAAATATGCATATTTTCCGAACAAATGAAAACATGCAAAAATTATTCCTCTACTAAAAGAAAATCGGAAGAAGACCAGAAAGTTACAGACCAATATGACTACTGGAATCACTTGAAAAATATTGGAAAAGGTCATCTAAAAACACTTTACAAACATGTAGAAAGAAGAAGAGTCATCTAGTAAGATCAATTATGTTTTAGAAAAGGAAGAAATTGTGAACTACAAGCAGAGAGATTCGCCAGTGATGCAACAATCGACTTCAACAGACCGAAAAGAACAAAACATAGAAAATAGTAGTCATACTGAACATAGAAAAAGCATACCAAATAGTTTGGAAAAAAACCACAATCTACAAAATGGAAAAAGCTGTCTCATTACTTAGTCAACATATGTGGTACATATTTGACTAACAGAACTTACCAAATTTTAGCTGAAAAAGACCAAAATGCAAGAAGTTTAAGAATGGATGTCTTAGAGTAGCATTTTATTACTGATACTGATGACATAAGAAACACAGCTCCATATGCAGTCGACACCTCAATCTAAATCTCAGACAAAGGCAGCAAAAGTATTGTCTTAAAAGCTATCTAGAGAGAATTGCAGACTATAGAGATAAATGAAAGATAAAGATTAACACAGCAAAGATCCAGTTCATCATCTTTACATAGCAGACCTTACCATTCGGAGAAGAATTAATGATGAAATAAAATATAATTAAGTCAAATGAGGTCGTCAAGTATCTAGGAATATATCTCGACAGAAGATTAAACTTCCCAAAACACACCCAGCACGTCAAGAAAAGTATGAAGTCTCAGTATGGAATTCAATAGCGGAGGCCAACTGGAAGAAGCCTCTAAGAATAAAAACGGCATGCTCATCCAAGAAAGGCTCCGCGGTACACACCGCTGAAGAAGGTGGTCATGAAACAGGAACAGAAAATTCTTCTACCAGGCTACAATAAGACTCCTTAAGGCCAGGGATATCTCCGACAGAAACAGACTGCAGAATATACATCGTGAAACCCTAAAACTGATTGGCCTTTTAATCAGAGTCTAGCCATTGGTTGTCGAAGACAGCCAAGCAGGCAAGTAGGTACCGTGCCAAAAATCGTACCTTCAGAAACAGACGTTCAGGAGCCTAACACTATAGATAATCAGGTACCCGAAAAGTATGCGGTTCCACAAAATAAGAGGTGCAAAAGCGGAAAGTTGGAGAAGAAGAAAGAAGACTGTAATGTATTGTAAATACCATTTGATATGTACATGTAAGGGTAATAAGTGTTTTTTTTAGATTTTTATTTTTTATAAAAAATGAAGATCTAAAAATCCTGAGAAGAAAGAAAAAAGGCAATGCAATTGTCTAGGTAATTCAAAGAAAATATAAGTATCTACAAGAGAGTTAGCAACAGCAAGTATTAGAAATAAACAAAAACCATTAAACAATTATTTCAAGAAAGCAAAACAAAAAGGCTTATCCAATTATTAAAGTAAAACAATATAATACAATACTTGCATAATCTCCCAGTCTATAGTAGTTGTAGCCTTTCAGGCATTTTTCATTAGTAAAGTTTGTATTTAGGTATTGTTGTTACAGAGTATATGTCATCAAATCTCCGTTTCCGTAAATCACGTAATATGAAATTCTTAGAATGTCGGGTCTAAAGTTTCTAGTATCAAGTGCAGTTATTTTAGTACAGTCGACTGATAGCTTGCTATATTGTAATATTTCTCCCTCGTCTTACAATATACCTGGAATTGCAAGTAATGATTTTATATCGACCGTTTGTCGACTGAGGCATATATATTCAAATTGTCATTCTATATACTCAAAAATCCATTTCAAATCAGTTACGCTTTCTTAACATAAAATTTTATTAGCCGTTTTGTACAAAAATCTATTATCAAACAAAAAATAAAATATTTTCAAATTTAACATAATCCATTGTCGGCATTGGTTGATCTGCACGTATAATTTTGTGATCTATTAAATAGTTTTCTGTAATTGCAAATACACCAATTCGTTAAAATTAAAAGAGCAGTCCTATTCTGTATATTTTTTTCTTCTTCTGTAAAGTTTTTTTCTAGGATTTATATGTTATTACTCTATCTAAAGTTGTATTGTTTCTTGGTTAGGTATCTATATTTCTTGGTTGTTCTCAAAATATCATCATTTTTGTTCCGAAACATTTTTGTAGTCTTTTTTGTAACCTAATAGAATCGTTTGTGCCGTTTCTTTCAAAGACATGGCATATCAGTGAACCTAATTCTGACATTGATCCTTTAGACATTTGAGGAGCATTATTTCGACAATAAATAAAATCACTTAGTTAATAAAAGTTTAATACAAAATAAGACAGATAATTAATAACATTACATATTATTGTGCTTTTCTAATTCTTAAATAAAAAAAAATTCTCTTTTAGCCATGTCTGTGGGAGATTTGATCCTCTTAACCACTCCATGGTTCTTCTTCTTAACGTGCCCTATCAAGTCCCCTTGACGTTGGCGATTAACATGGCGAAACTGTCTCTGTCTCGAGCTATTCTAAAATAGTTATGGTTACAGCTACTCCATGGTTATCACACCAAATTTCATTTTTTATAGTTGGCCATTTCCACCAATCGCCAGCCTTAACCATTACATTAGCTAAACTGTTTTTATCTGTAATATTTGCTGAATAATGTTCTTCAAAATAGGTGATAATTATAAAATCACCTATTTTTATGTGGTTAATAAAACTTCATCTGTAAAATAATTATTATTATAGAGTACAAATAAGCAAAAAACCTACTTAAGTAAAATTGTGTCTTACCTGAATTTTCAATTTCATCGTTATCTTGAGTTGACTCTTCGTCAAAAACTGCTTGATCTTCTTCTTCTGTGTTTTTTTTTTCGTTTAATTTTAATAACCCTTTTTCTAGGTTTTCTTATATTTTTCTTGCGTAATTTCTCATTTGATTCTATTTTTCTCTCTTATTTTTCTTTAATTGGTCACTAATATTGTTACTAATAAACTTCCACCTTTTTTTTGTCGATTCTCGTTTTAGTTGCTTTCATTGGTTAGTTGCTTGTTTTTCAATTATTATTTTTTTCTTAGCATACTTCCTAGGACTAAGAAGTTCTGTTTCAGTTTCAGTATCTTTACCTGTGTCTTCTATGTTAAAAATTACCCCATGTAACGTATGATCAGCTTTAAATTCCGCTTTATTTTCCCATTCATCTTCTAGAATTAGGCCTTCTTCTATATCTATTATAATGTTGGGGGATTTTTCATTATTTTGAGGCAATCCATATTTCTGATATATTTTGTACCAAACTTCATGCAAACGTTTATCTTTAATTTCACCTGTCTAGTCTACACCCATCAGTCCATAGCATTTAGTCGAAAAATCTGGCTGAACGAACAATTCGAGATATTGAAAATGACTCACTATTACAAGGTCTTTTTTTCTATTCGGTCGAAAGCGAGCAGAACCGCCTTCCAGCCTCTGTTATGCAGGACTCCTCCAGCGTGGCCACGATGATATCCGAGGCCGCGTGTTAGGGTTGTTCGGATACCATCGACGTCAATGCTAGACCTGCTAAAAAACACCCTCCTCAGCCGTGAACAGCACGGCATTCACCCGATCTTTCATTCACGCACAATTCTCACGCATTCTAGCACTTTCTCACTACGACGGAATTCTTCTCTCCCTTAATTTCTCCCTATTAATGTTAAATCTCACCCCTTCTCATTCTGCCTTATCTTCTTGCTTGGTCCTGGGCCATAGAAAGGCTGCAAAACTTAATGAACAAAATAACAGAAACAAGTAGAACATATATGGACTGGATATAAACACCGGCAAAACCAAGCTAATGATCATCAGCAAGCAAAACATAACTGGCAAAAATAAGGCTCCTTTAATGTTACGTGTACTCAGTGCTTCTGTATGGAGTAGAAACGTGGACATTGAAGGCGGAAACTATATCAAAACTTTAGACGTTTGAATTATGGTTATACAGAAGAATCCTGAAGATACCATGGATAGACAAAGTCACCAATGAAGAAGTACTGCGGAGGATGAACACAACCGCGAATTTTGTCAACATTGTGAAGAGCCGTAAGCTGAAGTATTTGGGAGATATAATGAGAAATTAAGGCAGACACGAGCTACTCCAATGCATTTTGCAGGGTAAAATTGAAGGAAAAAGAGCCCCAAGACGAAGAAGAATATCCTGGCTTGCTAACCTGAGAGCATGGTATAGAAAGACCTCAAAACAGCTATTTCGTATAGCAACCAACAAAATCATCATAGCCAGAATGATCGCCAAGGTTCGGAACGGACAGGCACCCTAAGAAGAAGAAGAAGGTCCTGGGCACTCTACCTACCTTCGGGTCGCCTTTCTTCTTGTTCCTTCCTTTCCAATGTTTTCCTCACATGATCTCTGCACTCTTCCGATCTGACGACCTAAGCATCTCCTCCACCAGTTTCGTGACTAATTGCACCCTACTTCTCAGGCTCCTTGCAGGCTCCTCTCAACTATTTATCTATCGCATGCCAATAGAGTGTGTGAGACAATGTCCAATATTTCACAATACAGGCATTTGTCTTTTTCTGCCTTTCCAAATCTGTAAAGGTATGCCCTGAAAAAACTATGTCCTGTGAGCATCTGCGTCAGGAAATAATTCAAACATTGGTCCTCGCAATCCATCCATCTTCTCAGATTAGGAATCAACGACTTCGTCCACTGCGCCATTCTTCTCATATCATCCCATTCCTCTTGCCATACCACTATGGATCTTTCCCTTTCTTATTTTTTAAACGTTCTGTTGCTGTCTTCATTTCTTCTCTCGTATATTTTTCCTCTTTCCTTCATTAGCACGTGCATAGGAATACACCCAGTGATAACTCCTAACTCCTCGGCAATGACTGTTCTGTATGCACACGCCACCCTCAATAGACTCCTATCCTATCTGCCCGGGTGAGCTGTTTTCTGTACGCCTGTTAAAACTACAGAACTTAAGACAGGCGCAGCGTAGAGGACGATCGATGGCACCACGTAATGAAGGCCCCTCCCCTTTTCAGTTTTGGGCCCTTCGATGTTGGGCATGATCCCTCCCAATGCGCCGGATCTCATTGCAGCTCTTTGAGTCACCGCTTTTACGTGCTCCCTCCACTTTCCGTTTTGACTCAGAGTTACCCCTAAATACCTCACGCATTTCTTTGGAACCACTCACTTTCCTGCACATTCAAATGTTATCCCGTCCCTTTTCCTTGGTCCCTTGAGAATTATATCCTCGGTCTTACCCACAGCCAGTTCTAGCTCATGCTTTTTCACCCATTTCTCAACGTAGTTGCATGTACTCTGTGTACGAAAGTTAAGGTCCTCCAAGTCCCGCGCTACTATCAGCATAGCGAGGTCGTCCGCAAATGCGAATGGGGTTATACCCTCCTTTCTGTGAGTAGTAACTTACTTCCTTTCTTGGCAAGTACCCTGCTACGTTTTTGCTATATAAAAAAGCAGATTTATCTGTGTTATATACTCTTTTTGCATTAGATATATGAATGATTAAAGATAATAAATAGATTTTCTTCATGAATGGATAGTACAGAAGGTGCTTCGCTGCGACAATCTTTTGAGTATATGCCCTGGAACTTTCCAATAAGTGCAGTTCTCGACAGATTATATTTCCTCGCTGCGGCTAAAAAAGGTGTGCCTCCTTTAATGGCATCTAAAGCATGTCTCACATCACCTTGGCTATATGCTTTTTTTTCGTCGGCATCTGTAATGAAAGTGTACTGTGATTGATTGTAACATACTAAAATTGATATATTCCTCTACAGTGCACAATTGTTTGTAGCAAATAAAGTGTGGGTAATAGGAAAAATTCAAGTTTTTTGGCTTTCTGATAATATTGTACATAATGAACATATGTGCTATCCATGTCACAAAAAAGTTGATTTTTGTTGACCAGTGTTATTTGTAAATTATTTATTGGAAAGAATAACAATAACTTCTGAATTTAAATCTTGTTGCTTAGGGTTGTTCCCTTGTTCAGGAATTAACTTCACTCCGTTGCTTGAAGATGAATAATTAAATGTGGTAAGTAAACTGGCACACAAAAATAATTTGAGAACTAGTACTATATGTTTAGATTTCAAAAAGAATTTCAATTTCTAATGATTTCAAAGAAGTTCAAAATTCTCGTTATATGACATTCCGATATCCTAAAGATGAAACAAATAAAATTACTAAAAAATCTGTATTTTATTAGAAGTTATAAATTCGATCGATCTCAAGATGAAAACAGTCTGCAAAGGCGGTCCACAAAAGTCAGTGTAAGACAAATAATCACATGCCTCAGAAACAAGACCCGGAAATAGTGAAAATACGCTGAGAGATTGAAAGAGAAGTGAAAGCATTAGAAGAAAATGTAATGTACAGTGTATAAATGAATGGACACAAAATAGCAAAAAAGAATGGAATAACTACATAAGCAAAATGGGGAAGACCAGTGTCGTCAAAATATCAAAATATAAGTCATAAATCGGCAGAAGAAGTATCGGACGACAGGTGTGACAACCGGAAAGATGGTGTGACAACCTTCCATATAGGTATTAATCCGCCAATGAACAAGCGGAAGCGCTTATAAAGAGAAAGAATAGGAAGAAGATCGATTTAAACAGAAACCCGGTTTAAAATAATAGGCAACTGGTCCAAAAATAATATCGTGCTAAAGCAATTCAAACAGTTAATTTATATCAAACAAATTTATAAAGACAACAAATTCTTATAAAAAAAAATTTACTACAAATATAATGCTATATAATTTGTGTCATAACGTTACCTTTTAAAATTAAAGATCAAGTTTGTTTTATAATAATAACCAATTTTATATTTTTTGCAATTTTACAAAATACAAAAAATATTTGTATTATGAGTTACGAGAATTTCTTTTAATGCGCGTGAAGATACGAGATTTGCTTTTTGACGAATAATTATTAGTTATAGTAAACTACTGGAGACTCACGACTTTCCCAATACGTAGGTTTCAATAGAGATACCAAAAGGTCAAATTCACAAAAATTTGGAGTTACAAGGTTTGCTCATGAGGATATCAAATGCACAAATAAATCTAACATGGTGGTTTATTACACCAAAATCTAATAAAATATAACATGACACAAGAAATAGTTTCAGAATAAGTTTGATGTGTTGTTTATTATCATTTAATAAGAGACTAATTTACTTATTACAATACTAATCTAACAGACAATTATTATTGGCAAATAAAAGGAATAAGATAATGTACTTGTGGTTAGTAAACAAGACGTGGGCCCTATGCAACTAATTGTCAACATAGAACGGATTACAAAAGTTTAGATTTATGAGATTTATGAGGAGTATTTATGAAACTTAGATGTATACTGTACAAAAATAGTGTTCATATGTGATATTATGAGTATAATTTAGTGTATGTGGAATGTATTACATAGGGCTGGTTCAAATAAATTAGGATATGTAGTAAAGGGTTATACAGACAATAGCAAATTAAGTTTATACAAAGTCTTACCAATATATCTGCTTCACACACTCGCGGTTATTCTTCATATTATGCGGAATCTGTCCGGGCACCGGTTTCTGAATACGTGTTTCGCGGTACTAACACTGAGATCACGAAATCAGTAGAGAGTTTCTCTTTAGCGATAGTTAACAGCTTAGAGAGCGACTATTTCTCTCGATAAGCAAAGGCTAAGAAAGAGAGAGAGAGAGAGAGAGAGAGAGAGAGAGAGAGAGTCAACAGACAAGAGAGCGACTTCTGTAATTATCAAAAATATACAACTAAGGTTTTAATTTGTTATATGTAAATATACTGTATTACTATATCGATGTGAATCATGGATCATGAAGGATAATATGATGGACAATTTAGGATGTGACTCAGGTATATGATAAAGTATGGCAAAGACGCCATAACTATAAACTAAGACTATATTTACCAAAACGATACTCTCAGATAATTGAATCCTGCATCTTGAAATCATATTTCAGAATTAAACAGGAACATACATACACGAAAATGAAAGAAATAACAGCATTGCTGCCACAAAGAAGTGCCTTTATCTTTTGTATATGTGTTATATTATTGTCCTAGAAAATAATACAATTGCAACATTTACCGATGATACTGCTATCATAGCAATATGCAAAACCAGCGAGGAAGCGACATTGAAATTACACAGATGTAAATCAAATATATACTCCAGGAAAATAAGAAAAAAATAGACCATGTTCGTTACACTCAATAATCCAGGTCGCTGACAACTTTTCAGTTATTGTAGACCTACAGGAAGAAAACCTACTTATTTTCTGCTTTGAATTTGGAGCCGTTTTTTAATTATTAACAATTTAATGCGAGAAACGCGATTTTTTCTATGATTATTAATGATGCTAGTATTAAAAAATAGATTTTTGGAAGAAAATTATTTTTCACGAATTATTTAAACAAACTAGACTATTTATTAATTAATTAATATATTAACAAATTATTGTTTGAAATTGTTTGTTCGGTATGGATTTGTAGGTTCTTCCTAGTCATCATTTGAACTACATATATACATTTATATGGATTTACTTTATACATACACTTAAACGTAAAACTGGCGCCTACTACATACAACCTAGTAATGGGTGACTTTAATGCTAAGTTGGGATGTAAACTGGACGGGACCGAAGTTGCAATAGGTCCCTACGGATTCGGACAAAGAAATGAAAGAAGCGAAATGTTTTTGGGTTTCTTGGTACGAAATGGCCTATTTGCAATGAATAGCCTTTTAAAAAAATCCCCAAAGAAAATGGACCTGAGCAAGGCCAGATGGAGTCAACAAAAATGAAATTGATTTTGTCTTAACCAACGACAAAGACATGGTCCATAATGTAACAGTTCTTAATAGCTGTTCAGTGGGAAGTGATCATAGAATGGTAAGAGCGAAGATCGTGCTAAATCTCCAAAAACAAAGATACAAAATGATAACAAAAACAAACCCAATAGGATGGAATCCAATGGAAAACATCATGTCCTTCGAAGAGGAAATTCTGAGATGTCTAAACACAACAAATATAGACGTTATGGATGTCGAAACCTTAAATGATAACTCAATAAAAGCTGTTAAGAACGCAGAGAAAAAGTGCAATACAAATCCAAGAAGAGATAAGGAGGAAAAAATCAGTCAAAAGACAAAAAGACTTATGGAGACACGAAGAGAACTTAAGAACAAAAACGATACGAATGCACGCGTACTACAACAACTTAATTAAGATATTAATAAAGCAGTGAAAAAGGACGTACGACAATATATCACAAAAAAGATTACAACGGTTGTCGAGGAAAATAAAAGTTTAAAGGTGCTACAGAAATGTAAAGCTCTAGGTAGGAAGAATATTGTTAAGCGCGCAGATCGAAATGGAAAAGTGGTAACAGATAAAGATAAGATAATTAAGGTGGTTGAAGAATTATACACAGAATTATATAGAGAAAGGAGTAAGAAAGACGGCACTAAGTTGTGAAAAGTACAGAATGTGGGTTCAGAGAATATCCCAAATCGAATGAAAAACATAAAAGCAGCTGGTGATGACCAAATCGTTATTGAGGAAGTTAAAGCAGGAGAAAAGACAGAATTGAAAACATTGACAGAATTATATAACTTATGCCTTTCAAAAGAGGTTACACCATCTCAGTGGAATAAAGCTGTTATAGTAGTCATGCATAAAAAGGGTGATATAACAGTGCTTAAGAACTATAGACCTATTAGCTTGTTATCTCACCTTTATAAGTTGTTTATGAAGATAATAACATCAAAACTAGACTTCTATCAACCTTGCGAACAACCAGGATTTAGAGCTGAATACGGAACAAATGATCATTTGCAAACTATTAAGTCGTTGATTGAAAAAACCATTGATTATAATAGACCCCTTATACTTGTCTTTGTCGACTTTGAAAAAGCATTTGATATGGTAAATCAAAGTGAAATGCTCTAAGTTCTAACACAATGTAGAATAGATCACCGATACATATCCCTCATCAGATACATCTATCAGAATGCTACAGCCTGTGTACGACTTAACGAAGATACTGTGGTACCTTTCGTATTGAAAGGGGCGTTCGGCAAGGAGACAACATGTCTTCTAAATTATTTACAACTTTGCTAGAATACGCTTGTAAAACAATAGATTGGAACGAAAAAGGCATCAATGTAGAAGGAAATTTTTTAAATAACCTTAAATTTGCAGATGATATCGTTCTTATTGCAGACAGCTTTGATCAGGCACAGATAATGTTCCAAGAACTCCATACTGCCACAAAAAGAGTTGGTCTTAAAATAAATGTTTCAAGAACACAATTCATGACAAATTTAGTCCACAAAAAAATATCTCAGTAGAAGACAAAGATATTGAGCCAGTTGACTCCTATAAATACTTAGGCCATGAGATCAAAATAAGTCGAGACAACCAAACAATCGAGCTGAAAAGAAGAATAAACCTCGCTTGGGCTGGATTTGAAAAGATGAAGGATGTTTTTAGGTCTAAGATTCCAATGTGTCTGAAAAGAAAAGTATTTAATCAGTGTATTTTGCCAGTAATGACCTACGGCGAAGAAACCCTAACACTCACAAGAACAACAGTGAGTAAACTTCAAGTTGCGGAAAGGGTAATGGAGAGAATAATGTTAGGGATTTCTCTACGTGATAGAATACCCAATGCTTCTTCTTCTTTTTGTGCCACTCCTATCAGAGATTGGAAATCATCAAGGCTATTCTGACCTTGTTTACGGCTGACCTAAAGAGTTCATTAGTGGTGCAGCCAAACCACTCTCTCAAATTCCGCAACCATGACATTCTTCTACGGCCTGGATTCCGTTTTCCTTCTATTTTTCCCTGCATTATATTTTGAAGTAATGCGTATTTATGTCCTCTCATCAGGTGACCAAAATATTCGAGTTTTTTTCGCTTTAGCGTTAACAAAATCTCTGGGTCTTTTCCTATTCTTCGTATTACTTCACAGTTTGTTATTCTTTCAACCCAACTAATCTTCAGCATTCGACGGTAGCACCACATCACGAAACTTTCAATATTTACCCCAATGCTACCATACGCAAAAGATTAGGAGTAGCAGACGTTATTGAAAGGATAAAAACACTAAAGTGGAACTGAGCAGGTCATGTAGCAAGATCAGTTGATGAGCGGTGGACAAAAAGAATTTTGGAATGGAGACTCCGAATACAAACTAACAGAAATAGAGGTCGACCCTCAACGAGATGGACAGATGACATAAAAAGAGTGACTACAAATTGGATTCAGATGCCGCAAAATCGGAATAAGTGGAAAAACATGCGAGAGGCCTATGTTCAGCAGTGGACGTTAGAGGCTAGTTCATGATGATGACATACTTACATACTTTATATAATTCTTCTTATAGGTCTACAATAACTAAAAAAGTTATTAGCTACCTGGATTATTAAGTGTCACGAGAAAATCCTTATAATCCTGGATTAATATGACTGGACAAGTAAGTGACGAAACAAACTTCATATATTTATATACTTTATGACCAAAAACGTTCAAAATAAATATTCCAATAAATATAAATAATTAAATTCCATATTCAAATACTGCAAAATATTTGGGTATTACTCCGAATTCATGTAAAGAAGAAAAGAAAATAATAATTCTGATTGAAATACAAAAAAATTTACTGGCTGATTGACCAAAATTGTACGCTGTTTCCACGTAATAAATTAATAGATATTATATAAGCAAATACTGAAACAATAGTATTATTATAAAAACAGTATAAAAGTTTAGAAGAAAAATGTCACATATCAACAGAAAATATTTCTATTCATTTAAAATTTAATCAAATTATAGGTAATTATTTATATAAAATTTCTGCATATACTGCTTATTTATATAAAATTTCCTCAACCGTCGTCGACTTTTTCGTCCGAAACGTAAACGTCTTCGTGAACTACCCATTTTAAAAACAATTAACACACTGGTTTGTCAAAAGTCGAAATAAGCCCTAATCATGTTATTCATACTGGTCCACCCAGGATCTCCTGGGGTAACAAACATTGAGGTTCTACGTCGGATGGATAAGACATGTGAGATTATATCCACAGTGAAACAGCGCAAGCTATAATATCTTGGACATATAATACGAAACGACCATAGGTATAGCCTGATGCATTTATATTACAGAGAAAGGTCTACGGAAAGAGGGGACCAGTAAGAAGAAGAATATCATGGCTCCAGAATCTACGAAAATGGTTTTCCTTGACCACTTCAGGACTATTTTGAGCTGCGGTCAATAAAGTTAGAATTGCCATGCTAGTTGCCAACATCCGTAACGGATAGGCATCACAAGAAGAAGAAGAATGTTATTCAACAATATTTATGACCCTTCCCCGAGAGGTTGTATACTTCTTACCTACCAGTCGGCGAGAATGCAGAAGCTATTGGCAAGGACCGCCTGTGCTGACCGAGAGGGAGTTACATTTAGCAGAACTTTGAGATTTTTTAAAAAGTCTATACCAAATAGCTGCTTTGTATTACACTTTATGTTAAAAATAAAACAGATTCAGAAAGTGGGTCAAATTCTGTAGTGCCCGATTTAAAAAAAAATTACCTTTATTTTAACCAAAAATATTTGAAACAAAAATTGTTTAAACAATTTATTAATTTACAACCAAATAGTGCAGTAGAACTTTTTAAGACCTTTCATATAACAGAATCATCTCAATATCGGCCATAGTTTTTGCGTTATTTGATATAAACTTTTACATTGGAATTTAGCTGTGCCCAGAATCGCGAGGAACGGCCTTAAAAAAATATTTATCATAATTTTATTTTATATTTTGTATTTCCGTGCATATTTCAACTGTTCTATATTCTATATTGTTTATTAGTCAATTACCCAAACATGGTACAGATTAAAATTAAATAAACCTTCACAATTTTCGCCACTGTGGATCTAATGAAATTTTATAATTTCGTACTTGCATTTTTTCAAATTCCGTAGATTGTGATTTTAAAGTTGACACACCATGTATCTATGTCCTAGAGGAACTAGGATATTAAATTTCAATGCACCTTTTTTATATGCGGAGTAAGTTGTAACTAGTAACCTTTGATCTACTGTTTATGTTATGTTTTTCATGTCTATTATCTTGCATTTTGGCCTCCAAATAGGAACATATATTTAGTCTTTTCTTTGTTTATACTCAGACAAAATATGTCTGCTTTCTTTATTATGTTCCTTGTACTTTCTTGTAATTTTTATTTCTAAAGTGGAAGAGTATTCTAGACAGCAGAAAATTCTCTTGCCTTTGTTCTTTTTTTACTTTCAATTTTGCGCTAAATTATTTTCCTGCAATTTTGTACATTTATTCACTGTTTTGTTCTATTTAGCTTAACCCTATTCGTTTAACAGAAGACATTATTGGTTTCCTGACCATGGCTCATGCAAACTGAACACCACCCATCATAGACCAGCGTCTTATTTATAGATCACTGAAAATATAATTTTTTTAACTCTTAAAATTTATGTAAATTTAAAGAAAAATTTTTCAAATATTTTTGGCTGTAGTAAACTGAATTTTAATTTTTGTTGTATTGTATTTCTATTATCTTTTCAATAAAAATATTATAAACATCAAGTTGGCTGACTTCGTTTAGATTTACATATTTAATAATAAAAGTTTCATATTTTTATCGATTGCTTAATTGTTCTTGTTGAGTAATGTTTCTTATAGAATATAATAGAAATATGCTTTATTGTTACTAAAAATTGTACAATTTTATGTACAATGCTTACAAAACGTCAGAAAAATAACAATAACAATTTAAAATTTACTAAAATTAAGTACATAAATCGTCAATATAACAAAATAAAAGATAATAAAATATACAATCCATTGCAAAATTTAAATAAATTGCAAATTGCATAATAAAACCTTACGAACTAACGAATAATTACGATAAGGTAGCGATGTCATTTACAAAAATAAGGAAAAGTAGAGGAACTAAGGCAAAGAATGGTTAAGTGCTATGTTTGGTCTGTACTTTTGTATAGTGCAGAAGTGTGGACGCTAAAAGTATCGATTATGAACAAAATTGAAGCATTGGAAATGTGGGTTCATAGACGAATGCTGAAGATACCTTGGACAGCAAGAAAAATTAATGAAGAAGTACTAAGGAGAGTCAACAAAGACAGAACTGCTAAAGACTGGTAAACATCGAAAAATGTCTTATCTGGGACATATAGTAAGAGGAAGTCGATATAAAATTTTACAACCGATCCTTAAAGACAACATAGAGGGCCGTAGAGGTGTAGGAAGAAAACAAGTTTCTTGGTTAAAAAACATTCGTAAATGGACTCAGATACCAAAAGCAAGACAATTATTCCATATTGCAGAAGATCGAGAAGCCTTCACAATGGTGATCGCCAACGTCAGATAGTTCTGATATGGCACGCGAAGAAAAAGAAGAGGGACCAATACTGAACCTTTTGGTACTTATATACAACAATATCGAAATTAAAGTATTAAGATCAATAGCGGGCATATCATTAAGAGACAGACAAACCAACAGAAGTATACGCGAACAATGCAAAATTCAAAATATTAACAGGTGAATAAAAAAAAACTTGAACGAACATGTAAACCGAATGGGAGCAAATAGATTAGCGAACATATGTAAAAACAACAAGCCGTATAGCAGAAAACCCGTAGGAAGGCTCCCAAAAGGTGGAAAGATAATGCAAAGTCAACAACGACTGAAACAGAATAAGAGGCAGACAAACAGAAGTAATCCTAGTCGAAACATGAGCCAGAGATTTGAGGCAGGTTTAATGAATGTTTCTGAAAAAAAATCTTCCTGGGCAATAGAACCTTGTCCACACGTTTTGATTGGAGATGAGAGACAATTTCAATTGTTGAGACTTGTTGCATTTTGCATAATTTTTTACACACTAAAATAAACCAACAAGGACTAAGAGTTTTCAGAAACTGAAGAAAACTTAGACATGGCTTTTATAATAATATAGAAAGAGATCCAAGGCGTGCACCAATTTAGCATTTTCAACTAGAGAAAAAATTGTTACTATTTTAATACTTGAAATGTAAATAAAAACTCTAACTATTAATAATGAATGTGAATATATAAAAATAATCAATGCCAATTGCACCCCATACTTTATCCTTTTTTCTGATGTTTTTGTAATATAATCTTCGTGTGACAAATCATAAAGCATTTGATAACGATAACGCAGAACTAACGTTGTCGCTGCGAGATATCGTCGAACGAATGTGTTGGTTCTCGTTAATCGCCATAACCGTTCATCTCGCGGAAATTTCTCATCGCCATGTTGTCGTCGACGCACCGATTAACCGCAGCAATCTGTTCATACCTTTAGAGTCTTTAAAAATATTAGAAACTCAATTAATGAAAAATTACAACTTTAAGTTATAATGCAGTAACTCAAAAACAAATGAAAATCGAATAACAATATTTAAGTTAGTTTTAATTATTTTTAAGTATCTTGTACACTGCAGTTTGGTGCATTCTTCCCCACCCTGTTCTCGGACGCGACTAGTTCACGTTCGAGACGCATCGCCCCGCCCCTTATTTTTCCCGTTGGCCCCTCCCTGACCTGGAAATCCCTAATCGCTACTTCAGAAAGTATAAAATTAGGCGATTTTCAGGTCAATCAGTTCAAGTAAGTTAGTTAAGTTCGACTAGAGCAGTCGAACGGAGCTGACGTGCCAAGCAGTGAGAGGAGCGACACCGCCGAAGCGTAGAGACGACCAAGTCCGAGCTGAACTTTTTAGTTCATATCGTGAATGTAAGCACGATAGCGGTGACTTGGCGTTAAAGCGCCTAGGCCTGAAAAAGAGAGGCAAAACCTTGCGTTGCGACTAGGTTAGCCGGGGAGATTTGTTTTTTAAATCAAATCTTCACGGAGGCCAAAATTGCGGCGTAAGGTAGTGAAGAAGCAAACGGGCTTCGCCCGTCGGGATATTCTCTGTGCCTCCGTTGGGATGACACTGTGAGATATAGTTGTTTTGAACTCTATATCTGGCAGACACGGCCCCAGGGTCAGAGAATTGAGAAATTCAAGTGGATACCGCTTTAGTTCTGTCCTAAAGTGTGAACAACCGCGGACAGGTCACTGGGTGGCACCCAGAATCCGTGCTGGCAGCGGGCCAGACGGACAACAAAAAAGCCTTCTTCCAAATTTTTTGATTAGGCCCCGCCCCCAACATGGACCGTTCTAGGTCCCCGCCGATTCGTAAGGCGAACCCATCTGCCCCTAATGGTTGTCGTGAGAGGAAACTCCACGGCAACATCTATGACGCGTTATCCCTTGATGCCACCGACGATTCGACCACGAATTATGAGATATTCAAAGATCTCCCAGTAGACGACGACTGGAAAGAAAACGCCGTAAACGAAGAAGATTTCAAGCGCCCAAGAACAAGAAGAGGCGTACGAAAGCCTGTGCGGAGGGAAACCGCATAGAAGACACTACGGACGAAGAAACGCAAAAACAGGCGACAAAAGCTGGTAAAAGAACCAGACCTCTAAAAAGCAGCGAGGACGAAAAGTCTGAACTGCAAAAAGCGAAGATGCTCCTTCAAGAAAAGGAGAAGGAAATCTTAGCCCTCAAAAAGAAAATCGAGGAACTACAAGACATTATAATAAACTCCAAAAAGTCCATAATTGAACATATGGATAAGAAATTCGAACAACTTGAGGGCAAGAAATCAGAGGTGACCCTGGAAAAACAGGCACCTAAAAGAAAAGAAGACAACCTGGAAAACCAGGTCCCAATTCCAAAAAAGAAAGCTACGGGAACAATCCCCAAAGCCAAACAAACAGAAGAAAAGCCCAAAGAGGCACCCAAGCCCAAGAAAGTGAGAGAAGACTTCCCAGCACTCACCCCCACTAAACCACAAGATGAAGCTCAAACAGTACAAGATGGAGATGCGCAGGCTGAACTACAACCTCAAGAAACAGTCATGGAAACCGAAGAGGTACCAAGGAAAACCTTCGTACAGAAACCGCCTGTAATCAAATTACAGAGCGTGAATTACACGGGGGCCATATTAAACCTTGCACAAAAAGAGCAGGTTTATACAATCAATAAACTCTCAAGGAGTGGACGAGAGACATTAATACAAACGAAAAGCCCTGAGGACTACCGAAAAATGGTAAAAATTATTGAAAATTTCAATAAAGAAACCAAAATCCAGTGGATTGCTTTTCCACTGGAAGACGACATAAAACCACGAATGGTTTTAAGAGGGCTACCCCCATCAACAAGCCTACAAAGCATCCACGAAGAATTAGTAGAAATACACGAGATCGAAATAATCTCAATAAAAAACATGATTTCTAGAAAAGAAGACAGGAGGATGCTACCAATGTTCGTAATGACAGTGGAAAAAGAGGACGTGGAAAGCCTTAAGCGCATCACCAACTTGCTACACATGAAGGTGAAAATAGAAGATCTACGCAAAGCAACAGGGCCCACGCAGTGCTTCAACTGCCAAGGCTATCATCATGCTCAAAGAGCATGTTTCAAAGACCCACGCTGCGTGAAGTGCGGCAAAGAACATGCAACGAGAGATTGCACGTTGACAAAAGAGCAGAAGCCCAAATGTGCTAACTGCCAAGGCCAACATCCGGCCAATTTCAGAGGCTGTCCCAGATGTCCAGTCTGGGGCAGACCCCAACAACAGCAAAGACAAAGGCCTGCTACACAAAACAGGCCACAAACAGCACATACTGGGCTATCCTACGCTCAGGCAACCAATCCACAAGAGAGTGAGAAAACCATCCTCATCTCTAGACAACACCAAGATGGCCTAGTGAACTCCGTAAGGGAACTACTCACTAGGGTAGTAAATGAAGCGATAAAAGACTTCAAGCTAGCACTGAACTAGTGCAAACTAATAGGGGATACTTGAGGATAGGCTCCTGGAATCCAGGGGGTATAAGGACCAACCAGAACATTCTGGACGAACTGGTCAACAGATACGAAATGGACGTCGTAGCCATTCAAGAAACAAAACTCACGAACAACGTAAATATCAAATTCCCAGGATACGACGTATATAGGAACGACAATACAGCGAGAACAGGCGGCACAGCAATACTCGTGAAAAAAGGCATAAGACACACTAGATTACTAACACCACAACTAGTAACAATGGAAGCCACGACAATAAAACTAGAAATGAGGCAAGGAGAAGTCAGAATTACCTCAGCCTACGTAAGACCGCAAGATCCGCTGGTCGACGACGATCTAAATATGTTCCTAAACGACGAACCCTCTATCATAATAGGAGACCTAAACGCAAGATCCCCTAATTGGAATGATAGAGCTACGAACAGAAATGGAAGACTACTAAACGCGTACATAGATAACAACGAAGAGGTTATGGCAATGGGCCCCACAGACCCGACACACTACCCGGGAAATGCACTTCCAACACACATCGACATAGTAGTTGCTAAAAATCTAGGACTACAAACAGAACTAAAAACACTAAACGAAGGCACAACCGACCACAACCCCATCCTATTAGAACTAGGAACGTGGGAAGAAGAAAGTAAAATTACAAGGATTAAAAAGAAAACAAAGTGGACAAACTTCAAAAGGCTCGTAAGCACGGGAATTAACATTGTCCCCGTGATAAACAATCCACGAGAAATAGAAGTAAAAGTCCTAGAGTTGGAGAACATCATACAACAGGCAATCAGGAATAGCACTACCGAACAGGAAGTAGAAATGCAAACGGGCAGATTTAAGGATATACCACAAGAATTAAAAGATCTGATAAGGGAAAAGAACAGGGCTAAACAAATAGCACGACGAACTAGACATCAAGCACACAAAAACAGAGCAAATAGACTAAACAGAGAGGTCAAAACAGCACTACAACAACACCGTAGTAAAACTGGGAAAACCATATAAGAGATATGGAAGAGCAAGGTCCAAATATGCAAAATATTTGGAAATTGCAAAAAATCCTACGTAGCGATAGAAAGCCAATTCCCCCACTACACGGAGAAAATGGCATAGTCTATAGCACAGAGGAAAAAGCAGAGGTAATGAGGAGTACTCTCGAGAGAGAGTGTACATTAAATTACCACCCAGACGAAGACATCGACTTCATAGAAGAAGTCGAAACACAAAGACAAAGACCGGAAAACCCCAACGAAATTATCCCTCCAACAACACCGGAGGAGATAAACGAGCTAATTAAGAACAGCTCACCAAAAAAGGCACCCGGTCCAGACCAGATCACAAACAGAGCTCTGAAGTATCTACCAGCGAAAGCTATAGTATACTTAACCAACATAGTAAACGCAATGCTAAGGTTCAGAAAATTCCCGAATAGATGGAAAGAGGCCCATGTCATAATGCTACCAAAGCCCGGAAAAGACAGCACATTCCCGCAAAATTACAGGCCGATTAGCTTACTACCAGCAATCAGCAAAATAGTGGAAAGAGTAATACTCAGCAGACTTAAAGCTGAAACTGACAGGTTAGATATAATACCAGAAGCCCAATTTGGCTTCAGGTCAGAACACTCCAGCGAACTACAAGTACTCCGACTAACAGAGTACATAGCAGCTGGATTCAATGACAAACAGTACACAGGAGCTGCATTCCTGGATGTAAGCAAAGCATTCGATAGAGTCTGGCATAAAGGACTTTTATACAAAATGAGACAATACGGGTACAGCGGAGCAATGACAAGATTGATCTCTTCGTACTTGAGCAACCGAAGTTTCAGAGTGCGGATAGGACAAGTCCTATCCGAACTCGGAAACCCGGAAGCTGGAGTACCACAGGGAGCGGTATTGTCACCTCTGCTGTACTCGATATACACAGCAGACATACCTAGAACACCAGGTACATTACTAAGTCTATATGCCGACGATACAGCAATAGCGGCCAAACATAGACACGTAGATATCGCAGTCACCAATCTACAGACCGCGTTAGACGACATTGAAGAATGGAGTCTAAAGTGGAAAATCAAAATAAATTCAGATAAAACACAAGCTGTACTTTTCCAAAAGAGGCGAGAAAGACCAGAAGAACAGGTAACTGTGCAAGACAACCCCATCGAGTGGAAAAGCGAAGCGAAATACCTCGGAGTGATAATGGATAAAGGATTAACATTCAACAAACACGTAGAAGCTACGGTACAAAAAGCTAACATAGCTAGAGCCGCAATAAGAGGTCTAGCAGGCAGAAAAAGCAAACTACGACTTAAAACCAAAATAACGCTAATAAATAGTATAATACTACCTATACTAACATACGCATCATTAGCATGGGGACACACATGCAATACAACCAAAAAGAAAATACAGGCTCAACACAACCAAAGCCTAAGGGAAGCAGTTAACGTACCAAGATACGTCGCTGAAAGGTTCATTTTCAGAGAACTTCAGCAAATCAGAGTGACTGATACCATGAAAGAAAAAGCCAGGAAAAAGTTCGCAGAACTAGAAGACCACCCCAGTCACATACTGAGAGAGATGATGAGGTATGACGCTTTCCACAGATGGAAGCACAAAAGACCTAAACAACAGATATTAGATTAACGCAAAACCAGAGAGAGAAATAAAAAACCACCAGAGGGATAAAACCTATAAACACCAGAGTGGGAAGAAAAAACAATCAAAACACACACACTAGGAAGATAGTTCGTAGCTCAAATCGCCATAATATGCCATCGCCCAACTAGTGGGCCCTGTTGCACGCACTAGGATACAGCCTATATTGTGGTAATGTATAATATTTATTTATTTTCTTTGCTATGATATAGACTTTATACTAATTATGATTTTCTTTTCACAGGCTACCTACCAAAAAAATCACAAAAAACACAAAAAACCGGCCTCGGCCACCAAAAAAATCAAAAAAATACTAACAAAAACCGGCTTCGGCCACCAAAAAAATTAACAAAAACCACAAAAACCCGGGCACGTAGGGCCCATCACTCTCGAGCATCAAGTCGTCGAGCTGAGCCGGGACTCAGAGCGGGGACTTGATGCCCAGCAAGCAAATTTAGTTTCGCGGATATGCCACAGTAAGATAAACAGGAATAAAGCGGAGATGCGCTGTCCTGAGTTTTCACAATCGTATTAGGAAACCATGTTGGGGTTCTATTACCCAGGACCTCCACATGAAGAGCACTTGGCTGATTGTTGTGCCTCTATAGCGAATCAGATTGCTATAGGGGGGAAAGGGATGGTCTTGAGCATTGGAGCACGGTGGGGTGACTCCTGTTTTTACACGAGTTAGCACACCTTGCTCCAATGAATTGTTACACCCAATCGTACTACCCGGGTGAACATTTCTCTAAGGCTGGGTTTAATCAATTTGCTGCTGCTGCTCAATCAGTTCAGTCCTTCACGGGCTCTCCGAGAGCTTAGTGCTCTCGGGGCTCTGCTTCCCTTTTAGCTTTCCATACTCTGTGGCTGAGTATTATTTCTACTGTATTTTTGGTGTTTTATTTCGACTTATATATATTTGGTCATGTAAGAAATAACTTGCCTTTTCCAAGGCAAGACATCGAAGACAACAAACCTGTTGTTTATTTCGACAACTATCATGTAAGATATTTGTCATGTAAGAAATCTCTCGTCTTTATTAAGACGAGCCATCAGGAAACAAAACATTTTGAAGTCCATACCCTGAAAATGGACAAAAGTAGAGGAGCTCACGATGTTTTCGAAGCCCCTCTACAGAGCACACGGTGGTACAGAAGGTGGCAAGACCCTTTCCATTTACCCCGAGGTGACAACCCACCCTGTATATATATTCATAATAATAATAATTATGTAGTGCTGACTATGTCGCATTTTCCATTTCGCTCTACTATAAGTAGAAAATAAAAAGATCGTCAGGGAAAAAATTTATTTACATTTATTAGTTCAACGCTTTTACCACCATCGTATAATTTTCAATTTAAAATACAGCTTCTTGATTGTAGCTAGTCTATTGTTGGAAGAACCTAGAGAATTTCTAGGGGTGAGCGCCCTTTCTATGCCGGCATCTGGTAGGCCTTTATAAATGCCGTCAAACACCCACGAGGTTGATGAACCTTCTTGTTTACAATTAGTTCTAAATATTTAGTTTTTTGTTGCCCAACACTTTTTTACACAACGAATTCTATGAGGTATACAAATGAGGGATGGTGTGAAGTGTGAAACAGATAAGTTTTTATAGTTAATATAATACATCCTTATAACGTAATATGTATGATCAGATCTTTTTTTATTATTAAAAATTCCGTCAAGGGTGAGTTTATATCCGTCATATATTATGTCTGTAATAATGTTATCAAAACCGTATTTGGTTAAGTTTTAAAATTCTGTGGCTCAGATTTGTCAAATAAATTTAAAAAATAAGAATAATGCTCAAGTGTCAGTGGAGAAATACATATAGAAGAGATAGAAATGAGCAATTCAAAGAAACAATATTTATTACTGTTTATTTATATATGAATTTAAAATGGCTTCGTAATAGTGCAGTAAGAAATTTCTGAAAAAAACTCGCTTCCACTAAAAACTAGTATTTGAAGAAATAAGCGTAAGTGTAAAACAGCCATATTGGTGAAACTCTGTCCGTTAGATTTGCGACGTTTCCAAAGTTAAAAATAATTATGCTAATTGAAGATTGAAAGTAACTGCATTTTAGACTGTTGAAAAGGATCTAGTTCCTTTCGCGGTCCTTAAAAACAACAGACCAAAAAAAGTGCCAGGAAACCAAGGGAAGAGGATGCAGAGGATGAGGGCTACGTTCTGAACATGTTCAAAAAGATGATGGGAAAACTGAAAGAAATCAGAATAGACAATAAGGAATATAGGGAAGATACGATAGCACTGAAAACATACCTATAAAGATAAAGCGAGCACTGGAAGAAACAAAAAACAAATTAACCTGGGTTGAAGAGAAAGTAGAAAGAATTGAGAAACAGATGAAAAGAAATAACATAGTCATTACGAGTCGACCAATAGTCGCAACAGATGAAATACTCTTAAAAAATAACGTAAGATATTTTATATAAGAGCACCTAAAAGAGGATGTTGAAGTATAATCTTCAATGAAGCTTCTCCTTCTTTTTTTAATGCCTATCCGTTTCAGATGTTAGCGACCATCATGGAAATCTGTATTTTGCAAACTGAGCTCTGAAAAGATTTGTGGTTGTTGTGTTAAACCACGTACATAGCCAGTACATTTTTCAGCCAGGAAATTCTGCGCCGTCCTCGTCCTCGTTTCCTTCTACTTTTTCTTCAAGAATTAATTTCAGCAATCCATATCTCTTCCTTTTTGGATTTTTTCCATTCTTTCCCATTCTTAATAAAACGTCCTGGTTAGTAACGTGGTCGGTATAGGATATCTTCAGGATTCTACGATAAAACTACATTTCTAAAGTCGCAATTTTCTTAAAGTAGCGTCTGTGAGAGTCCACGACTCAACTCCGTACACCATTATAGGAAAGATATACCATTTTAGTAACCTGATTTTTATAGGTACTGATACCGTGGCATTTGAATAGCTTAGCCATTTTTTGAAACGCAGATTTCGCTTTCTCTATCCTATATTTTATTTCTAGGGAAAGGTCTAAATTCTCATTGACGTTCGTACCAAGGTAGGTGTATGTTTTATTCTTTCTATTGGTTGACCATTGACACTGATTCTTTCAATTTACTGTTTCTTATTAGAGATCATCATACATTTTGTTTTTTTAATGTTCAGTGAAAGCTCTGACTCACTTGTGAGTGATTCTATGCATTAACACCTGGAGAGTTTCATAACTGTCAGTATGCAATGAGCTAAAAAACAATATATTCATGTCTGGTAGAAATGAAGGAATGAATGATTTTAACTGGAGAGAATATCTTCATCAACGATGACCTGACCAAAAAGGAATGACACATAAGGCAGGAAAGGCAAGGAATTAAGAGCTGAAAATAAAAACGATAGGGTATAAAAAACTAACTATGGATGGCATAAAATGGGAATGTGCTGGAAATGATTCTTTCAAACAAGAAAATTCTAGAAATATCTACCAAAAAATAATGCATATAGCAGTGTAAAAAGAAAAAGAAGACGCATTATGCCGACGGACCCTAGACAACCCGGACCCGGACAACGGATCTCAAACAAAATAGTGCTACTATAAGTAACATACAACAAAAGTTGTAGAGCAGAGTTTCAAAAAAGATTATATTCTGAGATTAAAAATTTTTCAATCGCAGAAACAAGACGACCTAGATAGGTATGCCGAACAAAGAAAAAAGTGAAGAAAATCCCAAGAGCGTGGAAAACAAAGTATAGGGATGATAAAGTAAAGCGTATTGAAAAAAATTACAAGAAAAACGAAATAAAAACTTTTACAAAGAGGTAAATTACATTAAAACTGACTACCAGGAAAGAACGATGAATTTAAAAGATAAGCAAGGAAACCTGATAATTGTCAAAGACCAAATATGTGAAAGATGGAAAGAATATTTCGAATGGCGGAGTAAGTGCTGAAGGAAATAATAATGTTCCTAAATCTCAAATAGTAGTAGAAGAAGTAACAAAGCCCACAAGAGAAGAAATTAAAGAAATAATAGAAGATGAAAAATTAAAAAACCTCCGGGGAGACCGGCATTGTGGCTGAGAACTTAAAATGTGGAGGAGGGGCTTTACGAAACCAACTTTGTGAGCTAATAGTAGTATTGTGGGATGCCGAGAAATGCCCCAAGAATGGAATAAGTCACTTATTTAATTCATATACAAAAAAAGGGAGACAGAACTGAATGGGCTAATTGTACAGAAATATCCTTTATAGAGATAATATACAAAGTGCTCGCCATACTAATTAAAAAAAAACGATTAGAAATATATTTGGTTTCGTAAGGAAAGATCAACAACTGATCAAATTTTAATGCTAAAACAAATCCTGATCAACTGCTATGAATACAACATAAATATCAGCACAAGTACTTTTCATTGATTACAAAGCCGCCTACGATAGAATAGACATAAACAAATTATTAGAAACGCTAAAAGAATTCTAAGTGCTAGAAAAAATAGTAAGAATGATAAAAATAATATTTAGAAAAACCGTTTGTGCTGTGAAATGCAATGGTACAAATTTTGAAGAATTATAAGTGAAAATGGTGTTCGCCAAGGAGACCTGTTGTTTACTTTGCAATTCAATACAGTTCAAGAAAAATTTGTGAGGGTTAGTTAGATAATTAGGTCCGGTTCTCTTTTCGATAAAGGGCGCCAATGTTTAGCGTACGCTGATGATGTGGTTCTCGTTACAAGAACTGTAAAAGAACTGACAAGTATAGCAAAGAGATTGATTGGGGAAAGCTCAAAAATTGGACTAAAAGTTAATATTAATAAGTTCAAGTACATAAAAATCTCGAGTAAAAAAGGAATAAATACCAGGGTCACCTTTAAATTAAAGGTGGAGGATGGATCAGTTGTAGAATTCGAGAAGGTGGTTGAATATATGTACTTAGGTACACTTATTAATCAGACATGTAAAAAATAAACTAAAATCAACCTTAGACTTACCAAGAGTAACAGATACCTATATAATTAAGGCCCAAGATATATCTCGTACCACAAAAATAAGAGTAAACAAAACTATAATTAAACCTATACGCTGCCAAGGCATGAACTATAAACAAAACCATACAAAACAGATTGGAAGCAAGGTAAAGAAAGATACTTTGCAGAATATTTGGTGTGAAAGTAGTAGAGGGAGATTGGAGAAGATGAACTAATGTAGAAGTGTAGCAATTGTATGCTATCGCTAACATAACAAGAAAAAATGTAGACTGGCATGGCTTGGATATCTAGAAAGAATGAAAGGTAATAGACAAGTCGAGAGTATTGGTTTGAGAGTATCTGAGGGCAAAAATGAGAGGAAGACCAATAAAGAAATGAAGAGATATAGTGATGGAAGATGTCAGAGAGATAAGAATTAGAGATTGGAAGCTGACAGCTATGAACAGAAAACGATGGAAATTATCAATCAAGCAATGGGTCTAAAATGCCTGTTAACGCTATATATTTATACACTAAATACTAAAAATTTAAGAGACTAATATAATTGACTCTTACTGACACCAGACCAGTAGTAATAATAGAGAATATGATGATTATAAATTTCAATATTAATATATATGTACACTTCCCGTCATATAAAACTGGTACATTTTTTTCCCAGTGTAAACCTGTGTTAAGACTGGACACAATGGTTCGTGAATCAATTCGTCGTTGCCATCACAGATAACGGAATTGCACTAAATCTAAATAAAAAAATAACGTTCAAACATGTATAAAATTTTTAGATACGTAATATTTTTATCATCATAACAAAAAACCGTATCTAATAAATTAAATAACCGGAGATAGGGTTGAGTTAATATGCAAAATGTTTAAAGGATCTTTAAACCTACTGTATTGGCACAAGGAACATTGGAATGCATCTGCTGTAATTTTATTCTTCAATTACCTACCGAACACGACCTGTATTTTGTGTCAATATGTTTTGTTACAACTACCAAGATTAATTTATTATTTATTACAGGACCGATAAAAAATGTGAAAAACTAACATATTTGATTCTACGTATTATAAACTATAAAATATTCGGGGCGAAAAAACGGCTTTTCAAAACGTGACAGTTACAATCTAATATCTCAGTGTAATGTTTTATTATGAAAATTTAAAGTTATGCCTAGATTGATTGTCTATCATTATTTTTGAATTGAAATATTTTCATAAATTGTTACAAAACACAAATAAATATATGGGTACTTCACTGAGATGATGGAAAATTACAAAATTAATATGACAATTTTTTAGGATGCACGTTTAAACAAATTTAATGTGACTGACTAATCGAGAATTCTCGATAATGTTTTAGTTTTTAGTATACACAAAACTGGCAGTATGTCACACAGCTCTGCTTTTAGCTGGTTTCATACAATATTTTCGTTGAACTGGCAACGATGCCCTAGAAATTAGAATGACACATGTGACAAGATCAGTGTACACAACTTAAAAAACACGATTTTTGATTATAAGAGTTGTACCAGTTTTTTATGACGCGAACGGTATAACAAAGCTCTCTCAGTTATATTGTGTAATTTGTTACTCCACACAAATGTATCTCAAGTGAACATCTACGGAAACTTCATTACAAAGAGTATAAAATGGCCACATATACTGAGGACCTAATGAGAAGAATTAAGAAAGAGACTTTCTCAGATCTTGAGAAAAAGACACGAGAAGTAAAATTGAGATTAAGTTTGTGTTAAATTAAATATAGGTTCATATTCATAGCGAGGATAAGAAACCACAATGGAAACTTCTTCCAGACATTGCTTCACATCTTCGAAATGAAAGTAGAGTTCACATATTTAGAGGTTCATTCTGCCCACAACGAATAGGGATCTTAACGATTTAGTTATCGTCAAGAATTCGTGGACTGTTTATCAAGAGGGTTAGAAGAACCAACGGGTAAAAGGCAACAACTGATTGTCGTCCATATAGATGCTTAGAGCGGCTTTTTAGGAGATAGTGCACTAATTTTTTATCCTAAAAAAACTTCTCGTATCGAGCTAAATTCGGTAATAGTGATGGAAACCGTTTCTTATCACAACCAATTAGTAAAACATCTACCAGCTATGGCCACCAGAAAAGCAGACATGCCGAGTTTGTTAAGACAAAAACAATTCAGTTTTCCGAGGACATGGTTAGGGCTAAGCTTATAGGTGTCATTAGATAGCATCGTGATATATATCGCCAGCATGTTGTAGATACAATGGCTCGTGCGAAAGTCATCACCATTTTGAGACTTCCTCTTTACCAGTTCGAGTTAAACTCGATAGAATTAATCTAGGCTCAAGTAAACTGATACGATGAGCTCGTGAAAACGTGGCCTATAAAATTTCTGATGTCAAACGTTTGTTAGAGCTCACAATGGAACGGATACGGAATGAAGATACGGCTAATGCCGTAGCCCATATGATCAAAGAAGAAGAGAAACTGTGAAGACTGCACGGGATGGTAGACCCTGTTTTCGACAAAATAATAATAGACTAAAGTGTGACTGGGGTTTCCTCTTCAGACAAGTCGCTGAATTCCGAAACTTCATGAACATAACTTAATAACAATAAAACACTGAAAACTTTGTTTTCAAACTTCCACAAAATTTATTTTAAATATTATCACTACAGCTGTTTCGGCTGATTGCCATTCTCAAGTGATCTATTTTGGCTTGGGTTTACAAATTTATAGTCTCTAATGAAATAGGTTGAGGAGGGGAGAACTGTTTGTCTCAAGTTGGTCATTCAGAATTATATCTGTGTTTTTTAATTTGTTGATTTCCATAGATTTTAACAAAGATAGCTTAAGGCCTTTATTTAGAATCTATGGAAATCAACAAATTAAAAAACACAGATATAATTCTGAATGACCAACTTGAGAAACAGTTCTCCCCTCCTCAACCTATTTCATTAGAGACAATAAATTGGTAAACCCAAGCAAAAATAGATCACTTGAGAAAGGCAATCAGCCGAAACAGTTGTAGTGATAATATTTAAAATAAATTTTGTGGAAGTTTGAAAACAAGTAACATCAAGTAACGGTCGAATCCATCAATTATTTAATAACTTAATAATTCTAATTAATTCTTTGCTTTGTAGTTCTCCTTGTATATAAATGGAATATAATAATTATTGTCTTAAAGTTTTTTGTTTTTTGAAGTACTGTGCTCTATAATACTGCACTTTATAGTACTGTACTCTATAATAACAATACAATTTCACTTTATTTTATTAGACAACTATAAAATACCTGTCAAAATACACATGATAATTAATTTAATTATGTTGTAGGTCTTAGATTTCATTTTTAAGTAATTACTTACTTGTTTAAATAAATAATAAATAAATAAAATATAATTTTGGTACGCCGTAAAGTTGATTATGGAAATATCGTTTGATGGCTTTAAGTGCGACCACGGACCAATGGGACCACGGATCAGCGCATATCACATATAAAAATAAGCGTATTAATTGTTTACAGGTACCAAGTTATCCCAACGAAAAACGAATTTAAGTATGTATTCATTTCTTTTATCATGGTACATTTTAAACCAAACACTACAGAAAAACTTATGACTACACTTACCAGTCTCCCATTACCAATTTCTACATTGACAAGATAGTGGGCAGAAGACTCAAATAAATGAAGGTGAACCAACACTGTCCGGCAATACCTATACAGACATTATATGTAGCATTTTTACTTACTACTCATCTAAAGTAGTGAGTAAATAAAAATATTTCATAATAAAAAAATCCACATTTGTTGATGAAATAGCAAAACATGCACACTGGTTGATAAGTGCACACTTTGTAAGACTTGTTTAACTCAGGATTTGTAAAGTAGGTTTATCAGTATTATATAAGTTGTGCGGTAGGTTTACCAATATTACATAAACACAGTTAGTTTTAACACTTTATTTAAAAATTTAATTGAACAAATAATTCAAAAATCTGATCTCAAAAAACTTGAAAAACATAAAATATTAAAACAAATGAGCATATTAAAATATTAAAACATCTATTGAACGTATTAAGGGACCAGTAATATTAATATTATTTGTTAATAAAAAAATCGCTAGAGTTTTATTTGATAATGAAAATTAAAATGGTGCTAATAAAAATAATTCAACTCTAAGAATCAGCGATAGACCATGACGAAAAAAAAAATTTATGTTACTAAGAAATCTCAAAAACAACTAAATAACAAAACTCTCGACTAACGCTTGTAATAAAAGATTTATTTCAACGCTAATTCGGGAGAGACAACTAGTACAGAGGAAAACAACATAGGCAAATATGGACATTGGAAAAAAATAGTAGTTTTTTAATTTCTTAGAAGAGAATAACTTATAAAAAGTGATTTTGTTTATGTACATCACATTTTGATAAAAAGAACTAAATTTCTACGAAATTCGTGATATTTCTTTGAATTGATTCCATTTTTACTTGGCGAATAGAAAACAACTGGTTAGAGCCAATAATACTAACTAGTCATAAAAGCATAGCATGTGGAGTACTACAGGGTTTAGTACTGGATCCTCTACTTTTCCATATCTTTATAGATGACATTACTAATTTAAAAATCGATGGAAAAATTTTTCTTGTTGCTGATGATACTAGTATCACTTGGAGAAAATCTAACATTGCAGCTCTTTATGCAACTATAACTTCTGATCTCCTTAAAATAAAAACTTAACCCGACTCTAATTTACTCTCTTTTTACGAGGATAACACAGATAAGACAGTGGCATTATCCTATAAAGGAGCTCTTGAACCCTTGCTTCTTAATAACAGTCATATCAGTACCGTTGATTCTGTAAAATTTCTTGGTATTTTAGCAGACTTAAATGATCTCCTCATATCGATTTGTTAGGTAAGAAGCTAGCCTCAGCCTGCTATGCAATAAGATCTGTTTCGAAGGAAATTAATTTGGAATCTTCCAAAATAACATAGTTTTCTTTGTTCGAGTATCATCTTCTATATGGCCTTCTTTTTTGAGCTTCTAAGACAGCTGCACAATTAGATTTAAATTTTAAATTACAAAAAAGGGCAATACGGTATCTAGAAGAAGAGCTCATTGCTAAAGCTATTTAAAAAAACACATGCATCATTTTGTTTATATTTTAGAAACAGTTTGCTTAATTCGTAAGCAGCTACCTGTTTTTTCAGCAAGACGGAATCATGACTACTCCACCAGAAATTCAACCTTTTTGTAAGCTTTGTATATAAAAGTTTATAATTTTCAGTGTCAATAAAGCATAGTTTTATACTATTCTAAAGAAATAAACACATTCTACATAAAAACACAACGGAAATGGATATGGATAATCCCAAATGGAAGAACAACAAATAAAATCGACTACATACTTAGCACAGATAAATCAATAGTACAAGATATAATTAATAGTCCTCAATTGATTCACAACAGGGAGCAACTACCGATTGGTAAGAGGAAAAATAGAATTTGAAATCACATTCAAATAAAAGATAAGATTAACCCTCATAATACCAGATTTTTTTGTGACACGTAATACCAATGGGTAAATATTGATCCCAAAGCTTTCCATCAAACAGTGTTGTGTGTGAAAAAAATTGTTATTTGTATGGAATACACACAAAATTTATTAAATAAATTTAAAAGTAAAATACTTAATAAAATTATAATGAAGAATTAATCATTTTACAAATTGTTTGTTTTATATTCAAGGCAAGTAATTATGTGATGATCCTTACAAACAAATCAATTGCACTTCTGACACCTGTGGAAATATTTTCTATCCAAATTTCTGGGGAATTTCCAACATCTACAATGTTTTAATTGTCCAGGATTTTGTGGATGACCTTGTGATGTAGAATCTTCATCATCACTTGTTTCAGTAGCAAGTAATTGTTTTCCTATCTGCTTGAGCAGTTCGCGTCGTTTGTAACCCTTATATTGTTTTCCCCTCTTAGTTTAGATGAAACTATATTCAGAGTTTAATGCGCTAATGTCAATCATATTATAAAAAACTATCACAGGCCTTCTTCTTGTTTGCCTTTTGACTAGGTACGTTCGGACAAGGTTGTTCATGGTGTCTAGACCTGACTTTGGTTTATTGTAATAAATAATTATTTGTGGCTTTTGTTTTTCAATTTTAAAAATTTTACCACTTTTCTGCCCAGTTTACAGCAAAGTAACAATTTTCCCTTTTTCGGGCAGTTTATGGCAGTTTCGGGCAGGAGGCTAACACAGCTTTATGTTGATAGGCAAATTTTGTTAAATATACATCCCTACTACGTGTGTCTACTAATTCTTGAGGAAGTTCTGGTTTATTTTTTGGAATTGTTCCAAGCCTGGTTAGTTTTGCTTGTCCAGTTTTCTTGCATAATCAAGGCTTGAAAAAAAAACTTGTCGATAGTCATATTTCTTTCTGATCTTTCCAATCTATTTGCCATCTCTAAGACAACTCGCTTGGCTTGGTTGCGTTCATGCTGGTATCCGGTTTTACTACTATACATTTGGTAATTATAAACATATGACGGTTGACTGTCGCATGCTGTCCAGATCTTTATCCCGTACTTTCCTGAAATTGCACTGAATCTGTTTCTGCTTATAGTTTTATTGAATATTGAGTGACCATCTTCTATATTCCATAAATTCTTGTTTCCTTTGTTATGAGATTTGTAAACTCATGCTAATATCAACATTCCAATAAAACGTAGAAATTTCTTTGCATCTATATTTTTTCATAAATATTCATGCTTTAGTTGACCTGCTGCCTTAATCCATTGAACTATGTGGTTTACAATATTATCTCTAACAAATAGGTGAAAACTACTAGAAATTGTGTCAACGTTTTGTTTGTCTTCTTTTTGACGCAAAACATTTCGTTGCCTGGCTACCCGTCCTTTGTTTCTGGCTCAAAGAACCATTTTTCAAGTTTATTTTTTTAATTTTAGTACAATATAAATATATCATATCTTGTCATTGAAAATGGAAATAGAAACTTATATGTAAAAATAATTTTCTTGGCCATCATTATCACTAGATGTAGATTCTGTAGATGTAGAACTACTAGATGTAGACCATCCTCATCAACTTTACGATCACTATCACATTCTTCCAACCACTTCAGCAAAAAATTTCCACACCTTTCTCAACTAAGTGAACCTAACTTCTTCCAGCCATATTACTAAAAGAATGAGCAAACATAGTTCGCATTGTCTAAATGCAGAACTTTCAATACTTAGATAGAATTAGGGGAAGCACCAGATAGGTAAGGAGAAGTAGGGAAGTGAGTGATTGCTATTAAAAAATACGTGATTTTCTATGACCCACACGAAAATCGGGGAAGCACCTTACGAGCAGAGAAAACTTAACACTTTACTCTCAAGAAACGTTTACGCCTTAAGAAAATATCAAAAGAAACAACAGAAATGGGACTATTACGTGGGACTTTTTAATTTTCTAGCAAAATTATGCAAGCTACAAAAAAGTGATTCATCTAAACATATAAAACAACATATTAGAAAAAGTCAAAATTTTTTAGAATTTTCAGTAAAATATTTTTAAGAGAAAAACACTTTCAAATTTCTCATGGGGTCTGTGACTCCGTGGTATTATAACGGTTAATAAAAACAAACAAGACATGTACAAATTGAATAAAAATCAAAACTTATATAAAAAAAATCGCAGAAACCCTACCCAACGTAAAACTCTCCTAAAACTAGTTAAGAAGTCTAACTACAGAAAAATTTTAAATAAAAAAGATACCAAAAGAAATTGAAAAAATAATTAAAACCAAAGAATGGTAAAAGAAGGAAAAATTTCTACTACTTCTATTGGTTTTCTATCTTTTTTCGTGATCTGCCAAACTTAGATTGTCAATTTCATTTCTTGTCTAATATCTTTAGACCATAGTAGAGAGTTTAGAATGTTCACCGCTTTTTTTTCCTGCTGCGTTCTGTCCCGATGTCTCTTTTGGTAGTGCCTTCTTTAGATATTATAGATCCAAGATATTTATATTAATTGCATGTTTTTTGTTTCTAATTTCTAACTCTGGTTCTACTTCATCATCTTCTATTGTAAGATACTCTGTCCTTGATATATTCATATTGAGGCCCCATTTTTCATATTTTTTCTTTAGTTTTCTAAACAAGTAGTCCATGTCTTCCTCATCATTCGCTACGACTACCTGATCATCTGTGAAAAATAACGTTGTTAGACATTTACATTCCGGATACTTGTTTCCTCCACTTCTCTAGCGATGATTGAATATATATTTTAAATAAGGTCGGAGAAAGACAACATCCTTGTTTAAGCCCCTTTGTTATTGGAAATGATTCAGATATAAAGTTTCCTTCTTTAACGACATTTTTTGCATTTTTGTATATATTTGCGGTAGCATCCACATACTACTGGGACCTGCTTTCGTCAAGGTTTGAAACAGTTTTTTCAAAGGTACCGTATCGTATACCTTCCCTAAATCTACAAACAATAAGTGGGTAGATAGATTCCTTGCCTTCCGTTTTTCGATTATCTGCTTCAGAACGAATATACCATCAGTGCACGATCTTCCTACACGAAATCCATTTTGTTCTTCTATGTCTTCGTATTCTGATTCTATTATTTCTTTTATTATTCGACTGTACAACCTCCCCACTGAGTTGATAACACTTATTCCCCTATAATTAGAGCATTTGCGTTTATGTTTATAAACGCAAATGAAAAAAAAATTTTTTATCCTAACATAATTCATTTCACTTGTATAGTCCACGGGGTAAAAAAAATTGCAGAAGAAATAAGAAATTTTTTTTCGTTAGTGAATGATTTTATAAATTTTATGAAAAATGTTCACGTAAACGCTCCGTTGCGGGTGATTAATAATATATATGTATATAAAGAAAGACATCCTGGTATCCCTGTGCCAGTTAAACCAGTAATTATAAGGTGGAGAACATCGCCGCAAGCATTTTTTTAACACTGCAATGAAATACAATTAGTATTGTCAGAAATTGATGATAATATTTCCGAAGCCATTTGAGAAGCAAAAAATATTAAAAAATCCGAAACTGAAATATCTACTCGGAGATATCAATAACAATTATAAATTAATAGTTACCACAATTACCTTATTAAAAAGGCAAGTAAATTTATGTGAGTCGGTAAAATAGTAGATAATTTAATGTCAAAAATTAAATCGGCATCTGGAAGTAATGGTCAATTAATAAAAAAAAAAATGAAATAGGTACATTTTTGACAATAATTCTTCTTGATGTTCGCCTGGAACATCAAGAAGAAGCAGAACTAATCTGACTTGACAATATCAAGTGTGACCTTGCCGAAACGTCGCCAAAACAATCGTTTTTCTAAAAACCAAAACTATTTAACGCGAAGTCAAACCCGGAAATATATATATATATATATATATATATATATATATATATATATATACCCGGTAGTCAGGCGACACACACCCTTCCGGTAGGGATCTATGGAGGAGTATCACCGAGCCGCAAGCCCTTATCTCTTGCCGTACTGCTCCACCATAGGCCGATCAGACACCGGCATATTCTAGTTTTTAAACTGCTGCGTTGTTAGCCTTTTTGTTTCCTGTACACTGAGCTGGGGATCGAACTCACATATCTCGCATTGAAGCGAATGAGGAGCCAGCCGCCCAGCCCGCTTGTCTATCTTGCCCGCTTGGCTATCTGACCGACCTTGGCTATCTGCTCTACCTTTTTTTAATGGGATATATTCCAAGGAATTACCAACTGAGCCAGATTTATTATCCGCTCTGAAATATGCTCCAATTACAGCTTTCGATATCGTCGTTACACAGCCAAAGTGGCGTATCTGAAAATGTGACATTTTGAGAAAATTGGATTTGAATTTTGTTGTAACTTTTAAGGTTGCTTTTTTCTTATCTTAGTTATGCGTATTCTATTAATTTGGCACTATTACACAGGCACTATTATTATTATTAAATTTTATAAATCAAAAACTTAACCAAAAAAGACAAACATTTTGAAATTAAAAAAAAACTGGACGTTGTGTTAGATACGTCAGTTTGGTTTGAATGAGTTGAATGAGTTCCAGTCAAACCATGGGTGTATGTTATCTGAAGCCAAATTTAACTTAATATCAAACATCACATATTTAAAACAACATTATGCACAATCTTTTGTAACTGCATTTATTGTAAAGGGTTTTTACACAAATATTTTGGTGGCTCAGGCATGTCAACCTAGTGTTTTTTTAAACCTGATGATGGAATTGTAATTCCGAAAACGTTCGTGTTTTTTTATGTGGCCCTTTTAAGGGTTTTTAAATATACCAAATTACAAAGATTAACCTCCTTTTTTTGTGATACGTGGTATAAAGCCAGCTGCAGGAATTATTTTCCTTTTGGATTTTTATTGTATTGTCGTGATGGTTTGACGATAAATCCCTCAGTGAAATCCAAACAGAAATCAGTTTTGTATTACTTTTACCCCTTCCTCAGACTTAGAGTACCTCAAGTGGCATATTTTTCTCCAGAGTAAGCCTCGTAATTTTCCTTGTATAATGACTTGAAGTCCAAAAACTCATCAAACCTCTTTTCTGTTACCTGAAAAGGACTGGGTTTATTCCTCGCACTTCGAGTTACTTGCGCCCATATTTCCGGAGTGTACACAGGATGTGTTTACACTTTTTCTCTATTTTTGAGTGAATACTGTCACACTCCATTTCAGTATGCCCAGTTTCAAAAAATTTATGGTTTATCATTGTTAGTTCATTACTTTCGCTCAATAAATTTATAATCATTGTGGAAAAATGTAGTTTTTTAGTTGCCTACCGCAACTATCCGACGTCATGTAAACAGTGGTAATATTTTCTTGATGTAAAATATATTTCCTAATGCAGGTTGCGGTTTCGTTGGCTCCTCTTCATCCATTACTCTCGTCCCATAAAAAACACATAACTTGTTGGTTACCAAGATTATATACTGTTAAATTGTAAACTGCAAACTTTCGAAGATAAAAAATCTGACCTGCTGGTCCTTTTGGCGTATTCAGTACTGCCTGTAGATCAAAATTAAATGAGGGAGTTCTTTCTTCAGATTGAATCATTTTTTTATCCTTATCCCGTTCACCTCGAGCATCATCTCGTTTTTGGAGGTGCAGTCTGAATTCCTCCTGCATCTCTGCAGTGCTTTTACTCGCACTATGAAAATTTAAGCACTTCCTGCACTGGTCCTTTTTTGGAACGAAAAATCCAAGATTATAATCATTAAAAACTTGTCTGTATTTTTCCAAACTGACAGGATTATTTGGATTTTTTCTACAAACATTCTGTACATTATAGAAATGTTTAAACACGAATCTAAATATTTTTGGAGCTACTTTTTCTACAGTAGTGTGACTCCATGACAGAAAATGAATTTATATGCATTCTGATAATTTTTTTCGTTGACGAAAGCTTATTACCAGGAGTATGTTTGTCTCTTTTGTCAGATTCTACTAATACATTATTCTGACTCTCTTTTAATGCTGTTCTAACCAATCTCTCAGTAGCGTTTAATGTTTTAAGAAAAGTCTCTACAGGCTAGTCTTTTTTCAACACCTACTAAAAAGTAATATAAGTTTGTAAACTGCCCTTTAGAGTTCACAACATAGTTATTTTCTTTGGCTGCTGCTTAATCAGTTTACTTAAAAATTGCCTCTGACTGTCTATATTCTCGAGAGATCTATATTCCTTGTAAATCTGTTGTCTGACTGTTTTGGCATTGCGAAGAAAATGTAAAATCATGTAAACATGCAACAAACCCCAAACTAGCCAAATTTGCAGATACGCCACTTTGGCTTTGTACCGACGATATATATTACGTTCATTTTCAATGTACAAATTAATTTTAAGTGATCAAAGATAATGATCATAGTAAGATCAAAAATATTGAAAAACATAGTTAGTTTTAAGACCGAAAATATTGAAAAACATTTAGTTGTAGCTATTACCGATAAAGTTTAATTGGTTACAATGTTTAATTATCAATTAACATTATTACGTTAATATTCTAATAATCTTATGCTGTGTAAATATACTTGTGTTAACTTAATATTAAGCTAATTCACTTTGCATAATAAATAATAAGTTATTGGGCTATATTGCCTATGCGTTGCCTGTATGTTGCCTATTAAAGCATATAATTTAATAAAAATTTTAGATTTTTTAATAAAAATATTTGCCTATATAGGTACGTATACATATGCGCGCCGCTCGGCGCGCGCGCTGTTCGTTTGTAGCATGTTTGTTAGGTTAGTACGTGTTTGCAAGAGGCGCACAAACGGCGCACATACGGCGCACTACGATCCACCTTGTATCGGTTTTTCAACGAACACTTTGGTGGTTCGCATTACATATTTGGACGGGTTAGTGAAAGGTGTGTTGATTTTTGGCGCGTCTGAGTATTATAATAGTATATTATCTACAACATGATTATCTACAATTACTAAACGTTCGTCAGTTTTCTTTGGATCGCGGAAGGTTCGTCAAAATGAAAAATTTCAACGAACATTGAACGCGCCACGAACGCGCGGCGCACACAAGGCGCGAGGTTCGCGGCGCGCATATGTATACGCACCTTAAGGCTCCTTTTTCTTCACTTCTTGTTGCCTATAGTTTCTATAATCCACCCGTTTAAAAAATATAATTCAAGGACGCGTGATCAGTGCATGCATGTAGTGGCCGGTCATACGATGCGACGCATCTAAGAACTGTTTACACTGTCATTATTTGTGTTTTGCATTTCCGCTGGTGAGTTTTGTTACGCAGTCGTCTATTTTTTGTATAATTTACGCGTACGTATATTAATTGTAATTTTTGTGTGGGTTGCTTTGATTAAATATGGATGAAACCTTTCACCTCCAAGAAAAAGATAAAAAAACAACATTTAACTGTTGAGGAAAAAGGTGTAATAATGAACACTTATTGGCGACGTGCAAGTACTTGGATGTAATACGAGAAACGATCGTGCGCGAGTAGCGGAGAAATCTTGCATTTTTTACTGCAAATTTCATAGATTTCATAAATTCATATTGTCAATTGTCATATTTCATATTCGTTTGTTTATTTACACCTTCTGTCACTGAAGAAAATGGGATTTAGAAAATGCTGTGTTATAAATTGTAAAAATACAACAAAAAATTGTCAATTTAAGTTTTATTCGTTTCCAACTTCGAAGCACAAATTACTACAAAGAGAAAAGTGAATTTATATCATAAAAAAGCATAAGTAACATAACCTAAATTATGCATTATTCTTGCGCCCGATTTTAAAGTCAGTTTGAAATAAATAATAAATAAAAGTTCACTTTTAAGTGTAAATTTTAGTTTCATAACACTCACTTTAAATTTTATTTTTTTTGAAGTTTACAAAAATGCATCAGGTTCAAGTTTTTCTGAAGATGCATTAAGATATATTCGCTGTCCAAAAGTTTACAGGGAAATAATTAATTGTTCAAACAAATATGATGATATCATGGGCTTCTTCTTCTTCTTCAAGTGCCGTCTCCATCAATGGAGGTTAGCGGTTATGGTGGCAAACGTTTGTCTATCTTCAGCTGCTCTTAAGAGTTCCTCAAATCCAAGTCCTGTCCAGTTTCTGATATTGCGTAACCAGGACAATTTTTTTCTTCCAATTCCTCGCTTTCCTTCTATTTTGCCTTTTATTATCAACTGAGGGATGTAGTATTTCTCGTTGCGCAACAAATGCCCTAAATAACTGGTTTTTCTTCTTTTGACTGTTCTCAATAGATCTTTTTCTAATCATGGGCTTAACCTGCTAATTTATGCATTAGCATTATTTATGGTAATTTATTTTTCTTAATTCTTCTATTCTTTTTTGACATTTGCCACTACTAAAGCTTTTCGATTTGACTCAGTGCTTGGTTGAAAAGTTATTTGGTGATTTACTTTCTCAAATCCAGTTTTTATAATTGCATCCATATTAACAGTAATGCTGTAATTTAATAATACATTTATTTGTATTTACACTACATACAACGTTTACCTTTTAATCACATACCGACATATCCTCAATCTTACTTTTTCTTCTTATTCTTTTTTGGGGCTACGTCCTTGACAGTTATCCGGTCACCTCGATCTATCATAAAAGCGCAGTAAATTTTGTTGATTTACGACACCAGGTGTCGCTGTTCCGAACTTGCACGGTCCCAATACAAAAGCATCCCAAGAGTTAGTAAAACAGAAATGCTGTCAAATTCACTTCTGAGGTTACAGCTAACTATTAGCATTATTATGTCAACTTATCAACAATGATATATATTTATATTTTAGGTATCAACAAGTTATCAGTATACATATACATGTATTTTACAAAAACATTGTAAAAATAATGTTGCATTTAGACCATCAAAATCATAACATAAAGGGAACAAAGTTCTAGATGAAGTTACAGATGAGCACATAAATAGTTTACAGTTTCTTCTTGGATAATGAACTTCCAAGAATTCAAACAGAAAATTTCTAAAAATCCTATTACCCATAATTTAAGGAAGACTACTTTGGGAAAAGTATGGAAATTAATTAGATTTCGGTGAGTATGATTTTTAATGTTAACCCTTAACTACTAGGGTAATAGTAATTACATAAGTATTATAAGTGGGTCTATAAGACCCAGTTTAATATTAAACAAAACAAACAAATTTTTTGATAACTTTTTTATATATAAACTAGGATTACAAAATGAAGTACCTTAAATGGTTTAAACACAAATTGAAGTTATTCTTTGCATTTTTTGCATAATTGAACACAACATTGTAAACATTCAGGCATTTTACAGTCTGCGCAAACATAGTTCTTGACCGGACAGAGATGACATCTCTTTCTTTTTCAATTTTCATTGGCTCGAGGGGGCTCAGGAATACTTAAAAATTTAGTGCCAAGAATATCTGCCGCAAGAGCTCGAATCTGTCAACCACATTGGAGTTATATATTCTTCTCTTCATATGTATAATGTACAAGCTTTGTGCTAATTTTTTTAGAAATTTTTCTCGAGGGATTGAATTTCTTTTATTTACCAACTGATATAAAACGCTGTCTTTAACACCTGCAATATAAAGAACAGCAAAAAACACTTATAGCTACAAAATAATTGACACACTTCTGATCCAAGACATCCACACCGGCTTTTGATGAATTATAAAATAAAATAATGTCGGGTTTTTTTGTTTTCTCATTACCATTATCATGGCGCTGTGTAGATATCAGTATTACACTTTTGGGTTTGTTAGGTACATGGTTAACATTAGAAGTGAAGCCAAATAAAGAAGAATCAACTGGCCTTTTTATTTGAGGTAAAAATGTTGGTGGAATTTGCCGTTTATTTTTTTTTTTTTAATTGTACCAACGTAAGTAATATCCTTTTTCTTTTAATTCACGGACCATTTCTACCGAAGTGTACCAGTTATCGCCAGTCACGTTACGTACTTCGCCATGAATAGGTTGAGTAACCCGTAACAACTTCGGTAGGATGAGAGAAGGATGATTTTGAAGTTTTGTTTTCGTTCTTGCCACTGTATATTTCTGCGTTATATAATATGTAATGGGTATTGGAATCCGCCAAAACTTGTATTTTTAAGCCATATTTAGCTGGCTTATTTGGAATGTACATTCTGAAGCCACATCGTCCCTTGAATGGAACTAACACTTAGTCAATAGTCAAAAAATATCCAGGTGTGTAGTTGTTGGTATAATTTTGTACAAACTGTTAAAATATATTAATTATTGCGACCAATTTAGTGTCTCTTCTTCTCTCAGTTCTTGTCGTAGCATCATCAAATCGGAGACACGATATTAAAAAGGAAAATCTTGCTAGAGAAATTTTATTTCAAAATAGATCTCGGTCTGTTCCATCAGTTGCCCACATTGAACGTAAATCCTCGTGTCTAGATTTAAATACTCCTTGCATGTACAGCAAACCAACAAACGCTTTCATTTCTGCAATATCAATGGGATGTCCAAAATTTTTTCCATATATCTGTAGTAATCAGAAATTTCCAAGTGCCTATAATACTGTCAGGAGTATTAGCGCGAATGGCACCTTTTACACCAGACTGAACTCTCAAAAGATTCTCTTTAGGAGCTTTAGTTCTTTTTGGAGGAATTTTCGACCATTTTGTTTTCTCTTTTCCATAGTAGTAATTTATTTTGTTTTCTTCATCCATTGCATCTTTATTTTCAGATTGGTCGGTCTCTTCACTAGATATAGTTTGCATCTGCTCTTCATCTGATTGATCCCAGTCGATATCACTTACCAAATCATGATCAATAAAAATTTCTTGATCGCTATCGCTTTGATCGCTGCTATCGGCCATTTGGATGATATTGGTTCCTGCTTGTATCTCCTCAGCACTCACTAAAACATTTGTTGAAGACGATGCCGACGTTGACGCAACATTTTCCGGATCGTCAATCCAAAAATCCTCACTTTGAAATAAGGCATCAATATCGTCGACGGTAAGAGGTTCATTTCGAGCCATTTTAAACTGAACAGAAGAAAATACATATTATACCACTTAAAGAAAACGACAAAAAACAATGTCAAATAAAATAAATTAGGATAGACTAAATTAACCTGATAAAAAATAACATTTACCTTATACACAATAATTATTATACAAATATCACGTAATTATGAATGTGTTGCTTGTGTGAGTCCATTTCAAATAGGTAAAGAAATAATAAATAAGACTTACTCACAATCAATTTAATTTAACTATGAGACGACCGGTTTCGCTTTCTACAATATGCAAAGCATCCTCAGGTCTCGATACAAAGTTAAACAAATGAGGCCGGTACTCTATTAATAGATGGATGGTAGAACATGGTTGAAACTACTTTATATTGTTGAATGGAGAACTCAATTCTATCACTGCAGTTGTTTGACAGTAAACGGGAAGTTCTTGAGGAGATAGATTTGATCCAATGAATTAAAAATATGTGTGAGATTGTTTGTTAAATGTAAGTGATGTACTATACTATTGTGTTATTAAAGGCTATTTATACATATTCCAGAGATATATTTTTGAAATGTGTGTTATTTATTGAGTAATTGTTTTTTTGAAGGTGACAGTTTTATGACAATGAATAGGTGTAGATGTAAAGATTGTGTGGGTGTGCAATTATTTTCACAACTTGTAGTTATCAAATTACTTTGATAAAGTTCTATTGGCAATGAGTTAATTATTGGAATAGTCAAGTAAATAAAATGTTAAAATACAGACAATTAAGGATAATTTAAACACACTAAAACAGAAAACACTTAGAAGGGACGAAACAAACATTGAATTTAAAAGGGGGGAAGGACTTTATTGCACTACATCATAGTCTTGAGCACAATGGGCACAATCCTTGTGCCCAAGACTATGATGTAGTGCAATAAAGTCCTTCCCCTCTTTTAAATCCAATGTTTGTTTCGTCCCTTCTAAGTGTTTTCTGTTTTAGTGTGTTTAAATTATCCTTAATTGTCTGTATTTTAACATTTTATTTACTTGACTATTCCAATAATTAACTCATTGCCAATAGAACTTTATCAAAGTAATTTGATAACTACAAGTTGTGAAAATAATTGCACACCCACACAATCTTTACATCTACACATATTCATTGTCATAAAACTGTCACCTTCAAAAAAACAATTACTCAATAAATAACACACATTTCAAAAATATATCTCTGGAATAAGTATAAATAGCCTTTAATAACACAATAGTATATTACATCACTTACATTTAACAAACAATCTCACACATATCTCTAATTCATTGGATCAAATCTATCTCCTCAAGAACTTCCCGTTTACTGTCAAACAACTGCAGTGATAGAATTGAGTTCTCCATTCAACAATATAAAGTAGTTTCAACCATGTTCTACCATCCATCTATTAATAGAGTACCGGCATCATTTGTTTAACTTTGTATCGAGACCTGAGGATGCTTTGCATATTGTAGAAAGCGAAACCGGTCGTCTGATAGTTAAATTAAATTGATTGTGAGTAAGTCTTATTTATTATTTCTTTACCTATTTATCACGTAATTGCTATAAGTGAGTCTAATACAGCTACATCTATAAAAGTCTATAAAAATTCCAAACAAACGTTATGCACTATTCACTATCGTATTTCAGACTAAATAAAGTAATAAACGGAGAATAGACGGAGCCGCAGCCAAAAATTACTTAAGGTGGAGAGAGTGCGTGGTTGCCAGAAGCTCTCTGGGTCCGACGGACCCAGATTATAGTAGCTAAGGATGAAAAAATATAAAACATTAAATACTGTGGACAAATCATATTTTCACTGTTTATTGGAGTCAATTTGTTCTTACATGATCCGTAGCATAGTTAATTTTAAAATATTTTATTTTGCAGGAAAATATGCTGAAATAGTATGCTAAACGAGAAAAATGTCTATCTACAGAATTGAAACATCCTTCTGAAAAAAGAAAAAGACATAATTAAAAGACTAAAGACGTAATTGTGTTACATATCGATTTTAAAGATGGGTTTGTTGAAAATGTATTGCTTTTGTTCGAGTCTAAGCAAAAAGGTGACTACCACGAAGATATATGAATTCCGATCTCTTTGAATACGTATTACAAAGAGTTTTGCCAATTTTCATTTACTTACTTTAATTTTTTTTTGGCACTTTAAATTTTGGTAATGTAATTAAAAAGAAATGTTTTATTTTATATTATGATGTAAATTTGAATCTTTTGTATGTATAAGCTAACTATTATGTCAACTAAAAATGTTATATACCTACTCTATTTTAAACAAGTATTGTAATTGTAAAATTTTCATTACTATTGTATCTCGAAACTATTCTCTTTAATTGACCGAATTGAAAATTTATAAACCGAATTTATTTCTTATTTTTTTTAAAGTTAAGCAAAATTACTGCTTTTGACATATTTAAACTTTTTTAGTTGTCCACCCTAGGGATGGCGGTTTTTGAAAAAACACAGATTTTCGATTATACCATTTTTTTTTCTTACGGTTTAACCTGGCGGTTATAACCGGTCAAAAAACACCGGTTTTCCTAAAAACCGGTTTCCGTTTTTTTTTAATCCAATAGGTTACAAAGTTACATTCACAGTGCACTTTAGTATACTTATTTATAAAATAAAATAAAATGTGAATTATGGTTTTGTTTGGAATAATTACTTGAGAATAATAATTATGATTGGGATCAAAAATAATACATAACCTTATCCTAATCACCGTAAAAAGCTAATAACCGGTTTTTACTTTAAAACTAAAAAACCGGTTATAACCGGGACAAAAAAACAACCGATAACCGGATGTTGCGAAGTAAAAAAACCGGTAGATTTTTCTCATCCCAAGTTCACCCTGTATAAAAAATATAAATTTAGAGTTTAAATATGTACGCAAAAGTCAATAAAATGTTTAAATTACGTTATTACTATAATGTAAATCAATAACCAATAAAACCATTTTAATCTAGCGAGAGTAAGTACGTTTTTGTTAAGCGGTGTAAACGTGTTAAAGCGGTGAGATGAACGTTCTCAAAGTGCGGTTCACGACACGTGATCATTCTATCTTTTTGGCGGCTGGAGTATAGCTCCGCTAATAATGTATAAGGGAGAGCCAAAAGCAGTCTGATCAATTAGAGTTCTATTACCTTACTTAATGGAATATACAAACTACTGACACGAATAAAAATCAACAGATTCACAACGAAAATGGATAACTACCAACCAACAAACTTGCATTAAGAAAAGGCTTTAGTCCAATAGACGATCTAATAACCCTGAAAATGCTAATCAAAAGTACACAATATACTATTGTATACCGCCTTTATTAAATAATTTGAAAAAAAAACAGTCGAGATTATAGAATATTGGGCAATAAAAAATTCACTAAGATCAGGAAGAGTATATGAAGGTGAGAATATATGTAGACAGAAAAACCAATAAAAAGCAAACGAGGAATCACACAAGGAGACACAGTACTCCAAAAATGATTCACTCAAATATTAGAAAACGTATTGGCGACGTGCAAGTACTTGGAGGGGATACGAGAAACGATCGTGCGCGAGTAGCGGAGAAATTTTGCATTTTTTTAGTGCACATTTCATAGATTTCATAAATTCATATTGTCAATTGTCATATTTCATATTCGTTTGTATATTTACACCTTCTGTCACTGAAGAAAATGGGATTTAGGAAATGCTGTGTTATAAATTGTAAAAATACAACAAAAAATTGTCAATTTAAGTTTTATTCGTTTCCAACTTCGAAGCACAAAGCTACTACAAAGAGAAAAGTGGATTTATATCATAAAAAAAGAATAAGTAACATACCCTAAATTATGCTTTATTCTTGCGCCCGATTTTAAAGTCAGTTTGAAATAAATAATAAATAAAAGTTCACTTTTAAGTGTAAATTTTAGTTTCATAATACTCACTTAGAGTTAATTTTAACCCAGAAATCAAGTTTAATGTTTAAGTTTTATTTTTTTGAAGTTAACAAAAATGCATCAAGTTCAGGTTATTCTGAAGATGAATTAAGATATATTCGCTGTCCAAAAGTTTACAGGGAAACAATTAACTGTTCAAACCAATATGATGATATCATGGACTTAACCTGCTAATTTATGCATTAGCACTATTTATGGTAATTTATTTTTCTTAATTCTTCCACATAATTATTCCATTCTTTTTTGACATTTGCCACTACTAAAGCTTTTCCCTTTGACTCACTGCTTGGTTGAAAAGTTATTTGGTGACTTACTTTCTCAAATCCAGTTTTTATTATTGCATCCATATTAACAGTAATGCTGTGATTTAATAAAATCTTTATTTGTATTTACACTACATACAACGTTTACCTTTTAATAACATACCGACATAACCTCAATCTTACTTTTTCTTCTTATTCTTTTTTGGGGCTACGTCCTTGACAGTTATCCGGTAACCTCGATCTAACATGAAAGCGCAGTAAATTTTGCTGATTTACGACACCAGGTGTCGCTGTTCCGAACTTGCACGGTCAAAATATATAAAGTAAACTGGGAAAACAAAGTACAAACATAAATGGACAAATCCACAAGGAATCTAAGTTTCTGTAGTTGGCTGTATACCTATATCAAAAAAAAATTATTAAAAATCCTTATATAAAAGGTATATATTTAAAAACCCAATCGGGCTATGTTACACAAAACGTTTTCGGAATCCATATTCCACCATCAGTTTTATCCACATATACACATTTGGAAAATTTAAGACGGAACATAGAGATTTTGAATACAATTACTAAGATCTAATGTCCTGCAATTACCCAGTGTAAATTTCAATATAACGTCGCGATGTCTTATAATTAATTCATTTGTTCGACTGGACTCCTTCTCCAGTCGATATTTTTCGACTGCTGCGAACGTGCGCACCTTACCAAACACAAACACTACTTTTATTTCAGCTTATGGCGTTATAATGAGAAGCAAAGGGCTAAAGGGCATATTTTATGTATTTGTTTTGCTCGGCCAGTGATGTTCCTTGAGACTGTTGCCAAATCGGTAAATATCTTCGGCAAAAACCTGTAGATTTTGATGTATCATATACATCCTTTTAAATTTTAAATTATCAACAATATTTGAAATAATAAATATATTAAACTATACACTAACCAATTCAAATAATATCTAATGAACACAAAAAATTGTTATTAATAAAACATTGTTATTATCTGCACAAAAACACAGAAAATCAGTGGACGATAGGCAACAGTGTCGACGTACACCTGCCGAATACGCTACTAGAAATCGCGAAGGAGCAGCAATCCAGTCGAACAAATGAATTAATTATTAGACATCGCGACGTTATATTCAAATTTACACTGGGTAATTAAAGGTCAGGGGATCTTAGTAATTGTATTAAAAATCCCTATGTTCCGTCTTAAATTTTCTAAATGTGTATACATATATACCTAGACACTGATGATGGAATATGGATTCCGAAAACGTTTTGTGTAACAAAGCCCGATTGGGTTTTTAAATATATACCTTTTATAAGGGATTTTTATAAATGGACAACGCTTAAACCACTTGCAATGTGCAGATGATATTGTACTCATTGCAGAAAATGTCAACGATCTGGAAGAGATGATAATGAACGTAGATGAGGAAACAAGGAACATAAGACTGAAAATGAACTATTGAAAACAAGAAAATTCATATAGAAAAAGAAACAATAGAGAAAGTAGAAGAAAAATTGTATATCTGAGAAAAATGATCAAATTGAACAGAGATAATCCAACCGTTGAAATAAAACGTCGAATAAGACTAACATGGGCATTGGAGAGCTGAGCTACATATTGGAAAACGCAAAATACCTACAATATCTCTTGACTAAAAACATACGGAGCACAAGCATGGACGCTGGGAAAAAATATTAAAAAGATGGCTAAAATGGATTGAGCCATTTAAAGACAGATGCTTCTTTAACCCTAGAAACTAAAAGATAAAAAGAGCAATGATTGAATATTGAGCAGAACTAAAAAATAAAATGTGCTACAGTAGTCTAGTGCGAAGCTTCATACTATGGCAACAATGGGCAGAAAATGGTAAAGAGAACGGACAAATCATTCACTGATATTTTTGTAAAATTAATAGCATATTTTTTTACATTTTGATAAACGTAACAAAATATTAATTTCGTCTTTTTTTATCACGACCAGATTTTTGCAATAATTATTCTTGAGAATCGCTGACAGATTAGCATATATAAGAAAGTTTCAACTCTCTCTACAGATCTTTTTTAAATTATTTGTTTTATTTCCTTATGGTTTAGTAAACAGCTTTAAAAAAGCATATTAAAAACATTTGATAAAGTTATAGTTAGTTAGAATTACGTCAACAATTAAGAAGACTTTCCAAAAGATTATTATATGTTACAATCCACATCGCAGGAAAGTATGCTTTAAAGATTGCACAGACAATCTGTATAAATGAAAAAGAAGAAGAAGATAAACTTAATTTTATTTAAAATCTGTGTTTCCTTTTTTACTGAAATAATCTAAAACAGTCTTCGTAACAATATTTACATAACAGCCATGTAATACTACACTCAAAATCCATATCATTAATAAATTATCTTTAAAATATTCATTTTGCAGTAGCCCAAATTCCACAACAACAAACTACTTGTTCATTTTTACGATATAATCAAATCAGTATGATTCCTGCCCCTCCGGATGTGAAGTGAAGCAACCTCACAGTCGCAATCGGGTATATCGTGGGGTAGCTAATCACAATGATCAATTTAAATAGGAAAGTAGATAAGAGCGGCATATATTATAGGGGACGGCGGTATTTAAATATTTAAGTAGTTAGTTTATGAATCGCTTTTATATATTTACCCTTCTATTAATAGACTACAGGGTATTATAGGTTGTATTTGATAAGGTGGATTAAGTTTTAATTTTTATGATAAAAACCATAATTTTAAATACGTTTCAAAAATATTTTCGTAAGTCACTCCCTATTATAATTTTTTGTACATCTTTAGAAGTAAGAACTGTTTAAAATAATTGTTAGTTCAAAATCAGACATAATAATCATCTTTATCTCTTTATGCCTCCCATGGAGATTGGTTCGACGACAGAAGTCAGATCGACTATAAGGCAGAACGAAGCTAGAACATTTAGAGCTATAGTCCATTTCCATCATATTGATAGCACATTATGTAAGCAAATCCCTAAACTGTTGATACGGGTGACTCAATGAAAAATAGATATTTGTCAACAAGTTTACAGAAGTATATAGGAAAACAATTTTAAATTGAGTATGACCACCAGGTATAACGGTTGAAGCAGAATAGAATACAATAGTTTTGAGGGTTACCACAGCCACCTTTACTTCCAAGCCATGAAGTAAAAAAGGCAACACCGCATTCTATGACGTCGGTAGTCCGATAATCAGCTGTAAGGTCTACCAGAATATTAAACTAATTTGAATTTTAGGAAACTGATATTTTGAAAACTTCAATTCATTACAGAAATATTTTTAGGGAAATTAAATTAATAAAACCTTATATATACCTAGTAAATATATATAAAGTTTTATTATTATTTAGGTTATATTATCAATAATATAATCACTAGAGTAAAATTTATTGCACTTAAAATACAGTGTCAAACAGTTAAATTCAAAACAAATTTTAAATATGAATGGGTTTGTTGTCATATAGACCAAGTTAAAAGAGGTATACATGAAAAATGTGTTGAATGTAACATACCATTTATAACTTGTATATCGATTTAAAATAGCCTATATTCTCAAAAGATTTTTGAATGTAATACTCAAATTTGTTATCACTTATCTAAAAAGCAGATCTAAATGAGAAAGTAAGTTCTCTAATTGTGACCATCTTGTTAATTTACTATATTGTAAAATCCATTTCAAATCATTACCACTTAATCTATTCTTACCTACATTGACAATTACACTAAAATTACTGCTAACTATTACACTACACATTACACAAATATTATCACACTTGTGTCCCAACTGATTAATGTTTAATACATAGAAATATACACAGTCACTTGTAATTTTACTTGTCCAGTTTTTCAATGGGATATTATTGTCTAAGTCTAATTGACATAATTATGTTATCTCTTGTTCCCTCTTCTTATGCAAAAAGTTTCTTCTGTCTTCGGGATTCCTTTTTTCTTTAGTACGATGAACAGTTACATATGATGGTACTTCAGGAAATATATTAGGAACTGCATTGCCTTTTAATTTGGGAAATATTAACTTTTCAATGTGTACATTTCCATCGTTATCTTCTCATTGTTCAGTCCGCTGAATATCATCTTCATGAAAATGTTTGGCACATACTACGGAAGATTTGGCAATTGTACAGCCTTCTCTATGAATAGAGCATAACCCAGTATACCTTCTTTGGGGATCTTTGGGAAACAAAAAGATACTTTCTGCCTGTTTCATTTTTAAAGTACTGGCATAATTGGTTTTGCAACCAGGTACACAACAATGCCAGAGCATCTGTAACAAAAAACAAAAGTATTATTATTATTGTTTTTAGTTTACATATTTTGTAACAAGAAGCAAAAGTATTATTATTTTCAGTTTGTTTTGTAGGTTATATTTATACTTGCCTTTTAAATTGTTGTTAAGAATCTTCTAAAAGTTCTAAATTTAATGAAATTTCACTTATATTAATATTTTCTAATTGATTTAAACACAATTTACAAATAAAACATTCGAATAAAGTTAAAAAAACAATAAATTCAACAAATTTTACAAGCCTTCCTATATGAAGTGTTAAACCAAAACAAACCGCAGTCGGACTACCACGCGTTGTTGCCAAATTTCTACTTCATGGCTTGGAAGTAAAGGTGGCTGTGGGGTTACTAATCCCTAAATAAAGTTGCCAGTGTCGGAGTGATGGAGATTAATAGGTACTAATGAATTTGCAAGAAATGTATGATGTTTATTTTATTGGTTATATATAAAATAATTTGTGGCCGTCACAGGGGCCAATTTGTAAAAAAATGAATATTATTTTAATCAAATTCCATTTCAGATTCACTGCCTTCTTCAGAATCTAAGGAATCTTCAACTTGAATGTTAATTGTTACCGGTTCCAGCATTGTATCAGTCATATTATCCAAATTAGACATTTCATTTTCTTCCTTGTGAGCATGACTAACAGCATTTTTTCAATTTTCTGGAGTTACTTTTGATAAGGAATGTTCTAATAATTGTTGTAAGTCTTCTAATTTAAAAGTTTTGTTGTTGCGTCCGACTTCACCCTTTACTTGAGACCATATATTTTCTATCGGATTCAGATCACAGTGGTATGGGGGTAAACGTAAAATAATTACATCACGGTTTAATGCCATTTCATCAATTATATATTTTTTGTAAGCTGCTTTATGTTGCCTTACAATAGGTAATAATTCCTTTTTTGTCGAATTTTCCTTATACTCATTTGCGTGTTTATCCAACCATTCGATTATCTCTCCTTTTTTCCATGCCGTTGTTGGTAATTTTTCTGCTTGTCTTGAATGGTAACCTAGCATTATCCATGACTATGACAGAATTTTTTGGAATTAAATCCAACATTTGCTCAAAATATTCTTCAAAAACGTCAGCAGTCATTTCCTCGTGGTAACCTTTGGTTGATTTTAAGGCAAAACTTAATAATCCATCATTGACAAAACCGTATTCGTTTCCAGTATGGGTTATTATGAGTCTGCGTCCTTTTCCAACGGAAATATTGTTTATTCCAGTAGATACACCTTCGGTGAATACCTGACGGGAACTTTTCACATTTGTATCAACCCATAGATATGGTACAGTATGACCTTCATTTAGCCAAGTCTCGTCCAAATAAAAAAGTGTTTTCCCTTCTTCTCGGTACTTTTTAATAGTTCTTAGATAATCTCGTCTCCAACATACAATGTAATCTTTTTCAATTAAAACGGATTTTCTTCTATTCTTTTGCAAATGAAATCCCATCTCTCTCAATAGTCCCCATAATTTCTTGTTGCTTATGATTGGTAACTCTTCGTTTTCTCTAATTAATCTTTGGATTTTGTCTAATGTTTGAAATTCTTTGTTGAAAAAAATGAATGGACGCTGCGTCGTATCATGTTTTTATGTATTTCTTCAATTTCCAAGGGTTTACTCCCTCTACTCTTCTTAGGAGATGAAACAGTTCCTCCTTTTCTTTCTTTTAGAAATCTATAAATTGTTGCTTCTCCAACCCCTGTCATATTTGAACACATGTTAACGATTTCACTAACATTACTTAAAGGACGTTGATGTACAAGTGCATCGTGTACATTTAATATTAAATTTTTCTCTCTTAGACTGAAGGCACCTTTAAAACTACACTTAACCGGGATAAAACCTGTTGTCGAGGTCATTTTTAAATGCAAATAACAAAATATCGACACCAAAAACAATGAGACATGAACAATGTACATCTACAAACTAAATGGAAGATGCAAACAATTTCTAATTTATATTATTGGCATAAGCTGTAATGTGGCATAAAAACTACTTAAACTATCATTAGTGAAGCCTTATCAGTAATTCCAGGTAATCGTTCAAAGAAGGTATTCTTTTTGTGTCAGGCGATAACTTGTATAGAAAACAATAATCATCTTTAAATTACTGTTTACATTAATTTATTTCGTGAAACATTGAATTCTCTCGTTAATCACCCGTGTATAATTAACAATAAACGTGTGGCATATATACCGACGTTTTTTAAGCACAAAAAAGGTATAGTGAGATTAGTGGACACTTATTTTACAGATTTTTTAAGAGATAATGAATTGTTGACAGCATCTTAGCAAGCAAAAGCAAAATTATAGAAAGAATTTGGAAGAGAACTACAAGATGTATATGTAACAAAAAATAAAAACTTTTGGAGGACAATACCACACATGATGGAAGAAAAACAAAAGGAAATACACTAGGAGATACATTAAAGCAAATCCAAATAAACTTAAAACAAATAGCTACGATTTGGGAAGAATATTATGAGAAAAAATTTGATACCGAAGTAATAAAGGTAGACAATATAATAAATAAAGGCGAAGAAAACCGTAGAGAAGAAGTATATATATATATATATATATATATATATATATATATATATATATATATATATATATATATATATATATATATATATATACGAAATATATAGTTATAGTAAATATATACGAAAATAATACAGAAGAGACCCAGACAAGAAGTAAAAATGGACCTGGAAAAAGAACAAGCTGCAAGCGGCCAGACCAGAAAAACAGACAAATGACAACATATATAATTAGAAACCTAATTGAAAAAATCATAGGTACTGGGGAAAACTAGTATTAGCATTCATATACCTAAGAGCAGCATTTGACAAGATAGAATGACAAATTATAGGGAAATGCTTGAGGAAAGTTACCAAATACATTGATAAAAATTATAGACAGTACTTACAAAGGAAGAGTACAAATTTAAAACCTGAACTTGGGTCGTTGAAGACCACACACGAAACCTGATAACCAATAGAGAAGATATAGCGGAGATATGGTGATTATATTGCCAGTATCTATATATACATGATCAATGCCAGGAACTTGCTCACCAAACTCCTAAAGAAATCGAAGGAGAATATAATATACTGCAGAATAAAATGATACTGGCGATCAGTAAACCCAAGTATAACAAAGCACCAGATCCAGGTAAAATAAAACCAAAAATACTCAATGCGATAGAAGAAACCGGAATAAATATTTGCTCTGTAATAAAATATGCCATTCCAAGCAATGGCCTGACGACTAGACAAAATCTACAATAACGACAATGGGAGCACACTTTTAATGGTCATTTGTTATTCCCCGTACAGGCCTCCATATTAGGTAGGAGTATGTATATTTCCCCTCTGTATATATATATATATATATATATATATATATATATATATATCCCTAATTGTGGTTCTTATTTCGTTATTTATTATTCTTTTGTTACCATTTTCGTCGCGTTTTATTTTTCTCTAATATACAGTTTTTTATTTTAATTCCCTTTATTGTGTTGTCCTCTTACCAGGAATATATTTGAGTCCTATTTATTTTGTTTCTCTTTGCTTAATTTGTAGTCTTCTTTTCGCTGATTTATATAGTTAATAAAAAACTACCATGACACAAAACAGTACTTAAAGCATAATTTATAAAGAAAGCTAAAACAATAGTTTAACAATATTACTGGTTTATAAATAATGACAAATATTAAAGGTAATAACGCTGCCTTAGAACAGACCTGGTCTATGTCCAAAATTAGCTGTTTGCTGTTTTTTTTTTGACCAAAACTTTCCTTGTTATAGTGGAAACTTACTGCAGAAATATTATCCAGGTTTAAAATTATTTAAGCATTTCAAATAATACTGAACTAGTCTATGTACATGTAACTTAATTTTGTTTGTAATTTTTGTTATTTGATTTAAATCAAATATACTGAGTGCAAAACTAATCTATCTGGAGATAGACTATTTCTGCACTCACTAGATCCTGGCAGCGCTAGTCGTGTTTGATTCGTCGTGTATGATTTATATGATTTATGATTTTATGATTTATATCAAGGAAACTGAAAAAAATGAAAATTGAAAAAAGCTCAAGTGGTAGAAGGTACATATCATAATGGTTTTTGTGTGTGATATGAATTTTATCAGAATTAATACTGAGCTTGGATATCACCAGGAAATAGATACAGAAATCAGATAGATTTTATACTGGTAAAAACCCGTTGGAGGAGCGCTGTTAAGGATGTTAAGACCTATCCAGGAAAAGATTGTAATAGCGACCATCAATTTTTATCAGCTGAATTCCGCATGAAGTTAAGAAACAGTCCAAAAACAGGAAGTACAACAACTAAATGGCATCTAAGATATAACGATCCGTACAAAAAAGCCGCAATGCAAAAGCTATGTGACCTCAAACAATCATTAAATCCAGACGAGTCCTCAAACAGCATATGGACAAAAACAAAATCCATATTGCATAATTCTGCGAAAAATATTAAGAGTGATAGAGAAGAAAGAAGGAAACAATGGATAACGGACTCCACGTTTACTAAAATACAGGAGAGGAAGTGCTTAAAAGCCACAGGACTGAACAGTGAAAGTGATAAAGAGGCCTATAAAGCGCTGAACGGTCAAATAAAACGACTCTGCAAAAAGGACAAGAACACACACTTGAACAAAATCTGCATGGAAATAGAAGGGCATAAAACCAAAACTGAGACCAGAGACATGTTTAAAAAAATAAAGCAGATAACACGTTCCTTTACACCAAACTACCCTGCTATCAAAGATGATAACGGAACTCTACTCACTTCTAAAAAAGATATTTTACACAGATGGAAAGAATACTATGGACGACTGATGATGGAGAAAAGCACAGACGCCCCATCACAACAAGAAGATGCCAGTTTTGCGACAGAACCTGACGTACTCAAAAGTGAAGTTGAAGCAGCAATTATGAGGCAAAAAAGTCAAAAAGCTGCCGGTCCAGATAACATACCTATTGAAATGATTTGGGCCCTAGATGACGTTGGAGTGGATATAATACATCAAATTTGTCAAAGAGTGTGGGAGACAGGTAAACGGTCTGAGGACTGGACACAATCACTATATATTCCCATACATAAAAAGGGAGCGAAAGATTTATGTAGCAACTATCGCACAATTGCTCTAATTGCGCATTGCAGTAAGATACTCTTACACATAATTCTCGAGAGGATAAAGCCCTTTTTACTACCTAACATTGCGGAGGAACAAGCAGGTTTCGTCCCAGGACGTGGTACTAGAGAATACATTTTAAACGTACGGCAGATTGTAGAAAAATCCAGAGAATTCAACATCACAACATATTTGTGCTTCATAGATTATAGTAAAGCTTTCGATTTGGTCAACTGGAGTAAAATGTGGCAGGTTTTGTCTGAAATGGGAGTCCCTAATCATCTGATACTGTTAATTAAAAGCCTGTACAATAACAATTATGCCAGAGTTAGAATAAATGGGCAACTAACTGACAGTTTCAGGGTCACAAAGGGCGTGAGACAAGGCTGCATACTAAGCCCAATTTTATTTAACATCTATGGTGAATGGATAATGCGGAAAGCTACTGAGGACTGGAACGGTGGCGGGAAGAAGATTTGCAACTTGATACTACTATCCTCGCTAGTTCTGAAACTGAATTGATTCACCTGCTACAACGGATAGAAGACGTAAGCTTAACGATGGGCCTTAAAATAAACAGGGATAAAACGAGAATCATGATAATTGACAGAGCTAACAACAATCAAAATCATCTGGTTAGGATAAACAATATCGCTGTTGTAGATAAATTTGTGTATCTGGGCTCATTAATAACCAACAAAGGAGGCTGTACTGAAGAAATAAAGTGGCGGTCAGCAATCGCAGAAAGCGCTATGGCAAAATTAATAAAAATTTGGAAAAGCCATGAAATTACTACCGATACAAAAATGAGACTAGTAAAAAGTCTAGTTTTTCCAGTTTTTACTTATGCATCGGAATGCTGGACCCTTACTGAGAAAGACAAAAAGAACATATATGTATTTGAGATGTACTGCTGGAGACGAATGCTGAGAATACCCTGGGTGGCCCGAAGAACAAATGAATCCATACTGGTCCAGCTAAACATAAAGAAAAGACTAAGAACACAAATAACAGAACAGATAATAAGCTATTTTCGACATGTGCTTCGAAGAAATGGTCTTGAAAAACTTACCATCCAGGGAAAAGTAGAAGGCAAAAGAAGTAGAGGTAGATCTCCTACACGATACACGGACCATATTGTTGCTACCATTGGCGCTCCATTGTCAGAATGTGCTAGATTGGCAGAAGATAGAAAAACGTGGAGGAACATTGGAAAAATTACCTAACAGCTTCATGATATCACGATACCTGCATCAGGTTAACGACTAAAAAGAATACTGAGCTTAGTACAAGTAGAAAACTTTGTTAGTACATAATGACCTGCATATGTTGAAGGCTAAAAGTTTACTTATTAGTTCAAAGAAATTAGAGGATTTGAAATATCTATGTAAATCATTGGTCATTTCTACCGTGTACCATGGCTTCTATTTGAATTTAAAGTCATTCTTCTTCTTTGAGTACCGTGCCCAAGTTTTAGACGTGGGTAGTTTCCATGACCATTTGCCGATATCGTTCTCGATCTTGCGCAGCATGTAATAATTCATCTACTGATAAGCCAGTCCTTTGATGAATGTTTCGGAGCCATGAGTATTTCTTTCTACCAATTCCACTTCTTCCGTCGATCTTTCCATTGAGTATCAACTGCATTATTCTGTATCTGCTTCCTCTCATTCTCATTATATGCCCCAGATATTCAAGTTTTCTCTTTTTTATCATCTTTATTAAGTCACCTTCACCTTGACTTACTCTGTTCAAGACTTCTCTGTTGTTCAAATGTTAAACCTATGATATTGTGAGCATTCTACGATATAACCACATCTCGAAGGATTCTAATTTGTTCATCATGTTAACCTTCATAACCCAGGTTTAACATCCATACAGTAATACAGGATACACATAACAGTTTAGGACCTTAATTCTCAGAAGTTCAGCTGGGAATTGCTCAAAATAGATCTAAGTTTCATAAATGCTCCTCTTGCAATTCTCCTCCTGCATAAATGCAAAACTCTATACGAGTTTTAATTTTTTCATCCGGATTTAGTCTCTCGTTTATCCAACATCCTAGATATTTAAAATTAATAACTTTTGTTATCGGTTCATTATTGACAACTAGTTATATAGCGCCGAGGTCTTGTTTACTAACCACAAGTAACTTTGTCTTTGTTGTATTTATGCTTAGTCCGTTATTAGAGCATTCTCTTGTGACTCTATCTACAAGGAATTGAAGATCTTCGATACTTTTAGCCATGATTGTGGTGTCATCTGCATATCTGATGTTATTAATAGTTTCTCTCCAGATTCGAACTCCACATTGCCCTTCCAAGGCTTTGTTAAAAATTATTTCTGAGTAAACGTTAAACAAAGTTGAGGACAACACACAACCCTGTCTAACACCTCTTTGAATGCAAATGTTGTCTGTTTCTTTGCCGTCTACCAGAATAGAAGCTTCTTGATTCCAATATAGATGTTGTAAAAGTCTCAGACCTTTATCATATATTCCAATTATTTCTAGATATTCAAACAGCCTACTATGTTGAATCCTATTAAACGCTTTCTTAAAATCTATAAAACAGACGTAAATTGGTTTCTGTACTTCCCATGATCGTTGAAATAGTGTTAGCATTGAGAACAAAGCTTTCCTTCTTCCCAATCCTTCTCTGAAACCGAATTGTTTATTTCCCATTGTGTTTTCACATTTCTGCTTGATTCTATTAAGAATTATCCTATGAAGTAGCTTAAGAGAGTGACTTATAAGACTAAGTAGTCTAAAGTCTTTACGTGATGATATATTAGGTTTTTTTGGAAGTGGGATAAATGTAGACTCCAACCGTATGTGTGGCAGTGTTCCAGTTACGTATATGTGGTTATAAATGTTTGTTAGTTCTGAGACATTGTCGTCGTCTAGAAATTTGAGTCAGCCTGATGGTATTTGGTCAGGGCCTGGAGATTTCCCATTTCTGCTTTGTTTGATGGCTTTCTCTACTTCTGCTTTTAAAATACTAGGACCAGTATTCGTATACTTGGTGGTGGCCTCGTATCCAGGAAGGGCTCTTTTATATAGTTGGTCCATTCTTTCTTTTTTTCGTTTAAGTCGAGAATAATTTTACCTTTGGAGTTTCTCATATAGTGAGGAGTTCTTTGTCTCTGAGTGTAGGTAATTTCTAAAAGTTTTTTGTGTATATTAAACTCGTCATGTTTTCTTTGTAGTTCTTCTATCTCACGACATCTCTGTTCCATCTATGTAGTCGATTTGATTTTTGACTAACATTTCTTCTTGATCAGCTGGAGATTTCAAGGTATGTATATAGTCGTCTTTTAGTTTGTTACAATAAAGTATTTGCTATAATGCAATTCTCTTCTTGGCAGAACTGTATTAGTCTCTGCCCTCTTTCGTTCCTGTTTCCAAGTCCATACTTTCCACTTACGTCTTGTGTTATTTCGGCACCAACTTTTGCGTTGAAGTCTCCTATAATAATCGTAGCTTCATGTTTTTGTACTCCGGAGAATTTGTTAAATTTGGTTGTAGAATTGCTCAATTTCTTCATCTGTTTTGTCAGCTGTTGGTCCATAGACATTTTGGAGGAACGAAGTTCCAAAGGAACGAAATTTTTAATACAGTTACGAATTTCTTCTTTGACAATAATTGTGACTCCGTTACGTCTGGGTCCTGCTGCCTTTCTCGAGTGGTAGACAATGTATCCATTGCTCTCGAATATGTTTGACCTTAGCCATTTCGTCTCACAGATACCTAGGATAGAAATGTCTAGTCTGGCCATTTCCAGCTGAATATTGTGTAACTTCGCGCCTTCAAACATAGTTGTGATGTTCCACGTAGCTATCTTGTGGACTTCCACGACACGGAGTTTTCGTGGGTTTACGACCTGAGAGGCCCCGTGGTCTGGTTGTGATCTTCCTCTCCTGCTGGATATTGGATTCCGAAGCCCATGATCATTAACAGTATGCATACTTTCTCTGTCATGGGAAGCTGTACTAGAGATATCCACAAGGATCCTTAATGTAGTGGTTTCTCCTGGCCTTCTAAATATTGATGCCGTTGACCATTTCTTGGTTCCTCCGCCTTTGAGACCGATTTCTCGGTCTCAGGACAACTGAGTGCCCTACCACTCACCAACTCATCCGCCCGAAGCCGTTGGAGAGTAAGTGGGAGATTGCTTATATCGACAATCACTCGGTCCCTATCTGCATTGGCCATCTATAGATAGATGTTGCCCATCTTCTACCACGTGAAGGTTGCAGATTTGGATTTTTCTTTCAGTGGGATTAAGACTTTTCTCATTTCCTAATCACTCCAGTGCTTTAGAAGATTTAAAGTCATAAGGGAACTTAATTTAAGAAATCACTGTTTTTATAATTTATTTTGTAATCAGCGACATATTAATAAAATATTTGTATTTTTATGAACAGTAGTAATTTATTTAATCATCCCTTCATTCGGCTTTACTTAAATAGCAACTGCGTGTTTTTGTAAAAATAAAGAATATTGTTAGTGTAGAACTAGCATTAGTCCAGATAAACTACTTCTGCACTAATTATTCTGATGCAGCATTAGTCTATGTCCACCTAATTTTTTATTAAAACATTGAAAAAAAAAAAAAAATAGTTTTATAGTAATGTAAAAGTTTCTGAATGAATTGAAAAGTATACACAAAGTTAACGTTATTCTTTGAAAAACAAAATAATGGAAAACTAAACTTCTGAAAACTAAAAATGGTGATTTCGGACATAGACTAGTTCTTTTATAAGGCAGCGATAAGGAATATGTAATCCCAATTGATGACCAGATCAATTATTGTGTTTATATAAAGTTCTTATATAAAGTTCTAAAATAATAAACACATGCATTTTTTACTATGTAGATATTTTAGATAAATAGATAATAAAACTATAGTGATTCATGGATTTATTATATTTAAATATATATTTTAAAATTTTCATCATCATCATCATCTTGGTGCTACAGCACTTCTCAAGCTTTCTATGCCATTCTGTTCTGTCCCTTGCTTGCATTTTCCAGTTGCCGACTCCGATCTTCTCCGCATCTTTTGTTACTCCATCCATCCACCTCAGCTTTGGTCTTCTCATTCTCACGAGTTGCGCTGTTAGAATCTTTTTTATCATGTTCGATTCAGGGGCCCGGGCTACATGTCCTACCCACTGCAGGCTGTTTCGCTTAATTATAGTGGTAATATCTTTACCACCAAACGTATGCTTATAGATATTCTGCAAAATTATATCTACGCCTCCATATTCCGTTCTCACAGACCGCTCCGAATATCTTGCGTAGCACCTTTCTTTCAAAAATCGATAGAGCGGCTTCATGAGTTTAAGTTAGCGTCCATGCCTCTGATCCATATGTGAGAACGGGTACTATCAGTGTTCTATACAGCCTTATACGAGTTTTTTGAGACAGACGTTTGTTAGCTAAGTACTTTGATAGACCATTATAACACCTGTTTGCAATTATTATTCGCCTTTTTATTTCCTCAGATGTGTAATTATTTTGGTTAACCGATGTCCCTAGATATACGAACTCTTTGACTGTTTCGAAGTTTTGGTCATTGATGATTAAATTTGCGTCAACATTTCCAGCTCTTGTGTTTGTGTTAGCCGCCATGAATTTGTTTTTATTTTGATTTATATGTAACCCCATTCGTTCTGATGCTGCTACTAGCTCGGTTAGGATTTCCGCAGTTCTCGCCCTAGTTCTTGTTATAATGTCATCTGCATATGCTAGAATTTGGACTGATCTATTAAATTAATATTGTTCCTCTGCTATCTAAATTAGCGACTCGTACAACTTTTTCTAAGGCGACATTAAAAAGCTGACACGCCAGCGCATCTCTCTGCCTTACCCCCTATGTATTTGAAATGGGGTTGACGAGTCGTTTTGAATTTTTACTGCTCTTCGCCATTGTCACTTTTATCAAACATATGAGTTTTTTTGGAATTCCTAACTCATTAATAGCGTTGTAAAGACTTGGTCTTAATACACTGTCATATACCGCTTTAAAATCGACAAAAATATGATACATACCTATGTTAAACTCTTGCGCTTTTTCGAGGATCTGTCGTAGTGTTAAGATCTGGTTAATGGTTGAACGTCCACGCCTGAATCCTGCCTGATATTCTCCTAGAAACATTTCGCTATAAGGCTTCAATCTCTTAAGGCTAATAATTCTGATGCAGCATTAGTCTATGTCCTCCTAATTTTTTATTAAAACATTGAAACAAAAAAAAATAGTTTTATAGTAATGTGAAAGTTTCTAAATGAATTGAAAAGTATGCACACAGTTATTGTTATTCTTTAAAAAACAAAATAATGGAAAACTAAACTTCTGAAAATCTGACTATTTTTGTTCTAAAGCAGCGATAAGGAATATATAATCCCAATTGATGAACAGATCAATTATTGTATTTATATAAAGTTCTAAAATAATAAACACATGCATTTTTCACTATACAGATATTTTAGATAAATAGTTAATAAAACTATAGTGATTCATGGATTTATTATATTTAAATATATATTTTAAAATTTTATAAGACCAAAATATCATTCAACCATAGGTTGCCTATTGTAATCTCGTAACAAAAGATTTAGACCAGATACTGCTACAAATATGGTACCCAAAAGAATTAAAATCCACTGATAAAATATATGATAAAATGTAATAAGTATAATACACAGAAGTATTCCTAGTATACTAACCACACCGTGAGCAGTTCCCCGAAGTGCAGTAGGATATACTTCTATAATAACGACTGAAACAACAACCATTGCTATACTTACAAAAAACATAACAAGTGAAGATAAAATCATTTTAGTCATATCATCTTTAACATGATAAAGTACAATAAACGATAATCCAGTTAGAGCCATACACGAAAATAGAAGTATTTTTCGTTGGATGCGATCTATCAACCACAACATTACCAATTGTGCAAGAACAGTATTGGTTGAGATCATAAAGAAGTTGTAGAAAAGTTTGTTTTCTGTAAGACTTGGACAAAATGTATTATTCATGTAAAATGGTACATACGCTAATTCTATACCAGATGTTACATTTTCACTTGTCACTAATTTTGATAATAGTATGTTGATATTGACCAATGATAGAATATTTAAGACACAGTTCACAGTTAATAAAATTAGAGTACTTCTTAAGAAGGGACCTAAAAATAGCACTTTTACCGTTTTTAACATTACAGCAGTTATATCAATTATGGATCTTACGAATCCAGTATCATCTGGGTGATAAAAGAGACCATAGTCAGAAATAATGTTTGTTATATCAGTTTCCTTAAGGTCAAATGAATTTCCATAAAGAGATCTATTTATAGCATAAAATTGTTTCAGTGTCAATAAAGCAAGATATTCTTTTCCTACGTATAGAAAATACCTAGGGCTTTCTTCTAGTAAGGAAGAAGCACAAGCTAACATTAAATTTAGTCCTCCAGATACTGCAAAGAGCATTCTCCAAGTAGTTAACCTCATATAAACTACTTTATGCTCCGTATAAGACGGCGGTATGAGAAAATAAGTTATAATTGCACAAAGTAGAAATCCTAAAGTCCAGACAAGATCACATACAGCTAAATAGTGACCACGTTTTTTCTTTGGCAATATTTCCGCCAGATGGATTTTAACTACATTTTTCTGATGTTCAAAGGAGCTTCCCAGAAATACAGCAGCGAGAATAATCAGGTAATAATTAAATGCGAATGCTGCTATAAAAGTTGCTGCAAAATTTGCTACCAGGCTGTGTGATATAAACTTTTTTCTTCCAAATATGTCACAAAGACAATTAAGGACCAGACCGCCGATATATCTTCCAATAGTAAAGCTAACAAAAATGGCATACAAAATATTTTTGGGAGTTTTAGTTTCACATGTTGATAAAGGAATTGCTACTGTTACACAAAATAGTGTCGTGGAATTAGCAAAATATGAAACATACGCCATTCCCAACATAAACTTGTAGTAGAGGCCCCATCCAGTTTTTGGTAAAACGTCTTCAAAATATAAGATAACCTCAGAGTTTTCTGTCATATTTGTGGTACAGTTTTTGATGACTTTTAATTTAAAAATTTCTTGTTTTGTTATACCTCACTAAATACTTTTCGCTAGTTATACAACACTAATTTTCTTTGCATTTAACGAGTAATATAATACAAATTTTTATTTACATTAGAAATATTACTATACTTTGTCAAAACAGTTTTGAAGTTGACAGCAGTTTTCAAATACAAAATTAACGTAAAAATATTTTAGAGTATTACCAAAGAATAAATAACAATCAAAATTCCCACTCTCAGATGCCGCCTTTGAAGTGTGTCAGCACGCAATCACCATATTTTAAACGGAAACAAAGACTCAAATTGAGAAATTTGTGACAAGCTACGATAGAACTGTAATTTCAATTTTTAGAAATAATTTAATCTATTCTTCAATTAAAAGTACGAATAAAATAGTGCATATCATGTCTATGGTTGCCGTAAATAAATTAAGCCGGGTTAATTTTTCTATGCACAACAGATAAAATTTCACTGAACAGCACTGGTTCAGTTTTAAACATTTTAGAGGATCCATAGGAGTATTACCTAGAATAACTGCAGCACCATAGCCATATAATACAAATAAACTGATTGCTGCAATACAGTCGCTGCATTCTTGGAGATAGTAATATATCGCTGCAATACAGTAATATATAATGCTGCAATGTGCCTTTGGATTACTGACTAAAAAATTTCGTGTATTTAAAACCACCATATTACTATATTACTTTCTCCAGAAAATGCTGAGATAGTGACATTAGCTTGCTGTGTACGTCATAACATGCTTCGACAAAGAGAGGGCAGTGTTCGTGATATTCACGAAGAACTGCAACACGCACTTTATTTATGAAATACTTTAATTCGCCAGAAGGTTCTGTACCATGGAAAAACAAATTTGCTTTTATAAATGAGCCAATAATAGTTATTTATTGTACAAGACGATAAAATTGTTCTTTGACGCTAATTATGCTAGAGAAGATAATGCGATTTTATCGTCGTGTGCAATACAACATTTTTTTCTATAGCAAGACTTCAAGTTCAGGTGAAAAATAGAATTTCAAAGAAAATTGTAACTTTTAGCTCAAAAATCGAAATTGTGTTGCTTCGTTGCTAGGGATATGACTTACTATGTCAACAAATGTCAAACAAATGTTACAGAAAATCAATCCAGTACCATCTGTACAAAAAAATGTTGTGATCATCAGCGCCACGTTGGAGTGTTCTGGTACTAATCAATATTTTTATCATGTTGGAGAGCTTGCTAATTGACAAACGCCTTGTGTAGTTGGTAATATTGTAAAGTTGGTAATATTGAGAAAACTCTAATCCTGTTTATATATTCGAATAAATGTGACAAATTAGTTCTGAAAGTTTTCAAAGACATTAAATTAGACCAATAATTTTCATTTAATCAAACTCAAAACATGTAGTAATTAATACATAATATTAAATTATTATGCTATGAGAGTAGGAATCATAGAAGCCTGTAGTAACTTCTAACTTAACTTAAAAAAAAAAAAACAAATATCCTTATACCACGTCTTAACTAAACAATTAATATTTTAATCCTAAATACGATATTTCAATATTCAAATCCTAAATACGATATTCCTTGATCGAACAGCACTTTTAACTAAAACACAAAAAATAAATATTGAATTAATACTTAATCATCAACATCAATTAATATTCGACATTCGAGAATTATGACAATAACATTCGACAGACGCCAATTATGAAGACATCACTATTTTAGCACAAAACATTAATAATGTTTTGTGATCTACAGAATCTACCGATAATAGCGCTTGGTGGTGTGTTCTGTAACTAATTCAATGATTACATTTTACGAATTGAAGTTGAACCCCCCTGTCCAGTACCTCGAATCAAGTGTTTAACCAAACGAGTACAAGTTGTGATGCTCCAAAAATAGATATTTCTAATAATGTTAATTGTAAAATTGCAGTTGTTTTTAATCCTTAATGTGTTTGAATTTGTAAATTTTATTGAATAAAAAACAAGTTAAAACATTTTATCTACTCTTGCTGTTAAAGTGTCACTTTATCTACCCTTGCGGTTAAAGTGATACTTTATCTACTCAAAACAGTTGTTATAGCAACACTTTAACATTAGCTATGGAAAAAATAAAAATATTATTTAATAGTTGCACACATCAAGCTGTTGCTCTGTATTTTAAAATATATTTAATGATAGTCAAGTTTATTAATATTTTTCGTACCTGGTGCTTTCATGTCCTCTGAAATTTTTTCCAAAGAGATTATATCAAATCTCGATTATGAGGATCTTTTAATTGATAGTTGATGATTGAATTGATAATAGATGAAACAGCTAAATATCGCTGTTTTCACATGTGCTTCTTGTTGACTACTCGAGCGGTTTCAAGAAGGGAATTCCAAAAACATGTTGCGCCTGCGTACATTGAAATGTTTTAACACAAAACGACGATCCGGTAATCAACATCAAACAGGCTGACTGAAACTAAATGAGCCTAAACATGCTTTAGACACACGACTAATCAGTGTGCATCAGCTCATTTCATTTATATGGAAACATTAGCATCAGACTCGTTTAGTTAAAAACGTTTTTGATTAAAACAGTTTTGCTCTTTCTGTTTGCGACCACCCTGGTGAAAAATCTAATATAGTCATCATCAGAACGATTATTAACATAAACATTGTAGCGTTTTATATTTTAGATTTCTGTAATACACCCCTGGTTGTTTTTACCAAGAAAACGATCGTTAATATAGGAAGTTTTTTTAAAAATATTTCGACGAAGTTAAATGTATGTTGTGAATATTTCAAGAAATTTTTGTAACCATTTCTTTTGTAAACAAATAACACGTAAGTTTTTGTTAATTTGTTATATAGTATGCTCTTGTATAATATGTATTTTTAAAAACTGTTTTGTTTGAGACAAGAATAAACGTTCGATTTGTTTGTCTGATCCATTTTGTGTTTTAATTTAGAAAAGTCTCCTAATCCTTGTATGTAATTTTGATTATAGGGAAGAAGAATTTTCTTTCTTTTTCCAGCAGGAAGTTTTCTTCAAAGCGGCGTCCGAAAAGAAAATAGCTAGAAGTAAATTTGTCTGCCATATCTTATTCGTTTATGACCCAGGAGATTTATGTAAGTACCCCTTTGTTTTCGTTTAGTAGATACCCCAATCCGACCCAAATTTATTTTAACTTATCCACGACCACGCTCTCCAACAACCCTCTGAGTATCGTACGCACTAGTTCCGATTATTTTGTTTGCCCAATCTTCTCCGCCATGTTCTTACCCTGAGGTAAGCAAAATCGTCGTTACAATATAGTAAGCATATTTTGCTCCAGAGTCACTCTTCTAAGATCATCAGAGAACCACTTGGGGAAAGTTAAAATTCTATATTTCTTCAATGGCACAAAGTAAGCAATTCCTATAGAGAGAACTTTATAGAATCATTTTGTAGCAACATCAATATCATTAACCACACATACCTGCCAATCTTTGGAAGCAACGAAGTTATTAAGCGCAATGTAATCGCCAATCCAAAGATCATAAAACAACTCATCATAAACCAACTTATTTCTATTTGGGTTTTTTCACATCGATGCTTAAGCAACATTTATAACCCACATGAGGGATGCTAGGATCTACAAAGCGATCACTTGCTTATTTAGCATCTAACATTAGAAAAAACTAAATACAAAAATACATTACGATTATTATTACATAAATGATTGGGTAAAATTACATATAACCCAGGATAGAAAGGACGTATCTCCTTATTAGCATCGTGTTTTCCATGTGTAGGGTAAAACACCCAATAGTCAGCCTCCCAGCAGTAGTAGGCCTTTACAGTCTTTATTATAATGTAAATAGTGTTGAAATTAGTTTAAACCAGTGAAATAACTGTTGACAAAATCTATGTCCCTTTATTGGTCAATACGCAAACACCGAACCAATAGCACCACAGGTTGATGACTCGTACATTTTTACTATCGCCCCAGACCAGTCTGGACGAGTCGCTGTTGCAATTTTTTTCGTATAAAAACGTGTTCGAGATATCGGTAAGTTTTTCTATGAATTTAATGTAATTTCTGGTGGATTTTATGTAATGATATTGTAAAATGTTTATTTTATGAGTTATGTTTATTTTTAATGAGTTAAGTGAAAGGACACCCGAAAATATACGTATTATATATAAATAAGTATTCGGAAGTGAAAAATCATGAATGTGTTGCTTGTGTGAGTCCATTTCAAATAGGTAAAGAAATAATAAATAAGACTTACTCACAATCAATTTAATTTAACTATCAGACGACCGGTTTCGCTTTCTACAATATGCAAAGCATCCTCAGGTCTCGATACAAAGTTAAACAAATGCTGAAATAATAAAAACCCATATTAGGGTGTTGTCTAATAACGATAAACAAAGTAGATGTTGTAAATTACAATAATTATGCCAATATTACATGTCTTTTACATGTGGTTTTATTTCAAAGAGTAAGTTGAATTAAAAAGTATAAAAGTTTTAAAAGTTTAAACAGACAAGGTAAAGCCCACAAATTGTTATAAAATAGTCTATTAGATTGTAATAAATTAATAAATGAGCAAATAAATAACATAAATATTACTTACATGCCGGTACTCTATTAATTGATGGATGGTAGAAAATGGTTTTGTTGTTGTTTGTTTGTGTTTAAATGACTGCGGACACTAAATCCATTCGCCAATCTTACAATTTGAGGTGTAGTGTGTGTGTGTGTGTGTGTGGTGTGTGTGTGTGTGTGTGTGTGTGTGTGTGTGTGTGTGTGTGTGTAGAGTAATTGTCTTGATACTTAGCAAAGTCGACGTCATTGTCTTGGCTAAGAGACGCTAATTGTATCCGAATGTCTGCGGTCCCTCCGGTGTGTACCGATCACACAAGGATAGAAATTATTTTCATCTATTAATTTTTTTTAATAAACGAAAATTTCCACCCAGGTGGGATTCGAACTCACGACCTTTAGATTTAAAGGCAGGTGCTCTTACCACTGAGCCACAGAGGGGGTTAACATGGTTTTAAACTACTATGTATTGTTGAATGGAGAACTCAATTCTATTATTGCAGTTGTTTGACAGTAAACGGGAAGTTCTTGAGGAGATAGATTTGATCCAATGAAGAAGAGATATGTGTGTGATTGTTTGTTAAATGAAAGTAATGTAATATACCATTGTGTTATTAAAAGTTATTTATACTTATTCGAGAGATATATTTATGAAATGTGTGTTATTTATTGAGTAATTGTTTTATGAAGGTTTTATGACAGTTTTATGACAATGAATAAGTTTAGATGTAAAAATTGTGTGGGTGTGCAATTATTTTCCAACTTGTAGTTATCAAATTACTTTGATAAAGTTCTATTGGCAATTAGTAAATTATTGAAAAGTCAAGTAAATAAAATATTAGAATACAAACAATTAAGGACAATTTAAACACACTAAAACAGAAAACACTTAGAAGGGACGAAACAAAACAAAATTTGTTTGTTTGTTAATATTGGCATGTAAAAGGCAAACCACATGTAAAAGACATGTAATATTGGCATAATTATTGTAATTTACAACATATACTTTGTTTATCGTTATTAGACAACACCCTAATATGGGTTTTTATTATTTTAGCATTTGTTTAACTTTGTATCGAGACCTGAGGATGCTTTGCATATTGTAGAAAGCGAAACCGGTCGTCTGATAGTTAAATTAAATTGATTGTGAGTAAGTCTTATTTATTATTTCTTTACCTATTCGGAAGTGGTTTACTGAATTACTGAAGCACTTGGAACATATAAACGGTACTGATATTTTGACTGACCCAGATCGGGTTTTTTTTAATGGTGATGAAACCAGTTTCTACATATATCCCAAATCAGTAAAATTTATTGCACCCAGAGGATACAAGAATATCTACAAAATCGTAAAAGGCCAAGAAAAAGAGGCTGTTACAGTTCTAGTATTTATATTAACTTCTGGGAAGATTGTGCCTTCTTGTGTAGAGTTTCCATATGTAAGACCGCCAAAAGATGTTATAAACAGTATGCCTGCGGGATGGCTGTTAGGAAAATCAGAAACCGGGTGGATGAAATCAGATATATTTTATGATTACACCTAAAGGTTTAAACACATGGCTGGACGAAGAAACATCAAAAAGCCAGTTATCGTTTTTGTTGATGGACATAAAAGCCACTTAACAATGCCGCTCAGTGAATATTGTTACAAAAACGGTATTATCATTTACGCACTTTTACGAAATTATCAGCAATGGTTTTCGCAAGTGTGGCTTATATCCATACAATCCAAATGTCCTGGACTTCAGATCTGAATCAGAATTACACTAAGAATGTTAAATCTTCAGCCAAGAAAATAAAGAACAGGCATTTGAACACCGCCATCAAGATAATTAATCAGCTTAGCAACGAGTTGAAAAATGCTGGTGTTGACTCAAAAATCGTTATTGATGTTTTATACACAGCAAAAAATAACGATGCTGAAAGTCTCAATTCAACCGAAAATTCAATTAACCAGGCACAAATAATTGACATAAGCTTTCCAAATCAGACATACTGTCAAACCAGTTCAAATTTTTTAAAGTTTACCAAATATAGGTGATTATACACTGAAAAATAATTTGAATAATGTGACAGAAAGTGACTTAAATGACTTGGAAATTATAACCGATTTTGAAATCATACCACAAAATCATGAAGTCCAGGAAACACAGCAATCAGAAGTCGCTGAATTTAATGCAAATACGTCAGAAGGCCAACTTTAAGAAAACCATAACTATATTACGGAGAATATAAAAATAACAAATAAAGAGTGTAGAAACCCAAACCCCACCGAAAATGATATTTTGCAAGATAATAATACACAAAATATGCAAAGCAAATTAAATGACAGTCCAAAAAATATAAAAAAAAAATAAATATCTTGTCCAATGTGGTTGTCAAATCAACAAATCTATCACCCGTTTTAGGTAAGTGTTTAACTTTAGCTAGTGCATCTAAGGCCATAAAAAAGAAGATGTCCATTAATAGAATAGGGACCATTTCCTCCGATGGGTGGAGACAGTTTGAGAAGCATAAGGAAAAAATTAAGTAGCAGAAAAAGAACGATATATTGATTAAAAAAATTTAAAAACTGGAAGCTAAAGAAAAGAAGGAGAAAGAAAGATAGAAGAAAAAAGAAAAATTACAAAAAAGAAAAGCTGAAAAGCTATTGGAGTCCAAAAACATTAAAAAGAGGAAGAATAATACAACATGCACAGTAAGCAAAATAAGGTGTGGCTCGTGTGAAGAGGAACTGACTAGTGACCGAAATAGACTAGAAATAAACGAATTAAAGAATATTGGTTGTGATAATTGTCCTCTGCGTGGTATCATCTAAAATGTACTGAATTTGCTGGTAACATTTATGGGAATGTATTTATAATAAAGAGTTTCTATGTCCAATATGCAAGAATAAATAAGTGGCTGACTACAGGGTAGACATGTCTGACTTGCGGAGAAATGAGGCTGACTATAAGTGAAAAGTGCCATATTTTGTTAAGTGTTGTTTTTTTATAAGTATAACATAATAATAACATTTAGTTAATCTCTTTCGATAATTTAATGAACGAAATTTCTGATATAAATATTTGTTTTTAGTTAACGCCTTTATTTTTTTATATTCAATTGAAACGAATTAAGATTCTCACTAAAAGGCTAACTACTGGGTGTTTTACCCTATCATCTTCTTGTGTTAATTCTTTAATTTTCTTTAAAGTGTATGCTAAATTTCAAAAAGTAAATCTCAAATTCGACCACGCGGTCGACTAGGTACATACCTACTCCTCTTAAAATATTTCTCAACTGCAAGGGATATGTAACAATTATGACTGTTTTAAAAATATCGGCATGAATTGAAAGATGAAAACTGAATTTAATGGAAATTGCCCTCACGGTTCTATTATATAAATATGTATTAATTTTCACCCGCAGCTTTCAACATCAGAAATTTCTCGTGAGTTTTATATTGGATCCGGGAATTAATTTAATCATATGAAAGAGGGTGAAACTCATCAGTTTATTTTCGTGATATATTATGTATTTTTATCTGTGGCAGGAAGAAGCAGGCCGACCAACAGCGGCATTTAGAATCAGAAAAGTCCACTTTTAACTCTTTGTCGACAACCGGGTTCAACGCACTGTGGTGGTGTACGAGCCCACAGAGGCGACCCTCCTTATTGTGGCTAAAATTACAAGTAACGGAACATCTACATATAGAAAGCTTTACTTGTTGCCATTATACATATACACGATGTTTCTGATATACAGTAATACAGATTTAAACCAGATTAAGTAGGAAGCTTGTACAGACAATTAATTTTGTACGGGTAAATTTTTTACTATTGAAAATAATGTAAATATATATGAAGTAAAGTAATATTGTAAATATTGAAATTATTACAATGAGTTATTATTACTTATGACTAAATGTCTATGACTAAAATCTATGAAAGCGATCTTGGTTTCAATTTCAAGAAGGAGGAAAAATTAAAATTTTGTATCTCTCCTACTTCCCTCATCTCTGTCTCCCTCTTTCTTTCTTTAAATATCACCTCTCACATAAATTTGCAAGTCGATAGTTTCCTACTTTGAATAGATGACTGATCAACAATTGTTGTCAAATCTGACCAGTAATAAAAAAGTGCCAAAATTGTTGTAATATTATAAAATCTCTCAAAAACCGACTTCCCACAATAAAACATAAAATTTGTGTACCTTTTCTCTTAGTTGTTACTGTTTTTATATTTCTTTCATAATGGTGGATGGATAGTTTGAATAGACAGATATTTAATTTTTTTCTTATCTGAAAATGATAGTTTTAGTGGTAAAGTTTTAGTGGTATTAAAAAGTCAATCAACGCCGCAAAAGGGAAGAGAGCGACGGATGTGTGGATCAACTATCTCAGAAGTTACTTCCGACACTTTTACCTGTCCTAAACCAGGATAAAGGAGGAACGACTCTATGTAAGGATACTTAAAGAAAACGAGATATCGGATAATCAGTTTGGCTTTATGCAAGGCAGATCAACAACAGCAGTCGCAATTTTCATTATAAGTCATTCAATGATCATGAGAAAGAATATGATAGAGTTCCTCGGGAGATTCTGTGGTGGGCACTTAATAAGAAAGGGGTCCAATGGAATGGATCTGGAGAACAATGGACAAGCAAACGATGGACGATGCCAAAATATGGCAGACCTCAGCTAATAAAATAATAAAACAGTTAAAAAAATCATGAATGTGTTGCTTGTGTGAGTCCATTTCAACTAGGTAAAGAAATAATAAATATGACTTACAATCAATTTAATTTAACTATTCAGACGACCGGTTTCGTTTTCTACAATATGCAAAGCATCTTCAGGTCTCGATACAAAGTTAAATAAATGCTGAAATAATAATAAACCCATATTAGGGTGTTGCCTAATAAAGATAAACAAAGTAGATGTTATAAAATTACAATAATTAGGCCAATATTACATGTCTGTGGTATAATAATAATAATAAGGTATAAAAAGTTTTAACAGACAAGGTAAGACCCACAAAATGTTATAAAATATTCTATTAGATTGTAATAAATTAATAAATGAGCAAATAAATAAACATTACTTATATGCCGGTACTCTATTAATTGATGGATGGTAGAACATGGTTGAAACTATCATGTATTGTTGAATGGAGAACTTAAGTCTGCTATTGTAGTTGTTTGACAATAAACGGGAAGTTCTTGAGGAGATAGATTTGATCCAATCAAGTAGAGATAGGTGTAATGTGATTGTTTGTTAGATGAAAGTGATGTTATATACCATTGTATTATTTAAAAGTTATTTATACTTATTCAAGAGATATATTTATGAAATGTGTGTTATTTATTGAGTATAAAACTGTCACCTTCATAAAATAAATACTTCGTTTGTACAAGTACTTCGTACAAGTCCTTCATTTGTGGTAATTTCTGTTGTTTCCAGTTCTCTCGTTTATTCTTCCTTTGCATAGAGCTTTTTTAGGTAGTCAATCCACGTATCAGTTTATATGTGTTTTGGTTCTCTTAGTTCCTTTACCTCCGTTCTTTGACCTCTTATAAAGCGCAATATTTCCTTTTGCAGACCGTAAAGATAGTGGTCCATTTCTTTCGACAAGTGTTCAGAGTGTTCATTTTTTATTTTTTGTACAAATGGATGTATAGATGGCATTCCGGTTGAAAGTATTTGGATTAAGTGAGATTTTATTTTATTAATTTTAATGATTAATTTCTACATTCTATTTACTGAGTTATAGCTCCTTAAGTTATTGGCTTTTTCTTCTTTCCCAATTGTTTTTAACTTTTTGTTATTAAATATTATCGTAAACATCTTCTTTCCATACTTTAGGATATTTGATACCAGCTTGTCTTAGAATCCAAACTTACTGTCAAAGGTTACTTTGGATCTAAGTACTAATTTTTTATATATTCGTATCTTGAGATTTTTTATGTTGACTTACTTTTAAATACTCTTTGAAGAGCATAATATACATTTATTTACGCCGATTAAGCTACATACTTTATTGACTGCTTATACTTATTTCAATACATATTATGCAAATATGTATGTACATTATGTAGATTTACGTAAGTACAATAAACACATATGTTAAATGTTATGTACCTATAATATGTTATTATAACATATTATAAGTTTAGATAAAGTAACACATTTTTGCGTCATAAACCTAGGTACAACGAACTAACTGTTCCTACAAGTGTAATATCGTTTATAGCAACCTGTTCATTATAACCGATAGAACCGCTTACAGAGAACACTGGCTACAACGTACAAAAACCACCAGTCACCTGAAGTTCGTTATAAACGATTTTGACTGTAGTTTGTATAGCTTTTTTAAACTCCTCGTAATTCGGACTACCAAATAATTATTTAAAAGTTTCTACACGTTAAAACCATATAACTTTTCTTCTCCGCTTTTTACTACAAACTTTCTATTTGATCAGGTTCTATAACGACTTAGTCTACATATATTTATGTTGTTGATTAAACTTTTACTTGCAGTTGCAAAAAATGTATTTAGATAATAAATTCTCCCCATTTTCAAGCATTTTAGCATAATATGTATGTTGCTTTGTTCACTTTGCGCATTTTACAGAGATAAGATCTAAATGAGCAATGTTCTGTGAAAATTCGGTGATTACTCTGGATTCAGCTTTCTAAAGTTCTGAAAGGATATTGCACAACGAGTAGAAGGTCGTCATAACATTTTTTCTTCTATATAGCCTGAAATAATTAAATAATTTCCCAGCAGGCTACACTAAAGGTAGCATTTCGTAATAAGCGGCCAAGACATAAGACCGAGACAGCTGACAGATAGGCCAGACCAAGGCACTAAATGAACTGTTGTTCTTTAAAATGAGTAAGCGACAAAACGTGCGTCCATACTTCAGTATATCAGATGTAGAAATAGGCGTGTAAAGGCTTCGAAACTGTTCTTTAAAAGGATACTTGAAGAAAAACATTTTTTTCTACTCTCTTACTAGTAAATTGTATATTACCTACTATTTGGATGCTAAGTAAATGCATCATAACAGATACTGACACGTAATGACTAGCACGTAATAAAAAAAATTACGCTTCAGTTCTATAAAAATGTGTAATATCACATAAGCCTCGTAAGTCAGTTGGTCGAGTTACCATGGAAACGAATTAACAGACGTTATTTTGACAGATTAAAAATTTATAATCTGTCAGTGTAAATATAGTGGTAATTTAATTTTTATTTTTATAAACGAAAATAATGGTAGAAAAAGTATAGTACACAACTTGAGTTGTAAGCTTATTACATGCTTGTAAAATTACTGCGCTCGCCGCTACGCGGCTCTCGCGCAACCTTTTTACTCGCATATAATAAGCTTCTTACAACTCTCGTTATGTAATATACTATTATATATTTCTCGTATGAAAAAAATGGAGGTGTATAAATTCTATATTTTAAACGAGGCGTGAAGAAGGATTTTATAGGTTATTATTTTTAATAAGAAACCATGAATAAATCAGTGCTGAAAGAGTAATCTCGCGCAGCGACCTGATTTACTACTGCTCTTGAAGAAAACTGACGAGACACAGATATGCGATAGTTATTTGTTGCGTGTCTCTGTTTCGGGCTGCAGAACGACCTTAATATAATAGCATTGATACACACATGAATAGTCCACAATCGGTCTCGCCTATCGGTCGCCTGTCTCAAATTCTCATCTCGGTCGTTCGTTGCTAAATGGTGATTTAAATTTCTTTTCCATTTTCGGGCATCCTCCACTATATGGTTTTTTGGGGGATAATTTTTCGATAGAAAAGTACGTATATCTCTTTCTTTAAAACTATCTCGTTACCAGTAATTCCTTGATGCCCTGGTACTCATAAGAAAGTTATTTGTTTTGCATTAAATTTGCTTAAGCGGCTGCTTACAGTTTTAAGTTATCACAGACTAACAAGTTGCAGACTGCAGTCCATCTTTCTAGCAGATGTAATAATTAATCCGAATTGAGGCATCTGTCAGGTGTTTATGAGCACAAAAATCTATAGCTAGTAATTCCGATATATCAAATGTATGGTTAAAATATTACGTCAACTATCCAAAAGTATATTGTTTATTTTTGCTCTATTTTTAACTTAAACATATTTTTATTTCTCTTTTGTTATACCAAGTTGTTTATCCTTTATTTTATCATATCTTACTGTTTTAATATGTTTCTATTTATATATCCTAAATCCTAATCTTTTATTGGTCAACATGATTCATCTAGGAGACTGGATACAAAACTTCCAGAATATATGATGATCGCCTTTTATGGTCTTCTTAAAGGAATCATTCTATACATTCTCCCATCTATATCTAAGACGTTCTAACCGAAATTATTTTTATTTTTCCTTTAACCTTTTCAAACATAAGATTATGATTTCGGTACCTATTTTACATATTTCTTGCACTATTCTTCTTTATGTCTCAATACATTTAACTGTTATCTGGTGGTTATATTTTTAATTTGTTATATATACATCTTTATGACACGTTTCCTCTTTTTTTATCGTTGATTCATATGAAATAATTTCTTATCACTGTAAGACTGCTTCAACAGGGAGTTCTAGAGGGAGACAAACAAGATTTGAAAAGAATCCAAAGATTTTGTAAGAAAAATTAAAAACTCTTGATAGACAGTAAAAGTGTACAAAAAATAATTTAAAATGCTTTAGATTAATAAGTTGGAAAAGCAAAAGGGTTAAAAATGAAATATTTCAAAAATAAAATTACTACTTTTGTTCTTCCATATAACTACACCGTGCAAGTGTAGTAACTACATGATTGTTACATCAAAGCAAAATTTTCCTTTGCTCCTTAAAATAATCCTACATTATTCCTATACCTACCGCGAAGACCGCCTAACCGGAATCATATACAGATTTTATTTCAAATAAAGAACGAACGGAATTTGAAAAGTTACGTAACCGAGAGTTGAGGCTAACGCTAGATGTTTATTGTTCGAGTTGAGTTGAGTGTTCTCTCCACTTGAATCGTCTTTAATCTCTGACACTTCATTGAAATTGATTTTTTATCGTAATGGCGGAATGGGCTGGTCAGCTCGTATCATGTGACATACTTACTATTTCTATATAAAGTTTTAACTATTAAGAGGACCGTAAAATTTTAGGTCTTCTATTTTTACACGCATCGGATGAAGAGGGGGTAAAAGTTCCTTATTAGTTATTAGAACTAATGAGGCCATTGACACTCATATTCTGGAACTTGAAATACTTTGAAAGAAAAGGAATGTATGTACAATATAAAAACGAACTTAAATCGGATAAATTTATTATATTTTATATCTTTCTATTAACATTTCAGCGCATAACTTTGCAAATCATTATTTTCTTTAGATGTAATTTTTACAAAATGTTATTTGATATAATTTGATCTAATTTGCTTATGATTTTCTTTTACTTTTCAGTCATCAATTCTCAATCAACTTTATTTTAACATAACGTTTTTGAAATAAAATATAGTCAGTCCTAACTTTTGCCCTTAGTCCAGTCGGCAAATAGGACCTTACCTGTTGAACTGCATGGGTTTAGCTGAAAATTTGGATTTAAGCTTGTTTTGCCCTCCGTTGCAAAAGTTCTATAAGTGCGAAGTGGAGTTTTTGTTTTTAAGGAAATAAAAATACCCCTATGTGGAAAAAATTGGAAAACACGTATTTAAGGGTTTTATGCATTAAAATTTGATTGACTTAAGTAAAATATAATTATTTAATGACTATTTCATTAGACTATTTTTACCTGATAAAACGTCATAGCAATGCAACGTTTGCTACTGAAAAAAACTGCTTCCTGTCCGTTATTTCTCAGCTACAAAATTATGACATATCCGTCCGAAGGTGTCTGGTAATTCTATTGTTGTCAGTTTGACAAACGTGTGACAAAATCCAGACGAAAATTCCAGATTTGGATGCCAGTCAGGTGCCAGTGAAAAAAATTGGTATCGAAAAATGTCCCATTGAACACGATGAGGTCCAGAAGCTCTATTTGAATTTTCGAAGTTCCCACGGGTGAGAAATTTTACGCTTGAAAGATGTGCTACCATAACAGAACTAGTAAAAATTCTCGAGGATTATGCTTTTAACATGAAAAAAGGCAATAGCGAAGACTATAAAGAGTTGTCTGTAAAGTAAATGTGGAATACTACAAGAAAAATATTTTACGGAGTACGGCATAAAAATCGACCCGTTCACAGATATATCTTTCAAATGTGCAAGATTGGCCAGAGATACCAAGCGGAGGCAGCTTTAAAGTGTTCAAGAAAAAGAAAACTTAGTCCAGAAGCATTATAGAAGAACTATTAAAAATCATCCAAAGCTACGACGAGGAAGCCCCCGATGAAGCACAAAAATAGTTTTTTACCTTTGCTCATTTAAACTTGCTTGGAGAGGCAATGAGGCCGTTAACTGCAAGATTCACTTTTTCCAGAAGGAATTTGATGTTATGGGAGAATTTACGGGACGAATTGAATACAATAGCATTTTTGTTGATATGGTAATATGATAATGTTTTGTTGATATGGTGCATTAATTGTCTCGTGAAATAGTCTTGTCGAATACCATTCGAGAGAAAATTATTTACCGGCAAAATTGTCTTCTGGTTTTATTCAAGTTTAAGTATTGCCTTTTGGCAAATTTCGCTTATGAAATTTTGACCAAATCATTCGACTGACGTCTCGTGATTTAACTGTCAAAATTTAATAATGTCAAAACTGATATAAAATAATTAAATTAAAATTTTTATTTTGACCACCGCAAGAGACATCATTACTTGTCTGAATAAAATTCAGAAACTACCCTTACTTGCTATATACATCATCTGTCCATGTTTGAAAAACATATCTTTGTCCATTTACTATTGCAACATGGAAACCCAAGTTATACAACCATATTTGGCGCAAATAAGCTTTGGATGTTATCTTTGGCAAAGGCATAGTTTGCTGCAAATCCATTGTAACACACGGTATTATCGTTTTTTGCTTTAGTGCGGACGTTACTCATCATGTTGAATCCTATCTTAATATTCTCATGATGCTCTTCACTTGCTTGCCTTGAATCACAGATACTGCAGGTATCGCTCTTTGGATGACTAAACAATAAATTAAATTCTGAAGAAAATATTTGATATATGATAATTTTTTATAAAATATATTTGGGGTTTTTGTTTCTCCTTGCATTTAGCAATGTACAATCGATCCATGATTGACATATTAAGATTAGATGGCAGATATATTTTTGTTGGGCCTACTGCTACGGGTATAGTGGGACTTTTATTCTAAAATATGATTCATTATCTCCTGTTTTACAAGATCATTTAATTTGTTTGGCCTACTACAGTGCGACCACGTTTATCGAGAGATGAAGTTAATGCTCCAGTAGTTATCTTGCCGTTAAAGATATCTATCTTTTACATCCCTATTTGATACAACGAACATAATGCTTTTGTTCACGCAAAAATTTCTTTGTTGTTGAATACAACAGTATATCGGGAAGATACAGATTTATGTTTTCTTCCATCTTTTCTGAAGCGTTCTACTGGTTTAGGGATAATATTTTTAAATAACAGAGCATTTTTTCCGTTAATATCAAGTGTGTATGTTACGGACGTTAACGTAAATTCGGTCAATAACGTTATTAACTGGTCAATATCGACAATGGCCTGTTGAATTAGTCATTGTCGATAATGGCTGGATATTAACGTTATTGTCCATAGAAACTGGACATTGATGATAATTTTAAATTCTTGATAACATTTCTATCATTGGCCGGCTAATGTCAACATTGTCCGTTGTTAAACGGTCAATGTTGAAATTTTGACTAAAACCTAGTCTCTATAAACCTCTAGGTCTAGAGGTCTAGGTCTAGCCTCTATTTTAGATACGAAAAATGGTGTATTGAAACGGAAGTTCGTAAGGGACGAGTTTAATCCATGTAGCGAAAAATTATTTTTATTGGAAAATATAACTGATTCAATCAAAGAAAGGGAAATAACTCTTAAACAAGCTACAGCGGAAAATAGCATATTAGGTAGCCAAGGTTTCAAGCGTTGCCAATGCAAAGGTGGTTGTAAAAATAATAAGTGTGCATGTCGTGCAAAAATAAAATTTGTAATTCAAAACGCCATGGTTTCCTATCTTGTCAAGATAAAAATGATTAGTCTTCAAAAGTTGTTTGATATAAAAATAAAACATCATGGATAATTTTATTTATTTATCAACATTGGCCATTTGCTCTTGTCCACTGTCGTTATTGACCAATTATTTGTAAAAACTCTAATTTTAAGTTATTTTTTATATTGGCCAATAGCTAATTGGTCATTGTCGTTATAAAATATGTTTAATAATAATTTTCATTCTTCATCCTCAAATTTACTGCTGCATTTTAGTCTGCACTTTTCCGTACACAGATTTTCTAAACTGGCTGTATTTGCTGGTACAATTTTACCTGTGCTGTACTTTATCAGGTAATATGTGTTAAGTATCAACTAAAAATTGAATTTCATTATGTACAATTATTCTTCTATACTTACAATAATAATTTAAAAAATACGCACCTTATTTTATAGTGATTACTAGTATTTGATATGTTTGAATAATTTAAATCAGCATATGATGTTACGTTTAAGCCATAGAAATTACGTTTAAAACTTACTCTTCAGCAGTCGACTGAATTCACTAGAATGACAAGAATAGTTCTGTTTTGTTCTGTTCCACTTTAAGTTTATTATGACCTCGATACATCAGGTGATGGAAGGAGGAAGCAGTGTTCCCATTTGCAATGTGTAATAACTGGCTTATGAATGGAAAAGTGTTACGTGCCCATGACTCCTTATTACAGTATCTACTAATAATTTTACTAGTATCTTATTTTACCTTATTACAGTATCTACTAATAATATTTCTTTAGTTTAAACTATTCAACCCCAAATAATCACCCCTAAAGCCCACTACAACTACAACACATTAAATAATTTAATTACGTTAAAAATAATTTTAAACACATCAAAATTTTAAACTTATGTAAATGTAAATGAATAAAAATTTGTTCCTTGCTTATGAAACATTATTTCTTTGGTTACAACTTTTTTAATCCTTAGAAACTCCCCCCTAGGCAAATACACTCAATACACTTAGTACAAAGCACTCAATATTATTTGTTTGTGCCAAGATATCCATATATAAAACCATTATGCGCACTTTAGATAATATGTGAGAGTTACAAAATTCCAAAATACCTACTATATGTTTCGCTCTCCAAAATTATTTCCCAAAAAAATCATTGATTTTTCATCAGTCAGTTAATTTTCAGATATAACTTTGGTATATGTGTATATAGCCATTTGAACGGCAATTTCAAGGGTTATAAGGCTGTTCATTAGAAAGCCAAACTGCCCTTCAGTTTTGAAAAATTTAGGTTTGAAGCACTCAAAATTCCCATTGTTTCATACCGTACAAAAGTTTATAAAAAAGAAAAATGTTTACTGAAAACAGAACTACATTTTTGTACTCCATTATTTTTAGGTATAGTTTTTAAGTTATCTTATTTTTTAGAAATTTTCAATATAGATGATACAATTTAATATAACTTTCAAAAATAATCTATTTTAAACCAGTTAGGCTATTGAATCTAATGAAGAACACTAAAATGAAATGTATTGTAGATGAAAAACCATTAATAATTATGATTCTGGTACATTTAAGGTTACTTATACAGCCCTTATATTCGAAGAGTTCATATTTAACGAGCTGTAACTTAGTTTACATGCAAATGACCTTTTGTAGTGCCCATTTTAAAGGTCTTTTCATGGACTATAAAAAAGTTCCAAAAAACACTTTTTTTACAATTTAACGTTGAATACATTAATCCAAATATTCGCAAAAAAAATGTCTCATTTCATTGACCATATCTCACTTTGTATTGTATCTAGAATATCTTGTAAAAACTTAATCTGGTTCTTCTTTTATAAGCTTCATTTTTTATTCTTTTTTATCAAAGGTATATTTTTCAGTAGTAAGGAGTTCAGTAGAAGTAATTCATGAATAACCTTTAAAAACGTGACTTTTATCAATGAAAATTCGATTTTTTCAACCATAAACAGTCAAATAACAATCAAACAGTCAATAAACATCTCAAACAGTATTTGAAAGAACTCTATGGTACAAAAGTTTCTTAGATTTCAATCCTATATCGATTTCCGTAGTTATTTTAAGCAAAAGAATTTCCACCTTCCAGAAAGGGTAGCAACTACCCCTGGTTGGAAGCACACATCGGCGTTATATAACTTTTGTTATTTGAGCATTTTGAGAAACTTCAAGGAGATCGGTTCAAATCGACAAAATTTGGAGGTGTGACTAAACTATAAACCTACTTAAATTAATAAATTTGTTACTGAACTAAGGCACCTGTACATTGTTTTTAAGGTATTTTAGTGACATAATCGCTTTTTATATAATTTGAAAGCTCTTTTGTTCATAAATTTTTGTGTATAGAGTTGTTTTATAATAGCGATGGTTTTATTAATGGTGCCAATGTGAAAAAATATAACAAATACGACTACGCCTACACACCAAACTAAAACATTCGTACCGATGTTCAAATAGTACTTTTAATAGAATATCCATGGTACAAACGATATAGCCTCTCTCCAATGGCACTACAGCCTAAATCCAGCTTTGGCGTTCTCCAAACTAGACCTTCAATCTCTTCTTTAGGTTCTGACGTCTAGAAAATTTTGTGGTCCTTTATCACTTCATCCTCCCACCTTTTCCGTGGCCTTTCTTTTGATCTCGCTCCCTGCATTTTTACATCTAGGGCTTTTTTCAGCAATCTTTCGGCCTACATTCTCAATATATGACAAGCTTATCTAAGTCCCGGAAGTTTAACGAAGTCTAAGAGCGGTGCCTCTTTAAACAGTTGGTAGGTTTCGTGGTTATATCTGGATCTCCGTACTCCGTTTTTGTTAATAGGTCTAAATATCTTCCTTTGACCTCGATCACATTTTCTTTGAATGTTCTAAATTTATTCAGCATTCAAACTCCCTGTATACAAAATTAACTAAACGCAATATATACGCCCCATATAATATACAGTCCTTGTTAGCCATAGGTTCTGTAACAATATATAATTTAATTATAGAATTTTTGTCAGACATATGCATAGCTTTATAAATCTGGTACTCGTTCATGAAAACTTTCATGAGCATGTATAGGGTTAGACTTGTACCCTTTGTTTATCCTATATGTAACAATACCGTATCCGTGGTCCAGTATTGTTTGTCTGTTAAAATAAATGTCTTTACGGACCCCTAGACGGGAAGCGAGTGTCCTTCATAGGTAAGAAGGTTAAGGTGTCCTTGTATTTTCCTTCGAGGTATTCTTCTATTAATTATTCGTCTATTTCATTTTAAGGATATCACTGTGCATTTGTCTGAGAGAAATAATCTGTACTTTTGTCTATATATTTTGCTGAGAAATATATTATAAATTTTTCGAGACTGGCTGAATGACTAAAGTCTATGCCACAAAAAAAATATCTTCCTTAGTACTTATCTTTCAAATTCTGCCAGGTTTCTTTTTGTGTAGTCTGCGATCACCTACGTCTCGCATCCAAAACATGCTGTAAGTCAGATAATAGTTTTGTAGACGCTTCTTTTCGATCTCTAGTGTGTGTGTTTTGGAGCGAAACACATGGGCGAGTAAAAAGTACTTTACTGTACTTGTTTTAATTCCTGGTTCTTCTGTTCCATACGTCCTTAATGCAAATTCCAGGTATTTAAAACTTTCTATCATTTCAATTTAGCCCTCTAATTAAACTCTAGTTCTTGCCTGTTTCAGCTTTTTTGTCTTTCGCATATTTATTTCTAGTCCGATCTCTTTTGTACACATTTTTAATCCTAAATGTAATTATGCCCCATCTTCCGTTCTACGAGCCATATCGCTGATATTATCGACATAGGCGGCAATCTGTATTAATTTATTTGTTAAAAGATTAGCTTAACCTATATTCAACTGTCTTATTATATATTCGAAAGATAGATTGAATAGTGTCTGTGTCAGCTCGTCTCCTAGCTTTAATCCTTTGACCATTGAAAAATTCTCAGGGAGCTGATTTTCTTTTCTGATAAATGCTGTCGACCACTCTATTTTTGCTTTTACTAGTCAGATGTATTTTTAGGGGACGTTAAAGCTATAGAATATTTTATATAACTTACGTCTATTAATTGAGTTCTAGGTCTGTATGAAATTTAAGAAGGTCGTATTCTCACAATTTATTTAGAATTTGTTTCACTTCTGAATAGCTGGTCAGTAGTAGATCTTCATTGCCAAAATGGACTTAAAATTCTCCGACAATAATTTCAGTTAATTATTGAAGTTTGTGGAAAATTGTTGATAAGTAAAAACTTTGTGCGCTATGCATAAGAGGCCGTGAAATTATGCCGTGATAATTGTCACCCAAAGACTACAAAAACTAAAATTATTGTACTTTTGGCAGTTCGATTTTCTACTTAGAAATCGTTCTATTTTGAGAATGATTTCCGAGTAGAAAACCAAGAGGCAAAATAAAAATGACTATAATTATTATAGTTATAGTTTATTCCCAAAAAATGTAGTCACAAGAAAAAGCTTTAGAATACCGTAGAACGGGGTGACTTTGATTCTATGAGGTGACTTTGATAGAACATGAATCTTTTGTTTCAAGAGAGTATGCAACCCAAATGTTTCATCCGTTATGGTGCTTGTCTGAACTTAATTTCAGTGCACATGTTTATTAACTGTAGCGGAAGGTGTTTGTGGCGAATATCAAAAGTACACTCTTATAAACAAAACACTGTTGAATGATGTGCGGTGCTGCTGATGGCACACTACTCCCTCCTTATTCCTTATTATAATATATCACAGCGAACAAATCTAGGATGCGTGAGCATTAGGGGATCCACAGGACTGTCCTTGTTGTAGTAGTGAATGTTGCGCAAGAGGAGCTAGATATAAACGAACAAAAAATGGGTGGATGGAGGTAACTTGTTTTACAGACTGGTTTCAGACCATATTATTACCACACGCAAGACGGCTGGAAGGTAAAAAAGTTATGATCGGTGACAACTTGGCCTCTCACTTTTCAGATTATGTATTACAACTGTGTGAATTGCACAATATTGAATTTGCGTGCCTTCCCAGTAATTCAACACACATATGCCAGCTTTTGGATCTATCCTTTTTTAAACCCATGAAAGTTTATGGGCGAAAGATTTTGACCGAATTTAAATTGCGACACAACATGATTATTGGTGTACCTAAAGATCAATTTCCGTCGTTATTAAAAAAATGTTTGGAATTAATGGATCAGACAATTGCAAAAACGGCACAAACGTGGAGACTGTGAAGAAAGTGCAATTAATAGAGTTTAGAAGAATGGGTTCGAGGCTTGTGGCTTGGTTCCTTTCGATACAATGATATGAAGATGAGATAAATACAAAACCATCTCTTGCTGAATTGAATGTTGGAACTTATGTGCTTGTAAAAATTATGTCAGGTAAACGAAAATGTATAAATTACGTATATGCCTGAAGGATACAGAAATTACCTTTTGACGAATACGAACTCATTGGACCTAAATCACTGGATGAAACCCATAAACATTTTAAAGATGTGGATGCATATTTCCTGGCAGAGTTGAGTTAAAGAAAAATAACTTAATTTGTTTGCATTTGATAATATATTCTTTTGACTTTTTTTACTATTTTATACTGTTTTATTAATTTGCTAAAATGTTTTATACCTCAATAAAGTATTAGCTACTTCTAGAATCATTTATTACATACTAATTATTGTCTGTAGCAGCTATCAAAGTCACCTCCCCCCCAAATTAACATTGAAATATCTAAAAATTGACTTGATGGATTAAAAAATGGGTTGACATTGATATTACTACAGCTTTTATGCATCAGTTAAGCTATTTCAAAATGGGGTATCAAAGTGACCCCACATCAATGGGTGACTGTGATGTAGACTTTTTTATTTGTTTTTTGAGAAAATCCTCAATTTGAAAACATATATGCTATCACTTTAAATTAAATAAATACGATTGCCCCATTTAAAAGTTACGCTAGAAAATACGAAAAAAATTAACAAAGTCACCCCGATCTACGGTAATATTAGGAATAATTATGTTTTTCTTTGACAGAACGGGACTTAAAAATCCAAAGTGGCCTATAATATCTCATTGTTTTTGTAAATATGTACAAGGTTTTTGAGATAAATACTAAATTAATTGAATTATGATGGTGAAAACTACCAGTAAAGATCATGTATAATATATGTATATTCGGACCAGTACGGTATTGTCAGTATAATAAGGATTTGTCTTGTGACTGTGTACTATTACATCACTAACCACAAATAGGGAGCGGCCCCCACCACCCACACAGATGAATATTTCATAATTATATTCTTACGCGCTGGGTCATACGATAGCACAACCTCCCATTTAAAACACATTTTTAAGTGCTCCTAAAGAGTTAAAGAGTAGCGAGTAGCGACTAATTTTTTATCTGTAGGATACTAATTTGCTGAAATTGAGTCTAAAGGAATCAGTAAATAAGCAGAACCGGCTTACAGAATATTTATATGTAACATTTCGAGAATTATTTATACATGAATAATTTTTATTGATTTTCATTCATTAAATTAAATCGTGGTTTATTTAAAACCTTGTCGTGGGCTAGATTCGCTACAGACTGTATTTTTTAAGTAATTTTTAATAGGAGCATTTCAAAAGCACTGGCAAATATAGTAGAGGTAAATCGACCATTTATTAAAGACACAAAACTGTATTACAATTGTATTGATAAATATAATATATATATATATATATATTATATATATATATATATATATATATATATATATATATATATATATATATATATATATATATATAATAATGCTTTTAAGAATATTTAGGTTCTATGTAACGATGTGTGCAGCATCGAAGTTTGTAGAGAACTTTCATTTCATTTTTTTATATCCTTTTAATTATCTATATCTTTTGTATTATTGTTTCAATTATCTACTTCACTACTTTTGTCTCTTTAAGCTCCTTCACTACTGCCTTTTATCACATTATTAAGGATTCGACAGGTCGTTCTTGAAATAGTGATCTATCTATACGATAACTGATGAAGAAGTAAGTATTAGAGTCTTGAAGCTTGGTCCATAGGTTCCTCTTAGTCCAAAGAAGAATGCTATTTTTCTTGAGTCAATGTGTCAAGGGCCAGCAAACATACAAATATCTCCTGATATGGAAGACAGTCGAGTAACATTTTTATTCAATTACTATTTTTATTGAGAATAAGCCAGAAGTTAAGTTTAAACTAAGTTTAATTGTTGACGTTTCAATTTTCACTTTGGAAATCGTTCTAAAAATTTCCGAAGTGGAAATTGAAACGTCAAAAAATAAACTTATTTTAAACTTAAATTCTGGCTTATTCCCGATCAAAATAGTAATTGCAGTAAGATGCCACAAGAAAATAGCTTCAGAACAATAACTTTTTTATTTTTGACCTTTAATCAAATAAAAGGTAGATATGGGGCACAATTTATTTATTAAATCTTGCCCAAGTACTTTCGCTCCTAGTACATCTTCAGGAGCATTTCGTCCAATTTAGCCTATCCAACAATATATTGAGAATGCCATAAACATTGAAAATTATACATTAACACAACACGTCACAAGGACAAACAGTTTAATTTTTTTTTTAAATTGACGAAGCTACATATTGGTTGGCATCAGGAGAGAAAATTTTTAACTTTTTTATTGTTTCTTCAGTACATGTTTAGATATTGAGAGGCAAATGATCGAATCAGGGAAGAAATTCTCAAATCATGCTGGGAGAACTGCCCAATCTAAACCAAAACGAGTAACAAACAATTGTCGTGGTAAAGCAGAAAACTGGAAAACTAAGAAAAGAAGTAAGAAAGTTATCGAATAAAGCCAAAGACTTGGGAAATATAGAGAAAAACTCGTACTGAATACAATAAGAGAATATAAAATTTTAGATATACCCGTTGGAACTAGAATTCTCATGATTCTTTACAAGCATCCGTTACAGGGATCAGGTCTACGTAAAAGACCTGGTGGCATATTTGCCAAATCAAAAAGGAAACGCTAGAACTCTTAATACGTAACTACTTCCCAGGCTTAACAATTATTGATGAGAAGACTCACGCTGAAAACCTAGAACGACCTAAAGTCCTAGACCTAGAAAAGAAGACTGGGAGTTCTCTGCAGTGAACGTCAGACCGGAGAACGTAAAGTGGAGGGAGGATAGAATATTTCCTGACCTACTACAAAAAGGATTTGACAACCTATTGAAAATTCAAACAAAAATCTTTAGGGCAGCTGTAAGGGTAGCGTCCATACACAAAATAAGACAAGACAATAACCAGGCCGACCATTCTTACATCATTTCTGTTAAAGATAATAGAAAAAATTCTTGATATACATATTAAGGAAAAGCCATTGAAAGATCATCATCTCATTGACAACCAGCATGCACATAAAGAAGGAAAAACAACAGAATCACTAATGGATAAAGTAGTGCAAAAAATAATCAGTCACTTCATTAATGAAGTGACTGAGATGAGTATGGAGAGGTTGTATTAAACACCTTCCTAGATATGTAAGACGTATTAAATAATGCACTACCAGATTCTCTTTATGATGCAGCATCATCAGAAGGGATATCCTCTACCATATTTAATTGGATCAAAGCAATTCTGGAAAATAGGTTGTTTCTAGCCGACTTGCAAGAAGAGGAGGAAAATATGGTAATGCTTTATCTAGCACACTCCAAAGAACATTAAATATACTTACTAGGGGATGCGACAGAAAAGAGCTCTCTGTCAACCCTAGTAAAACAGTAATAGTAAATTTACAAGGAGACGGAACCTAGATAATATCTGGATGCCCGCTCTGTATGGAGAAACCACCAAAAAGGCGAATGAGGCCAATATCTAGAAGCAATTCTACATAAGCGACTTACATGGAATACCCATTTGGTAAGAATAACCAATAAAGCAAAGTTTTTATTTTAGACATGTTGAAGGATATGTGGGAAGACATGCTCCAAAGTTGAATAAGCTTTAACAATAAACATGCTTAATCATAACAGGAGCGACGTTGTCTACCCAACTGCCTATATGGATCGAGAAGGGGGCGAAGGTAGCGGCATATAGAAAGCGGATAAACGGAAAGCGGAATAAAACTAATCTCGTAATGGCAAATCAAAACAGAAAGTTCAAATTGCTACTAGATCCTACTATGATTAACTTAGAGATGAGTCACAATAAACCTCTTAGGTCGAGTGGAAGAGTGGTAAAGTGCCCACCCAAATTCAACCTAATCGAACCTAACACATTCTGCAAAATTGCCCCCTGTTCTTTTAACCTTTGGGATTGCGATTGCCTGGGATGAGGGTCTGCAATTATTTTGCCATTGTCCTGTTCTTTCGTAATTAAAACGGAATCAAATTTTTAATTTTGGGCGAGATCTGGAAATACTTTTCGTCGCTTCATACTCGTGGGCAAAAATTAGTGTATCTAGCATTTTGTGACGTTGTAACCGAAGAGCTGGTTGAATTTCAACATCCTGTAGTCCATCTATGAATGACTGGATACAAATTTGTCCAAGAAAATCTTTAGGTGCCTGAGGGTATGCCAACTGCAATAATTTTTTATTTTCGGCTTCAAATTTTTGTATGAATTTTTTCTGGTTTTGATATCGAGCTTTTAGTTGACTTTGGAAAACCTGCTTTAGATACTGCTGGCCCTATCTTATCTCTAAAGATTAAACGAGAGAGGTATAACTGGGTGCATCCTGGGCAAGAGATTGTAAGGCAGTTGTTGCCTGATCTAGAAGCGATACTACTAGGGAAGCTGCCATTCAATTCAGAAATCGAATTTTCTTCCCCTTTAATAAAAAAATAGTTATTTCAAAAGCAAAAAACCACCTTGAATTTGTTCTCTACAGACCAATTTACTGTCGCTTTTACAAATCTTATTATTTTGTCATATAGTTTGTTGTGTTATGTAGTTATGGTTTCAAATATTTTACATTTTTGCACGCTTGATATAATGATTTAAAGCTGAAAAAAATATCATCTCTTTAGTAATTCAATTTTATATTTAAAAGTAAAAATCTTTACAAAAGTGAAAATTATAAAAAGTGGTCAAATTTACAAATAAATTAACTAACAGGACATTTGTAGGGGATATTATCTTTGCAACAGAATTCTCTGCCGGCTGAAAGATTTGTTCCGTGCCATTTGTCACTGTGGTTTTTGATGAACAAGTATGCTCTCTCCTTGAATACGTGTTCTCTGTCAACCGTGGCGCATATAATTTCACTACTCTTCGGCAGGTGTTTGATGATCTGAAACAATATTTATTATTAGTTAATTTAAAATATTTCTCTTGATAAGTTTAAATTAAAATATAATAACGGCGATACTAATTTTTTCAAATAGCAACAGTTGGGTTCAGATTCTTTATCTATTTCATTGGGAGAAATATAAGAACCAAGAGATACAACATACATTAAATTTGTATGATTCATTAACACGTTACAAAATAATTTTAAGGGATTTTGAGTGAAAGTTCATCTAGGGATAGTTTCAAACTAGTTGAAATGAGTTAATGCCACATAACATACACTTCGAATATACCGTTGAGATTAAATATTATGTTTATATGAAAATAATAATATTATAATAAAACAATAAAAATACAAACAGAAAAAATAGAACAGGTAAATGAGTATATCTATCTAGGATAAGCAATCAGAGCTAACAGAGAAAATCAAACAGCCGAAATATTGAGACGAGTAAGAATGGGATGGGCAGCGTTCGGCAAACTTTCTTACGTTCTAAAAAATCAAAAAATCCCTCTATACTTACGAAGCAAGTTATATAACTCCTGTATAATACCGGTGCTCACCTACGGAGCACAGACATGGACATTTACACAGGCCAATTTGGATAGGATAAGGAAGGCACAAAGAGCGATGGAGAGACAAATTTTGGGTATATCACTTAAAGATAGAACACTTAACCAGCAGATCAGGACCAGAACAAAGACAGTAGACGCGATAAAACAAGCAGCAAAACTGAAATGGAAATGGGCTGGACACAATGAACGTCTCCAAGACGGACGATGGAACAATGCCATCGAAAAGTGGCGTACATACATTGCAAAGAGATCAAGAGGCAGACCACAGATGAGGTGGAAAGATGACATCAGAAACATCAGGTCCCACATGACAGAGAACAGCTCAAGATAGGGAAAGATGGAGAGAACTGGTGGAGACCTATATCCAACAATGGAAGGATAGAGAATAGATTAAAAAAAAAGAAAATAATTACCAACATTTAGATTGTACACATTATCTTAATAAACAAAAGATTCCGCAACTATATAAAAAGAGTGGCGGCTCATCCTTGTGCACTGGTGCACTGGTGGTCTGACCACAACCTCAAAATCCCCAATGAAAGGCTTCGACTGAAAAAGATTAAAAAATTATCTTACAAAAAATACATAAACACAAGACAATTAATGAGAGATGAAGAGCTACATACAGTAAGCACATCAACGACAACTTGAGAAATATACAAGTAAATTACATAAAAGAATCCTACGAGAAAATAAAAATGGCTATAGCCAATGCTGAGGAAGTTTTTGCAAGTAAAATAATAAGAAATCATAAAAACCAGTAGATGAAGGAGGAAATACTTGATCTAATAAAGCAACGCAGAAAGTAAAAAATACATCAGAACCAACATAAATAAACAAAACCAACAACACAAGGAAACCCAACGTACGATAAGAGCAAGAATTAAAATCGCAAAGGAAAGCTGGTTTAAAGAACGGTGTGAAGGATTGCAATCACTACAAGAAAAGGGGGGCAATTTTGGACTACATAAAAGGTTAAAGAAATTTCAAGTGTATATAAGAAACGCCATAAAACTTGCCTGTAGAATGATCAAGGAGACTACGTACATACCCAGGAAGAAGTAGCTTAATCTGGACAGACCATGCTTCGTCCTTTTTTATGGATAATAGACCAAATCTGCGAACTACCTACTGACTTATCCACGGAAAATGTATCCGGCTCTTCCGATATTCGTGCCGAGGTGAAGTATGTTATTAAAGTAGTAAAACTGGGCGAGGCCCCTGGACCGGATGTCATTACTACGAAAGCCATAAAACTCTTGGAAGATGACAACATCAACATGCTGGTAACAATTTTCGTTGCCATATAACACCGGCCACATTGCAACGGATTGGCTTTATTCAATCTTTATAATGGTGCTTAAATAACAAAAAGCGGTAAAATACAAAGACCACAGACTAATCAGTTTATTGAGCCATTTGTTCAGAAAAAGTGCAGAAAAAGCGTTTAACACCGTAAAATACGATACAATGTTAAAAATGTTACACAACTCTAACATTGATGAGAAAGATATAACAGTAATCCAGAATCTCTACTGGAATCAAAATACACGAGTGAGGCTGAACAAGTCAATGAACATAGAGGAATTTGAAATTTTAAGAGGGGTGCGACAGGGGTATATTTTGTCTCCTATGCTATTTAACTTCTATGTGGAGAATGTTTTTGCAGAGGAGCTCGAAGGCTCTGAGTGTGGTATAAAAACATTCGTTACGTCGACAACACCGCTAAAATCACGGAAAAAGAATATGCTATGCAGTTGATGCTAAATAAAATAAATACGATAGGAAAAATATATGGCTTAAAGATATATATTGGAAAAAGCATGGCAAGAAAAACTGCACTGTTAAGAGTACACGTAGATAACGCTCCAATCAAGAAAGTGAAAACATTTAAATACCTGTTACGCAGTAGGTCGTAAACAAATGTGGCTACGTAATATGAAAAACTGGACGGAAATAAATAACACTGGCGATCTTTTGCATGTCGCAAAAGATAGACGTCTGGCCTTAAAATAATTCGCAATTGCACTATAGGTTCCCGGCACTATAAGAAGAAGGAGTTAAGTCACAATTGATTGTAATACCAATTATATTTTTAACTGATGTTTGACGTTTCGATTTACACTCCGGAAATGGTTTTTAAAAAAAAGATTATTTTAACAATTCTACGAAAATGTATAGCCAACAAGTTATTGGAGGTTATGTTTTTCAAAATTGATGGCTTACTTGGCCTCATCTTGTAGGCAACAAGCTGTTTATAGTTTAAAAAAATCTGAAGGTGGAGTTTGTACCCTCGGAATATAAAATTCTTCCTTTTCGTTTGTTTTCTTGTATTACATATTTGTGTAATGTCTGTATACGTAGATTATATGTTTGTGTATTGTGTGTTGCATATGTATGGTATTTAAATTGTAGATAATATGTCTTCGACTTGCCATTAATCCTCTATTGTTGGCTAATTATTTTATTATTGACTTATTGATATTGATTAATATATATTAATATTCTTCTCTTAGTATTGGTAACCAAAGCCTGGTACATTTTACTGATGGGATGGCTACACATTTTTCTTCACTAAATATAATGAGAGCTGTTTCTTTGACTTTTCTCTTTTTTAAATCTGATTCTCTTTGCATATCTGAGATTTGTCGAAGTCTCTATGCTTGATGTATGTTGTATGCTCATTTCGCCTAATACTTATTGGTCTTGCTGTTTCTTCTACATACAAATTGTTGCATTCACAGAGTATTTTATAAATGAAGTTCTTTTATTTTTTGTGTGTTATTTCGATTGGTATTGGACAGGATAGATTTCAGTGTGCTGGTTGTTTTGAATATTGTTATGATATTGTACTTATTTCGTATCCTTTCTTAAATTTTTCTAATAAGCCCTTTACATATAGGTATTGTTGTCATCTTTGAATCCCTTCTTGTGAATGTTCCTGGATTATTTGTGGTGTGTTGTTGTTTCCTTTCTTCAATCTTGTGAATTTTCTTGTTTATAAATGACAATGGGTAGTCACTGTTTGTTAAAATCTTTGTTAACAGGTTTTTTTATTCCTGGAATGTATTTTCATTTAGGAAAGTGCTTCCTATAATTATTTGATAATTCCTTTCTTGATATTTACGTTATAGTTGGAGTGGTAATTTAAATATCTGTTGTTATGGGTTGACTAACCTTTGATTGCATATATTGTGTCTTCTTTTATGATTAACACATCCAGAAAAGGAAGTGAAATATTGTTTTTTTTTCATGATGAATTTAATTGATTCTTCTTTATTGTCAGGTTTTGGTAGAACGAATTTGTTAAACAGAAAATAAATCACGTTAGAGTTAAAGGATCAAGACAGTTGCTAACACTAATCACAAGTCAAGTTTTCGTCTGAAAAATAGGATAACAAGCCTATTTTCATCAATTCCATCCAAATATTTAACTGCTTTGGATGATTGATACGTATTTCATAAATCCAATGAAAGTTCTTCTTTGACCAATACCTAGAGTTAAGGGGGTACACTCTTTCATATAAACAAAAAGTTGCCCTATTGGAAAACAGTACATTGATTACAAAATGTTCGTCGCCATTACAAATGTCCATTAATTGCTCGCAACCTTAAACTTAACAAACAAACAAACTTAAAATCATGTTTGACAATTCTTGAAACAAATTTGAAACTTCAATTTTCAATATTTTTCCAGAACGTCGACTTTTACCATGGTTTAGTACCACAAATTTGTTATGGTAGTTTAGGGATATTCTTCTACTTCAATTGCAATGTTTGCTTTAAAGATTTACATCTAGGCTGAACTACGAGCATTTTAAACATTTAAAGTGATTTTTTTTTAAATTACAATTATGAATGGTTCTAGTAAATAAATTTACCTATCTTTTAAATCTAAAGTGATTTATTTCTCGTTTTACCTAATATTTTCTACCAAACTTGGTATGTATGAATTAAGAATAAAAAGTTCTTTAAAAATTTTCTTCTTCTTCTTAGAGAGCCGTCTCCCTACGGAGGTTGGCAATCATAATGGCTATTTTTATTTTAGACTTGCTGCTCTAAACAAATCAATCGATCTGCATTGATACCAATCACGTAGATTATTTAACCATGAATTCTGCCTTCAGCCAACAGATCTTCTTCCTTGAATCTTTCCCTGTATTATGAGTCTCCAAATTTCATATTTTAGTCCCCCCATCACGTGGCCTAGGTATTCCAGTTTTCTGGTTTGTATAGTGGTGATTAGTTCAGTTTCTTTACCAACCCTCTTCAGTACTTCTTTATTTGTAATATAATCAGTCCATGATATTTTTAATACTCTGAGGTATAACCAGAGTTCGAAAGCCTCGATTTTTTTTTAATTGCATTTTTTTGATGTCCAAGTCTCAGCTCCATATAATAATATTAAAAATATATAACAACGAATGGTACGTAGTCTGATCTCCAAATTTAGATTGTTGCACGTTAGGAGTGGCTTCATTCGTATAAATGCTGATCTGGCAATCTCTATTCGCCTGTTTATTTCTACATTATGATTATTGGTTTCATTGAATAAAGTTCCCAAGTATTGATAGTTTTCTATATGTTCTATCACGTTACCATTGAATGTCAATAAGTGATGTATATTTTGTGGTCTTTTTGTAATTGGCATGTACTTCGTTTTTTAGCGTTTATAGTAATTCCCATCTCAGCACTATTCATACCCAAACTTTCGATAAGATATTGTAGATCCTCTATACTCATTAATATGATCACAGTGTCGTCTGCATATCGTAAGTTGTTAATTAATTTTTCGTTGACAGTGACTCCCGCTTCGATATTATTAAGCGTGTTTTGGAAAATTTCTTTAGAATTTAATTTAAATAACAGTGGGGATAAAACACATCCCTGTCTAACTCCTCTACAGATCTTCATTTCTTCTGTTGCCCATCAGTTTGAACTATGGCACTTTGGTTCCAATATAATGTTTGCACTATATTTATGATTTTACTGTCAATGCGCTTGTTCATAAGTATTGATATTAGTTTTTCATGTCTTACTTTATCGAAAGCTTTTTCGTAGTCAACGAAGCACAAGTGTAGTCAACGAAGCACAAGTTTAGATCAGCGTTTACATACCGACGTCGCTGAATCAATATGTTGATGGCAAATAGTCCTTTTTGAGTACCCATTCCATTTCAGAACTCGAACTGCGTCTCGCTAATATCCTCCTCTAACCCTTCGTATATTCTCTTATGTATTACTTTCAGCATTACTTTTAAAGTATGACTCATGAGGCTAAGTGTTCGATAATCAGAGCACTCTTTTGCTGCTTTTTTTTAGGGATGGTTATAAATGCTAACTTCAACCACTCTTGTGGTATTATTCCTGTATCGTACACCGTGTTGAATAAATCTGTCAATACTTTCAAGTTATTCTCTTCCACTAGTTTTAAAAATCTGCATAAATATAAAGGTTGTCTCATTTAAATTAAATAAGTTGAGGGTATTTCCGGTGAAACCGAAAATAAAGTAGTAGGAGCTGCTTTATATATCGTTGTACTTGCACGCAAAGTTTCATGTATTTCGTCCTTTTTGTTTCAAAGATATTTACGTCGTGTCATTCTACCAACCCTGTATATATCCACCTGTTAATTCGAAAAGATGTAAAAGTAAACAACACAAGAGAAATAACTAAAATAGTTTAAGAAAACAAAAGTTTAATCGTTTTAAGGTGAAACACAAAAAACATAGGTAACAAAAATATGTACAAAATAAAAAACATAGATGGAAACATTACTACGGATAGAACCAAAAACCCTTTTATCGCGTTGTTGAATCCTTTGATCGCGAAATGTATGAGAGCACCGACGAAAGGCAAGATCAGCCCCTGTCCAAAATGACAAACCAGGGATCAGAACTAATGCCAGAAATAAATCCATACGAAATCAAAACGGCACTTTGAGAAATGAAAAATAACAAATCCTTATCAAACTAGATCAAACTAGGTGGAAATAAATTTATCCAGTGGACACATACAGGTTGATAATGATGATGTATAATATAATATAGTATATCTTTTAGCTTGGAAGCATATAAAAAATCATTTTTTCTTCAAACTTCAAATAATGATGACATTACTTATCTAACTTGATCCTGTCAAAGTTTGATGTCTCCGCCGGCGCAATTTTTTTCCCATTTCTTTACGGCGGAGGGAAAAATGTTGTCATGGCAACAATATGAAACATGTCACAAAGCAACAATACAAATGTCATTAACAACAATTAAACATCATTTTTATTTATAGTAATATTAAAAGTGCAATTAGTTAATGAGGCATTTTCAAAATTGAAACCGTGCAAAAATGTTCCCGACTCTTGATACACATTGGTAATTGTTGATGATACTGATGGTAGAGAACAACTTTCAGCAATCATTTCCGATGTTGGCGAATCATGAGGGTTTAAAATTTTTTGAGCATTATCGTTCTTATCGGACTTGGAGGGCCCCAAACGTGCTACTGCGTCATTAGCCGCGGACTCAATTTCGTTTAGATTTTCCATTTTCGCACTAAATTTGCGCTTGCGGTTGCAACAACAATAAGCTGTCTTTAATAATTGCAAACAACTATCAAATAACTGTAACCAGGGAGACGCAAATCCCACCGACGACTTAATTATTTTAATTTCTAACATCTAGACGACTTTGACAGTTGTCACAGTTAATTTCGAGTAAAAATAGCGTATGAATTGTACTATTTATGGTTGAAAATTGCTACGTTTGAAGAAAAAGTAGAATACTTTATTCGGCAAAGAAGCGACTTTTCTTGACTTGCTCTCTATGACTTGCACTTCTTGACTTGCACTTCGTTCGGCGCGTAATATCGGGCGCGCCAAGAAAAGTCATGCTTCTCCGCCTCATAAAGTAATATACTATTATTGCTAATTTTGGGACCAAATGATTTTCTTGAAAAATTTTCTTACAGCTGCAAATTGATATTTTAGAGATATATTTCGAAAAGAAAAAATTCAATGTAACATCTTTTGAGGAGTAATGAACTTTACTTAATAACTAATATTTTCGATATTGTCCAAAATAAAGACTTAGACAAAATTCTTCTTTTTTTAATATTATATATGATTAAAATAAAGTCATTTTGGGCTTTAGGCCATGCAAAATTTTTTATAAGAATAATTTTTTGCCTAGTTTTTCATATGGAGCCAAAATTCTGAGACGTATAGTAAAAGGTATTTAAAACGCTGGAGACCTGAAGAATGTATGTTTAAGTAAGGAAAATTATTTATAATTGTTAAAATATCATTTTATTTAAAGTAAAACTTTTAACTGTCGACAATTTAAACGACAATAACAAGTTTGTGTGATATTTTGTGTGATTAATTTTTAATATACTAAAAATACCGCTCATTATGGCTACTCACCCTTATTCTAACCACACAGAATTTCACACGGTCATCACGGTTTGGTATCAAGTACAATAAAGGAATGGACCCTAATCAAAATAAAATTACAGACAATACCAACCCACCTACACAAGGTACTTATGACAAAAAATTTAAATCACAACCGACCAACAGCATAGAAACCTGTTCGTCCATTCCACCAGACAATTTAAATACCTAATTACATCGGGGTGTAACTTCCCTTAACTCAAATTGAAGGTGGGTACATACATTTTCCACCCCGGCAATCATGCTTAACCGGTTAAGTATGAGAAATTGCTTCGCTCAGATTTTGTGGTTAGTTCTGAATTGGGGGAGCAGACCAATGGCGTGCTTTAGGTGAAGATACAAATAGAACAGGTGCAGTAAATTTTTATTCTTGAGATTTTTACAATTGAAAATTTAAATTTAAAATCTATTTTGAGGCTTGCGACTATAAATCTGAGAACCATGTATAACTGCTACAGTATCTATGCGAACTGCCATTTCATTAGTAGAAAACTTTAACTAAATATAATATATAAAATTTCTTATTATTTGCTTACATGTAAATGTACATGACATTTGTAGACTTTAAAAAAGCATTCGATAAGGTGGATTATTGGGCAGTAAAGAACTCTTTACAAAATGGGAGAATAGACTATAGATATACGGACTTAATTTCCAATATATATGATTAATCAACAACATCCATTAAAATAGTTGAACAAACGGAGCCTATTAAGATGCGGCGAGGAGTCAGACAGGGTGACACTATATTACCCAAACTATTCAATCAAGCTTTGGAAGACGTTATGAGGAAATTACAATGGAAAAAACATATGGGGTATTAACATAAATGGCCAATACTTAAATCACTGGAGATACGCAGACGACATTGTATTAATAACAGATAAAAGGGAAGAATTACAAAATATGATGGATGAATTAAATAGCGAATCAACAACAATAGGTCTACAAATGAATTATAATAAAACGAAAATTATGACCAACCAACCAGAAGAATTAATAATTACAATTGCACAAACAAATGTAGAACAAGCAAAAGAATATGTATATTTGGGACAACTAGTTAAATTAAATAAAGAACATCATACCGGAAAAATAAAGAGAAGGATATGGTTGGCTTAGGTATCCTTCGTAAAACTTTCTTATATACTAAAAAATAGAAAATACCCCCAATATTTAAAAACAAGAGTCTTCAACCAATGTATACTTCCTTTTCTCACCCACAGTTCTCAAACTTGGACGTTCAGAAAGGAAAACATGAAAGAAATAGCAAAGACCCAAAGAGCCATGGAAAGACAAATGCTAAACATCAGGCTATCAGACAAGAAAAGAAATACTTGGATCCGCAACAAAACAAAAGTGACCGATGTATCAACGCAGATAGCAAAATTTAAGTGAAAGTTCGCTGGACATACCATAAGACAGAAAGACGACAGATGGAATAAGATGATTGTACACTGGAGACCATATACAAACGAAAAAAAGGAAGGCCACAAATGAGATGGTCAGATGACTTGAAGAAACACGCAGGCCCGGAGTGGATACAACCTGCCTACAATAGAGAGACGTGGAAGAAGGAAGACGAGGCCTATGTCCAAAATTGGACAGCAAGGGCTGTATAGATAGATAGACACATATAAAATTATTGGATTATTGCAAATGCAAAATATAGATGTTTAGATAAACACTATTAGTTTCAGTGGCTGGCTTTTCCATTGTTTACTTTTTGTGGATATTATGATAATATGGAAAACCAATTCTGCGTTCTTAAAGCCCTCAAGGGTTGTTAAATGGTTATTAATTTATATTTCTTAAATCGCCCAATAGGTGACCCATGAATAATGTATCCAAAAAGAGGTTACGTGTTGGAAAGTCTAATAAAATATCCAGCAATTATGAATCCTTGCCGGTTAAGATCAACAAGAAACTGAAAATGTTTTTATTAATTTCTTGGATTACTTCTGATTACAATTCCTTAAAGAGATACAAAGGACAAATCTTTCCTTATAAAATGGAAACCAAAATTGATACGATTTGACATTTAACAGGTAAATAATAATATCGTATGACATTTTTGCCAAGAGATCCTTTCGGATTGTTTCGGTTCCAATTGCATCTTTAACCCCAGGTAACTATACTTCATTCAATTTCAAGATAAGCTTGAGGTAAACAGTTTTAAACACTTGATAGGTGGATGTGTTATGTCGTCACAGCTTGTCATTGGTTAGAAATGCTGCGAGGGTATGACACACCCACCGCTCACGTGTCTGAAACTGTATACTTCTAGCTTATCTTGAAATTTAATAAGGTATAGTGTCGATACACACTAGTCTAGGATGAACGACAGCTTTACATATCCTCTGAAAAACGGGAATGGCTCGTCAACATTTTTAGACACGAAAATGCCGTTGTTGGCGCCGATATTCGAGTCAGTATGTTGTCCGTTGAGCTACGGCCGCCCCAACTTAACAGGTAAGAAGTAATAAGTACTAAATATCAAAGGGGAGCAAAAGTAAGTACAAGGAAATTATGTCTGTTGTGTATATATGTAAAATTAATAGTAAAATCAGACAGAAGAAATGTTAGTCTTTGTAAGTGGGTATATTTATTTAAAAACCCTTAAAAGGGCTACATAAAAAAAAACAATCGTTTTCGGACTAAACAGTCCATCATCAGGTTTAAAATCTGCTAGGTTAAAATGCCTGAGCCACCAAAAATACATGGGTAAAAACCCTTTAAATTACTTATAGTTATAAAAGATTATACATCTTGTTTTTAAAAAACTGTGATGTTCATTATTAAATTAAATATAACTTCAGGTAACATACATTGCAAAAAGTTTTGACTTCCAGAGCCGGGGAGAAAACCTCTACGCACGGAAAGAGGTAGAGGATCCGTGCGTAGAGGTTTTCTCCCCGGCTCTGGAACTCAAAACTTTTTGCAATGTATGTTACCTTAAGTCATATTTAATTTAATAATGAACATCACAGTTTTTTAACAAGATGTATAATCTTTTATAACTATAAGTAATTTAAAGGGTTTTTACCCATGTATTTTTGGTGGCTCAGGCATTTTAACCTAGCAGATTTTAAACCTGATGATAGACTGTTTAGTCCGAAAACGTTTGTTTTTTTTTATGTAGCCCTTTTAAGGGTTTTTAAATAAATATACCCACTTACAAAGACTAACCTCTTTTTTTGTGATACGTGGTATACAGCCAGCTACAGGAATTGTTTTCCTTGTGGATTTTTTTAGAAGAAATGTGATACAGATACATACTAATAAGTAGGTACGTACAATCGCACAGTACAAGACATCAAATCGCATAGAGCGAAAAACAAAGAAAATGAGGACGATGACGGTAAACAAAAGAAAAGTTAAAAGGGTTTCAATTATTGCATCGTCTAGTCACTACCTTTTAATTTACAAACAGGGACATTATTGACAGATATATTGGCAGCCAATTTGTTAAAATTGTTATAAATGAAGTAGATATAAAAATGGAATGTAGGTGATTTGGTAACGAAACAGTCAAAAAAAAAATAAAAATATGGTGCACGTATATGTGACATACATCAAACGAATAAATTAAGCGACGACCAGGAGTTTGACATTATTAAATAGAATCAGATCGTTAAATTAAACTAGGAAGGATACTCGAACGAACGCAAAATATTTATAACATGGAGGGCTACAGTCTTTTACACCAGTGGTCGCCAACCTGTCGATCTCGAGCTACCGGTAGCTCGCGGAGGCAATTCTGGTAGCTCTCACGTCGATTATAATTTAAAAAATACAAACTGCAAAAATCAGAGAAGCTTCCGAAAATTCCACAAAAAAATCTAATTGTCATAATATTAAACATAAATAGCGGCAACGTTGCGATGAGCGATCTGCCCCTGACGCCGTCAAGCTAGAATCGGCTATCTATAGAACCGAGCAGCCGGACCAGCGCCTTAGTGTTCGAGAACGATCTGGATTGCTTTGAACGGGATAAATACGCACGACGCGGCGACATTACGCTTAGTTTAAAACTGAACGCGTAACCAATGTTCAGCGGTTGGGTTAGTAGAGAACAACAAAAATAATATTATGGCAAGCAGTTGTAAGAAGGTAAAGACATACCACTTTTATTCGGAATTGGAAGAACAATACTTTTTTACAGAAGTTAAAGATAAAAATGTGTGTTTGTTATGTAATACTTCGGTCTTCGTTGCTAAAAAAGGAAAGATTGAGAGACATCATAAAACTGTACATTCTAATTTTAAAAAATAATTCCCACTACATTCTGCCGCCAGAAAGAAGAAACTGAAACAGTTAAAAAAACAGTTAATTGGACAACAATCAATATTTTTAAGAACCCTACAACTGAAGCATCGTACCGTGTGATCCAGATATGAAGACGGAGAAATGATAAAACAGGCGTTTTTAGAAGCTGCTGATTCGTTATTTGCCAACTTTAGAAATAAAAACGAGATAGTTTCAGCTATCAAATCTATGCAACTTTCTGCTAATACAGTGATGAGACGTGTAGAAGTAATGAGCATTTTATGAGATTTTTACAGTTAAGAACTGACTTAGATAATTGTGTTTATTTTTCATTTCAACTGGATGAATCAACGGATGGTTTTTAGTGATTTTACGATTAAAGAAGATCTTTTGAAGTTCATTTCACTGAAAGGACACACTACTGGATAGAAGTGGTTTTCTCATTTAAAAAATATTATTTTTTCCGAGAAAATTCCAATATCGAAAATGGTAGGCTTGACAACCGATGGCGCTCCAGCTATGGTGGGTTGTGATAAGGGTCTGGTGGCGTTATGTCGTAAAGATGAAACGTTTCCGCAATTTCTCTGTTACCAATGCATTATCCATCAGCAAGCACTATGAAACACTTTCAGAAATTTTCTGAAACTAAACAACGTTATGAAACTGGTGGTAAAAATTGTGAACAAGATTAGAGCTCAAGCGTTACAAAAAAGATTATTCAGAACCTTGGCCGAAGAAGTTGACTGTCAATACGGGGATCTACTCCTTCACTCTTAAGTTCGCTGGTTAAGTAGAGGACGGGTGCTAAAACATTTTAATGATGTCCTATCTGGCATTGTTCAATTTTTCAAACAACGCGATGAACCGACTCCGGAACTAGAAAATTCAATCTGGCTTAGAGATTTTGGTTTTCTCGTGGACATTACAGAGAAATTAACGAACTTAATTTGCAGCTTCAGGCAGAGACAAAGAACTAGCGGAAATGATTTCTGATATAAAAGCATTTATCAAAAAGGTGGAGTTTTAGGAACAAAACCTAATTAACAGCGATTCCAAGCATTTTCTTATTCTTTTAGAAAAAAATATCTCAAAATCCATTAGAACCTTATGACAACAAATATCATGTAGAAATAATTTCTACCCTGAAGAGTAACTTCAAAAATCGTTTTAAGGATTTCAATGAAATGGCTTTAGTAGCGCAGTTCGTTGTTTCACTCTTTATGGAAATTGATATCCAGCAGTTTGCAACTTGTGTTATGCAGAACTTTGGCAAAGACATCGCCGCAACAGAAATGAAAGTCATTGAGTTTCAAAATAATTTAGCCTTAAAATCGTTAGTCTCAAGTACTGAATGTATCTAACCTATTGTAAGTAAAGACAAATATTCAGTTCTATGCCGTGTTGCCTTGAAAGTGAAAGCATTATTCAGTTCAACCTATTTGTGTGAATCTTCTTTTTCCAATATGAAGTTTATTAAGAACAAATATCACAATCGACTTACAGATGAACATTTGGATAATTGTATTCGAATGGCTGCATCAAATTATACTGCAAACATTAAAAAAATTATCGATGAGTCTGAGTGTCAGCCTTTTCATTGAACGTGCTTTTTTATTTTTCAATGTTTATGTTTATGATAGTGCGTTACTTTTTTGTTGTTATTAATAACTATTTTTAAATCATACGTGACATGCCGTTGTGGCTGGATAAAAGTTTGTATTTATTTTTCAAATACCTTCGTTTAATAGGTAGGAATGTAGCTATGTACAAGTACGTACTAGTAATATTAGTTATTTTGTTATTAGTTTATTATTAGTACCTATGTATTATGTATTACCAGTTAAACGGTAAAATACATACATATAATGATAGATTAACTGTGAATTATTTCATTTACGTTGCGTTACGTGGCTTCTGTGTGGGTAGCTCGCTGTTTATTCCAAAATTAACAAAGTAGCTCAACACATTGAAGAGATTGGCGACCACTGTTTTACACAAACCGAGGGTACACCACCGTTCAGATTAATTACAACTTCTACGGAACTGAAATTTATATCAGTAGTTAATTTACAATGCATTTGAATGGGTGCTCAACGTTAATGTTTATGTATTATCCATTTAAAATATGTCTTGTTTTTAAAAGCCACTGGCATGACACGTCAAGAAATGACAGTGATCACAACCTTGTCGTATAAGCAATAAAGATTTTTCTAGCCAGAGTTGCCATAGTTATACAAAATATGTTTTCTTGGGAAATACACAAATTAACAAATCTTTTATTGAATATTTTAACATTTGATTGTTGCCTACTTTTACAAAAAAATTACTGCTTTAATGCCAGAGTTAGGATAGGTTTGGGTAAGTTAGGTGAGCTTTATTGGCACTGTTTTAGATTTTTAATATTACGCTATAAAGAAAAAATATGAAATATTATGGTAATAATTTTTTAGATTCCCAGGCTGATTTCTAACCATTAAGAACAGAATCTCGATATTCTCAGGACATTACTGGTGACTTAAAGAGAAGGCTGTGAAAGTCAAAACCATTAATAGTAAACGCAGAAATCGACAAGACGTAGCAGCTTATAAAAATACGGTCTACTCTGACGGTCAGACAAGAAAACAATTTTATAATTATGTATGATAATGAATGGTGCATTTGCATGTGCAAAATAATTCTTTTAGAAAAGTCTTTACTCAGGCATGTCTTAAGATAGACAATAACCTTGAAATCGCTTGAAAGATCATGGCGCTTACGAAATGAAGTACCAATGTTATCAAAGGATTGTGTTTCGGCGGCATATACTGTCTTACAACATCTGAGCTACAGAAAAATGTTGTGGAAGATTTATTTATATATTTGAGAACTATTTTTGAATGATTAGAGGACAAAAGAAAGAGATAAACGAACTAATAAAAATAAAACTCATTCAGAACGAAACATGGGCAGGCTACTTTCGATCGCTATTTGGCAAAGGTGACGATAATGAACCACTAACACCAGAAGTGACGATGAACGAAAAAATAGATATTGAGAAGGAAGAGGTAAAGGAAGTATTAAAGAAATTAAAACATAAAATTACCAGGAAAGGAGTGAATACCGAATGAACTCTTAAAGTACAGATGACCAGATCTGACTAAACATCTCTTAAAGCTAATCCAAAAAATAATAGAACAAAACATAATACCACAATGATGGAGATTAAACATCCTAATGCCTTTCTTTAAACGGGGAGATAAATCGGACTCTAAACACAACACTGAAATTAACAACCAAAGTGACAACAAATAAACAGAATGAAATTATAATACTAGCAGAAAGGCTAGTGACTAAGAATGAAGGCTAGAACTAGACAAGGTTTTAGGCCGGGAAGATCATGCACCGAAGCTATATTTATAATGTGGCAAGTGCAAAAGAACTAATTAGAATACAACGAACTGACATATCTATGTTTTGTGGATCTTAAGAAGGCATTTGACATGGTAAAATTAAATAACGTTGTCCACTTATTCTACGCAAGAAAGATACCTCTAGTAATAATCAAAACAATTGACAATATCTTCCAAATAAGATAATAAAAGTAAAAGTAGAAAAAGAACTAACTGACCTAACTGAATCCGTTAATAGGATAAGACAGGGAGATTTCTAAGTCCTCTATTATCCAACGTGATGGTGAATGAAATAATAAATGAAGTGATAACTAAAAAAGAATGCCAAATAGGACGCTAATAAACTTTATCCTTCAATTGTGGCTCATTCCTATTAAAATAGTAATACATTTAATATTGTAAGCTATTCGTTGGTATAACTGAAAGCAGAGCAATTGACAAGACTGTGAATTATAACAAAATATTTAAAAATGTAGCATAGACGCACATAAAAGAAGAGAAGAGGCAAACAATTATATAAAATTTAATGAACATATTAAAGGTTATGTTGACTTTATAAACGTATAAAAGCGTATCTACTTTTGAATACTAAGTGATGTAACTGTATTATATTAATAATTATTAAAATTTCTTTAATTATCATACCATAATATTTTTCTACGCCTATGTTTACAATTATAAAGATAAAACCAATAAAAACAAAATAATGTTCTCACCAATTCTAAGCACTTGTTCGTACACTGTCTGTTGCCTACTGCATTATTCATAAAAGGGGTGTCCATTTCCTGTGTCAAGACCGGCAACCCCTTTGGTTGCTTCTTTGACCCTTTCTTGAACTGGCCGCTCAAGAAAACTCCACAAGTACATGGAATGGGATCTCTCCCTCCGTGGCCATTGTCCTTATCGTCCTTGATCTCTTTGTGGTGAATTAACCTTTCGACGAGGGACGGTCTGCGTTCCTTAGAATATATCTCGTTACTTTCGTCATCTTGTTCGTTAGATTTCTGGAAAAGAATAGTAGTACTATTTTAAACAAAAAAAATATTTATAAATAAATACATCTACTACCAACTAGTATAGGTATGTTAAAAAACAAATATATTCCGTGTCAAAATAAAAAAGATAAACAATGGACAAAAAGCATTGTACTAATCATATACGAATACAAGAATCCGTTAGTTAATGATTTTTAATACCATGTTCCATTTTCAAAGATGTAACATAAAGTTCATCTTTAGTAGCTATATGTTTTTAGTTAAACTCTGGAATATATCTAATAATCTTTTTTTATTTCAATTCACTGCATTGACTATTAAGATTATTAACGGAATAATCATTTTTGTGTAGTATGTGTTAAGTAAATAACTTGTTACTTAGTAAAACCGGCTTCATTGTCGTTAAAAAGCGTCGCTTATTATATTTTATATACGGCACGTCATTAAAAATAGGCCACCTCCAAAAAACATACCAACGATTCGTAGAGACTGGATCTCACAAACGACGACCAGGATTAGGAGCGACAAAAATCCCGACGGCCACAGAAGACTGTTTTTTACAACGTACTTCTTTGCAAAATGGACTTTTTACGGCTAGAGCAATTCAAAACCGATTTTAAAATGCTGTCGGGTGGACATTAAGCACTTCTGCAATGAGAAGAAGGTTGAAGGAAGTTGTTTAGTGATGAGCCCAGGATGATTTTTTATGGCTCAGACGGTCTCATCAAAACGCACAGAAGACGTGGGGAACGAAATGCTGCTTGTGATCGACGAGGACGTGTTGCTTTTGAAGGAGGCTTTGTAATGTTTTGGCAGGCATCTCATTCGAAGGTCGTACTGATCTCGTATTCATTAATAGAGAAGTGTTGAATGCTCATCGATACATTACAAAAATTCTATACGAGAATGCAATGCCGTCTGCTGGGTTTGTGGGCGAAAACTTTATTTTCACGCAAGACAACGCACGGCAGCACGTACGTAGCCAGGACGGTAACGCAATACCCGGAAACCGTCGTCTTGCCAAAATGAATTAACTGGCTCAAAGCCCAGATTTGAACTCGCTTAAGCATGTTTGGGTAAGTATTGCTTGGGACCAACCAAGCAATATATCGTAAGCAGCTTCGATTGGCGCTCATTAAAGAATGGGAAGTTTTTTCTCAAGATAACATCCAGAATTTGATCAATTATAGAGGTGGTAATACAGAATATTAAAATTCACGACTTTATTGTAATTTTTATAAAGAAAACAGAAAAAATTTACAATGTTAATTTTTAAAATATTCTATTAAAATCATCATTTTGGGAGAAGTTTTATTAAATCATTAAAAGAAAATATATGGTCGAGATTAAACAAAGAAAACGTGATAGTAAGAATTTAAAAAAATGAAAAACTCGGTAAACAAAAACGGAAGGAATTCATTGGTGATGCATGAGATTAGCAGTCTTGAAATCAATATTTTTTTGCAAATAAAACTCTGTAATGATCTTCACTGAGAGATATAATGATAATAAATATAAAATAAATAAGGACTAAAAAATATATATACACATAAAATATTTCAAACTGTCCTACACTTTAGCCCTAGAATACCTAGAGATAATAGTCAATGAAGATAAATGGCAAAATTTTGATGGCAAAAGTAATGTAAAATTACCAAAACTTATTTTTTAATAAAAACAAAAAACTTAAAATCTTGGTTGCAATCGGAACAATAATTACTTATGGTACGAAACGATTAGTTTAACACAGATCTGAAGAAAAAATTAATTATTATCCAGAGGATAATCATCGGAAGAATCGCAGACCCAATAAGTTAGGAAATTTTGAATTCTAGCAAAGTAATAATCATGAAGAGGTATAACAGAAAGTCCAAAATATTTTTAAAGTTACCAAAGCACAAAGCTTCAAAAGGGTGGAACTTGGTTTTAGATGAATCAGAAGTTAAAGAAACATGCAAAGAGAGGAAATATTGGGGAAATATTGCATATATAAACAAATATAAACAAATCATATAAGTAACTATAGAACCAAAAAACATTATTGGAAATAGATTCCTCGCGAAAAATGGATGAGAAAAGCATAAAGGGAATGCAAACACTCTGCTAATAGAAAAGATAAATTCACTAATGAACTACAGATAGAGAAGTCATATAAATTTATAATAGTGAAGCGTGACAAAAAAATTAAAATCATCAAATGTATATAACATACATAAATAAATACTACTTTACCTCCTCAGCTATTCTAGGCTTGGGTTCCACGTGTTCCTTAGGTTCACACTGAGTCGTTTCCGTTGTTGAATCCATTGGTACTGTCGAATTATGTACTGGAATGATTTTCTCTAGAGCTTCATTTATGTCATCTTTCTCATTAGCCTTTCTCTCTAAATTATTATGATTAAACACTATACTGGGCTTAAGTAAGCTTGCCTCCACTTTCATATTGCAAAAAATGCAAATAAGAAATACTAGCCATAACTGGAAAGAAATATTTTAACTTTTAATGTTTTAATTTATAGGTAAAATAAGAAAAAATAATTACTTTAAATTATTTTTTTAATTTATGATCAATACATAAAAACAGCAATTAATGAAAAAACTAATTCGGTTAAAACTAACTTTTGTAAAATAATCTTAAACTGCTTGTTGTAGGTCGCTGCATATTTGAAAAATAAAAGATACAATATATTCTGTTTCTCTGAACACTGGCTCAAAAAAAAAACGAATTAACAACAGTAAAGCTTAATAATTGGTATTTTTTGTTAACTTTCTATTGCTGGAAGGTAATCTTTCTATTGCTATGAGGGTGAATTTTGTACATTAGAAATTGTAGATATTAAGACTATTTTAGTAATAGTGTATAGAACCGAAAATTGGAATTTTCCTCTGGGTGTTTTTCTCTCCTAATTTTTTTTAGAAATAATAAATAATTGAACATTTTAACATTGATTTTAAAAAATCTATTCATGTATTTTCAACTTTTGATTTAACCGTTAAGGTTAAATTCCGAAAGAGGCTGCAGACTGCAGACCGCAAACCGCAGACTGCAGCGACAGTGTCGTCTGCGGTCAGATCAATTCCGAGCAGAACTGCACTGCATCTACAAAACAGCGACAACAGCATTGCACGATGGGAATTTATAATAGTATAATATTAAAAGTCGTATAAGTAGGATGTCAGACGCAATGAACAACGATCAATTAATGTTATATCTTTTGATGGAAGAAGAAGATGACGACGATCTTTTACTTTTACATTATAAATAAAAAGGAAGCCAACTAGGTCTCTATTTAAAAATAGACAATTGGAAGGAAGTTATTCAATACTCATCAAAAATCTCTTCTTCTTCATTTGAAAAACTCATTTTCAAAAGATATTCAATTCCTTTCACTTTTCAGTCAATTTGGAAACAGCAAAAATACGTGTTGTCACTCTGCGGTCGGCGACACTACTGGTTCTGGTGCAGTCCTGCGGTCTGCGGTGGCGACGTTCTGCTTGCGGTGGCGACAGTGCCGCTCTACTCGACATACAGCTCATAAGAAACCATATGAACCAGTAGGTCTGTCGCTGCGGTCTGCAGTCTGCGGTTTGCAGTTTGCAGTTTGCGGTCGTGTTCGGAATCGTACCTTTAAGGTTAAATTCCGAAAGTGGCTGCAGACTGCAGACCGCAAACCGCAGTCTGCAGCGACAGTGTCGTCTGCGGTCAGACCAATTTCGATTCCGAGCAGAACTGCACTGCATCTACAAAACAGCGACAACAGCATTACAGGATGGGAATTTATAATAGTATGTAATATATATATATATATATATATATATATATATATATATATATATATATATATATATATATATATATATATATATATATATATATATAGGTGTGTGTATATGTATATATATATATATATATATATATATATATATATATATATATAATAGTATATAATTATATAATATTAAAAGTCGTATAAGTAGGATGTCAGACGCAATGAACAACGATGAATTAATGTTATATCTTTTGATGGAAGAAGAAGATGACGACGATCTTTTACTTTTGCATTATAAAAGAAAAAGGAAACCGACTAGATCTCTATTTAAAAATAGACAATTTGAAGGAAGTTATTCAATACTCATTAAAAATCATCTAATGGTTAACGAAGATATATTCAGAAACAGCAAAAATACGTGTTGTCACTCTGCGGTCGGCGACACTACTGGTTCTGGTGCAGTCCTGCGGTTTGCGGTGGCGACCTACTGGTTCATATGGTTTCTTATGAGCTGTATGTCGAGTAGAGCGGCACTGTTGCCACCGCAAGTAGAACGTCGCCACCGCAGACTGCAGGACTGCACTGCACCAGAACCAGTAGTGTCGCCGATCGGAGAGTGACGACACGTATTTTTGCTGTTTCCAAACTGACTGAAAAGTGAAATGAATTAAATATCTTTTGAAAATGAGTTTTTCAAATGAAGAAGATGAGATTTTTGATGAGTATTGAATAACTTCCTTCAAATTGTCTATTTTTAAATAGAAACCTAGTTGGCTTCCTTTTTCTTTTATAATGCAAAAGTAAAGATCGTCGTCATCTTCTTCTTCTATCAAAAGATATAACATTAATTCATCGTTGTTCATTGCGTCTGACACCCTACTTATACGACTTTTAATATTATACTATTATAATTTCCCATCGTGCAATGCTGTTGTCGCTGTTTTGTAGATGCAGTGCAGTTCTGCTCGGAATAGGTCTGACCGCAGACAACACTGTCGCTGCAGTCTGCGGTTTGCGGTCTGCAGTCTGCAGCCACTTTCGGAATTTAACCTTAAATATTATTGAATTTACTAGAATCACAACCAGATCAGCAACTTGTTTAGATAACATCTTAACATAAGCAGTGAGATAATCGGTTGTGGAATTGTGGATGCATGTATTTCTGGTCATCTTGCTCAATTTCTTTACTTAAAAACAAAATCTAAAAAAAGTCATATTGCTAATACATACAGAAGACATTTAACCACATCCTGATCTAAAAATAGTCGTTAAATAACTTTGACTAGGTTTGTTATTTCTCTCACAACAGCAACAGTATTAGCTCAATTTGTTACCGAGTATGTAAAGTTAACTAAAATTCATTTTCCTAAAAAAATCACAAACTCATAGTTAAGCTCAAATTTATTGTTTTGATGACGAATTAAAGTAATGCGAGAAAATCTTTTCATAGTCAAGATAATTGTTGATATTATAAAAGATGATAGTGAGTATAAAAAGTTTAAGAAGCACTACAAATCAACAATATCGTTAAAGAAAAAACTGGCTTGTGAGCATTTATTTTCTAATTTAGATTTTCATTTTCTATTTCTAATTCTAATTATCACAGAAATAAATTCAAAATAAAAAAGTCTGTCCAAGCGTTATTAAATTAAACGATTTCAAAAATTGCTTTACTTCAGTAGTTAAACATATTTGAGGTTCTTTTGCTTACACAAATGAAAATGTAACCATAGATTTTTTAAAAGATGTACATTCTCCTTACCACTCTTTATTTTTATTACCTGTTGTGATACCACAGATGACTGAAATCAGGAATGTTTTGCATAGCTTGAAAAATTCACACACGGATTTTTACTGAGTGTTTTACTGAAGAGATTTTCTCAGATGTATTAAAAGTAATAAAAATGCTACCAGTGAAGCAAAAAATTCAGAGTCAGGCTTAAAAAAATTCAATGACGCTATATATACGTTCAGAGTAAGTTGTACTGTTAGATACTGTTAGATAAACACTGTTAGATATCCACTTCTACTGCAAAGCATTTCTCCCATCGTATGGAATTTCTGGTCGGCGGGTATTATACAATCTATTCAAAGGTCACTTAAGTGTTCTGGTAGCTCAGCAAAAGACAAAAGAGGTTTACATAAAAATAGCCACACAAAATTCCAAACTCTGTAATTGACGACGTGTGTAAACACGTATCCTCTTTTAACGACAGATCAAGCCATTAGAGTAACTCAATAACTGCTAAAACATATCTACCTGAAGAACTAGACATTACCAAAATGTACTCAATGTTTAAGGAAAAGTTTCCACATACAAATATATCCTACGATTTGTACAAAAAAGTATTTAATGAAAAGTACAATAAAGTTTCGGATATCCACGCTCCGATACTTGTTCGCAATGTGACGAAATTAATAGACAGTTAAAAACGCTACAGTCCAAAATAAGAATATGCACAGTAGACAATGACCGAAATAGTTTAAATACACAATTGCGGACACTTGAATTTGACAGAAAACTTCATTTAACTAAAGTTAATACATTTTACTGGAGGCAAGAAGTTATTTGCAAGAGCAGATGTTGCAGTTGAAGCTATCTGTATGGACTTTACCAAGAATATGCCAATCCCCAATATATCCACCAACGACGTCTATTATACCAGACAAGACAATTATACATATTTAACGTACACTTATTATCATCACAACAGAATGTGTTTTAAGGCTATCCAGAAACCGGGGGTCAAAAAGGAAGTAATGCTGCTCCTGTGTGCTCCTGCTCACTACTCCATCATTTTCTCTATAGCTATTCACCCGTAATGTCAAAAGTTTACAAATATTTGCAGACTCATGTGGAGGGCAAAATAAAAATACTATGTATCGGTTTCTGCATCATGTGATTCATTATGAAAAAAATCTGGAACATTCCTGATTCGGAAAAATTCGTACTTAGAGTGCGATAAGGATTTTGGTATGGTTAACCAAGAAATAGCAACAGAACACCCAAGTGATTGGTTCAAGGCTATAAGAACATCCCGTGTAAAAACTCAACCCTTTGACGTTGAAGAAATATTTTAGAAATATTTTCGATCTAAGGACAAACATTTAAATCCGCTATTTAAACAGAAGGGTCTGTTTCCATCTAGACCAATAATAGAACTGGAAATATCAGTGCAGCACCCACGGCTGGGATATTATAGGGTTACTTACAATCAATGGTGCATAAGTGTTCGATATAATAGGGAAACCATTTTGTACCAACAGTACCATGGAGTTTCGTCTCCCAGATTATTTGTATACGGGTATTAGTTTATCAGTTAATTAAATAAGCGTTATATGATTTAATGTTTTGTTTTTTTAGGTTTAATACCACTATCCTTTAAGAAATATCGGGATTTGACAAATATAGCTAAAATCCACATGAAACTAAGTTCCTGTAGCTGACTGTATACCGTGTATAACAAAAAATTTATTTAAAAATCCTTTATAAAAGGTATTTAATTAAATACCTATATAAATGATGTAAATAATTATATACCTTTTATAAGGGATTTTTAAATAAAATTTCTAAAATTAGCTAAGTTGTGCGGGGAAAGGGCTCAAGATTTTTTGTTAAATTTACTATTCAAAAATACATCACAAAAAGGCGTAAAAAATAGCAAACAGGAAATCAGTTAAAATACTTCAAAATAAAATAAAAGTAACCAAAGGGAAGCAAAAGGCAGCCAAAGAAAATAAGAAGCAGGCAGGGAAGAAAAAAAACAAATAAAATTATCAAATTAGTGATACAATCTATGTATTATTAATGATATTAAAATGTTTATTACAACTGTAATTATATAAAAGATTTTTACTAAAGCTAAAGCAAGCATCAAAGTGTTGGAATATCAGAATAAATGAATATTTATATAAATGGGCTACAAAAGATCAGAGGCTGATTACTGTTTGTACACAAAAGTTTTTGAATATAAACAAATTATATAGATTTTAATATTTATGTAGATGATATTGTAATAAGAGAACCAGATTTAAACAGAATTGAGGTAGACAAAGAATTTGAAATTAAAGATAAAGGGGAATTAAAAAACTTTTGGATTAGAAATAGATTATGACAGAGAAAACGGTATTTTAAACCAAAACTAAAGGAGTTACTTAACAGGAATACTTAAGAAATTCAATTTTGAAAATTGTAATTCATCACCTATCACTATATATCCAAAACTGAAGATTCTGACAAATAAAGGCAAAGATAGTAATAATTATCCAGTACGGCAGCTCATAGGATGCTTTATGTATCTAATGTTAGGGTCCAGACCTATATTAGCTATGCAATGTATTATTTAAGTATATTTCAAGATAAAAACACAAGTGAGGTATGGATAAGTTTTAAAAGAATTCTAAGATATTTAAAGATACTTTTTATTTGTTATATAGATTCTGATTGGGGACTGAAGATGTAACAGATAGAAAATCGGTTATAGGTGACCTAATTAAACTTTTTGGAAATACGATTACCTTGAAAACAAAATTGTGTCAGTCAATTAAGTTCAGAAGCAGAATTAGTAGCTTTATATGCAGCAGTACAAGAGTGTTTATGGATTAAAAAATTGCTTATTGATATGAAGATAAAATTTCAAAATTTCACTGTGGATGAACACAATGAAGGGTGTATTTCTTATATTCTATATCTAATATTATAATAACAATGTAAAATGTGTAAAAATAATATTAAAGAGGCAGCAAATAATATTCTAGAGCCAGAAAGACCACCACCACGTAATGACTGGTTTGATGCTGAGTATGAGGACATTACAAGAAGAAAGAACGATGCATATAAACTGATGCAGCAAAGAAGAACCCGAGAAAAACAGCAAAAATATAAAGATCTCAGAAAAGAAGAGAAGTACATTCATAGAAGAAAAAAGCGAACTCACGAAAATAGAATATTGGAAAAACTTGAGGTATTCAAAAAGGAAAACCAAACAAGAAAATGCTACAAAACTCTGAATAACGCAAGAAAGGAATTCAAACCAAGGCTCAGACTATGTAAGGATAAGGAGGGGCATATACTAAATACAAAAGAAGAAGTACTGAACACTGAACACAAGGTGGGTGGAACACTTTAAAGAACTACTTACTATAGAAGTAGAAGATCCAGATCCAAATCAACCACCCGCAGGAGCAAGCAACAGTTCACCATTAGAGCCTCCGTCAATTCAAGAAGTACGAGATGCAATAAAACACCTAAAAAACAATAAATCTCCAGGAAGTGGTGGTATACCCGCGGAACTTATTAAATGTGGGGGTGCTTCTGTGACTAATCAAATATATAAAATAATACTGAGAGCCTGAAATGAGGAACAAATCCCGGAAGAGTGGTGTATTGGAATCGTTTGCCCGCTACACAAAAAGGGTGATCAAGTGGAATGTAGAAACTATAGGGGAATAACCCTCCTTAATACAGCATACAAAATATTTTCGAGGATCATATATGGTCGCCTAAGTACATATTAAGAGGAACTTCTCGGGGAATATCAAAGTGGCTTTAGGCTTGGTCGATCAACAACAGATCAGATCTTTGTGCTAAGGCAAATACTGGAAAAAACCAATGAATTCAATATCGATACATACCATCTTTTTTTAGACTTCAAATCTGCCTATGATAGTGTCCTAAGAAATAAATTGTATGAAGCAATTAATGAATTCCACATCCCTGATAAACTGATAAGATTGGTTAAGGCTACAATGCGTAATGTGGTTTGCAAAGTCGAAATACAGAGCGAACAATCACAGGCGTTTGGAACGCATGTTGGGCTGCGACAGGGAGACGCGCTGGCGTGTCTCCTTTTCAACATAGCACTGGAAAAGGCGATCAGAGATGCCCGAATAGACAACAGAGGAAATATTTTTAATAAATCATCCCAAATTTTGGCATATGCAGATGATGTAGACCTAGTTGCCCGCACAACACGCAAGCTAGAAGAAATGTATACCACCTTCTTAAACGCCTCAAAATCTATGGGCCTGCAAGTAAATGAGGAGAAAACTAAGTTGATGGCATCAAGACTCAACAATAGAGTCAGGAACATCGGTCTCCAATTCACGATTGATAACTCTACCTTTGAAGTGGTTGACAAATTCACATACTTAGGCTCCCTGATCACCAAAGAGAACGCCATAACGGAAGAAATCAAGCCAAGGATAATAATGGCAAACAGATGCTATTTTGGACTGAGTAGACATATGAGAAGTAGAAACTTAAGTCAAAAAACAAAAATAACTATATACCACACCCTTATACAGCCAGTGTTGACATATGGATCGGAGACATGGACCATCTCCAAAGCGGACGAAGACCTTTTGCTTATATTTGAACGAAGGATCCTGAGAGGAATATTTGGTGGCATCTGTGAAAATGGTGTTTGGAGGAGAAGATACAACTACGAGGTCTACCACAAATACAAACAAATATTTGGTGGTAAAGACGTAGTATCTCTTATAAGAATAGGAATACTAAGATGGGCAGGACATCTAGCAAGATCACAACAGAACAACCCTCCTAGAAGAATCCTTATGTCACAACCCGTGGGAAGTAGAAAAAGGGGTAGGCCAAAACTCAGATGGAAGGATGGTGTAGATGAGGATGGTAGAAAGATAGGCGCAGCAAACTGGCAACGGTTGGCAATGGATAGGACTGCCTGACTTGGGAAGGTAGAGGCTCTTTCATAGGGCTGTAGCACCATTCATGATGATGATGATGATCTTAAATATAATTGTGTTTCTGATAATGCAAATATCATGTAACTTTGTTAAGTACATACAAAATTGCAGTTGGCAGATATGTTAACAAAAGCGCTTCATAAAGTAGAGTTTTGCAATAATAGAGATAAACAACTTATATATAAATAGAAAACCTACTTTTCAACTTCTTAGTTGGAGACCATACGAAGAAAAACAGATTAAAATGGATATTCTAGTCCTTACCGATCACTCAGGATGGTTCTTTGAAAAAAATTTAAAAAGTCCTTAAAAAATTATATCTTTGCAAAAACGACTGCCCAACGATAGAGCCCATTATTTACAAATAAATCAAAGACTAAAACTCATAACATTGAAAATGTTTGAAAGACACAAGTAAATATAATTAAAAAAATATTTTATTAAAAATCCTTTATAAAAGGTATATAATTTAAAAACCCAATCGGGCTATATCACAAAACGTTTTCGGAATCTCTATTCCATCATCAGTGTCTAGGTGTACATGTATTGAGCCACTAAATATCTGGGTAAAAACCAGTTAAAAGATATTTGTTTAAATTTAGTTCACATTATATGATATTATATATTAAGATGTTAAAGTTACCAGTGGATTTACTAAGATGGCGACGTATGACTCCACATTAAGTTGCTGGTCCTGAGACAAAGTGTCTACGAGGACTTGATGATAGCAACTGAATAACTTTTAACGGGTTTTTACACAGATATTTAGTGGCTCAATACATGTACACCTAGACACTGATAATGGAACATGGATTCCGAAAACGTTTTGTGATATAGCCCGATTGAGTTTTTAAATTATATACCTTTTATAAAGGATTTTTAATAAAAAATTTTGTGATACATGGTATACAGCCAACTACAGGAACTTAGATTCCTTGTAGATTAAAATTAAAAAAGTTATTAAAGAAAAATTGAGCACATTAACAAAAATTTGTGACTTAATTAAACAAAATATTAACGTTGGAATAAATCGGTATAACTTATATCCAAAAATTGCAAGGAGGCAAGTGGGCGTAATAAAAAAAAAAATCCGAACAGCACGCAACTGACTACTATTACTGGATACCCGTGCCCAACGTTTAAGAAATTAACGATAAATTATGGATTACTAAAATTATGTTAAAAACTATAACTTATAAAATAGAAAACAAGATTCTTTTAATAGAATATACAAGTATAAAATATACAAATATAAAAAACTGTATGTTAGAGAGATTATAATAGCAAATATTCCTAAGGTATTTGTCATTGTTTAAATCTACTAATTACCCGATAGATAATTATATTATGTACTGTTTAACTAACCTTCTTCATTGTTAAGGGAAACCACTTCACTGATAACTTAAAAAATCAATTACAAGGTAACTGTTTTAGAAATTAGGTCAATTACTCATGAGGTATTTGAATGTCACGTTGTTTTCAAGAAAATTGCAAGCTTGTCAAAATACTTTCGTGTACAGTAAAAACAAACAATTACAAATAAACTAAGACAGGTGTAAATAAAATTTTAAGGTATGTACAGGGTGTTTTAATTAATAAAATAAAAGCAGCAATCAATGATTATTTTGGCATCTATATTTTTTATCTTAACCATGAGTATTTCTATAACAGATGCATGAAAATTACATTTTTCCATAAGTTTCTCTTTTTTGTCATACCAATATTAATCCCCTTTAACGCTATATCCTGCCTAAGCACATCTTACCACATTTTCTTTGGTCTTCCTCTCCTACTTCTTCTAGGAACACGCAGATTAGCAATTCTTCGTATTGAGTAATTAACGTCTCTACCTTGAACATAACCAAACCATCTTAACCAATGCACTCTCATTTTGAGAAGACCTAAACATTCTCATTTTCGCCACGTGCATTATTTGTTTATCTTTCTTTTTAACTGCTCAATTCCGTACATATTAGTTGCTCTTATGGCTATTTTATAGAATTTTCCCTTCAGCTTCATTGTTCAGAAGATACTGCACGTATCTCCATGTATTTTCTCATTACTCCCTAATACCGATCCTAAGTACTTAAAAATATTACTTTTCACAATAATTTCATCCTTCAAATATTTAACCTTTTTTCTCAAGAGCTTGTTCTAAGTTAATTTCACTATTTCCTACTAACACTACATCTTCATACATTAGGCACCACGGAATTTTACCCTGCAGTTTTTGTTATTTGATCTAAAACTAATGAGAATTAATAAGGGCAAAGCACTTATCCTTGATGCAATCCTACTTTCATATGAAATTTATCAGTCTCTCTCACACCTGTTTTAACAACAGTTGTTCCTCTCTCAACAAGAACGATTACAAAGAAGTGGGTAGCTCACAAATCTCTGGAATGGTGGAGGAATTCACCAGGACAAAGACAGGCGAAACAGTTCATTAGAGAACATTCGCCAAAATTTACGGCAGACCTAATTAGCAAAGACAGGAAAACAGTCAAAGCCATAGTAGGTCTTCTAACAGGGCACTGTAAGCTGAATAGGGACTTGAAGCTAATGGGATTATCAGATGATGACCTGTGCAGATTCTGTCACCTCGAAGAAGAAACAGCAGAGCACATTTTATGTCAGTGTGACAGTCTGGCAAATGTGCGATTTTTTGCATTAGGAGAAGAACATCCACCGGCATGGAAGGTACAGTTTCGAAGCTACTAGACTTTATAAAGAGGGTCAGGCTAGATAATGTTATCTAGGACTAGAAGACCACAATAGATCTGAAAAGGTCGCAGTGGAATAGGCCGAAAGGCCACCTCTCTTAATCTACTTAATCTAAATCCTCCCTCAAACATGTCTCTTACAATCTTTAAGTATTCACCGGGGACCCCTTTCTTATTAAGCGCTCTCCACATAATCTCTTTAGAAACTCCATCATATGCTTCCTCATGATCAATTAATACTATATGAGGGTTTGTTTCTTTATTCTTGTATTTTTCCATCGACTGCCTTATGATGAAAATTGCATCTGTTGTAAATCTGCCTTGCATAAAGCCAAGCTGATTATCGCATATTTTGGTTTCTTCACGTACCCGTTTATAAATTATTCTTTTTCATATTTGCATGTTGTTACTAAGTAGTTTTATGGCCCTGTAGTTTGTACATTGTTGTACAGGACGTGTACGAACTCATTACTATATAGCCCTTCATAAAATTATAAGACCCTCCGAGATATAGTACACTGATCACCGGCATCCTTTGGAGATAGGTAAACTCATCACCGCAGGTAGGTAAACTCATCACCAGTATCTTTGTCCCGTCGTTACCGTTGGGCGTAAGGCGTTGGTTTCTAATGCGGAAGATTGGCAGTTACCTGTTACACTTCTCGTTTTTGTGGTGATTTATTAAAGTTAGAAATTACTTTAAGCAAATTGCTTTAAAATAGATATTAATATCGATTTTTTACGGTGTGGCCTATTCAACATATCTACCAATCTAGGGGTTTTGAGATCTGAAAATTCAGTTGCATAGGTTTTCGATAGTGACTTTATAATGAAAATATTTATGAAAATATAATGTTTCTGTTTAGATTGGAAATAGTAATCAACTTATTAACTAATTAGAAATCTATTTATTATGACAGAATGAATCAAAACGCTTAAGTACAGTCTCCTAGCTTTTATAAACGGTTAAAACCTAAGACACATTAAACTGTAAAAACAGGGCTTCTTCTAGTTCCATGACCGTTATCGATCGTTAGATATCATGTTGGCTACCATATTGACTTAGTGATTTAGTGACTTTATTGACAGCAGCTCTAAATAACGATGTAGTTGATTTTCCATACCATTGCCTTAGATTTTTCAGCCATGATGTTCTTCTTCTACCAGGACCACGATTACCTTGGATCTTTCCCTGAATGATCATGTAGATGTAAAAGATCATATTTTTCAGGGTGTCTCATAATATGACCGAAGTGTTCCAGCTTGCATTTCTTTATTATATTGACCAGTTGTGTTGTTTGGTTCAGCCGTTTATGGACCTCCTCATTTCTAACTCTGTCGACCCAGCTTATTTTCAGTAGTCGTCTGTATACCCACATCTCAAAGGCTGTCAAGCGTTTAAGCATAGCCTCAGTTAGGGTCCACGCTTCTACTCCATACAGCAGGACAGGAAAGATGTAGCAAGATATCATACGAACTCTAAGGTCAATGCTAAGATCGTGACTGCAAAGTACGTTTCTCATTTTTACAAAGGCAGCTCGGGCTTGTTCTATTCGGCTTTTAATTTCTGCGGTTGGATCCCAGCTCTCATTGATATTACTGCCGAGATACACGAGTTTCTCTACTCTGTCCAGTGTGGCATCTCCGACTTTTATACCGTCATCATGTATATAATTTTGTTTGCTAACTATCATATATTTAGTTTTCTTAACGTTGAGTTTTACTTCATACTGATCACAAGTCTGTTTTATTTTGTTCATTAGATTTTGAAGGTCTTCTCCGCAATTGGCAAGAACTAAGGTATCGTCGGCATATCTAATATTGTTGACGGTTACTCCATTCACAATAATACCTTCGGTTGTCTCCATTAAGGCTTCCTTAAATATTTCCTCCGAATATAAGTTAAAAAGTAAAGGCGACAATATACAGCCTTGTCTCACTCCTCTTTTTATATTTATTTCATCCGACAGTTCTTGTTCAACCTTTATTCTTGCCACTTGATGCCAGTATAGATTTGTAATTATTCGTAGATCTTTATCGTCCAATCCAGCTGTTTCCAATATTTCTAGCATTTTGTTATGTCGGACTTTGCCAAAAGCTTTTTTAAAATCGATTGCACAAATATACACATTTTGATTTATATCTCTGCATCTCTGTACTAGCACCTGTATACTAAACAAGGCTTCTCTTGTACCCAAGCCACTCCTCTAACAGCGTGTAAATTCTGCTGTGTATTACTCGCAGAAAGATTTTCAAAACGTAACTCATCAGACTTATTGTCCGATAATCACCGCATGTCTTTGGACGATGTTTCTTAGGTATTGTGACAAATGTCGACTTTAACCAATCAGTTAGTAATATCCCAGTGTCATAAATTCTGTTAAAGAGATTACACAGAGCTTTAATTCCATTTTCTCCCAAAAACTTTAGTATTTCAGCACTTACTTTATCGGGGCCAAGTGCTTTTCCATTTCTTGCCGTTTGTATTGAACGTCTTACCTCACTTTCTGTTATAGATGGACCTGATATAGCAATCGGTGTATAGTGTTTTACTCTCTCATCTTCAAATAATTCAGAAATGTAGTTTTCACAATCTTTTAACTTTTCATTGATGTCTAATATTCTGTGTCCGTTTCTGTCTTCTAAACTTTGGGATACTTGTTTCCATTTGTTTCCAGCGACCTCTTTCAATTTCTTGTGCAGATGAAATGTATCGTGTTTCTTTTCATATTGTTGAATTTCATTACATTCTTTACTATGTTATTGTGTTTTCGCGTGTCTTATCTTCTGCCTGATTATTGCGTGGATCCTCTTGTATTCGTTTTTATCTTTATTTCTGACTTCTCTTCTTTGATCCATAAGTCTCAGTATTTCTTCTGTCATCCACCTTTGTTTTTTTCTTGCTTTTAGCGCACTTAATTTTGTTTATTGAACAGTCTTTAAGATGTCTTTAATTCTCGTCCAGTTTTCCTCAGTACTTTCTTCTTTGCTTGATGTTAACTTCATCTTTTGTTCTTCAACAGGGCAGGTACATGTAAACTCTGCAGTTTTATGTATATCAATATTTAGTACTGTAAAAGCGTAAATTCAAAAGTGAGGATATTGGGATGAGAGTGGTAAAAATTGTTGGAAAAATGGAAATAAAAGGATTCGCATGGATTTGTGGTGAAATGTATATGTTCAGACTGGGATGCCCAAGCAGTTAAAGGGAAAAGAGACTCATTACTTACGTAGTTCTCTACTATATAATCGGCCATTGGCATTGCCAAATCGTTGATAAAACAATCGCTGATTCGTTCTGGGTCCAAAAATAGCCAGCCAAATAAGGAATGCAGCCACTTGCCGTTGAAATCTTCCGTTTTGTAAGTGGTTAATAAACCAAGTTTTTGGATTTTGCGAAACCAACTTTGAGTCAAGTGAAATAAACACCCAATTCGGTTCACAGATGGTCGAACGGCAATTACGAAAACAGCCACAAGTCTTAATGGTCTTAAAACGACACCAACAAAGCTATGGATGGCAAATAATTGCAATAAAAATTTTGAAATTTACTGAAATGTACCATCCAATTAATATGCTTCTGATTTCAGAAGTATCGTAAATTTTCGAGAATGCCAAAAATAATAATATTTTTTTGCGAATCGTTATCCAGCACAAAACATTTATCGCGGTCCGTCTTTAGATTCATCTCTTGGATGGTTTGATGGACTTTCCCATTGTCTTAGGTACAGGTGACATAAAAGGAAAGCGATCGTTGCTCATATTCCTCCGAATACAAGAGATGTCCGTTGTTGTCATGTGTTCTTTGAAAGAAGAAGTTGCAATCTTTTGGTGAATGATTATTGATGGCCTCTCTTGAGCTTTCATCTTGCAGGAATTGCTGATGACTTGACGGCTTAGTTTTCGAAGGTAATTTCTAAAGGTCGCAACTAAAATAATTATAGAAATATAAACACATATTAGTCAATTTCACTCTACCACCTTTCACGAAACAATAAAATTGTGTCAAATAAGAAAATTAGCGAAGTTCTCTGGAATTAAGTGGTCGATCACCAAAAATTATTTTCTGCTATACGAGATGTTGCATGCCGCATGATTTACGTAGTTTTTAATACAACACGATCTTCAATATTACACCGATTTACACTTATTATTACCGTACTTTTCTGAAATAGATAATGCATAAGTAACATACATATTTTGTATACATACTTTGGTTTGTATCTTACAGTTTTTTAGATATTTACTTTTTTAAAATTATTGATCTATCATGTTTCGTCCGCGTTAGCTCAAAACGTAATGAGCAGCTCACTATCCATGTTAAATGAAATAGGGCAAATGAAGAGAAATTTTTCTAGGCTTATAGTTTTAGGTAGCTATCAATAGAATTTTGCGGAATTCCCAATTAAAAAGCAATAAATTACATTTGCATTTAATACATCAATTTTATTCTGCCAAGTTACAAGATTTGGCAGATTTGGCAGTTGGTAATTTGGAAATTTGGAAATGTTTGCTCTATGTTACTAAGCTTCCCTATAAAATACTAAACAAAGAATATATCTAAAATAACTACCAAGATATGAAAAAGTTCATGGAAGACAATTATCAGACTAGCTGATTAAAGAAGGAGAGGCATTGTTTAAGCCCAGAACGATTTTGATGTTAAAGATGCCGTTAGAAATCAAATTAAGAAGTGACTGTACAAAAATGATAACAACGATTAAAGAGTCGTTTAAGAGCTAAGCCATTGCATCTGGTTTAATTTGATCTTAGTAGACGACAGCTGAATATTGTTCATCATTATTATCATCATTATAATCATCATCATTATCAGCCTTATTATCAGCCTTACTGGGTAAGAAATAGAAGAGTAGAATTGAACGATCATATAAGCCGAATGACTACAAATAGAGTAGTAAAGACGGGAAGAGACGGTTCCCCAACAGGAAGACGATCAGTAGGCAGTCCACGAAAACGATGGAATGACAACTTACTGGAGGCACATTGAAAAACAGACAGTCATGTCTATATAAATAGAAGAAGAAGATTATCAGCCTCAAAAGTCCACTGCTAAATGTAGGCCCCTTTCTCGTGTGTCCAACCTAGTCCATCTTGGGCAACTCCCATCCAGTTTTTATTTTGTCTTCTTAAATCATCAGCCCATCGTATAGGTGGTCAACCGACGCTTATCTTGTGTTCTCTTGGTGTCTCCCTACTGTTACATATATGATAATTGCCATCTCAGAAAACAACTCTAGAAAAAAGATAGGATGAATGAATCATTGTGCAGGAAATGTTAAATAGAGGAAAACTGCTATATTATGTTCTTTGTGAATATTGAATGCGTAGTGTCATGAGGCGGGTATACTTGCGTACTCTAAGTATTGACCCGAACAAAAATTATTTAACTCCCTGTAAGTAAGTTGCTGGCTTTTATCAAGAGCACAGAGCTTTTTGGGGGGGTCTTTGGGTTTTGAAACCCTATCTAAAGGATAGGGTTTCAAAAGGAAAAAAACTAGAGAGAAAAAATTTGTACCCACTTAATAGAAGCTGTTGACCCAGTATTATGGCTGTAGAAACTGTTACTTTGGTTAACCTGAAAATGGAATCCAAAACGCATCGTTTAATCTATCAATGGTGGGACAAAACATCGTCATCATAAAAAATAGTTTTCTTTGATATATAGATAATATAAAAGTATTTGGCCTGTATGCAATATGAAATCCACTGAAAAAAATGTAGTGAACTTACGCTTACGCTGGTCAAGAAAAAAGATACAATAAACAAATTAACATACGTTACATCTGCCTACGTCAGACATATCTCTTACTATCTATAGATCTATTACCAATTATTATAATGGAATCTTTATTTGGCATCCACCTCGTATTTAATAACCAGTCGATAAAAATGTGAATCTATTAGACATCAATTCAGTAAAAACAGGATACCAGTTTTACCACTTGTTGAACCCAGTAGAATCTATCTGATAGATTTTACCGGAAATCATTAATGTTGGTTTTATGCATGGCCGCAACAGTGGGAAGACCGCTACAAAGGGGCGAATTATGCAATGATGTGGTAGTCGCCATGAGGTCGAAAATCAAGGCTAACGCATTTGATATGCTGTACGAGGGCGTACAGATGTGTTTGTTTGATTTTAATGAATAACAATTATTTGTTACAACAAATTATAGATTGAATAGTAAAAAGATGATAGTATGTGATATATTATACCATATTCACAAAAATATGTAGGATAATAAAACTTGGAAAAAAGTGGGTAGAGGTTGGTAATATACCTTATAGACAGCACGAATTGTGGATGTTTACTTTTAAACAAAACACTGAGCAGTGTCCACTGCTCAGTGTTTGTCTGCAGTGACGAATAAATCAGAGTTTCTAGAAACAGAATTCAATTCAGCTAACAAATCCTACACTGCGTTCCCGAAAGCCCAGTAAAACGTAACCACTGGATGCATCACGTACAATGGATGTGCGTTATGGAACTGATGACAGATGATGAAAGGTAACTTTCCAGCGCCTATAAAATGACTGAATATATTGACTAAAAGATGTAAAATTCATACAGAACACCAAGCAGATTGGAAGGTACTGACGTGGCTTCCCAACCTTTCGACTTACATTAACTTAAATTAATGAATGGAGTCTTCAACGAGATCTATATCATTTGCATATGCGAGTAACAACTTGGGAACTTGAACCGATAGCAATTCTGTTTTTATCATGGCCTTTCTCTAATACATGGTTAAAAAGTGCTGGATATAGAGTTGATTTCAAAGCTGCCAGACAATTTATTATTCACACGTACCTTAGATATTCCATCCTCCATACAGACTTTGGTCATCCGAATGAGTTTCTTTGGTATTGACAACTCGAAATGCTCGAATATAAACATATGCTGGATACAAATATGTAAGCTATTACCTGTAATTTAGAAATATCTCAATATCTCTCAAATATCTCAAACACTAATGGTTGCTATAAAAAAAGCTATCCAGAAGTAAGGAAAATTTATTAAATGAAGGAGAAATGCAAAAAAACCTAAACAAAATTGTAGAACTAAAATACTAAGTACTAGTAAAGTCTTTGTGTCTAAAGACTGGAATGTCTGTGTGCTCTATTTTCCAAGTCACTATCATGCAGATCCTGATGGTAGAGATGTGGAGATCTTTCAACCCTGAGAATCTAAGGGTACCAAGAAATTATGCAAAAATTTACACAAATTTGCTGGTTTACACGAAAGGAATTTTTGTGGGTACTTTAAACTTATTTCTTCTAAGCTAAAAGCGGGACAAATCTTCGACAGATCGGAGAGAACTATGTACATATGTATGAAGTAAATCCTTTTGAGGGCTTTGCCTTTCTGGCAGTACTGCCTGGTATTCGGGGAGTCTTTTTGGTACTGAATATATTTTAATGCACACGGAACACTAACACTGTTGTCATTTATATATTTACACGTTTCACAACGTTTTACAACGTTGGTAAATTATTGACAAAGGTGAATTTAAGCTGTATTACTAAATTAAAATTATTTATAAATAAAAATTTAAAGGGGAAAATAAAAATTTCCATTGCAAAATGGACCATCAGTGAAAAACCTACAAACTAGTATAACCACTTAAAAATGAAAACAAAAGGGTAATATTTCTACTGTTAAATTGAAAATGTTAAAGTTAATACTTACGTCTATACAGTAACTGAAACTAGCCACATAATTAGGTCAGATGTCCCTTAAATTACATAATTAGAGTCTCAAACATTATATTTATAAAAACGATAGGTCGATGTACATTTTTGAAGGGAATGTACAAATACTCAGATCACAAAAGGGACCTTATGCTCTGAGTGGCAACAACCAACTGTTGACAGAAGGAAGTAAAAATTGTTTTGAAATAAGAAGACCTTCAGGACAGGCGATAGATAGTTTTTAAAAAGTAATCAGATAATATATGCCCATTAAGAGTGTTATGAATTAAATTTATATTAAGTTTTATTATTGTATTAAATGATTTTAACTTGTATGTACCTATATTAGTATTTAGTGACTTAAATTAAGGTGTAGTGTACATTAAAATTTTGTTATAGAAAAAGTATTAAGAAGGTATTATGAATAATTAAAAAGTTAGACAAATATTTGTCTTCAACTGCTGACGCCATTTAACCAACTGATTTATTAAAATGAGGATTTTATAATAAATCAATAATGGTAGGTTGAATTTGGAGAATATACTGTTAATAGTATGAGAGTCTTGTACACATCACCACCGAAAAACTGTGAAATTTAATTAAAAAAATTGTTCATTGTTACCTATGTGCAAGTATCTCAGTAAGTTTATGTTCATATTGTACCGTTTTTAAATAAAACGAGCGGTTCGAATTCATATAACTATATTTATTTATTTTATAAGTTTACAGTTAGGTAATATCTTAACAACTAAACTACCTCAATTATCGTTACTGTTACTTATATATATATATATATATATATATATATATATATATATATATATAATATATATATATATATATATATATATATATATATATATATATATATATATATATATATCCACCCACCACTCTGTTGAGTGATCCTTTTATATATTGGAATTTGACGGTCGTACTCCTTTTTCCGATGCTTTCTGTTGCAGAGGGGTTCTACGCTACCACGAGGCGCACACATGGAGACTTAGCCGTGAAGAAACTGAAGAGATGGACAAACCTAACGGAGAAATTAGCAACAGCTGAGGCCAGAAGAACCTTCCTCCTTGAGTGTAGGAGAACTAAGAAAATCCCACGATTCATCGTTGACACCACTTCCAACATATTTGCATCCACATCTAGCTCCACAGACAACAGACTATATCACAGAAGCCAAGTTTTAAATAGACAGGTGAGGGTACGATTACTTAATTTCCATATTTCTAAGGTTCACACTGATATTAAATCTTTAACTTTTCAAATAAATAATGTTACTTCCTTTCTGGACAATCACTTACCTGACAATTTGTTGGACACTTTTGAGGCTTCTTTACATAAAAAATTTAATTACATTTATAATAAATCCATGGCACATCTTAAAAATAAACTTAATAACTTAGACACTCCTGATTTTAAAAAAATTCCATTTAATCCTAAATGGATTAAAAATTTATCTAATACTGAGGTTCCTCCAGACATACTGAAGTTGTTATCTTTGGGTCCTAAATTTGGCCTTCAACCAACTTTCAAGGACTACTCAATTAGTAGAATCCTAGCTGATGTTGAGAATATTTTGTCTTATGCGGACAATTCTGACCTTTTATCCCTTAGGTCTTCTTCTAACAACATCTTGTTAAATTTCACTAAACGCCCTAGGCAACCCATATCGGAGATAGATAAGGTTTACAGGGAGACGGTATCGTTTTTAAAAACCCACCCTAATCTTCTCGTTCTCACGAGTGACAAAGGTAATGCTACTGTCCTTATGGATAGAGATCAATATTTCAGTTTGAGTAAATCACTGTTAGATGATGATAGATACTACCAACCACTTTCCACTAACCCTTGCTCTAAATTCACAAATAAAATAAATAAATTTATAACACATTTGAAAAATATTAAGATCATAGATCAACCTTTAGCTAAAACTTTACATAATTATGATGGATATGCTCCTAGATTTTATTGTCTGCCAAAGATACATAAACCTACACTGAGCATGAGACCTATTGTGTCCTCTTGAATGAACTTCATTCATTTACACTAATTTTTTTAAATTATATTAACATCTTTTAATAATGCTACCAAAAGTTAAAATTAAAGCTTAATAATTCTTCTTCTTTGCATCATTTAAGTTATAATTTAATATATTTTTTATACTTCGGACCACATGGTCACTTACTGTGCTAATTTTTTAATAAGTCACTAAATGTTGTTAGTAAATTAAATGTTTATACATTTCTACTTTATAATGTTCATTTATTCAAGTTTAATTCATAAGCTTGTTAACATCTTTGACTGCTACATGTCTTTTTAAGGTAACACCTGTAACATCTTTTCCATGATTGTGTGGTTCTTATATTATACTTTTTAGAATGAACTGATGATGCTTTCAGAATACGAAAGCGAAACGTCTTCAAAATAGATAGAGTGACACATCAACTTTGTCTTTCATTTCTCCACCTACAAATTGACCGATATAAGAGCCCACCACTCTGTTGAGTGATCCTTATATATATATATATATATATATATATATATATATATATATATATATATATATATATATATATATATATATATATATATATATATATATCGGTATATATATATATATTTATATATATATATATATATTTATATATATATATATATATATATATATATATATATATATATACAAATTATTATGTACGAGAATATTCGGGAGTAGTCCCACCTCTAATTCGTTATTTGACGGTTGGAATTTTACAGCGCTTGATATATCGCCAAAAACTTCCCGGTGCTTCGAGATGCAACCGTTACATGGCCATGCCGAGAGCATGTTCGTAACAATATGTATAGAAAACCTATGGAGTTTCAAATAGGAAAAAGATGATTTTTTGAAAATTCTGGAAATTTTTAAATCAATTTTGGATAATTTTAAAATTTTAATAACAATTTTATCATCATCAATGGTGCTACAGCCCTATGAAAGAGCCTCAACCTTCCCAAGTCTATTACGCCAGGCAGTCCTATCCATTGCCAACCGTTGCCAGTTTGCTGCGAATATCTTTCTACCATCCTCATCTACACCATCTTTTCATCTGAGTTTTGGCCTACCCCTTTTTCTGCTTCCCACGGGTTGTGACATAAGGATTCTTCTTATATCTGTGGTATACCTCGTAGTTGTATCTCCTCCTCCAAACATTATTTTCACAGATGCCACCAAATATTCCTCTCAGGATCCTTCGTTCAAATATAAACAAAAGGTCTTCGTCTGTCTTGGAGATGGTCCATGTCTCCGATCCATATGTCAACACTGGCTGTATAAGGGTTTTGTATATAGTTAATTTTGGTTTTTGGCTTAAGTTTCTACTTCTCATATGTCTACTCAGTCCAAAATAGCATCTGTTTGCCATTACTATCCTTCGCTTGATTTCTTCCGTTATGGCGTTCTCTTTGGTGATCAGGGAGCCTATGTGAATTTGTCAACCACTTCAAAGGTAGAGTTATCAACCGTGAATTGGGGACCGATGTTCATAGATTTTGAGGCATTTGAGAAGGTGGTATACATTTCTTCTAGCTTGCGTGTTGTGCGGGCAACTAGGTCCACATCATCTACATATGCCAAAATTTTCGATCATTTATTAAAAATATTTCCTTTGTTGTCTATTCGGGCATCTCTGATCGCATTTTCCAGTGCTATGTTGAAAAGGAGACACGCCAGCGCGTCTCCCTTTCGCAGCCCAACATGCGTTTCAAACGCCTGTGATTGTTCGCCCTGTATTTCAACTTTGCAAACTACATTACGCATTGTAGCCTTAACCAATCTTATCAGTTTATCGGGGATGTGGAATTCATTCATTGCTTCATACAATTTATTTCTTAGGACACTATCATAGGCAGATTTGAAGTCTACAAAAAGATGGTATGTATCGATATTGAATTCATTGGTTTTTTCCAGTATTTGCCTTAGCACAAAGATCTGATCTGTTGTTGATCGACCAGGCCTAAAGCCACTTTGATATTTCCCGAGAAGTTCCTCTGAATATGTACTTAGGCGACCATATATGATCCTCGAAAATATTTTGTATGCTGTATTAAGGAGGGTTATATAGGGAGGGTTAAGGTTAATAAAAATTTTATACCATTTTACAAAAAAAATTACTTCATTTTAAGTTTTAGTATTTTTAAATAGTATTATGCGTTCGAATTGATTTATTCGAACAATGTGCTTCAATCCAATGTGCTTCAAACAAATGCACATGATTATACTATAAAATTTACACCTCATTATGCACAGACTTGCAAAATTTTAAAAATTGCGTAAAGATTGTGGACTTATGTCAGAGTTGCATTATGTGGGATATAATATGTCTTCTTGGACATAATATACATGCGAGGTATTGTGTATACCCTGTGAGATATATATATATATATATATATATATATATATATATATATACACCATTTTGGATGTGATACATTTGAAATACAGAAGATACTGTTAAGCTCTAAGTGCAATTTGGACTTAATACTGTTCTGTACTATAAAATCATGGTCAACTTCGGTCGAAACTACGCATAAGGTACACCAGTGAATAGAACGCAAAATTTTATTCTTGATGAGCCAAAACTAGCGTAGGAAAAAAAATTTAAAATTTGGACCTAATACAGTTTTGTTCTTCTTCTTCTTCTTTGGGTGCCGTGTCCGTATTCAGACGTTGGCCGTCATCATGTTTACAATTTCCTGAAACCTTTCTCTGTCGGCTGCTGTGAGAGTTTTGTTCTGAGGTACCGATATGTAGAAAAATTCGCAGAACATTGAAGAACAAGTCAAGAAATGATACAATGGTAATTCTTTCTAAGACAATAGCTACACCTCCCTGTTAATTGTGTAAAAATTAAGTGTAAAAACTGGATAATAACTTGAATAGATAGTTCTAGAATTTAAGCTAGCAAAATGGGATTGCCCAGAAAAATGAAAGTCATTACAAGCCTTGGTGGATAGAGAAATAAGATGTAAGACAAGAACCAGGTATCTCGGAGTAGAAATATCCAGCTAAGGAATAAGAGAGAAAAAGAGTATAAGAAAACGAGAGCAGATACGCTAGAACCAAAAAGAATACGTAGAACGTCAGAAATGAGAGGCTAAGATAAGAAATAAGATTAATTTCTGGTCAAACATTAAAAAACAAATTACCAAATAACCAAATAGGAGATCTCTGCAAAATACAGTATATTGTACCAAGAGTAAGACAGAAAAGACGCATATGCAATGAATAGAGGGAGCAGCCCCAATGAAAACAGATTTAAGACCTACAGGTAACAAATGACTAATAAGACATATTTAAAGATCGCGGGATAGCTGACAACAACATTACAAATATAACTACAGATCGGAAATAAATCTAAGCTCTAATATAAGAAGAAAAAGAAAATATTATCGTTCCTACACTTGTGTCTCCGGTATCACTACATATTAAGTCCTAACCAGTGTGTTCTGTTACACAAGTTTGAGCTTTTGGATTCGTTTTGTATTAATATTGTGTATTACAAACCATCTTATGTCAAGCTGTGGTGTCCATATGATGAAGAAGATGCCCAATTCAAACTCTTTATCCCGAACACTGTCATCACTGTCTTCTGCTATTGAGAACTAATAAGACACACTGTACCACCTCACCCACAGACAACTAACTAATAAGTAACACGTAGTAGGTAGTAAATTCGTCTACCAAATGTATGTAGTGTATAAAATAAACAAGTTCCAACAGGCTCATTCTTGTCTTTTACGAGAAGCACGTGTGTATCACATGGCTCTATGAACACAAATGTTATTTGTGGCTACGAGATGCACATGTGCTTAAATGCACATGCAATGAATCATTCTGTCTCCGGCTTCTATACAACATGTAGCTTCTCCTTTTCAAAAATTTTAAAGTGTTTGTTTGTCTTTGTGTATTGTATTGTTATGTCCAAATTTACATTTATGACATTCTACTCATGTCGGATAGGCCACAACTGACGTAATGCCCCTGAAGATGATCTATTGCTCGAAAGTACTTGGGCAAGATTAAATTAATCACCTTGTTCGATAGTTGCCTTGTATACCGTCAAAGTTTAATTATTCGAACATTCAACCTTATATTGATTTAATATTTTGGCCTACTTAATTTTTTTTACTATGTATTGTGGCGTTTAACGTGTTAAGGAGATGGACTTAATTAATTGGGCTTTAAACGCACAAGTCGGAATCTTGTCTATACCGTACTCTTTTTAATCTTTTTCAAAAATTAAGCTTAATAATATACTGATTGTTAGAGAAATTTTAATAATGCATATGGCTCACCATACGCTGAGTATAAGTTTTCCAATGTCCTCAATTATCTGGTCTTTAAATTCCATTTTGGGTCTCTTCTTAGTCTGCCTATCACCAGTCTGCAATTGACAATTTTGGTGATAACTGCACTGAAACCTCAAGATACGTAAAGTATTTTACACTTTGTATACTTTTCGAATACGTATTCTCCAGTTAATCTCTGCCATATTAACATATTGATCAACGAGAAGTACGAGTATTATTACTACTGTGGTATAATCGTACGAGTACATTATAAGAATGTTATCGTAAAAATATAGAACCGTAAGTGCTCAGAGAATTATGAAAAAACTACCTCTAAAGGTGTATCATCATCCTCCATTGTAACACAAGACCTCAGAGGCCGTCGCATAAAATGTAATTTCTGTTTTCTCAAAACATTAAATTCATGGATCATATGCTTGCCAACTCTTTTTTTTTTGGCAAATTATGGCAACTCGAGCTTTCTGGGGAAATTTGACTCTCTCTCTTAGCTTATAAATTCTCTTATGGATTATCTTTAGGAACAGTTTTAGGAGACAACTCATAAGGCTTATCGTAGGTTAACCTTCGCATCTTCGCATTTCTTGGGTCCTAGTTTTTTGGGAAGTGCATCAAAGTCAGACTTCGGCCATACTGTTCGTATTTTTCCAAAGTTTTACATATTGTTTTGTATCTTTGTAATTATTTGTATCGATTCGATGTCTATTAGTTTGAGTAGTTCAACAGATACCACTGGTAATTCAGAAAAATCAAGAAGAGCCCAGAATGCCGAAGAAGAATAACTGGGTTGTGGTATTTGATAAACTAGTTTGACTTTACTACTTATAAACTAGCAGTTAAACCAACTAAATATAAAATTTAATTAAAAATTATTTTAAATGTGTGTAAAATATTTAATTCGTAGCTAAGAGCTTACGGCTTAAACAGCCATCCTCAGAGCTATACAAAATTGTAGCATAATATAGCTCTGAGGATGGCTTTCTAAGCCAAACGCGGTCGTATAGAAATGAAATATTTTACGCCTCAATTTTGTTACATGTAGCGTCTGTGAGAGTCCACGACTCAACTCCGTACAATAGTATAGGAAAGATATAACATCGTAGTAACCTAATTTTTATGGGTACTGATAAATCGTAGCATCTGAATAGCTTAGTCATTTTTTAAAATGCAGATTTTGCTTTCTCTATCCTAGATTTTATTTCTAGGGAATGGTCCCAATTTTCATTGACGTGCGTACCAAGATAGGTCACTATTTGTTGGTTTTCTTTTGGTTGACCATTCACACTGATTCTTTTAATTTTCTATTCCTTCTTAGACATTATCATACATTTTGTTTTTTTTTAACGTTCAGAGAAAGTCCATATCTCTAACTCACTTCTGTGATTCTATTCAGTAACTCCTGGAGGGCTTCATAACTGTCCGCGAATACCACCGCGTCATCCGTGTATCTGATGTTATTGATATATTCTCCGTTAATTCGAATTCCTTCAACATCTTCTACTGCTTCTTGAAAGATTTTCTTAGAGTATAATGCTAAACAGCAATGGGTGATAGTATACATCGCTGTCGGACCCCACGTTTGATTTTGATATCATCGGATTCTCCTGCCTCTGTTCAGATATACGATGTTTGATTCCAGTTGAATAAATTTCTGTAAGAAATGAATCCAAGTGTTGCTACGCCACTGGTAGCAATTAACTCACACTTCTTAAATTCTACCTAGGTAAATTCTCATGAAAGTCGAAAATCTATTCAAAATATATTTTTACCCACAGATTAACTTTCTCCGACCAATACCAAAAATTTCTCTGTTAGACAAGAATTCAAAAGGTTGGTTTTTACCTACTTCTGTAGGTAGACTATAAGTTACCCCCCGTCCCCTGCGAATCACTTGCAATAGTCAGGAATTGCAATCAGAATCTTAAATTTTTGTCAGTATAACTTTGTATCCCAGCTAAGCTTGTCGCTTCTTGTTTAAATTTTTTTTAACTTTTGCATATTAGTATTTAGTTTCGTATTTGATAAAATTCGACGCATTTCTTGTTTAGAGTTTATCTCTCGTATTTTAGTTATTGTTTCACAGCTTATAGTTAAAAGCTGAACGGACTATATTCATATAGAGAAAAACGTCCTTAGTGTTTGTATTGTTTCGCGGACCTGTGGATGGACAGTGATTGGCTATTTCAATAAAGAACTTGCGCTAAAACTTTGGCTAGATATTAACTTAGTTGTAGTAACATTCAATTATTAAATTACGTATTGTTTGAACTGCTTGTGTTCTTGTGGTCCTTCGATTTGAAAGTAATTACAAGACTTAGTATGCTCTAAATAGTAGCAATATTGCCATCCTAATTTGTTGAACAAATGTCCGTTTAATTATACCACCACTTAAGATTGCTAATAATTCTTAGATCACAGGTGTTTATTCCAATATTTGTTAATATCTCCATCAGCTTGTCGTGTTTTACTGTATATTCTTTATGGTAATCAATGAATGGGCTCAGAGGACTTCCCTGAAATAATAACATCAGAAATTAGAGCCACCCTAAAACAAATGAAAAATGGGAAAACACCAGGAGAAGATAAAATTACTTCAGAGATGCTAAAAATGGGAGGCACTGCATTAGAAGAGGCAATAAGAGCATTACTTAATAAATGCCTATTGGAAGGACAAATACCGAAGACATGGAAAAATGCGGAAGTCATTCTACTCCATAAAAAAGGGGACGCCGCAAATATAGAAAACTGCCGACCAATAAGCTTAGTGTCACACCTTTACAAACTACTAACCCGAATAATAACAAATAGATTGACAGCTAAACTAGATGCATACCAACCAGTGGAGCAAGCAGGCTTTCGTAAGGGTTTTAGCACTATCGATCACTTGCGAACAATTCGGACCATTATTGAAAAATCAATAGAGTACATAATACCACTACATCTGGCATTTGTCGATTATCACAAAGCATTCGACAGTATCGAGAAATGGGCTTTCTTAACAGCTTTGGACGATGCCAAAGTAGATTTAAGATATGCTGCCCTCCTTAAGAATATATACGATGATGCTACTTTTCACGTAAAAATAGATAATGATCTGGAAACTATGAAAATAGACCTTGGCAAAGGTGTGAGACAGGGCTACACCATCTCACCCAAGTTATTTACTTTGGCATTAGAAAATGTTTTCAAACAACTAAATTGGGCGTTTTGCAGACGACATAGTACTAATAAGCACAGATATCCATGAACTAAAATCAATGCTACAAGATTTAAATCACAAATCGAATCAAGTAGGATTAAAAATGAATCTCTTCAATATAAAAAAGGTAGAACAATATATATCTAGGACATGCAATTAAAAACGAAAAGGAAAATCAAGCCCTAGAAATTAAAAGAAGGACATAATTATCATGGGCTGCTTTTGGAAGTTGAGCTTCATTTTAAAAGACAGAAAAATCCCAATTCACTTAAAACGAAAAACCTATGACACTTATATACTACCAGTTGCAACTTATGGATTGGAAACTATGGCAATAACAAGAAAAATGGCAGAACAATTAACAGTAACTCAACGGGTCATGGAGAGGGCCATGTTAAATATAAGCCTTAGAGACAAAATTCCTAACACCGAAATACGTCGAAGAACTAAAGTAACCGACATCATAGGAAAAATAGCGACATTGAGATGGCAATGGGTAGCACATGTAGCAAGACAAGACACCAACAGATGGTCTCATAAACTGACATTCTTGAGACCTCGAGAAACAAAAAGAAGCGTGGGAAGACCTAAAAAGAGATGGATAGACGATATAACTGCTGTAGCTGGAAAGCAGTGGATCAGAATTGCAAAAGATAGGGAAGCGTGGAAGCAATTGGAGGAGGCCTATGTCCAACATTGGATAAATGAAGGCTGAAGAAGAAGAAGAATCAATGAATCATGCAAGTGGTGTAACAACAAAATATTGTGTCTCTACTACCAGATTATTGTGGAACTCAACGAACAGCCAAAGTGGAAAGATTCTTTCGCAGCGAAAAAGCTAGGAAAGAAACCCAGACATTGCAGAACAATATAACAGGCACGTGGGCGGTGTGGATCTGCAGATTCTTTATTGGAAGTATATCCAATCAATATAAAAAATGTATTGAACCTAGACCCAATATATATATATATATATATATATATATATATATATATATATATATATATATATATATATATATGTATATATATATATGTAAATGATGTTTCTAAGTCCAAGAACAATATTTTTAAAAAATAACTTTATTGACAAGGGACTACTTACTACAGTAAAATGCAAAATAAGAGTGACGCTATACAATGCAAAAGTAAATTAAGTAAGCTCGGTGACGCCGAGGTGTAGCGTGCTGACGCTGTCCTTTTATTATAGTTGAATTAGCAGTTTTGGTTTCTTAACTCCTCCGGGGCTAGATGAGAACTATGGGTGGCATAGTTCGAAGAAATGGAAAATTATCTGGTACCTTTTTTTTCTTGTTCTGTGGATTGTTTTGGTGATTCTTGATTTGTCCTTTTTCTGTATATTCGCCAAATGGTGTAGACAAGGAAAATAATTGCTAAGACATATAAAATTATGGTATAAAAACTGACATGTTGAAAATGAACAGGAACTGTGTCTAGATTGTCTATTTTGTTTTCTTGATCTGCTAAAGCACTTTGGACATTATTTAATTCATCTAATTTTATCGATTCTATTTTGATTGGTTTAAGGTTTGGATCACTGACCGGCGTTTTTAGTAATACTTCTAAAGTTGGCAGTTCCATTTTAACAAAATTTGGAGTTTTAGTTCAAATGTTTTTAAAACGTAATTGTCTATATATATTTCGCACGCACTATTGAGTTCGATCAAGTAACTACCGTTTAATGGAATATTGTCCGAATTCTTATCGCATTTTTGAATACTAATCACTTTGTTTCGCGTTATTACGATCCACTTATTGTTTTCTAGTTTTTGAATTTTTATATTATTAATTTCTATTGGCACTGATTGACATTGATTTACAAACTTTGAGTACTGTATGAGATGAACTTCGCAAGGGGCTGTTGGTGTTACTTCAATTGACTGGACATCGTGGCATAAATATTCTTCTTCTAAAAATTTTTGACATTGAACGTTGGCAAGTGCATATTGGTATCGATTGGAAAGTAGGAATTTGGATTTTGGAATAATTGTTCTAAAATGAGTTTGGTATCTGGTCGGAAAGGAATAAAGATGATAATAATCATAGTCATTGATCTCAACAATAGGCAATTCAAGTACAAAAATTATTTTATTTGCTTTACTATAACTTTTTATCTTAATTATTTTTTCGAACAACAAAATATTTTGCAAAGATAATTCAAAAGGGAGTTTGTTATTTTTAAGAAATTTACTGATGTTTAAAATTTCGAGAAATAGTTCATTTGGGTCGACTATTGAATTATGAAAGGTATTTAGTTTTGAAAAGCTGATAGCAACTTCGATTTTTTCTAATAGGTCATAAATAATTTGGAAACTAGTGTAAAATTGCGATACAAGTCTTTCTAGTGCAAAATAATGAAATGTCTCAACTTTTTCTATCTTTATATCTTTAATTAACTTTTGAACTTCTGTTATTCGTGAGCTTAAAATTAACTGGTTATGGGCTAAGATTTTTGTATTATTTTCAAAATTCTTTATTGAGGATCTTAATAAGGTGATTTGATTTTTAACTATAGTTTTAATATTATTTTGATTATTTGTAAGGGTTGATATAGCGTCGTCGTAACGTTTTGCATCGTTTTGGTCTAGGTTTCCGGTTATAAATTTGATTGCGGAGCCTACACCATCAAATAGAGATCTTTTTGATCTGGTATTCCAAAAGGGATTTAACTGTTTTAACTCAAGATAAATTTTATTTTCCAAAATTTGGATTAAATGATAGGAGTCTTGGAATTCTTTATTAAAGCTTAGAATTTGAGAAATATTTGAAAGGGTATTTATCATGGAATAATATTGATTTTGTAGAGTTAGAAAATTTGTAGTAATATTTGTTATGTCATAGATATGTATAAAAGTCCAAACATCTGTCTGAATTCGGGCTGTGCCTAAATGAAGGGGTAAAAGTCCGGGATTGTCGTTTAAGTTATGGAATTTGGATGTGTCTCGTCTTGCGTTGACGTTTGTTGTCCAGAGGGTGAACCTGCAACGGGAGGTTTCTTTAGTTCTTTGATATGTATAATTTCTGTCTGGTTAGTGTGTTTTTTATATTTAAGTCTTTGTCGTACAAGTTCTACTCGGTTTCTGTCAAGAATTTTTGTTATTTTGTAGGGACCTAAATATGGTTGATGTTTTTTGTTACGTTTTTGGGTATTAACTTTATAAACTACTTGTCCAATTTTGAACTCTGAATTTGTTTCTCCTTGATCGTTTTCTTTTATTAATTACTTTAGTTTTATTTTGTGTTAAATTTTCATGTACGTTTTGGTAAACGTGTTTTAATTTGTCTTTATGATTATTTATATATTCTGAATAGAAATTTTGAGAAAGAAATAGTTCGTTGGGGTTTCTAGAATCTGTATGTCCGAAAGTCAATTCAAATGGAGTAAATTTTGTGGAACTATGAATAGAATTATTGTAAGCTATAAGAGCATAGTCCATTAAGTCGTCTTCGTTAGGATATGTCTGTTTTAGAAGTCTTAAATGTTCAATTAGAGTAGAGTGTATTCGTTCAGCTATTGAATTTGATTCATGGTGGCCAGGAGTAGTAAAGTGAACTTTGATTTTGTGTATTGCTAATAAATCTTTTATTACTTCGTTATTAAATTCTCTACCTTTGTCTGCTACTATTAATTGGGGAATGCCGAAAGAAGTGAAGTATTTTATTAAGGATTTCGTGATGTGAATTGCGTTTTTACCTGGAATAGAGTAAGCTTGGGCAAATTTAGTAAATGCGTCTGTCATAGTCAAATATTTGTTACCGTCATACGTAAAAATATCTATATGAACAACTTGAAAAGGTTTGCTGGCGGTTTCTGTAAGCATTAGCGGGACATAGGGCGTGTGTCTACCGTATTTATTTTTCTGGCAAATAGAACATTCGTTAATGTAATTAGTAATAGATGTCTTCATGTTTTTCCAATAATAATTTTGACGTAATTTTTCGAAAGTTTCATTAATTCCTCTATGGTTAGTTTTTCCCTCGTGGTAATTTTTTAATAAAATGATTTGTTCTTCTTCGTTTGCTACTGTATTAATTAATCTAGTGCATTTAATTAGTTTCGGACCATTTTCAGAAAAATGTTTTAGGTAATATTTATTAAAATCATTATACAGGTTGTCTTTACTGAAATATAAATAAAATGTATTGTTGAGGTCTGTGTATGCCATAAGAAATTCAAAAATATGTTTTTCATTATCAGTTTCTGGAATTTTGACTTTAATTATTTTATGGTTTTGATAAGTTTCCTGCGTTATATCAGTTTTTGGGTAAACGTTTGGGTATACTAGAATTTGGTGTACTTTGTTGTTTACTATTTCATCTAAAATGGGTATTCCTTGATTCGTCGTTTCGTTCGCAGTTGAATGTTGTGTTGATTCATCTAAGGTCTCTTCTTGTATATCTGGAGGTATTCTTATATCGGAAATAATATTAATTTTTCTTGAATTGTTATCGTTACTCGTAAAAGGTTGTGCGTCTAATGGATTTTCTGCAAAATTTTGGAGTTATTTTAGAATATCTTCATCTACATCTCCAGGATTATTTATTATTGATTCGTCCTCTAAGGCGTTTATTGTAATACGAGATAGACAGTCTGCGTTTGTATTGTTCTTTCCTTTTTTATATATAATTTTATAGTCGTACTCTTCCAGTTTTAGACGCCATCGGATTAGTTTTGAGTTTGGCTCCTTTAGGCTGAAAAGCCAAGATAGTGGTTTGTGATCTGTGTAGATATAAAATTTCCTGCCGTAAAGGTATGGTCTGAAATGTTTACAGGCCCATACAATTGCTAACAGCTCTTTTTCTATGGTCGAGTAATTTGTCTCCGATTTATTTAGCGTTCTTGAGGCGTATGCGATGGGTCGATCATTTGGAACATTTCCTTGTGATAATACAGCTCCAATTGCAAAATTACTAGCGTCTGTCGTTAAAATAAATGGTTGGGAAAAATTTGGGTATTGTAAAATAGGGTCGTTTGTTAAGATTTGTTTACAAGTTTCAAAACAATCAATAAAATCTTTATCATGGTTTACTTTAGAACCTTTCTTCAAACATTTGGTCATCGGTTTAGTAATTTTTGCAAAATCTTTTATAAATCGTCTGTAGTAACCTAATAATCCTAAAAAGCTTTTTATTTCAGTTTGGGTTTTTGGAATGGGAAATCTTTTTATGGCAGATATTTTATCAGGGTTTGGTTTTACGCCTTGAGGGGTAATTACATGTCCTAAATACATAACTGTTTTTTGTAAAAATTCTGACTTGTCTAATTGTACTTTCAAGTTACTCTTTCTGAGTCTTTCGAAAACTATTTTTAATTTTTCAAGATGCTCTTGTAAAGATGTACTATAAATTAAAATATCGTCTAAATATACTATACACGTTTCGTCTGTTAATCCTCTTAAAACATTATCAATAACTCTCTGAAAAGTCGAGGGTGCATTTTTTAAACCAAAAGGCATTCTTTTGAATTGAAAGTGACCTTGTGGTGTACTAAAAGCTGTTTTTTCAACATCTTGTGGGTCGACTTCTATTTGGTGGAAGCCACTTGCAAGATCTAGTGTCGAAAAGTAATTTGCTCTCCCTAATTTATCTAAAATTTCTGTTATGTTTGGTAACGGGTATTTGTCATCTACGGTTCTCTCATTTAACTTTCTATAATCTATTACTAGACGCCATTTTCTTTTCCTGTAGCATCTTGTTTTTTCGGAACCACCCAAATGGGACTCGAAAACGGGGAATTGCTATCTTCTATTATACCTTCTGCTAACATCTTATATATTTGGGATTTAACCTCTTCTCGGTGAACTTCCGGGAAACGATATGATTTTGTATATATTGCAGAATCATCAGTAAGTTTAATTTTATGTTTAATACTATTAGTAAAACTTAAAGGTATTCCTTCGCAATAAAAAATATCTCTATATTGGAAACAAAGCTTTTTTAGTAATTCTTTTTCTTCTTTGTTGCAATGATTTATCCTTATATTTTTTAAATTCCTCTTTAACATGTTATCATCATTAATAGACGTTTCTTCGTCAGTTTCCATCTTTCTTATAAAATTAATATTTACAGTATCTAATGGTTCTATATCAAAGGGTTCAGTAATAGTTAACGTTGTCTTATATTCGCTTATATTCGTAATAGTGGTTATAGCAAAATTATTTTTTACATTAACTACTGCTTTAGGCATTTCGATTCCTTTACCGAAATTCTTATATTCTAATATACCTAATCCTACATTTAATTTTACCGGTATTTTGACTATTTGCTTAGTTCTAGGGGGAATAACTATTGTATGATTTAAAATTGACTTGGGATATAATATATCCTTTTTGCTGGGTTCAAAAATTATGGGTATCGTTACATAAGGCGTTTTCATTTGTCGCGTGTTAACATTAATTGAAGCTTTTAATTTTTGTAATAAATCTATACCAATTAATCCATCAAAATTTTCGCTAAATTTAAAAACATAAAACTTATTATATTGATTTACTTTAAAAATGTTAAAAGCTGGAATATTAATTATTTCATTGTGCATAGAAATTCCGTGAGCCGTCTGTATATTAAAATTTTCGTAAGAAATAAAATTTTTATAAAATTTATGCGCTAACTGTGGAGATATCAAACTTTTGGAAGACCCTGTATCTAATAAAAATCTAGCATTGAGTTCAGGAATAATAATATGTGGTAAATCTGCTATCGTTGTATTTAAATATATTAGGTCGGATTGTAGTTTTCTTGGGCCATGCAAAAATTTCTGTTTTCAACATTTTGTGTGGGATTGTGATATGATCTTTCTTTTGTTTCATTTGGATTGCGATAAGGACTGGATTGAGTTTCATTAAATGTTCTCGTAAGGAAGTTCATTAGCTCCTTGAGTTGGGTGTACGTAATCAGTGGGAATATTATTTTCAAAGGGTTTTCGAATTGTATTTGATCGTTATTAATTTGTTGATTAAATAATTGCGTGGAGGTAAAATGTGGTCTAGATCTTAAAGAAGTATTTCGTGAAGTTGTATCCATCGGTTCTGGCTGGTATTGATTTTGATTTTGGGATTGATTATTAACATTTCTTTGTTGAAAATTAGGATTATTATTATGGAAGTTCCTTGGTCGGAAATTAGAATTATTATTGTCGAAATTCCTTGGATTAAAGTTAGAATTATAATTATTGAAATTTCGGAATTGATTTTGATGTGGCTGAAAGGTATTGTTGGGATTAAAAATTATTATTTAGGTATTGCGGTCTGATGTTTTGATATTGGTAAGGTGGAAATCTCATATTAGGGCGATTTTGTTGTAAATTATTTCTAGGAATAAAAGTTCGATTAGAATTATTGTTTCTCGTAGGATTATGTCTCGATGAGGGTCTAAAAGAATTTTGTGAGTTTAAATTATTTCCGCGTTGTAACGAATATAGAAAATTCTCTTCTTCGATAACGAAGCTCATAGCTTTCTCTAAACTGTCTGGGTTTCTTAATCTTATATTTGTTTGTAACGATAAGGGTAAGCCTCTAATGTAAGTCTTTAAACATAAGTCATCGTAACTGTTTATTCTAATTAATTTCTCTTGTGCATTAATATTAAGCGTATTTAATTTTTGTGTTACTAAACTACGTGTTTCTTGGCATCGCATGCCAAAATTATAAGGGGTTTCATTTTTGAAAGGCCTTAACGTTATTAGGTCTTGAATAAGGCAATCGAGATCTCTCTGGTCTCCAAAACTAAGATTAAGGGCATCTTTTACGAGTTGCCATGTATTTAATTCTGTCCTAGAACCTATTAACATTTGAGCTCTTCCATTTAATTTACCTAATATAGCTCGAAGTAAAAATGTATTTAAGGTGCCGTCTGTTTGACTAGCAAAATTAGTTATTAAATTTTCACAATTTTCTATAAATATGGTTAAGGTATGTGGATTACCATCGTATGTTGGGATGGAATCTAAGTAAAGCTTTAATAATTGGTAGTTCGTTTGAGCCATTTCGTTAGTTGTATCACTATTTGTTTCTAAAATTGAATTTAATTCTGCTACAAGGCTACTTAAATCTAATTTGCTATCAGTTTCGCTCATTAAATATTTATTCAGATAATATATCAAATTGTAATAAAATATAAAATATGTTTCAATATAGAACGTTCAACTTCAATATAATAAGATATTGTCAAAAAATATAATAATATAATATAATAATAATATTCTTTTTCTTATTAAAAATATCTTGCAAAATCATAAAACATTTAAAAAAAATTGTTTGCTCTCGTTAGCTCTCTGACTATAAGTATTTTCAAATATGGAAATAATAAAATGGAAAATAAAATGGAAAAAATAGGAAACACTTACATTAAAATGTAGATTTTCAACATTGCTGCCTATAGGATTCGACGATTTTGTTCTTCTCCCAGGTCTCGTTGAAACTACTGCTTAAATCTACTGCCTCTAGGGTTCGACGATTTTTGTTCTTTCCCCAGGTCTTGGTGATACCTTGTCTAAAGTTGATCTTGGACACTTTCACAAAAAGTTCGTTTTTTCGGTGAATCGTTAAAACGAAAAACTACGCGAAACCGTTCGATTTTTGTAACGTTTAGCGTAATTCTCGAAAATCTGTACTGACTGCGCCAATGATGTTTCTAAGTCCAAGAACAATATTTTTAAAAAATAACTTTATTGACAAGGGACTACTTACTACAGTAAAATGCAAAATAAGAGTGACGCTATACAATGCAAAAGTAAATTAAGTAAGCTCGGTGACGCCGAGGTGTAGCGTGCTGACGCTGTCCTTTTATTATAGTTGAATTAGCAGTTTTGGTTTCTTAACTTGTATATATATATATATATATATATATATATATATATGTATATATATATATATATATATATGTATATATATATATATATATATATATATATATATGTATATATATATATATGTATATATATATATATATGTATATATATATATTATATATATATATATATATGTACAAACAGATCAGTTTTCACACTGGCGAAACTGGACTGTAAACAGGGAAAGATGTAAGGTGATAAACTGTAAAGGAAAATCAAGGTCCAGTGAGAGAAATGTAAGGTGCATTTTTGCTTTCGTTCTAAAAGTAGTAAATGTTTTAAGAAGTTGCACAATTTGGTTCTAGTAAAAGTTTTTATGCTCCCAAATGGGCACACATTTTTTTCAACAACCGGATCACTTTAATAAAAATTAAAACGGTGAATTCTACATGCATCGATTAAGAGTAATTTAATGTAATTTTTTTTATCAACAAATAAAATAAATTCACGCAATAAAGGGTTAAATATATTATACTATATAGTAGAGCATTTTTTTAAAAATAGCAAACCTCATTTGTACGCAAACTAAACGCTAATATATTGTACCCACCCAACATATAGAAGATATAAGCATATTCTTATGAAAAGGAATATGACTGTATGTATCACGATATTAAATTAAAAAATTTTATATTAACAGGTTAAAAAATTTTATCGCAAAGAAAAAAATAATGTACAAATTTTTGAATTATAACTCTTGCACTTTATTCTAATGCGTAATGCAGCATAGTCGCGTATTATTTTTGTAAGTGGTAAACTAGAAACTATATTCATTGTTAATTTGTTAAAAATAAAAATAATCCGGTACTGGTACTACCGAGTGCGGTGACATCACAAAATGGTCATCGTCCGCAGTAAGAGCCAGAACACCCATCAGAACGATAGTTTCTAGGGGTCCAACAACAGTATTCAAGCATCTTACATAAATAGGGTACTCAAGGGCACGAGGGGGGTGATACGCACCGCTGGTACGGGTCGATAACCGGGCAACCCCGTGGAAGGTACTCAATACAGTCAGTACCACCACGTTACCACTGAAATAGTCACAGGGTTGTCGGCTTTTTATAAGAAGTCACTGACTCCGGGTGAGGCTGCGGTGATGAGAAAGTCGTGTCGTTTTTACTAAAAGATAAAAAGACCATAAAACTATTGTTCGGTACCAAATATGTAACTACATTTTCTACTATGATATAAAAAGTATAATTTTTATTAATAATAAAATAGAAATAATATGTCCATTCAGAATATCACCCATAAAGACCAGTGATTATTGGAATGAATAAATAATTATTTCTCCTATATTAGCTCATATAACTCCCGTGTCCTTATGTTCCTGTTCCTGGAATGGGTTGTTTGTTCTGGTCCTGAAAACATAATTGATATCCTTTATTTTGAAGCCATGCCAATACACCGTGACATTTTTCACTAGATTGGTCTACATATATTATTTTATATAGTTATTAACGTCAAGCTAGTTATATGCAATATTGGCATATCAGCCTATCGCAAATATTTTTATATTAGAAATGTATACCGACTTACTGTTGGTCTGTTGCATTTCTTAATGTCCTTCTGATTTCTATAATGAACAACATTTAAAAAAAATGTTTTTTACAATTACAACGATTAAAAACTTACGCCTTGTAGGTTACAAATACCTCATGGAAGAGTGATTTTTAAAACAAAACACATTAAAAAGTATTAGAAGGCCAACGTTTCTGTTATAAAGGTAAAACCCCTTTAAATTGTAAAAAATAGAGACGTTGGTGTTTTGTGTCGACAATCACTCTTCCACGAGGTATTTGTAACCTATAAGGCCTAAGTTTTTAATCATTATAATTATAAAAAACAAATTTCTCTTGAAATATTGTTCCTCATAAGAAGCTTTGAAGATGACATGCCGAAAATACACAGGTAATTTAGAAAAACTTTACACACTTTCAAGTTTTTTGAGAACATACACCTGTTGTTCTTAATTAGATTAACCTAAACAGTAATAAGCACCCAACATGAAAGAAATTGCCTAGTTATTGCCACCTTTCACAATTAAAGAACTAAAGCAAGCCATTCACTCACTGAAAAATAGCAAGGCAGTTACCGTGGATAATATCTCTGCAAAAAAAAAATAAAAACTTGGGACCAGTTGCCAAGAACTCGACCTTGGAACTATTTAACAATTGACGGAACACCTATCTATAGGATCCCGAAACCCTGGAAGGAAGTTAAAGTAATAGCGCTTTGTTATGGAATACTATGCGTTTATTTCTTCTCCGGACTAACTCTTTGTTTTGGAATTAAACAGAATATATTGACATGTATAAATTTATTATATTAGAGGATGAAAATTACACTCTGTTTGTTATTTCTTAAAACTATGAATTTATAAGTTCTGTTATCTACAATTATTTAACGATGTTTCTGGATGGATTTGAGTACAAGAGATTGGACTCAAATATTAATATTAAAATAGCAAATACGGATAGCTTATCGAACAAAGAAATAAGAGAAATAAATTATTATTATTCCATAGATACGAAGTATTAGGCGAATAAACTAGCGAAACTTATTTATTCTAAATAGGAAAATATTTATGAAGAGTATTGATTCTGATTTCTAACAGCAAATAATTATTAGTGATTATACATGAGAACTTTTCATAATTGTAAATAACATATACCAGGTGACTAAAAACTATATAGAAATACATAGATACTTTAATTATCTTACATGTGAGTAGGTAGGTACATTACACCTCCTTTTGTAAGAATGAAAATAATTGTAAAATGAATTTTCATTTAAATGGTATAAAACATTTGTATACATTATTATTTTATTTTAACACATTTAAATAGTTTCTTTTAGTCTCGATAGTCTTTCACTTCGTCTTATCGGTGTAGTCTCTGTGAAACTAGTCTCTTCACACTTTTTGGATTCACTATAATTATTGTCTTTATTATGTTTACAATCTATACTTAAATCTGTCTCATGTACATGTTTTCGTTTACTTTGACATATATTTAGTGTTAAACAATTTGTAATTTGTTGACAACTATGTGACGGATTTCTACGAAATCGTCGGTAAAAATATTTAATTATCCTGTATAAAATATAAAGTAACATACATTTTATCAAAAATAAGATTGCATAAGTGAAATAAGAACTATTTTTTATTGTGTCTGAAAAATTAATATTTGTTTCTGAGGTCATTTTCTCTAAATTATCTAGTTTATGGCTTGCTAAATTTAATGCATCTCGATCGAGATTATTTAATTGTAAGGGAACAAGGTGTAATTTGGATTCATTATTTATCTTAATATCATCACAACAGACTTCTGGAAGGGATAAATCTGGAATGATAGACTGAAAATTACTTTCTTTTGGATTTGAGACAGATATCAAAATAGTTGATCCGGTGTAAGTTTTGCAATTATTCGAAGTAGAAAAAATACCTGTGTTTGAAAGAACAATAGATATTGGCGTACTAGTCTGACAGCTTAAAGTTAAATCTGTTGGTTTGGGTAAAACATATATCCAAGAATTTGGTTTGTTTAATTTATGCCAAATTTCATATTCTGTTTGAATTATACGAGTATCGCAACTAGATGGTATGTTTGTTATTGAAGTTAACAATTCAGTTTCACAAATTGGATTAGTGTGTGTAAATCGGAAAGTATCAGGATTTTTGCAAATAAGTTTTTCTTCATCTAATGAATAACAGTCTTCTAATGTATCAATAGTAACATAAATGTTTCTATTTTCTGAAAGAACAAGATATTTGACAGATGGAAGAATAAAGGTAAGTCTCTTTAATGTTGGATGAATTATAGGAAGAGATATTAGTTTAAAAAGAGAATAAGGAGTATTACTAACCAAAGGTATATTTTTTGTGAATTTGTTCACTATTTGTCAGCCATATTATTGCATACCTGAAACAAAAGCATGTTTCAATCTATTCATGTGAACTTTTATTGGTTTTTTATTTACTAAAATTGTGCAATTGACAGGAGAATTTATCTCTAGAATTTTATAAGGTCCATTATAATTTTGTGTAAGTTTTTTGGTTTGACCCTTCTTTGTTTGCTCATTTTGGAGATATACTAATTGTCCTTCTAAGAAAACGGTGTCATTAATCTTTTGGTCATAATATTTTTTACTGACTACTTTAGATTCTAATAGATTCGTTTTTGCTAACTCATGAGATTTTCTAAGCTTAAGTGTTAAATTATCTAAATAATCTTCATATGTATATTTGAGTTCTACTGGTCGTATTATACTGCTAGGTAGATTAGGTGTATATCCAAATATTAGTTCATATGGTGTGAATTTGGTTGAAGTATGATTAGTTGTATTATATGAAAACATAGCAAAATCTAGCCATTCGTCCCAATCGGATTGATCAGCTTTAATATAATGTTTAAGGTAGTCTGCTAAAGTAGCGTGACTCCTTTCTAATGCAGCATTTGATTCTGGATGATAAGCAGTACAATTTATATGTCTGATTTTAAAAAGCTTGGCGATTTGAGAAAATAATTTGGAAGTAAAATCTCGGCCTTGATCAGTAACTATTATATCGGGTTTTCCAAACTTGCAAATAAATCCACGAACCAGATTTTCAGCGATAGTCTTGGTTTCATGATTCGGAATTGCGTAAGCTTGAGAAAATTTTGTTAAGTCATCTTGTAATGTTAATATGAACTTATTACCTGACTCGGTTAAAGGTAAAGGACCTACTATATCTAAAAATATTTTTTCTAATGGATTTGAGCTTGTTGTTGTTATCTCCATGGGCTTTACGAATTTTTTTCTAACGAGTTTATTTTTCTGACAAGATTCACAGGTTTTTATAAAGTTTTTAATATCATTTTTCATATTATTCCATTTGAAATGTTTTTTTATACGATTGTATGTCCGATGAAAACCAGAGTGTCCAGCCGTAGGACTAGTGTGATTCTCTTGTAATATTGTAGTTATTTCCTCAGGTTCAGGATTTGTTAGTATATCATGATAAATGATAATAGATATATCAGTTTTTCTAAAAATAAATCTAATCATAGATCTAATTTTTCCCCAACTTAATTTATCGTAGCTAAAAGTTATTCTGGGTAGGCAAATTTTTAATATTTTATCGTTTAATAACCAGTCTCTTAATTTTATTAGGGAATTAAATATATCTTCATAAGAGGTATTGTCCCAATAATTATTTTTTATAAATATGTAATAAAAGTTTTTATTTTGATCAGAAATATATATAATGTCATTTAGTCTTGGATTTTTGGCTTTCAATTTTTCTATATGACTGAATTGTTTATTTATTTGTTTCTGAACGATCTCATTAAAATTTAAATCTACGGAAACAAACAATGCTAAATTTTGTGAAAATGATGTAATCTTTTCATTTGTTTCTTTTATATTATCATTTGTTATTAATATAGTTTTCGGATTTAGATAAGAACTGTGAATAAGTGTCATTATTTTCTTTACTCATTTTGTTTATTTGTAAGGTGATTGTTGCCGGGTTTTTGTTTTCTTCGCAAATATTTGTTTCAGATATGGTTAAAGGAGGACGACTTAAACAATCAGCATTTTGATTTAATTTACCTGGTTTATAAATAATTTCATAGCTATATTCTTCTAATGCTAATCTCCACCTAACGAGTCTTGATCCGGGATCTTTTACATTAAATAGCCATGTGAGTGGTTTATGATCCGTATAAATGAAAAATTTATTTCCGTACAAATATGGTCTAAAGTGTTTAACACTCCATACAATTGCAAGTAATTCTTTTTCTGTTGTGCTATAGTTTGATTCCGCTTTGTTCAAGGTACGACTAGCATAAGCAATAGGTAAATCATCTGGTACTTTACCTTGAGAAAGTATGGACCCTATTGCATAATTACTAGCATCCGTTGTTAAGACAAAGGGTTTGGTAAAATCTGGATACTGAAGTATTGGTTCTGAACAAAGTATTGATTTCAGGTTCTCAAATGACTGTTGTTGAATGCTTGTCCAATTAAATTCAACATTTTTCCTCAGCAGTTTTGTTAAAGGTTGTGTTAAAGCACTGAAATTTTTTATAAAGCGTCTATAATAACCAGTGAGACCCAAAAAGCTCTTAATATCTTTTTGTGTTCTGGGTATAGGAAAATCTGTAACAGCACATACCTTTTTTTCGTCCGGTTTGACACCAAATTCAGTTATTAAATGTCCTAAATACATTACTTCGCGACGAAAAAATTCGCACTTATCTGGTTGTATTTTTAAGTTGAATGTAGACAATTTTTCGAATACTTCTTTTAATCTTTTATTATGATTTTCTAATGTATCGGCATGAATGACTATATCGTCGAGATAGACAAAACATCTGTAATTTTGTATTCCTGAGAGGACAGTATTCATTAGCCTTTGAAAAATACTGGGAGCATTTTTTAATCCAAATGGCATTCGTGAATATTGATAATGTCCAGACGGAGTTGAGAAAGCAGTCTTTGGAGAATCCTCAGGATCCATTTTGATCTGGTGAAATCCTGATGTTAAATCTATTGTTGAAAAATATTTTGAATGACCCAATTGGTCTAATATATCGACTATATTCGGAAGTGGAAATGAATCTCCTATAGTAATATCATTTAGTCGTCGATAGTCTATAACAATTCGCCATTTCTTCTTTGCTGAAGCATCGGCCTTTTTTGGCACAACCCAAAGGGGCGAATTCCATGGCGAAGTTGATTCTTCGATAATACCTTGATCTAGCATACCTTTTATTTGAGTTTCGACTTCATGTTTGTGTACTTCAGGATACCTGTATGATTTAGTGCTAATAGGTACATTAGAATTTAAAGGAATTTTGCAAGTTATGGCATTTGTACTGGTAAGTTGATCTCCTTCCAGATAAAAGATATGATTGTACTCCTTGCAAATAGAAATTAAAGATGATTTTTCTTCACTATTTAAATGATCTGTTCTCAAGGCATTTTTTAATTTAGCAATTCTGTTAGAATTCGTATTATCTTTATAAGAAGACATTTTTCGTATATTTGCATTGTTTTGTAAATTTGGAATTTTTTCTATTGCTACTTGAATATCGTTTAATTCAACATCCGTTTCAGTAGTGTTTACGATTGAGGTTAAAAAGAAATCATTTTTTACTTTAACAACACTAGGACATAAAAATACACCTTTAAAGATTTCGCGTTCGGGACATAATCCTTCGCTTAATTCATTATTTATTACTTTAATTTGAACAATTGTTTCAGTTCTTGCGGATAGAATAGTTTTATTACTTCTTGAGTTAGAATTAGAGTTTTGATTTAGTATAAGATCGTCTGAACAGGATTTTTCTTCTGAACAAGATTTTGATTTATGATTTCGTGAAGAGTTACAAGTTTTATTTGTGCATATCTCAGTGGATTTTACACATTTTGGACTTGAATTTTCTTTGGATTTAGAGTTAGATTTAGATTGAATTGGATTGGATAGTAGTTCTTCACTACTTAAGGTTATTTGGATATCATTGGTTTCTAAATAAGAATGATCCTCTATGGATTTAGCATCATAAGGAAATATTTCATCGATATTAGAACTTGTCTCGATATTTTGATCTCTCAGAAATTCGTCATTGTCATTGTTTAATGGAAATTTTATATATTCAATTGGAATAGAACAATTTTTAAAGTTTAATTTATTTTCTTTATAATCAATTTGGCATTTATTTATTTCAAAAAAATCGCTACCTAATATACCGTCGAAATGAAGAGGAAAATCGTCTTCTACGACATAGAAAACATGAGTTTGGACAAAATCTTTTATCTTGAAATTTACGTTACAACTACATATAGTTTTATTTGGATTTAAGACATTTTTATCAATGCCTCGTAGAGTAATAGACTTAGAATAAATTTTTGGAATGTTTAGTATTTTTGAATATTTAATTAAAGAAATATCTGCGCCTGTATCGATTAGAAACTTGCAAGAGGATGGATTAGAATTATTTACTAAGGGTAAATCTACATAGGAAGTGACTGAGAAGTTGATGGTTGTGATACGGCCTGAACTGAACGAACTCCTCGAGAATCGACCGTTGGTTGTCGAGGATTCTGGAAGTTTAAAGAATTTGTTGGATTTTTGTTTTTATTGTTAAATTCGCGTTTTCTACATTCTTCTATAACGTGACCTGGTTTTTTGCAGTATCTGCAAAAACGTTGGGAAGTGTTGGTATTTTCTTTTCTTAAGTTTGGAGGAAAATCAGAATTGGAATTTGAATTTGAAGGTTTATAATTTTGATTTTGAGAATTTGACCTTTGAAGATTTGAATTAGGATATTTTGGGTTTTGAAAACTAGAATTTTGAAGATATCTAACATTTCTATCTGAATTGTTTTTATATCGACAGTTATTTGAGGAATGGTTATTTCGTTTGCAAATATTACAGAATGGTCTGAAAATTTCTTGTCTTGATAACTGTTCTTGTTCTTCGGCAATTGCTATAGCAACAGCTCTTTCTAAGGAATCTGGATTTCGGGCTTTGATTAAAATAGAGAGGTCTTTGTTTAATCCTCTAATAAAGACATTTAGTGCTTGAGTTTTTAAGAGTTTAGTACATGCATTTCTTGCATCTGGAGATAAGTCTGGATCAAGTGTATTTATTAATTTTATATAGCAATTTTCAACTTTATTTGCAAATGACATTACATTTTCACTGGGCATCTGACGTAAGGAATGTAATTCCAATTGCCACTGACCTTCAGTTCGGCGTTCAGAATAAGCATCTAATAAGAAGTCTTTTAAATCTTTCCATTCGTCAAATGTTCTGTTTCTAGTTATGGCCCTAGCTTTATCGGTTAATTTAGTTTCTATAATGGCTAATAAGATGGGTTTGGATTGCGGATTTACTAAATTGTATGCTTTATCACAATTGTCTATGAATTCGTATAATTTTGATTTTGTACCATCAAATCTAATGAGAAGTTTTTCAGCTATTTCGATTGATACTGACATTTTATTTGAATTAGAAGTAGAAGAATTTGAAAGAGAATTTGAGTCGGGAGAAGGTATTTGTTCGTCAAATAAGTTACTTATATCAGGATATAAAGTAGACATACGTTTACAAGATTTTTAAAATATGAGACAGAATTTAAGATAGAATGTACTTACAAGTAGAATATTGTTGTTGGTCGCATAGTCTATTATTCCACGGGTTCACCTCTACTTCCGATGGAACTACAATTGGGTTATGACTGGAACTGGATTTCGAACTGGATGTACTGGACCCCAATGTAATTAGTTGTAGTGGCGATTTTTCCACACTGACAGTTTTTTTTGAATGATTCCTCGAAGGAAACAAGTCAATTCAAAAATTCCTCCAAAGACTGCTTTCTCAACTCCGTCTGGACATTATCAATATTCACGAATGCCATTTGGATTAAAAAATGCTCCCAGTATTTTTCAAAGGCTAATGAATACTGTCCTCTCAGGAATACAAAATTACAGATGTTTTGTCTATCTCGACGATATAGTCATTCATGCCGATACATTAGAAAATCATAATAAAAGATTAAAAGAAGTATTCGAAAAATTGTCTACATTCAACTTAAAAATACAACCAGATAAGTGCCATTCACTCACTGAAAAATAGCAAGGCAGTTACCGTGGATAATATCTCTGCAAAAAAAAAATAAAAACTTGGGACCAGTTGCCAAGAACTCGACCTTGGAACTATTTAACAATTGACGGAACACCTATCTATAGGATCCCGAAACCCTGGAAGGAAGTTAAAGTAATAGCGCTTTTAAAGCCGGATGAGAACCTAGATATCCTTTAATACGTTTATCTATTATATTTTATATCATTACTATAATATATCATTATTTTGTTAAACAAATAATGGACGACAAAATTATTCCTTCCTACAAAGAACTTTTAAGACGAAAAATTGTGATTGCTGACATAAATGTTGAAAAAGTACTTCAATTCGCATATATGACGTAGAAACTAATAGGTATAAGTTTCTAGTATATGCGATTTTTGTTTTACAAAAATAAAAAAAAAATTACGAACATGTTCTTTAGACACACAACATAGTTCTGATTCAATTGATATACAAGTGATCTGAGTCAACTCTTCACAACCTTCCCATACATTCGTCGTATATCCCGTTAAAGCTATTCCTCGGTAATTTTCACAAAATTGTTCTTGTCCTTCTTTTTATGTATAGTGATGAGATGTAATTATTGCCATTGTTTTCAAAATTTCTACAAAATTTATTATAATTGATTATCACTACAGCTGTCTTAGCAGACTGCCTTTCTCAAGCGATCTATTTTTAGTATGCCTTTACACTTAATAGTCTTTAACTGGATATGTTGAGGAGGAGAGTCTCAAGTTGCCCAAAAACTACAATCGGTCAAACTGGTAGAACTTTTAACAAGACGTAGCTATAGCAGAACACAAAAGGGCGTTCAATAATAGACAAACAGAATCTATTCACTTTATTTTCTAGACCTTAATCATTCTTTTAATAACCAATTTCAAATTCTTTACATTTTCTCAATTTGTTTTTTAACAATTTCCAGTTCTGTACTTCTGGTTTCTCTTAGATAAGTATTTGTTTGTTGGCAGTTTCTATCCCAAGAGTCGTTGTTTTTCTTAGAAATTTTTCTTTGCACGTCTGTTTGTTTTCCTCTGAATGTTATTTTGTCTTGTATTAATTCGGAACTTTAATATTATTGGTATAATTGTCTTTTACATTTGACATCTTTCTCTATTTCACTATCTCACCGGTATGATTGATTTATTTTTGATTTTACCTGGTATCCCAGTGCTTCAAATACTGTATCATGTAAATAGTTTTTTAGATATTCATATAATTATTCAATATTTTTGGATGCTGGAATTTGTGGTTTTTCATCCACTCTAAACTTAACCACAAAAGTTTTGCAGCACCAAACATTATGCTCATTTTGATTGACGGATTAACGGATTCTACTATTTGCTTTTATTGTCTCAGACTTTTTTTGTTATTTACACTATTGGGCAAAGGCTTACTTAAACTTCTCTTTTGGGGTTATACCGGGTGGAATAAAAAAATGTTTTTCTTACGTTAAGTTTGAGATAACCCATAGGGAGGACAAGGTACAAGGGTAAGTTTACATTGAAACCGGTTTGTAGTCTCATATTTTGTCAACATTTTGTTTTTAATTTCCCCTGCTATCTTTAAAAACAAAGATAATGGACGGTTTTATTTTTGAACATGTGTTATAACTTAAACAAAACTTAATTACCAATAAAAAAAAAAATAACAACTGTTAACAAAACTCTAAAAACAGAAAGAAACAAACTGTAAACTAATATTGCGAATTTCCCCCTCTACTTCTGGTAAGAGTTCTAGAGTTATTTGTCAACTAGGTGACTGATATGCACAGGCAACATAAAGGCGGGTTGACACGATCCAAGAATGCTTGGATTCCAACTTGGACCAAGTGGACTTATACAAGTGTACTTGTACCAAGTTGGTTGCCACGATTAAATGACTCGGGTCAAATAACCATTGTAAAGATAGTGGAAGTGATTGTGGAAGGTGTTCTAGTGGCTTCTAATATGTTCATACATGAGCTTAAAATCCAGAAAAATGGATAAAAATGAAAAAATGTCGCACTTCTAGCATCCTTATTTTTTTATTTCTTTATCCGTACATTCCATAATGCTTGCTCAGCTTAGTATACCTCTATGAATCTAACACTCTCCCTTTCAGATCATTTTCTTTTTGTGTTTCCTTCTCGTTTTCGATTTTTCGACACCTACACCATTTTAATTTTACAATACCACACTACTAGGATCCAAGGAAGTTGCCAGCGTCCTACTTAACTTAGATAAAATCTGTTGATATAAGTGTACTTGGATGAACAGCTGACACGATCAAAGGAGCTTCTGAATGTTGCGCGCCCAACGTCCAAGCAGACTTTAATCAAGTTTACTTGGATCGTGTCAACCCGCCTTAAGAGAGACGAGATTGTAGGCTCTATGCAACTATTTTTGTTGTAAAAATATACTTTTAAATAGTAAAGACATTCATTACGCATCATTAACAAGATAAAAAATGGAAAAAAATTTTTCTTTGTCAGAAAAAGGGTGATAAATATAGCTCCCAGTGTGCATTTTGACAAACAACTAATACTTACTGGGCAATAGTATATATAGCGACCGGTGAAAACAATTACAAAAATTTGTAAAAAAATACTTTTGAAAATATAAAAAAAAAAGTAAATACAGAAATATTTTAAATTTATTATCTAAGAACTTTCTATTTACTATGGTAGGGTGTAAAGCAGTTTTTGCATAGAGCCACGTTACAAACTTGAATTGTTGTGCATTTGTTTCTTTTCAGATAAAGCGCAAAGGGCACAGCGCCTATAAGTTCCTAAGGAAGGTAAGTGCGAACCAACATTCAAAGTTGAGTTTAATGGAGTTCCAGACTTTTCTCTGAAAGTAAAAGTACCAATCAAATTTATCAGCTAGTTCACTGCAGAACTGTAACGCAGTCATAGGTTTAGCACTTAGGTTTTTTTTTTTCAGAGTCTCCTTATATAAAATATAGCTGTTTTTACTATTGCTGCGTCTAAAAGGTAGTAAAATATTTTTACACACCAACGTCTTGATATCAATACAATGAAGTAGTTAGCATGATATTGATCGAATATATCTACTTCATCCATGTATTTGTTATAATCGGCTATTGCCTAAGGATATGGTACTTTCCACTTATACACAGATATTTTCTCAGAAATAACTAAATCTGACTGATTTTGGGAAAGCTCTTCATCAACACATAATATTTGTTTTGGAAAATATTTTTTCCATAAGCCAAAGTTTTCTTGTCCAACAGTTTCTGCATCAGCAGTAAATTGGTGACAAAATTATCAAAATATAAGCAATAACCACGATTTTGATATTTCGTCGGAAGTTCTAAAACAACACGTTCTCTTAATATATCGTACGTTGATTCAGTGGCTTTTCCTTGATATATTTGAAAATTTAGAAGGTATCTCGTTTTAGCACATGCCATTGCTCAAATTTAAAAGCCTCTTTTTATTGTTTTCATTGAGATGTACTATTTTAGTGATGACCTTAAAAGCAGACATGCTTTCGTCCATAGATAGGTGTCTTTATGACGTAAAAGCTTTTTGAAAAGTCTCTGAAAGATGCTTAATTGACTAAGTTTGAAGAGCCTATCAAACTCTTTAGTTTTTGGTTGGGACATATTTTCAGTATTGTGTAGATACACAAATATCAAGATTTTCAGGAACCTTTTTAATGTAAATACTTTAGTCACACGAATAACATGAAAGTTTTCATGTCTTGACCAGTATGATCTTATTGTTGGAAGGCTATGAAACCACATGACTATAAGTATTTCCAAGAACGTATCGAGTTCTTCCATATACTTAAAAGTTGCGAATTCTATCGGGTAGCATAAAAGTTCAATTTTTTAAAAATTGTTTGACACTCTCACCGAAGAAAACTCTGAAGAAGTCGATTAGCTTACTCGAATTATTGTCAACATTGACGCTTGAAAACTCAGTAAAATCAAATAATTTAAAAATTAGATTGGGGACGTTTCTCTTGGACCACACAAAAGATTGATTTGAAGGAGCAAAAGCTTGTTTCTCTTTCTCGACTTTATCGGCAGGAGAAGGAATTGGTTGTTTGAGGTTATGTTAACAGTTGTTCATCCTCGTCTTCTTTATAAGAAAAATGTTTTTAGGAAATAACCTAGCCAACTTATGTTTGAATCCAAATCCATCATCTGAATCAAAGTCAGAATCTTAATCCGAATCATCAAAATCTTCGTTTCGGAACGTGTCGAGTTCTTTTGACGTTTCAAAACTCAGTAAAATCAAATTATAGATTGGGGACGTTTCTCTTGAACCACACAAAAGATTGATTTGAAGGAGCAAAAGCTTGTTCCTCTTTCTCGTCTTTATCGGCAGGAGAAGGAATTGGTTGCTTGAGGTTATGTTAACAGTTGTTCATCCTCGTCTTCTTCATAAGAAAAAATGTTTTTAGGAAATAACCTAGCCAATTTATGTTTGAATCCAAATCCATCATCTGGATCAAAGTCAGAATCTTAATACGAATCATCAAAATCTTCGTTTCGGAACGTGTCGAGTTCTTTTGACGTTTGAAAACTCAGTAAAATCAAATGATTTAAAAATTAGATTGGGGACGTTTCTCTTGCACTACACAAAAGATTGATTTGAAGGAGCAGAAGCTTGTTCCTCTTTCTCGTCTTTATCGGCAGGAGAAGGAACTGGTTGCTTGAGGTTATGTTAACAGTTGTTCATCCTCGTCTTCTTCATAAGAAAAAATGTTTTTAGGAAATAACCTAGCCAACTTATGTTTGAATCCAAATCCATCATCTGGATCAAAGTCAGAATCTTAATCCGAATCATCAAAATCTTCGTTTCGGAAGGTGTCGAGTTCTTTTGACGTTTGAAAACTCAGTAAAATCAAATGATTTAAAAATTAGATTGGGGACGTTTCTCTTGGACTACACAAAAGATTGATTTGAAGGAGCAGAAGCTTGTTCCTCTTTCTCGTCTTTATCGGCAGGAGAAGGAACTGGTTGCTTGAGGTTATGTTAACAGTTGTTCATGCTCGTCTTCTTCATAAGAAAAAATGTTTTTAGGAAATAACCTAGCCAACTTATGTTTGCATCCAAATCCATCATCTGGATAAAAGTCAGAATTTTGATCCGAATCATCAAAATCTTCGTTTCGGCTAGAATTATTTGTCTTTTTTGTAAGAGTACATTTGCGCACCCTTTTCAAGTGCTGTTCTGAAGTACTGGAACATGTCGGCTCGCTGTCGATACTAGTACTCAAGGATTGTGCGGAGTTATGAAAATTGAGCTTGTCTTAGGGAAATTGTCCTTCGGAATAGCATCCTTCGGAAAGACAATACTCTTCATTACTTAGATGGTTCGCTATATACTGGAGTTCAGCTTCTGTAAGCGGTTTGTTTTGAGACTTCTAAAAGAACATAAATGATGTACTGGAAAAATTATAACCTTGTCTAGAAAATAAATACTAAACTTTACTTTTTTGTATCCGTACTACGATCTCGAGATTTTTTTGATTTAGTGTGTGAAAAAATAACCTTTTATTTGGTATAATCCTCAAAATAATTAAAAATATTTTCGTAATGCTAATGTCAAACAACAATATTTTTATACAAACTTGTTGCCACAATATTGCTTAACAACTGGCATAAGTTTTAAAACTTAAAAATAGAAATGTTTTGTATGCCAGGATAAATAAAAACAATGAATTTTAGGGTTAGAATTCTTGTAAAACATATGTATTCCTGTTATAACTATTCCAGTACTTTTATAGAATTATCTGCTAGTTAAAAATAATGAAAAAAGTACAATTGACACTCACCTTCAATTTTTGTCCAAGTATTTTATTCCAAATGGCACGTGTGGAAAAACAAAAATATAATTGAACGATTTTTTACATAGACTGTTGCAGAAAGGCACGCTGGTAGCTTATCATAACATTTTGTGAAGAGCTTGTGGTTGCCACGCCGCATACATGTTTTTGGTATTCATACCTACCACCAAGAACTAAGTGTATCGAATGTGCCTATAAGGATTTAATATATAATTACCAGAGAGCGTAAAAGGGTTAAAGCAATTATTTGAATACATTGTTCCTTTCGCACCTTATATAGGAAATAATTTCATCGTTACATATGATAAGGCAAGGCATCACGTACCGCATGTCCTTACTGAACATTTAAGTGAGGTAAATATTTAGGCATTGACTTGGCCCCCTCACAGTCCCGACACGAATCCTATTGAACACTTATGGAATATTGTTGGTAGACAATTAAAACTTCGTCATCTAAAACTCCATAAAACAAAATCAAAAAGAACGCTTAATATCCAGCATGCCTAGGCGACGTGAAGCCGTTATTAGAAGTAGAGGGGTAGATACGTGACATTAGTTTACGTTGTTTTTTCTGTATTTAAACTTTTGTTTATTTTTTATTTTTTATTGTTAATTTAGCACTGTTTTAGATAAAATGCATGTTAAAGAATACAATTGTCTATTTTCTGTGTTTTTAAAAATATTGGGGAAATTAAAATCAAAATGTTCACAAAATATGAGACTGCAACACGGTGTCAATGTAAACTCACCCTTATACCCTGTCCTCCCTACAGGGTGTCAAACTAAACAAAAGAAAAACATTCTGTTTCTTTCACCCGGTATAGGTAAGCCAAAAGAGAAGTTTGGGTAAACCTTTACTCAACCATATAAAAATACCAATGAAAAAGTCTAAAACAATAAAAATATTCGCAGAATCGGTTAATCTGTTCACAAAGAAATGAATTATTAAAATGAGCATAGTTTTTGGTAGTGCCAATTTTTTTGACTTTTGATTTTTCTTTCTTGTTTATGTCTATATGTGTTTTCCACTCTTGTTTCAGATTGGGAAGTGTACGTTTTAAGCATTTCAGCATAAATTCCCTCAGATTTAGCAGATATGTCGTTCTTTAGGACCATACTAGCCTTCTTTACGTTGTTTCGACGTTTACCCTAATTCCAACTCCTTGAATATGTACTGGTTTTGTTGGGATGACCTTTATGTGCGTCTATTCCTGTTTTGTGCAGATAAAATAAAATATTTCTGTATTTTTCTTCCCTCTTATGTATGTTTTAATTTTTTGATATTAGTGATCCCATGTTTTATTCTTCTCTTATTTGATCATTTTTCGTAATTTTCTATTGATTTCTTTGTAAACTTGGTGGTCTCCATTCCTTTTTGTATGTAGCTATTGTAACGGATATAATTTGCCTACCACATTGGGTATCACATAGGGGGTTAAAAGTAGCGACAGCAATTACTGCGCTGGAGATAGAGTAAGCAAACAAATCGAAACGTTTGCGAAAAACCACTCTTGCTTTCGCTGGAGAGCTGGGTCGTAAGAAAGTAAATAAAGGAGGGACTGGAAAGGGTAACTACAGAGAAAAAAATCAATAAATACTTACATAGATTTCCTTGGCAACACACAAGAAAGTTCCTAAACTATTTAAAAAGTACGCCGTTTAAAAGAATTCTCTTGCTGGATAAAATGAAAGGCTTTCCTTTCCTAAAAAATATTAAAGGATGAAAATCTTTTTAAAGGAAATAATTCTACAACTCCTGGTTTGGAGAGAAACATTACATATTTATTATTACTACACATCATCAGTTATTGTAAATAATATTAACAAAATTTAAAAACAAAACTTACAATTACGCTATATGTAACGATTTACAATAAGCTCCAGACGTTGGGCACTTATCGGGATTGAAATTATTAATGAAATGAAAATATTAAGATTTTTCAATGGAGCTTACAATGAGGTTAAACTTTAAACAAAACAATTTAAATTTATGGTTATGTACCAATTGTCAAAAAAAGGATAATACTGACTGTCATATGATGAAATAAAATTAAACCTTCTTGAAATATTGATTAAATTTTAACATTAATTGCATTTAAAAGAAGACTAATATGACAATTAGCTAATCCATAAAACTTATAATTTTATTTATTTATAATCGTTGTTAGTTTGTCATAAAAGCCAAATTTTTTTTATTAATGAAGAATGTCTATTTTTATTTAGAAAGATTTTAACAAAAAGTACCTTATATCACTCTGGCTGGTATTTCCTTTCAAAAGTTTTGGGGTTGGAAATGGATCAAAAACACTGTTTCACACTGTAAATGGTCTGGGACGACCATGGAACATAACAAAAAGTCCTGGGAAGGTAGGATACTGATTCGGGCTTCGGATTATGATGGATGACAATAAACCCCACTTTTCGATATTCCACGATATGCATTTTAAACATGAATTTTAAATAAATGTATGGTTTGGAAGCATAAGAATTATCATGTAATTTGAATGGTGAGATTTATTTACATTTTTTATAAAATGATTTGATTGATTTATTTACAAAGTTGTCAATAAACTTAAGGCGAAATAGGTATGTGGTTTATGCAAGATGATACACCACCACATTATAGAGAGAGGGCAGTGAGAACATACTTTGACTTTAATACAAAACGTAAAATGTTTGATGTAAAATCCAATTATTGTTATTTTGTCAATTCCTACTATTAACTATCCTGGTGATATATTTATTTTATTTTATATTTTGTTAACTATTAACTTTATTTAAGGCATTTTATACCAAAATTCAGAAATATTGATGTTTTTGTATAATTTTCTTTCGTTGCCTGGAGTATGACTATAATTTCTGAATTATGTAGTTGATTTGTAAAATGCGATTATCTCGAAAACTGTTGAGTTTTAAAGTTATTAACAAGTATACTTTTTTTTTTGTTAAAATAATGTATCTTTAATATTTTTTATCATAAACACCGGTAACTTAAAGAGGAAAAAAGTTAAGTGCAAATGTATGCCACATATATGTGGCGCCCTCTATAAGCTAAGTAAATTGTGCATCAAATTATAATTTCTGATTTTCAATAGTACCCAGTTATGAATTTTGATACATAAATGTTCACAAACATGAAAGTTATAGCAAAAATTAAAATTTTAAATTTCCACTTTAACACCCTGTATCTGTCTTAATATCAACATTTTATTTAAGCAATTTGGCTAAATCGTAATAATATTTTAAATTGTAGAATTTACGGTTTCCTTTTGTAACTGCTTAAGGACCTCCCTGTATATACCCAGTCGCCGTTAGTACAGCTTTTTAGTACTATCGTGTCTAAAACTTTTAAAGTTGTACTTTGATGTTTCCAGTACTTACACATTCTCTTGTCTTTCTTACATTTTTTCTAGTGTTAAAATAAGATTTTGCATTTCAGTTTCTTTCACTTTACATCTTCTTTACTTTTTATATAATGTTGATTATGAGTTATGAAATAATGTACCCTTATTTATTCGTATTAGTTTAAGGATCTATAATAGTTGTTCGATTACTTGTTTTACATAGGGTATCCCCATTTTCTTTTTGTTATTAAATATATTATCAATTAATTTATATCATCATTTTTAAATAACATTTATCTAAAATATAAATCTAACGATGATCTTTTTGGTTGGCAACCCTGTGGAGTTCTGAGATTTTTCAAGCGTTACTTTTTATAACAAGTATCATCCCCCTTGCAGTGAAATGCTCTGTCTGCTTCAAACAAAGAACTCGACCATCGTTCATACCAATTACCTTTCGAACTTTTGTTGGCACGAAAAAAAGACTATTTAGAATTACCCCTCGATTAGTTTATCGGTGTAATAGGTGTATTTTATTACGCTTTGGTAATTTATTATTTATTATATTATAGAGATAAATTTATAATAGTATATGTATTCAAAATGAGTTAATTATCCTTATTTTTATTCTTTATCAATTCATTAAGTCTATTTTGATCTGCCTATGTATATGTCATTTGTAAATTTGGCTAAACTCAAATTGGCTTTAGCGAAATATGATTAATTTCATTAATATGAATGAACAGAAAATTTTATTAAAAAATATCTTATTTAAACTGACTGCATTAGATGTGATAATATTAATAAAAGAAATAACCAGCCCAGCAGAATGATAAGAATAATTAAGAACATTAAAGCAAAATAAAAGAAACAAAAATTAAAGGCGGAAATGAACAACATCAAAGTTACTTATAAATCGAAAACATACAACATACGATAAGGACATCGCCTAAGCCCGCTACTTTGTAATTTATGGACAATGGAATAATGGACAAAATCGTAGACGTAGAAGTAAGTAAAAATGCAGGATGCAACTATGAACTAGACAGAAAACACATAATTTTTTTTTACAGACAGACAATACTCATCTCAGATAACGAACATTTAAGACCAAATCTCTAATGATGGCAAAAGATACCAAATTAGTAATTAACCACGAAATAATTAAACGAATCTCAAGATCTCGAAGTAGAAATATTCAGCCACGGAAACTTCAAATACAGTGTAACGAAACACCTAAATAAGACGGTTTGTGCATCAGGATATCTGAAGGATTCCCTTTAGAGGAATAAGGATATGAGTTTAGATGGGAAAGTAGAGAACGAGAGAATTCCACTTAGTGGGCAAATTCGCACAATAAAGTAAAAGTAAACTCTCACATATTATGATAACCTGTGCAGACCCATCTCTACTAAGTATCGTGTGGCTTGAGATGTTGCGAACAAAATTTAGTATATTATGAACTTGCAAAGAGTAAGGAGTACTTTCATAGATAAATATACATAGTTTTGCATAATTTACATATAATTTCCATTGATGCATCTTAAACAAACATTTATGTATTTAATCCGTAAAATAGTTTCGAAACACAATTCAGATTTCTGCTTTAATCTGCGCTTTCTAAAAATTGCAAAGCAAAACAGACGTTGATGAAGGTGTTACAAGAGACATGGGCAATCTAAAATTTGCATTCCGCGACATGTCTTTTTAACTAAGCAGAAATCCTTAGCGAATTGGTTTCTTGTACTCGTACAGAGTAGATCCGAATAAAATGAAAAAGACAGCAAATATTTGATTTCACGCAAACAGCGTCTATGTATTTGTTGATACGTATTTTGACTTAATAGGTCTCATCAGAACAGAATTTAAAACAGTCGTATATTCGTGGAATGGAGTATATCTGATGATACGTATTTCGACCTAATAGGTCTCATTAGAACAATTATTCATAAGCTTTCTCAACGTGAAAAATCAATATTTTCTGTCTTTTAAGAAGCAACACTAAAATGGCTTCGATATGGGCGCAATAGCGACATCTGATAATAAATCCGTAAAATAGTTTCGAAACACAATAATTTAAATTTCTGCTTTAATCTGTGCTTTCTAAAAATTGCAAAGCAAAACAGACGTTGATGAAGGTGGCAAAAGAGACACGAGGAATCTAAAATTTGCATTCCACGATATTTTAGTGTTGCTTCTTAAAAGATAGAAAATATTGATTTTTCACGTTGAGAACGCCTATGAATAACTGTTCTGATGAGACCTATTAGGTCGAAATACGTAAAATCAAAATACGTGAAATCAAATATTTGCTGTCTTTTTCATTAAGTATTTAATTTGGAACGAAGAAATACGTTTTGGGCAGTTCACAGAAATCAGAGTTGGGTAACTTCACGCAGCGCGAATTTAGTTCATATGAAATGTATAGTGGTATTTTAAATTTCAGATGCCAAGAACCTATTGCAGAAAAAAAACAATAAATCCAGCTATAAAGAATGTTAACTAATAGCTGCAGTAGAAGCTGTATGATCTGAACGAAAAAAAGAGAAGTTGTACGAAGTTTTGATATACCAGAATCGAGATTACGAGATAGAACTAAAAAACAGAGTCAAAAAAAGGAAAGTCGGGCTGAGAACCTGTATTTTTTGAAAAACAGGAAGCAGAATTGACGAAGTACATTTTAAAATGATCCAAAATGATTTTTAATTTATCTTCACATGAACTTGGGAGATTTGTGTTCATCTACGCCGAGAAAAATAATATAATAAAATACAGTTTTAATGCAGAAAAAACGGTAGGAAGCGATTAGTTAGCATTATTCACGACATCTACAGATCAGATTACGTCAGCCTGAAGCTACAAATCTGAATAGAATTATTGTATTCAACTTGGAAGAAGTAAAATTATTGTTTAATATTGTTGAAAAGAATGACTAAAGAACTCAAGAAATTGCCCAGGAGCTTTCTGTATATATGTTCAGATAATAGCTGGATAAACGAAGCGTTATTTACCAAGTAGCTCAAACATTTTTAGTACCATGAAAAGCCATCCAAAGAAGAACCGGTACTCTTGATTCTAGACAATCATTTTAGCCAAATATCATTGGCATCATATGATTGTGCAGAAACAATGGCGTTGTGTTGGTGTTTATACTTTTCATACCTCCCATAAGATGCAGCCCTCGGATTTGACATTTTATGCTTTCCTCAACATAGCCTATAATAAAAAGTGTGACTTATACGAATACGTCAGTGGGTTTCCAGCAGATCCTGGTTCATTTCATATTCATTTTCAATCTTTATCTAATAGTTGTTTCCAATCATTTACCAAAAATCCTAGACACTCTCATATTTGTTTCGCATCAGTTCTCAATAACGCTGAGTCATCAGCAGCCACCTCTGTAACTCCTGGAAAACATATTGTTCAGTCTAAACGCTCGTCTCTACTTTTTGATATCTCAATTGAAGAAATAACTCCTCTTCCAGATATTACAAATTTTAAAACAACCACAAAATAAAATAAAAGAAAATCTTTACATTTTGAGATATTAACATCAACTGCAATGAAAAAGCATTTTTAGAATGTTGAAAAAAAGGCAGAAGAGAATGATAACTGAACAAAATAGAAAGTGCAGCATCAGTACAAAGATAAAATCCAAAAATGATAAAATTTAATGTCGGTTTAACTACATAAAAGGATGAAAAACAAATTTGCGTCGACGATGAACTTGATGACGTAGATGTTATTCTACAGAAAACATTTGTGTAATACGCGAGAAACTTAGTAAAGAAAATGAACTATGGTATCGATGTATACTAAGTGACATAGAAATCTGAACACCCAGTTTAAATGATTTTATTTTAATAAAATTTTGTATAAGTACTTAATGAAGCATAATAAGTAAATGATTAAAATTTCAAAATGATTACATTGCTTTAAAGCCCTTTTACCTTTAATAATGTGTGGATGCACCCCGATGTGTTACACATTCTCCAAGGCGCCTAGGCATGCTTCTGATCAGGTGGTCAATGTCCTCTTGTGGTATCTCATTCCAGGCAACCACCAACTCCTCTCGAAGTGCTTGTAGAGTCTGGGGAGGACGTTGCAAATTGAGCAATTTCCTACCCATCATATCCCACAGGTGCTCAATTGGGGATAAGTCGGGAGATCTTGGTGGCCATGCTAACAATGTGACATCATTATGTTGAAAGAAGTCTATTGTGACTCTTGCAACACGTGGTCGGGCATTATCTTGTTGGAAAGTTGGATTTGCTAGGGTGTAAAGATAGGGTAAAAGGTGGGGTTCTAGAACTTCTTGGATATAACGCTGCGCGTTCATGTTACCTCTGATGAAGATTAACGGTGACTTGGAACCATAAGCTATAGCACCCCAAACCCTAACTCCAACAGTGTTCAACAAAAAACTGTGGATTCCTCCTTTCACCATGTCGCCTTCTAACCCTCGCTCGACCATCGTGCATGCCGAAACAAAATCGAGACTCGTCACTAAAGACAATACTGTTCCATTCCTGATTCCAGAGTGACCGTTCTCTGCACCACTGAAGGCGATTACGGTGGTGTTCTGGAGTTAAAGGGAGGACCCAGTGTGGTCGGTATGAAAACAGGCCAAAACTTCTCATTCGTCGGTAAACACTTCGCATGCCAATAGGTGTTCCTTGTTCTGCAAACCATTCATTTGCAATGCAGCTGGTAGTGGAGAAACGGTCTCTTAAGGCCAATAATCTTAGGCCGCGATCTTCACGATCTGTTGTTCTACGGCGGCGTACAGTACCCCTTGCACTTTGCGTACAGCCTTCTTGAAGCCACGCCTGACAACACCTTACCACGGTGTCTACACTTCTTTGCACTCTAACTGCAACTTCCAGAAAAGTAAGTCCAGCTTCCCATTATACGGCCACTATCAAACTCACTAAGTTGACGAAATCGTACAGGTCTTCGTACTGTACTGCGTACAGGATATCGTAACCAATCGTAAAGAATGTCAAGAACCACAATCCGTCAAATTTGGATTTTTACTGCGGCTGAAATATTCATTTTTAGATTGTTAGTGAATTTAAAAATAAAAAGTATAAAAACCGGAATCTCCAACTGATAAGGCTAAAAACTTTATCACTTGTTTTTTTTTCAGTAAGATAAATAAATTACACCAAATTTTATTAAAATAAAATCATTTAAACTGGGTGTTCGGATTTCTATGTCACTTAGTATATATTGTGTTCTGGATGGCACATGCCGACTGTTATGATATAGATGAACCTGAAGATTATTTTTTTGACAATTGTAAAAATTAATTTCTGCTTTGTTCAATAAGTTTTAATAAAAAAACACCTCTGTACCTTCTTCTTATCTGTTTCTAGAGTACTAAAACGCTTTTTCCATCTACCAATGTATTTTATAGTATTCTCTGATTCTGTATTTGACAACTTTCTACCTATAATCAATATCCCCAATGTATCAAACCTAGATAATAAAAGATCGTAACACTTTACGTAACGAAAAAACGCATTAAGAATATGGTAATGTAATAGGGCGATGAAAAAAGAGCACAGAAATAACAAAAACTTTATTTAGACGCTAACATAATAAAAGAAATTAAGTTCAGAAGAGATTCTGACAAAAGAATTGTAAGGTTGGTATGGCTGGCAAGACTTCGGTGGCGAGATAACATAGTAGGAGAAAGCTATGGGCGTGGAGATTTGGAAGGAGATTGCTCAAGACAAAGAGGAATTGAGGCATGTTGTTAAGCCGGCTAAAACCCACGAGGGTTGTAACACCACGGAGATAGAAAGTAAATACTAGCTTACACTGGTCCAGTGGATGGGTACCATATAGTTTTGAAGTCACTTATCTCCAAAAAGTATTTTCTGCCTGCGATTTAATACCTGGCAGTCATGCAAGATATGAATTACTATTTCAGGTTCTCTGCTACAGTGTTCTCGGACGCAACTAGTTCACGTTCGAGACGCATCGCCCCGCCCCTTATTTTTCCCGTTGGCCCCTCCCTGACCTGGAAATCCCTAATCGCTACTTCAGAAAGTATAAAAATAGGCGATTTTCAGGTCAAATCAGCTCAGTCCTTCACGGGCTCTCCGAGAGCTTATTGCTCTCGGGGCTCTGCTTTCTTTTAGCTTTTTTTTTCCATACTCTGTGGCTGAGTATTATTATTCAACTGAATATTTGGTGATTTTATTTCGACAACCTTAATATCCTTGTCATGTAAGAAATATCTTGCCTTTGTCAAGGCAAGCCACCGAAGACTACAACCTGATGTTTATTTCGACTTTCTTAGTTGTAAGTCATGTAAGAAATAGCTCGTCTTTTTCAAGACGAGCTCATCAGAAGAAAATTCACAAGTCCATAACCTGAAAGTGGACTTAGGTAGAGGTGCTTTAGTAGACATTCTCGAAGCCCTCTACAGAGCACCCGGAGGCATTAGAAGGCGTTTAGACCCTTTTCATTTCCCCCGAGGTGACAACAGAGTCTCCAGCTCAAGTCTCCATAAAACAATTTTATTGTATACTGGTGTCTTTTGATTGGCAAATGTCCAGTAAGGAAACGTATTATGACCCTGAGCTAATTCTTGCCTGTTTTCCTCAGTACTTCAGACCTATTAGCACGTGTCCGTCCAATATATATTTTGTGATGTGTTTGAGCAAGTATATTTTCGCAGTAAGATTTATTTTGTCTTCTGATCCAGGTTTTTTTCCGGTCGCGGACTTTTTGGCACTTGTATGGCTGGCTCTGAACCTAAGTATTTTGTAGCTTTAAATAACTTAAATGTGTGGTGTAATTATAAAAAAAGAGTAGACATAAAATTTCATTAACCCACATAATTATAGCAATAACGCCCTGTAATAAGTATTTACTTTTGTCGACACTCCATAAGTGCCGCGCGCCGCTTTCAATTGTAAGAACAATATTTTTGTTTTGGATATCAATTGTTATTAATAAATATTATTAATAAATATTTGCATACTACAATACGGTTAAATTAAAGAAGAGATTTGGCAAATACGCTTTTAAACTTTTGGGTTTTCGAAAAATAGCATCACCACCTCTGCTGTACAGATTTGCCCATTTAATTTTGCTGTTTCTGGTATTCTTCATACATGTGCAGTATTTCGATTTTATTTTGTGTTTTTGTCATGTCTGCGTAGAATTTCAATTTTTGAGTGTATAATAAATGGGTACCTAGATGCGATTTCGCTAAGTTTGAAATTTTGGGTCATTATTTGATTTGTCTTACTTCGAACTTTATGCGACGGATAGAAATTGGAATCTTACTGTAAGTTAATAATTGAAAGTTGCCTGTATTTGGCGCAACTCGGGGATGTCGGATAGAACTTGAATTAGAATGTATCATGGGAATATTACTTGAAATATAAGTTGCCTATTATGTAGAGTTGAATTTTATTTATAATAAAGTCTATAAATTTATATGAAAGTCTACTCTAAAATATAAGATAATGTATTGTATTATAATATTGCATTTTTGTATACAGGACTGTAAAAATAGTCTGACAAAAACGTGTATTCTGTCAGGTGATTATTTCCATTTATGTATTACATCAACTAGGAATTTTTCAACATTATGTCTAGTTACTACCCTCAGAACTCAAAACCAGATAGGAAATATATTTTTTTATTGTTACATTGCATGTTTACAATCTACTCGATACACAGTAATAACCATAGTTAAATAATATAGGTATATAGAAAGTAATAAGTCAGAAGTCCAGTGGCGGTTCTCTCAGTATTATTGCGGCAGGTCTTCCGGCCATACTCTCTTCAATCTTTTTCGGCAAGAGGTTGGGTGAATCAATTATTTATCAGTTCGTTATTGTGATCGGTGGTACGATTTTTATATTCTATTAAATTATTGTTTATTACGTCCTTAAGTAGTGAGGTGTCCAGATCATTGTGAAGTGTATGTTAAATTCATACCATTGAGCTTTACTTATCATACGGCGTATTTTGGAATAAAATGTTTGAAGTATCTTCGTATTTGAAGGTTTACTGCAGCCCCATAGTTGTATTCCATATTACCAAACTGGTATGATTATAGCTTTGTACAGAAGCAGTTTATTTTCAAGAGATAACTTTTGTTAAATAGCCAGGTCATATCTACTTATTTTTTAGTTTAAGATCTAACGGTTTCCGTTTAGTTTTAATTTGCATTTTCCATCTAAGTTTTTAATCCAGATGCAATCCCAAGTATTTGACAACTGATTTTATGGAAATGGAAGTAGTATTAATAGAAACTTTTGGACATGTAGATTTTCTTTTTGTAAAAGTAATGTGTACTGATCTGCTGGCATTAGCATTGATCTTGCATCGCTTGAGCCAGTTTTGTAACTGGTCTAAATATTTTTGTACTTTTTGCGATGCTATATTGGGGTCGATAACTACTGCCAAAATTCCCGGGTCATAAGCAAAAGTAGCTAAGAAGATATCATTGCTGGTTGGAATGTCTGCTGTAAATATCAGATACAGTAATGAACCCACAACACTACCCTGAGGTATGCCAGATTGTATGATGCGGTAGTTTAAGTAGCTGTCTTTATTTTTGACTTGGAAGAAACGGTCAGTAAGATACGATTATAGTATAAAGTATAGTTGGTCTGTTAGGTATAATTTCAGTTTCCCAGACAGCACAAGTACGTCCCATGGACGTCCGAAGGATGTACCTCATTAAATGTCCGGACATCCCACGGACATCCGTTTACATAATTTGGACGTACCCGGGACGTCCAATAAGACCTAAATGTTACCAAAAAGTACGTCCCCTGGACGTCCCAGGGATGTTCATGGGGACGTACATAGTACAAATACAGAACTTAATACGGACTTATATAGGACCTAAAAAGGATGTATTGGGGACATCCATTGTACGTCTACATGGACTAATACAGGACCTAAATGAGGATGTATACAGGACCTAAAGGGAACTTACAAAAAACTAATAAAACGAAAAGCAAAAATAAATGGGAGTTTTATTGTGTACTTATATTAACATATTATGTATTTAAATTTATAGTATTTATTAAGCACATTACTAGTACTTACTTTACAAATGTAGCAACTCACACCACAACCACAAAAATTACCTATAAAATTCCTATATACCTACTTAATGTATAATAATAAATTACCAAACTATAAACTAGTATTGAAATGCAATAAACTAACTCTAATTACAATTCACAACCACAATGATTATAATTCGAGAAATAAAAGATTCCGAAAATGCTAGCTAAAGCTAAGCGTCGTTAAAACATAATCACATTCTTCTTATATCTTCTAATTTTTAAATTTCAGTTCCACTACAGAACAAAATTTTAGAGATGTCTGTTTTCGTATAAATTAATGGTATTTAAAACTAAATATAACTTTTTAAAATAAAGTTTAGTAGGAAGATATTAAATTTTGTAAAAAATATGCTTAAGAAAAAAATGACACAGTTAACATCTAGAAAACATCCTTAATGGGACGTCCCTGGTATGTCCGACTAGAAATATCTCTTGGACGTCCCTCGGACGTCCAAAAGAAGTCCCGGGATGTTTGGACCTTAAAATGGCATAAAATGGACGTCCCAGAGATGTCTTGTGCTGTCTGGGTTGTGATGTGGGTATTAGTTAAAATAGTTAGGTAATGACTGTGAATATTGATTTACACGATTTTATTAAAAAGAAAACCATGTGTTACAATTTAACCTAGATCTTACAACAACAAACATACCTATATATCTGTCCCTTGTCACCGTTCACTCTCGGTGGACACTGTCATGGTAACTTCAGTGGTATTCAGCCACGGAGCGGTGTGGCTGTTACAAGTTTATAGAGGAGATCTTTATGCCATACTCTATCAAATGCTTGTTGTATATCGAGAAACACTCCAGCAACCCGAAGGTGCACTCCGATAAATTTACATTGGTAGCTGTCAGACAAATTCGGTGACCTTGCGCCATTTTTTTAGTGTACAATGTCAGTGTTTACGATTGCACAAAATCAAATTATTAGCGAAACAAATAGTGATCTAACCTAACAACAAACACAAAATGATCTGTCAACGACGTGACTGTGAACTTAAAATATGGCCGCTGACCTGCGCAAACCAGATGCGCAAACAATTACCGCTGAGTCGAGTGCACCTTCGGGTTGTTCGGTGCTCCAGCGTAAAACATTTTCTCTTCGAAAGTTGTTTTAATTATATTTACTATTCTGTGGCAATGTTGGATGGTTGAGTGTTGACGACTAAATTCGAATTGGTGTTGTGGTATAATTTCGTTTATAGGAACAACTTCCTCGATTTTATGGAATAGTAGCCTTGCTAATACTTTCGATATTATTGGGATAAGCTTATGGGTCTATATGAGTTTGCTTGTGTTGCGGGCTTAGGTACCAGGTTTCGGAATCATAGTAACTTGAGCAAATGTCCATTGTCTTGGAAAGTAGCAAAGATGTAGTATGTTGTCGCATATTATCGATAATAACACCACTGCTATTCTCAGTAGCTTCTGAAGTACTTCTCCTTTTATCAAATCATAGCCAGGAGCTCTCTTAAGATTTAGTATTTTTATTTGTTGTCGAACCTCTGTCGGAGTAAGTGTTGTCAGAGGAAGAGATAGTTGACATGGAGTTTCGAGGTATATTCTTATATCATTATCTTCATCGTTATTAGTATCTGGTGCTGAGAATACAGTTGCAAGATGCTCTGTAAATATTATTGTTTATTCTGCGTTTGTGCGGGGCCAGGTCATATCTGTTTTACTTAAAGGTGAATTTGTTATTGTCGGTCGTTTAAAATATTTTTTGTAGCTTTCCATATAGAGGCGTCTTTATGAGACTGGTTCGCAACATAATACTCGGAAGAGTCGTTTTTTGTTTATGTAATGCTCTACTTAGTTTGTGACATCTTGTTTTATTTAGTGGAGTTCTCGTTTGTTGCCTTATGCAACTTCTTTTTTTTACGCTACTGTATTGCAACAGTGAGTCTATTTCTATTATATGTCTATATTTGTGGCATAACTAAGTTAAATATTGCGTGTATATGGAATTGAACCACAATTGTCTGTAACGAAAATTACATTTTAACTCAAATTTGACGTTTTAATTTCCACTCCGGAAATTGTTTTCAAAAAAGATTATTTAAGACTTATTTGAAAGAAAAGTTTTTGGGGGGTCTATGTATTTTCAAAATTGAGGGTTGACTTAGTTGGCAACAGTGTTGCAGGCAAAAGCCATGCTTTTGACTGAAAAACCTGAGGGTAGATTTTGTGACCCCGAAACATCAAATTCTGATTATTTTGTGGGTTTCTGCACTATTTGTATGCGAATTTTGCGTTTTCGTTTTGAATATAATATAACCCTCTCAAAAACTTTGGCGATTATACTGTTCTCACACAATTCTCTATCGCGATAGTACTTTTCATTACAATCAATTGTGGTTCAATTCCATATAAACACATTATCACTATTTTTGCCTTCTGATGTAGTAACATTAAAAAAAAACATACAAATATTATTATCCGATTTATTTAGTCCGATGTTATGTATAATCTAATCCGTATGTTTACATTTGCCACACCAAATACGATTTTTATTTCCCAAGAATTTGTGCACGTGATCAGAACTACAAATAGGTACCTTAAAACTTTTACTCTAGACCACGATACACTTACACGACGGAATTTGTATTTGGATTAGAAAATATGCGATAAAATGGTTTAATATTACTAATGTTGTGTAATATTTACTTATGTATATCTTTTCATTCAACAATTTTGTGTTATAATAGTAATAGTTTTTACTATGTCTTTGAATTATAATACTGATAAGTCATTTATCACTGTCAGTCATTATTTTTTAAAAACTAATCAACTGAATCTTTATTTAAGCTTTAACCCATCAAGGACGGAGTTTTAATTTTTAAATTAGTATTATTTTAAACAAATGTATTAAGTAAAATATTAGTTATACTTAAAACAACAAGAAGTAATTATGTTTTTTATTTATTTTTCTCAAAGTATGTTGCCATATGGCAACGCTAGTCTCCTGTGAGTATTAAGTTATAATCGTGTCTGACAATTAGCGTTGCAACTTATACATATTTCAACATATTGCATTTAGTATACATTGTGCGCACGATGGATTTGCAGTTGTCAGCTGCACATCTTTTCTTTTTTCCGCCAGGGGTGTTTGTTAATAAATGTCCTTATATTGTCAAAACGAACTTCATCGGAAACTCTGCTAAAAGATCTGCTGGAGAAACTTAAACTTGGACGATCTCCTTACCTTGTCGGATTCTGTACCCTTGAAAAATATATTTCACAATATCTCGCTTGAACTAAAGCTGTGTCATAGTATCACCTGATTTTCTTAGTTCCAACTGTTTTGCACTGAACAGTCAATTAGTCAAATAAAAAAGCACCACCACCATTTCTTTTTCCCGGAGTCTTATACGATCTCTGGATATCTTTTCGTCCATAAGATCATTACCCCCCATTGCGGCATTATATTTCGCAATAAATTAAGATCTGCCTACGTGTACGTTCTTTTTATCAGTCTGTGAGTAGCATTTGACTTCATTCACCTTGATTCACTGTTATCTGTCCACCTTACTAACAATATCTCGTTTTCTTGTTCAACCACTGAGTCACTGAATCAAACTCACCTCTTCTCTTTTTTTCATCTCGGCCTTTGACATCCAAGGGCAATTTTTCAGAAGACGATTATTTCTAATGGTACCTGTAGTAGCATATCCCATTTGTTTTAGATGACAAAGTAAACTGAAACCTATAAAGAGATTTTTAAAGTACATTGAGTAGCGCAATTTTTGTTTCTCTTCGGCAAATTTTTAACATGCAAATTAGAGAAGCTGCTTTACCAAACAATGGGTGATATTTAGGATAATGTTGGGATCAGTTCCTTGGTATAGCATACAAATCGAAATAGCTAGATTTTCTGTTTAAACTCCAGACTTTATATCCAAACCTTATAGGTTTGTCCCTAATGAATTGTTTTCATGATTTCTTTCCATATTGCTTTATCATGGATTTATCGTAACACATTTATTCTTGAGGAATACAATGTTGCATAAATCGATCCTGAAACTTTTTAATTAGGGGTCGTAGTTTGGAAAATTTGTCACTAGGGTTTAAATTAATATTATCCGCACACTGCAAGTACCGGAATATAGTAAAAAACCGGTTGGTCAAAGAAGCCTTTGACCAACGTGTTACCCAAATCTCCATTGGAGTCCCAATAAATTTTTTTACCGGGAAGAGTGTTGCAATTTGATTTAGAATGGCAAGAAAAACTCGCATTTCTTCAATGCTGATATGATTCGTTGATATCGAAAATAGTCTTTCTCTTTTGCATACATTTATCGAAATAGCTCGAATATTTCCGTAGGTATAAAGTTTTATTAACTTTTAAATATTTTTTATCCCAACACTCTTAGAATCTATCACCTCAGACAGACCATTTTTAGTATTTTTATTTTTCTTCCGAAAATCTGACGTCCATCTTGAAGTATTGAGAAACTAATTTCGTTTTAGCGACACCTTAAATTTGACAACCAACCTAACAATGTTAACGTACCAACTATAAAATAAAAGCGCCTTCTCTGTTTTTCTGTATCAACTTTTCATGTAAGAATTAATATTGTAAACAATGTTTTGTGTTGCCATATGGCAACGCCAGTCTGTGACGGGTTAAAGTAATATTTAATGTCTAGATTCAATTTAATAAAGCCAACATTATGGAAAATACCTTAGATTAATGAAACCGTTTTATTAATCTAAGGAAAATACATAACAACTTTGACTTGCCAGGCTTTTTCCAGCTCACACTGCCGCAGAGCTCGGAAGTTGCGGGTCCCTATCCCACGAAAAACTTAACCCGGCATTACATGCGCCAAAAAACTTATTTTGTAACACGTGCACGGTCAACTCGACCGTATACATAGTTTTGGTTTTAATTAGTAAAAAAACAAGTAGAACTTAAACCGAAAATCTGTTATTTTAAACTTACGTTACAATTTTTCATTGATTGTTGGCTTTTATAGCATTTAGTATAAAGCTGGGAAGTATGTTCTCGGCATACCTACTTTTGACAATGTACGAATAGGGTTTTTGTTTATCTGTTCTTTTTCGACGAGCAAAAATCACATCTGCCTGGAACGTCATACTGACTATGTTGCGTAGATACCTCCAGGATGTCCAATATTTCTCTTATACGACTTCTCAGAGTTACTGCTAACATAACCATTCCTTCACAACGTTCAAGTTTCTGTGTAATGAGGTTCATTGCTAATGATTTTAAAAAGTTTTCGCGAGTACTATGAGTATTGTTATTTTTGTCAGCAACGACATAGCTATGTATTCCAGATATATTCAAGGAAGTAAAAAATAATGTTAGAGACCACCGGCAACTTTTTCGTGACACAGAGTAAGTTGCCTTTAGCTCATCAACGTTATCAACACCTCCCTTTGTTGCATTGTAAAATATAATCATTGTTTACTTGTAGGCATCGCCACTTTCTGGATCACTCTTGTCTTTGTAATGCATTTTTGACAATAATGTAGCTATTTTGTTTTGCTTGGGCGTGTAGGATACCAAAGTCATGTCTTATCAAAGCTCGAAGCTTCGAGCAAAGTTCGAGCAAAAATGCTCGAAGTAACCTTAAGCTCCTTTAACTCTGCGGTAAAAATCTAAGGATATTTTTTATTTTTGCGAATTGTGCCCGTCGCAGTTAGTTTGTGTTTTTTAACAAATTTAAGGCTGAAGGACTCGACTTAAACCAATTATCGAAAGTTACATTCCTTCTAATTCCAGAAATTGGTTTAATTAATCTTTGTACGACTGAAGGGGCGCTATTGGCAACTTTATACGGCCCATCTGGTTAAGTCCCAACATATACCTCTAGATTATAGGTGTAATATGACGTTAAATCAACAAGCGCTAATATTCTGATTCCGTATTTTGCAAGTTTATTCGGTATACATTGCCGAAATCCACATTTGCCGCGAAATGACTCAAGCATTTTATCAACGTCACAAATTCACTTAGAGCATAATTGGCTTTGCATCGCTCAACAAATCCATAGCTTATCATACTGTTTCCGTTTCTTTCTATCATCAAGATCATCAATGCGAAGCGCTCGCAACAAAAACTGAAATCCATTAACTTCCATTGTAAGACGAAAAATCTCTATGCCGGTTCAGTCCTATGCCCACAGATCTCTCAAATGTAGATGTGATGACTGCAAGGCTGCAGCACAATATAGAAGACCAATAAGTGCTTTAATTTTTTCCTTATTTGTACTGGTGGCATCTTTTTCTCTAATGTAATTTGTCCGAAGCTTTAGAATATATTTGTTTGTGTGTTCAATTATTTCGCTGATGACAGAGTCTGAAAAAAACAATTGCCAAGCATCAATACTGGTTTTTGCTTCTCTCTTTTCAATTACTTCAGAAGATTTAGTCATTATGTTTCTGCTCCGGATCTTTTTTTAAACAGCTACGGAAAATTTATTCTACCATGTCCTTCTGTTCCTCCTCACAAAACACAGACGAGAATATAGATGTTACTGAGTTTCATTAGAATCTGGCAGCTCTTCTCCTTCTGATTGCTCTGAATTAGAGTCGTGATCATTACTCTCCAAAACGTCATCTTTGTCTTCAGGAGGTCCATCTATCTCATCGTCGCTCTCAATGTCAGCCTATATGGCTAAAATATGCTTTCTTTCTTTCTTGCAATAACACATAACTTGCAAATAAAAAAATACTACCTACATATTACAAATCACCATACATGTGACTATATTTTCCACTAAAACATTAGACTGAAGAAATATTATAAAAAGTACCACAAAAAGGGTTTACTTACCGTAATATTAATTGTAAAAAGCACATTAATATTTAAAAGTGTGAAACTGCAACACAAATCTCTTTGATGCTTATGTAGACGCGAACGGTCAAAAGCACCGGACCCAAAAATATTCAACTGTATCCCTCAAAGGCCAAATAAAAACTGATATAATTTAACGCCAGTCGGTAAGGGGAAAACTGTTTAGAGCATTCCAGAAAAGTCAGTACCACCACCCTTAAGGTCGATTTAGACACATCAGTCCCGTCACAGTCTCGGCGCCGAACCGGTCCTGTTTGGTCACAGAACTATTAATTATCTGACAGCTGAAAACTGTTCGTCGCCTGATGAATGTGAATGCCGGCGCCATATTTCCGTCATACAAAATATTCTTTAACACAAATATGTTGCCGGCATTCACATTCATCAGTTGACAAACAGTTTCCCAGCTGTCAGATAGTTGATAGTTCTGTAACCAAACAGGACCGGTTCGGCGCCGAGACTATGACGGGACTGATGTGTCTGAATCGACCTTTATACAAGCATCGTCATTTTACAATTTATCCCGGCTCGGTCCTTTCGACCGACACGCCTGTAGTCTTGGGTTAAAGAAAAAATTTAAATCGCTTTGAGGGGATGAAAAAAAAATTACTTTTCGTTTTGAAAAGGTGAATATTTTGAACACACCAAAGAGATAGCCGGAGAAAGTACATACGTTTCTGATTTTTACCTCCTTTGAAGTATTGAGTTGACCTACACCGCCCCCAGTTTACATATTGAACGTAAAAACGTTGTTTGCGGAAGTGAGGCGTAGTTGGAGTATATACTTGATCACACGTTTATATGAAAATCATTGCAATCAATAACACCGGAAAACAATTTATGATGGATCCAACACTCTAGCCAAAGCTGTAGAGACAAAAATGAAATATTTTGAGCATCAATTAGTGAAACCAGCACAGTGTTATGAAGGCATTGCCTGGAGTAACCTCAAAGTGTTTGCAACTCCAGTGTTATTTTATTATCATATTATATTATATCAAATTATTATTTTTTGTTGCACTTTTAAGGTGCAAAAACGATGTTTTTTGATTATCTTTATTTAAAAAAAAAACTTTAATTTGAACTATGCTACATTAAATTTTATCCAATAGTTTATGCAAAATTAACGATTGAATGAAAGTGCAAAAATTTGAACTTTTCGCCATTTAAAATTTTTAAAATAACTTTTGTAAGAATTTTTTTTGTGCAAAAGGCATTATATTGTAGGTCTTTTAATTACAAATCAAATGAGAATTCCTTTTCGAGATACATTTAATTGTTTGTAAAAATTCCTAAATTTGTATAAATTTATAACAGGGCTGGAATATTTTTTCTCAAAAAAATTGGGATCTAATTTTCAACGAATTCTCTTGTTGATCAATTACATTTTTATTTAGAAATAAAAATAATTGCTCAAAGTTTTTCAACCCCTTATTTATTGCTTGGAAGTCGACTTGTGCTTTATAAACTAATCAACACTCTTTATATTCAACACTCTCTGCTTTATAAACTACAACACTCCCTACAGGATACACAATTTGAGCCTATTGATTCTTATAGCTGTAGTCAAGACAAAGCTTAAAAAAAGTTTTCTACGACCAATAGAAGTGAAGTTCATTGCAAATATTTTAAAGAATTTGCATGAATATAAGAAAAGACACAGACATGATGTACTTTTAAAAATATGAACTCGCTCCGTATCCTCTATCTCTTTTTGTGAAAATTTTTATATTCTTTATGATTGTTCAATACCTGTTTACACCTTATAGATGTGGATTTTTATTGACACCAAATAAAATGGCAAGTTACGATTTTGTATTCTACGAGATCTGCACTTTTGATGACGACGCAATAAGAACTTATAAATATTTGTTTTGTTAATAGGAAAGACATTTCTGTTTTTATTCTCAAATAGTTTGTATAATTATTATTGTTAGTTTTCCGTATATTTTATATTTTCAAAATAAAGTTGTTTTTTTAAAAACTTTTTTTCGTGAACGAAAGTTAGAATTGGCATGTAACTGACTCAATGAAAAATATTTTACTTAAATAATATGTTGATTATGTGACAAAACGATTTTCTAAACATAGTAGCGGAGAGTAGTACACAATGAGACATGGTACAGAATAAGACAATTTAATCATTTTTCAAATTTACTGCCAAGATTTAATTCTGCAACCAACATTATCACAAAAATGTCATTTTACATCGCCAGTCAAAATACTATCATTTCATTCGTGACCTCGTGAAAATTACAGTGATAAATTGTTTAATTACGGTAAGAAGTTACTTTTTATATAGTACGCTCATATAAATGTTGAGATTTGGAAATAATATCTACCAAGTGTTCAGCATTCGATTCTTTGATTATTATGTACCGCAACCAACTGTACGCAGCATGAAAGAATGCTTGCGCACACAGGTCGATCACCAAATGGTATACAATATCATCATGGCTAGCAGAATAAGGGAATGTCTTGATGAAAAGGCTCTAATACCAAATACTAGCCTATCGTAGAAGAAGTGGAGCTAATCGAGTAAATCCTGAGTACTATTTTGTTAAACCAAAAGACGGACGATAGACCAGAGTGTTTAATTGTCATCTGGCTCTAATTGGACGAGTTGAACGATAAATACTAGATATATCATGTCAAAAATCGGTGTTGGCATAGGACCCATATTAATTACATTCGAGCCTCAATGATTTCTCATCTAATTATACAACCACGCCAAACATGCAGGTCCCGGCAGATACGTCTATACCACAGAATAAGAAACAATCAGAATGCCCACTCTCCTTGAAAAAATAAGTGTTCACTATTTATCTATAAATGAATGTATTAATGTAAATATATTATTGATCATATATATTTATATATATATATATATATATATATATATATATATATATATATATATATATATATATATATATATATATATATTGGTATAAATGTATAGATATATATATATCGAGCCGAATTATAAATAATTATAACTTTGATTCAATTAATTTCATTGTTTTAATTAATTCATTTTAATTAATTGATTTTGTTTGTGTTTCTTTTCATTTTAAATCTAATTCGGTCCTTCGGCATTATTTTATTTTAAATGTTAATTAAATTAGATCATATTACGTAGCAATTTTTAAATTTATTTCTATTTTTATAATTCATAATTTCAGTACGTAAAATACTTTTATATATATTTTGATTAATTCATGCATTAATTATACATATATATTATATTACATTTATGAATTATTATTTTGCATTTTTTACATTGTTTTTATGCTAATTTTTGTGAATTATTTTTTGTTTTGCTCATACTTTCCACACATTATATTCGATTTTTCTTCATTACTTACCTTTTGATCGATATTCTCACTTGTTTGCAATTGATTTTGCTTAAAACCGTTCGCTTCTTTAAATCTAGATATTCTCTTCGTGTTGATTTGTTAATTTATTCTTGCATTGTCTTCTCTTTTGTGCTCGTATCATACAATGCTCAACAAAATGAACAAATCCAACTTTTCGCGCCATACTCGGCATTCTCTAGATTCAAGGAGGCCTATAAAATGCATTCAAGTATCAAAACCACACACCTTCATTATTATTCGTAGCCAGGGTAGATTTTCATAAATCTTACAACTTTGTTTCGATTTAATTTGTTGTCTTCTTCTACTCGCTTTCGATTATCGCTGTCTTATTTCAATATTTCGATAAAATATACGTTACCTGTGGTTTCGTTAGTGCTACAGAGCACCCTAAGGTAACTTATCAAGCTGTTAAATGTGCTTTGTGTTCTGGTTCTCACCATTGGTATAAATGTTCGTAATTTTTGGGACTAAACGGCTTCAAGAACTTTTTTCGTTAGTTAACCCCATAATTTTTGTGTATGCAGCCTGATTCCGCCTCATTCGAAACGACGAACACGGTTTTGCGAATCACGGCCTCGCGTTTTGCTTCTTTTGTTAACCAACCGTCAAATTTATCTTGTTCCTTTAGACAATCACTTCTTCAAATACCAACATTTCTATTTTGCTACACAACCACATTTACTATCCTCGTCTATTTCTTTCCATATAGTTGATACATATCAAATATATTTTCGCATCTTTCTTATAATTCGTATCTTGCACGATACAGGCTTTACAGCCAATTCTATATCAGTGATCTACCAAATCACGCATTTTGTAATCGGACCTTATAGACATACCCATAGGGGTTGAATTGGTTCTTCATTTCGTATATTCTGGTCAGAATTCTTGGCGAACCAAATCATACTGTGGCCTTAGAAATCATTTTCAATTATGTTCCATAAGGGCGAGTCTCTAAGACTCATTCTATATTTTATTCATATCTTTCGCTACTTCTATGTATACAAACATAGATATGTACGACAAAGGTTTTGGGAAGCAGAAAACAGTAATCACCTGTTAGTTTTGTCCCAACACGACCCAGCTCGTGAAGGATATTTCTAAGTTGTTGATTTTCTCAGTAGGCACCGTTTAGTTTTGTCCCAACACGACCCAGCTCGTGAAGGATATTTCTAAATGGTTGATTTTCTTAGTAGGCACCTGTTAGTTTTGTCCCAACACGACCCAGCTCGTGAAGGATATTTCTAAGTTGTGGATTTTCTGAAAGTTAAAAAGCCTATGTTCTGTTATTCCACCGTTTTTACGCACCTGTTAGTTTTATCCCAACACGACCAAGCTCGTGAAGGATATTTCTAAGTTGTGGATTTTCTCAGTAGGCACCGTTCAGTTTTGTCCCAACACGACCCAGCTCGTGAAGGATATTTCTAAATGGTTGATTTTCTTAGTAGGCACCTGTTAGTTTTGTCCCAACACGACCCAGCTCGTGAAGGATATTTCTAAGTTGTGGATTTTCTGAAAGTTAAAAAGCCTATTTTCTGTTATTCCACCGTTTTTACGCACCTGTTAGTTTTATCCCAACACGACCAAGCTCGTGAAGGATATTTCTAAGTTGTGGATTTTCTCAGTAGGCACCGTTCAGTTTTGTCCCAACACGACCCAGCTCGTGAAGGATATTTCTAAATGGTTGATTTTCTTAGTAGGCACCTGTTAGTTTTGTCCCAACACGACCCAGCTCGTGAAGGATATTTCTAAGTTGTGGATTTTCTGAAAGTTAAAAAGCCTATTTTCTGTTATTATACCGTTTTTACGCACCTGTTAGTTTTATCCCAACACGACCAAGCTCGTGAAGGATATTTCTAAGTTGTGGATTTTCTCAGTAGGCACCGGTTAGTTTTGTCCCAACACGACCCAGCTCGTGAAGGATATTTCTAAGTGGTTGATTTTCTTAGTAGGCACCTGTTAGTTTTGTCCCAACACGGCCCAGCTCGTGAAGGATATCTCTAAGTTGTGAATTTTCTGAAAGTTAACAAGCCTAATTTCTGTTATTCCACCGTTTTTACAACACAATGCTCTTTATTTATCTTTTTCTCGTGTTTATATTCGCTACTTATTCGTTATTCTTATGCATATCTTCGTTTCATATGCTAAAGAATCGCTTCAGGAAATTCCCGAATCTCAAAGAAACATATGTTGCATTCATGGAGGATTTTATTGCTTCTCAACATATGATGCCGGTTCCTGAATCCGATTTTAAATCGACTATTTCTTATAACTCTCACACAGTTTTCAAAAAACAAATTTTTATTTCGCTTCTTTTATCCAAAATTCGTACTAGCTTCGACGCTAATCGACACATTTGATACTGATCCTAAAAGGGCATCTGGTTCTTTACTTAATTTTCGATATCTTCGTTGTTGTTTTATTTGCGATATAAGGCAAACGTATCGACAAAATAAAGCAAATAAGGAATTTTGGAACTATAAAAGGGGGTCCTCTGGAGATCGGACTTTTAAACCTCTCCAAGTTGTTATTACGTATCGTTACTTACGGTACTTTTTTGTTTTATTTCGCTTAAAGACTCTACAAGAGTAACGCTTTGTGTACGCAGCCTGATTCCCACCTAATTCGGAACGACGAACACGGTTTGCGAATCACGGCCTCGCGTTTTGTTTCGCTTACAAACTCTGCAAGAGTAACGCTTAGTTTTATTGTTCAATGGTTTTCGCTAGGCAGTGGGCCAGCAGCCATCTCGACGGACCTACGTCATAATCACGCTTCGAGTGATTTTCTTTGATCTACTCACCTTCTGCAGTGAGTAATCGCTTAGCTTCTAAAGCTCGCTTTATTTTTCGCTAGACAAAGCAACATTGTGTCAGCAACCATATTTATTTTTCGCTAGACAAAGCAACATTGTGTCAGCAATTATTTTTATTTATTTGTAAGTCTTTGGCTTAGACATTTTGACATGTTGTTCGTTAACACAGAGGAACTTTTCATTTTTACGGTACTAGGCCTAAAATGGAATCCTACGACTGACTTCTTTTCTCATGCTTTTCGTCCCTTTGACAAATCCTGTACAAAGCGGGCTATTCGTTCGTAAATCAGTCGTATTTTTGTTGCTATCCTCTTGTTTTTATTCCTTTTACATGTCTTTTTGCTAGTCAAACGTCTTCTACAACTGTTGTGGTACTTTGATGTAGTCTGGGATGATGGAACATCTAAACAGATACATCTGACCTCTGTATGTTGTATGTATTACATTTCTGGTGTTAGTTCTATACACGAACATCTATCGCAGGATCGGAACTCTTGGCAGCTATACGGCTGACTGATCTAGTCACATTTGTCAACGAGTCTAGTTCAATTTTCATGCTCGCTCTGTCTCGACAAGATTGGAACTCTTGGCAGCCATAGTGCTGGCTGATCAAGTCACCTTTGTCATAGGGTTTTCCTTCCGATCCTCCGATATTTGATCTGACTCTACGCTTGCGCTCTCTTGAACTAATTTTTCTACCCATAAATTGTCAATCGTATTAAACACATACAAGAACTGATACCACACTCTACTCGGCATTATATGCCTTCTAATCAACACCTCTCTGATTGTGTTAGTCGTGTTTTATCACCGGCACAATTATTACAATTTTCACCAAACTGACATTTTCCTACCGTGGATCTCGTTGAAATATCATTACTTCCCGGATATCATTGCAGACTTGAAATGCGACACCACGCCGAGATTTCGACGCTGTTCTTCTTCTTGTTTTTTGGTACACTCCACGGAATTTTTATAGGAAAAGGGGCCAACGCTATTGTGTTTGACACAATCCTTTTAGTTTAGCCGATCGAAAAATTCTACCGATTCGACGCTATTCTTTTCTAATTGATGACATTGTACGCGTTATTAATCTGAGTACAGTTTCAGATGGCATCCAACAATGTTCTGTGGTCAAAATATGACCGCCGCTTATTTGTTAGTTTATATTTTATTCTTACTTAGTCCTTATTTAGTATATCTAGCTTCTCATGTCTATTCTTTATACTTATACTTTTAGCTGTTCTTAAAAACATTCGTTTTTGGAGCGGGAGAATGTTAGGGAAAGTATGCATTTTTACATTTAATATTTTTTCTGGTACGGTTCTGTAATATGATCTAACTTAGGGTTGTATTCTAAAGAACTTTTAAAATATATTATTTCCTGTTGTCTCATAAAACTTAAACTGGATATCTCATTTATGATGTTGTGAATACGGAGAATTTGGCTTCTCTTTTGTATGGTTAAAAAATATACACACAAGTGTCGTGTTACCGTCACAATTAGCTAAAATTATCGGAAAGGTCGCAATACAATGGAAAGATTTATGGGTAGACCCTTCCGGACCACACCGCTTCGAGGATCCTTAACTCTGACTATATTAACGCATTCTCAATTGGCACTTCGTCGTGAGACAACGATCGATCGACACGCATCTAGTTCTCGTGCCAAGCCTCGGGACGGTGACGCCAGCGTCGGTACCACCGGCCAACTCTACAGCTTGGTACGAATTCATCAATAGAACCAAAGGGTAAGTCTATTCTTGTATAAAACATTGATAATGAGTAAACCAGTTTATTTCTAATTTATTTCTACATTTACAATTTATAATTGCTATTTTCACCAAATTTATGTATCAACAATATCGCATTTTTTCGTTATAATTATTTATTCAATATAATTTAAACCAGCGACTTCTCAAGTTTAATCATTAAACAATATATATATATATATATATATATATATATATATATATATTTTAAATAAAACGAGCGGTTCGAATTTATATAAATATATTTATTTATAACTTTACAGTTCAGTACTAAATCCACAAGGAAAAATTCCTGTAGCTGGCTGTATACCACGTATAACAAAAAGAGGTTAGTCTTTGTAAATGGGTATATTTATTTAAAAAACCCTTAAAAGGGCCACATCAATAAAACAAATGTTTTCGGACCACACAGTCCATCATCAGGTTTTTAAAATCGAAAAATGCTAGGTCACAATGCCTGAGCCACCAAAATACTAGGGTAAAAACCCTTTAAATTACATTTAGTTATGAAAGATTGTACATTGTGTTGTAAAATAACTGTGATGTTCAGTATTAAATTAAATTTGACTAGAGGTAACACATGGCTCAATCGAGTTCCAGAGCCGGTGAGAGAGAACCTCTACACTCGGAGAACAGCTGGGAACTGTTCCCAGCATAACTAAGTAATAACTAAACTAAACTAAACTAGCATAACTAAATGTAATTTAAAGGGTTTTTACCCTAGTATTTTGGTGGCTCAGGCATTGTGACCTAGCATTTTTCGATTTTAAAAACCTGATGATGGACTGTGTGGTCCAAAAACGTTTGTTTTATTGATGTGGCCCTTTTAAGGGTTTTTTAAATAAATATACCCATTTACAAAGACTAACCTCTTTTTTTTTAGTTCGGTACTATCTTATCAACTAAACTTTTTTAACGAATTTTAATGAAATTTAGATTAAGAAACAAAACTTAGTTTATTTAAACATAAATTGTCGTTTTAATTTTAAATACACAGAGAATATGAACAATAATGTTTTTATATTTTTAAAGCTGTAGGATCAGACAAACATTATACAAAATTCTTAAAATTTATGCATGACCAAAGAATAAAATGGTTAACCACTATATTTAACCAAATCTATATAACTCACAAAATTCTAAATAAAATAAAATACTTAATGAGTAATTTAGTTAAGACCTTTTTAAAGGCAAAACTTATATGATAAGGTTTTAATCAACATAAAATTGTACATATACCATTTTTTAAAGTAAAACACTTGCACGTTACGATTTATACAAACATACATTTATACATCACTTGTATTTAAAATTTCCAGAACATCAACCTTAGAGTTCAAATTTTCCTAAACCAGCTAATAATACGAAACCCATACAACTGCTCGATCTTTCATAGGCGTCAACATGGTGTAATAATCGGAAAAATGTAGTCATCATTATATTGGAAATTTTAGAATTATATTGATTAAATAACCAAAAACATTTGTTATTATTAATAATATACATTTTATGAAAGAACTCTTTAAGTCTAATATTCCACAAAATAATAATTTTAATTAAATATATAAGACAATTGTACGCAACTGATACGGAAATACTTCAAATTTTATTGACAGTTTAGCGCGTGGCAAAAGTGTTGCCGCTTTTTAGAGTAGGAATTTTGTTTATGTTTTGATTTCTTACACAATTTGATCATAGTATAATATATATTTATAAATACATATTAAATTTAGATTAATAGCTTTAAAACTAATTATTGTTGTGTATTGTGATTGGGATATGCTAAAACAAACAAATAATCAATAAATCAATATAAGGTTGAATGTTCGAATAATTAAACTTTTAGGGTATACAAGGCAACTATCGAACACGGTGATTAATTTAATCTTGCCCAAGTACTTTCGATCAATAGATCATCTTCAGGGGCATTTCGGCAGTTGTGGCCTATCCGACATAGTAAAATGTCATAAATGTAAAATTTGGACATAACAATACAAAATACAATACACTAAGACAAACAAACACTTTAAAATTTTTTGTTGTAAAAAGCTACATGTTGTATAGAAGCCGGAGACAGAATGTCTCTGGCTTCTGTAGAATGCATCTGGCTCTGGCAGAATGTTTCTGTCTCCGGCTTCTATACAACATGTAGCTTCTCCTTAAAAAAAAGTTTTAAAGTGTTTGTTTGTCTTAGTGTATTGTATTTTGTATTGTTATGTCCAAATTTTACATTTATGACATTCTACTATGTCGGATAGGCCACAACTGACGAAATGCCCCTGAAGATGATCTATTGATCGAAAGTACTTGGGCAAGATTAAATTAATCACCGTGTTCGATAGTTGCCTTGTATACCCTCAAAGTTTAATTATTCGAACATTCAACCTTAAATTGATTTATTGATTATTTATTTGTTTTAGCATATCCCAATCACAATACACAACAATAATTAGTTTTTAAAGCTATTAATCTAAATTTAATATGTATTTATAAATATATATTATACTATGATCAAATTGTGTAAGAAATCAAAACATAAACAAAATTCCTACCCTAAAAAGCGGCAACACTTTTGCCACGCGCTAAACTGTCAATAATATTTTAAGTATTTCCATATCAGTTGCGTACAATTGTCTTATATATTTAATTAAAATTATTATTTTGTGGAATATTAGACTTAAAGAGTTATTTCATAAAATGTATATTATTAATAATAACAAATGTTTTTGGTTATTTAATCAATATAATTCTAAAATTTCCAATATAATGATGACTACATTTTTCCGATTATTACACCATGTTGACGCCTATGAAAGATCGAGCAGTTGTATGGGTTTCGTATTATTAGCTGGTTTAGGAAAATTTGAACTCTAAGGTTGATGTTCTGGAAATTTTAAATACAAGTGATGTATAAATGTATGTTTGTATAAATCGTAACGTGCAAGTGTTTTACTTTAAAAAATGGTATACCGGGTGGTGAATCGTCAAACGGACCATAGGAAACTCAATGAGAAATTTTAAATTGTTGAATTGCTGCTTCCCTAATTATTTTAGATCAAAAGTCATAAAAAACTATTTGTAGAGGACTAAAATCTGAATTAAAAACAAATGTTAAAACCGTTCTACGAATCAAATGTACTTCAAAATTTTGAAAAAATGTGATACATTTTTCAGACCACCCCTAAAAGTTAGGCCACACGTAATGCAAGAATATTTAATAGGACGTGTGTCTTTTATCATATTAATGTCAAATGTTTGACAATTTGAATTGTCAATTTTTTTATTTTATGATTAAATTATAAACAATGAATTTTACTAAATACTACTACTACTGAACATTATTACTTTGTGAAAAATAAATTATATTTTTACAAATCGATCAATATAATGAAATGTACTCAGTTGACGAAAAATCGCATATTGTTGTACCTACTCAGGCAATAGCGCGAACCTTTTCCTGCCACTACTGGATCTTTATTTAACGTAAGATATTCTAATTCACTAAAATTTAATTCCATGTTAAGTTAAGTTATACAACAATTCAATGAATTCCAATATACTATTACTGTGATCTTTATTCCTAATAATAATATATGATTATTTCTAAACATAAAACTATAACAAATAATAAAACATAAATAAAACATTTTTATTATTGCTTTTTTCTCCTCAACTGAGTACATTTTTTAATCAACTTAATTTTTCTTAAACAATAAATCACAAAATTTTGGTCATTTAGATCATAGATAAATATAATATAATTAATTTAAATATTATCAAATATCAGAAACAATAATATGACAAAACGCAACACGTAATACACATTTTTTCAAAGAAAAATGTATTATATTTTAGCAAAATTTTGGAATACGTTTAAGTCGTAGAATAATTTTAACAGTTGTTTTCGATACATATTTGAGTCCTCTACAAATAGTTTCCCATGACTTTCAGTGTAAAATAATTAGGGAAGCAGGAATTCAACAATTTAGAATTTATCATTGAGTTTCCTATGGCCCGTTTGCCGATTCACCACCCTGTATGTACAATTTTATGTTGATTAAAACCTTATCATATAGGTTTTGCTTTTAAAAAGGTCCTAACTAAATTACTCATTAAGTATTTTATTTTATTTAGAATTTGGTCAGTTATATAGATTTGGTTAAATATAGTGGTTAACCATTTTATTCTTTGGTCATGCATAAATTTTAAGAATTTTGTATAATGTTTGTCTGATCCTACAGCTTTAAAAATATAAAAAACATTATTGTTCATATTCTCTGTGTATTTAAAATTAAAATGACAATTTATGTTTAAATAAACTAAGTTTTGTTTCTTAATCCAAATTTTATTAAAATTCGTTAATTTAAATTTTAAAACAAGTGCACATTTGGCTAATACAATCCTGGCTACAGTCAGATTTATAATAATTCTCGAACTACCTTAAGGTCGATTTAGACACATCAGTCCCGTCACAGTCTCGGCGCCGAACCGGTCCTGTTTGGTCACAGAACTATCAACTATCTGACAGCTGGCAAACTGTTCGTCAACTAATGAATGTGAATGCCGACGCCATATTTCTATTAAAGAATATTTTGTATGACGGATTGTTCGGTTCGGCGCCAGGACTGTGACGAGACGTGACTGATGTGTCTGAATCGACCTTTAAACAGAAGAATACGTCACAAATGTTTTACAACAGAAAGAAGTGTCTAAGAACAACCAATACACGAATTTGTTGAACAGAGAATAATTTCTCATGGACTACCCATATAGTTTACGAGTAACATTCTCATGCTTATCTGACAGCTGACACCACTGCATGTGTACGTGTACATTTAACCATTTAGGCATGTTAATTAAAGTATATCTTCATGCAAATAGTGGAAAACCACGACCAAGTTAATAACCTATTTTCAGTAACTGTAGCAACCACTCTAAAATTGTTATAAAGTACAGCAATGACATAAAAGGCATTTTAGACATGTCATTCATAAACAAAAATAACCAATAAATACAATATCCGTTTTAGGTACTGTTTATTTTGGCGAATTCTATAATATCGAACATAATCTATCTCTTATCACTTGTTGAAAATCCTTGTTTTATTTATTTGATAAAACATTTAATTATTTCAGATAAGCACTAATACTTTTAAAGTTCAGTGTGCTGATTTGCTAAGCATTTGTTGGTGCGTTAGACGGTACGTCCAGGGGAGTGGAAGTGGTAAGGAACAATATCTTACTTTAATTATATTTTAATTATAATTTATATTTTTTATATTTTTAATTATATGTTTTTAAGTATCTTAACGTTCCCTTAATTTTCACCTTCTCTTTTTTCTCAAGGTCAACTTCAACGGGAGTTTACTGATTCCATTATAAATAAATTTTTGACAATGGTCGGTTTTTGCTGTCACCTTCACATCTCACAGAATGTCATATTTTTTCATTGAACTTTTTCAAGTGACTTTTGATAATCAGTCAAACAAAGAAACACTAAAATCTACAATTCATATCCATATATGGAAAAAAACATTCGTGAATGGACACAGATACTAAATGCAGGACAATTATTTCATATTGCAGAAGATCGAGAAGCCTTCGCAATGGTGATCGCCAACGTCGGATAGTTCTGATATGGCACGCGAAGAAGAAGATATGGAAAAGCACGTGTAGCTATACTTAATAGGGCATCTCTTATGTATAATTCTTTCAAAAACGAAATCGTGTTGTAACACTGGTTGTTCTTTGCAGATTGCGAATATATAAACTCCAACGTATGATTTTAAAAAATAGTTTTAGTAACATTTAATAAATAGAATATTTTTGAAAGTCTTTGATGATCACTGATTGCCTTCATCTGAATCAGAATATTTTTCATCTTTGTGCCTTAGTATTTCTACCTAAACTTTATCTAAATGGATGTCCGGGTCTGTTGTGGAATTATTGAGTTTTTGTTCTGCTTTTAGGTCTGAGAATAATTTCTTTAGATATTTTTTTAACGTTAATTTGTTCAGTATCAAAAGATGTTATTTTTTTTTTAATTTTTTTGTTTTTTTTTTGGTCTGCTTGTATGCAGCGTTCGTGGTTTGTTTGTGATCTTTCAATCTCTAACTAAGCATTTGTATTTGAGATCGTATTCTTTTGTTTCTCTGAGTTTTCTTCTAATTTGGTTGTTGCTGAACGAATATATGTTTATGTTGTTATCTATTTGAAGCTCCTGAGATCTTTTTATATCAAGTGAAGCATGGCTGATTTGTGATTTTTTTTCTCTTGATCATTGTTATTTCTTCTATTATAAGTAGTCGTTTTTGTGTTTTGTTTTAAATTTTAAAAATGTGGTGGTTAAAATTACAATTCTGTATCACATAATTACAAAATAAAAACTAATCCTTATCTATTTTAGTCTGCGTTTATACATTTCTTTATTATTTATCTATCTTCTCTTCTTTCTATGTGTTGTTCTTTTAGAACATGTTTTGTGTTTATAATTTTTAAATATTCTTTAAAATTATTATTCCATAAAAGTCATGTTCCATATTTTCTTTTCTTTTGTAGTAGGATTCGTTAAATTTATACAATTTTGACATTGATTCATCTTCTTCCTGTTTTTTTTTTGTTCTACCTGTTTTACATATTTTGCCCTAGTAGTAGGTAACTACTCATCGTTATAATATTTTTATTGAAAGGTGTACTACAAACTATTATATCTTTAGCAACACTCCGTGCATGTGCTCTTCAACTGATTTTTTCATTAGCGCAATTCTCAGAAGTCTGTCTTGTTGCATTTTTCTACAGTTTGTTCTAATGTTTTCTTTCCTTATGTGATCTATTTTAATTTTGCCGGATATCTTCTAATATAGGTATTCATCTCCTCTACTCTAAGCATATTTTTGGTTTTATTGGCGACTTCTATGACTTCTATTCTATATATCTAATACATGTCTTGTTTATGTAAACGTCATTGTAAACCTGCGATAATTCGAACTCTCTAGAATCCAAAGTTATCACAAGTTTCCTATAAAATCTCTTTATATTTCGAACCAAATCAATACATTTTTACGCACTTGTCAATTCGATGGAAAAAAAATCATTGCTATACAACGACGCGTCGATTCGAACTCATCGGCGTCCAGCAGTCGACAATTCAATGTTGCAGAGAAAAACAGGCGGGAATATCAACGAACCAATTGTTTTGGTTATGATTAATTAGTTGACACACACTTCTGATTTGGTTTGGACACACGAACTGGTTTGTGTAGTTATTAGTTACTGCTACTCTTTCGTTGGTATACAGATTAAAATTATGTTAGTCATGAGCCCAAAATGTTTGACGATTGCTGAGAAGAAGAAGTGAATCCAAAAAATTAAGGAAGGCAAAGAGGAAAGTGATGTTGTAGAAGACTTTAAGATTCCTCTGAGTACTCTCTCAACCATAATAAAGCACAAGGAGAAAATTAATGCTGCTCAAACTGCTGGAGTGCGGAAAAAAACTACTAAAGGTGAATTTCCTCGCCTGGAAGAAAGTCTGGTCATTTAGCTAAGACAGTGTAGAGGACAACAAGTATCTATTTTTGGAAACTTGTTGAAGGACAAGAGTACGTGTCTACTGTAAGCAACAAAAGCTTTGCGGCAAGTGAAGAGTGGCTTACAAATTTCAAAAAGAGAAATAGAGTTGTGTTTGTGGAGAAGAGAAGAGAAACGTTTGTGGGGAAAGTGGAAGTGTTAATGATGCATTTTGCTTAGATTGGCACGGTAAATTGAAGACCTTGATTGAAAACTATATAGCTCTAGATATTTTTAATACTGATGAAACTGACCCATTTTTCCAAAATGTTTACCGTATAAGACGTTTACATCCATAATTTTAAGACGTTATATCGCAAAGAAATTGTTAAGCTCGTTTTAGAATCTCTCGACAAGCAGCTAACTGCAAATATCACGGTTCAGACAGCTATTTTACTGATTGACAAAGCATGGTGAGGTGTAACACCTCTAATAACTCTCAACTGCTTCAAAAAATCCGGGTTTTTAAAAGGAGATCAGAAAAACTTTCCAATGCTTACGGATGATGAAGAACCAGTAATAGAACCATTGATTGACATCAGCAGTGTGAGTTTTTCTGACTTTGTTTAAGTGGATGAAGATGTTGCTCTCTCAGGTTCACTAACCGATGGCGAAATTTTATCTGCGACAGATACGAATGAAAAAAGTAACGATGAAGATGAGTACGATACATCAGAACCTTTGGCAGAGGTGTCAGGTAAGGCAGCAAGATCCTTATTCGATACCTTACAAACCTTCTATCTACAAAACGAAAGTGATGAAAACGCATTTCAGGCAATTTTTCTCTTAAAAAAATATATTAAGCAGTCTGAGTAGAGGTAATGTACTTTGAAACAAACCAGTATGTTACAGTTCTTTCGAAACATTGATTAATTATCATTAAATAATTAAATAATTATCACGGGCATTATATCTTCCAATATTAAGGCAGATATTATGCAATCAGGAACCCTAAAAAAATTTTCAGTATCGCCACTGAACATTCAAGATAAATAATTACTCATGCATATAACTATAAGCGTGTATATTTGCTGTATTTCCTGATATAACATACAATTTAAAAAATATAACCTTTTTCAGCTTTTAGCTTATAAACTAAAACAGAAGCAGACAACGTGACATCGCAGTGAATTGACGATTCAGGGCCAGCCACCTAGCCAGTAAGCCAAGCCAGCGAGTGATTGAAAAGGCGGCACCAACTGCTGACAAAAATAGCTAACCGGAAAAGTTTAGTAGATAAATAAACAAAATGAGAACTGACAATGTTCAAGTTATAGTTGGGAATATTATCCATTGTAGTGATCGGTTTAATGTGCAATTGATTAATAATGGATTCATTATCATCGCCGGTTCTAAGGTAAGTAATTTTATATAAATTTTGTATGTGAATTTTGTCATTGACCTCCTGAAATCAATACGCCAAATTGCCAAGAGGGAGGATCTCTCATAGTCGGCGCCAAAGCTGTGTACATGGGACTCAATTTTAGAGTCAATAAATACAAATGTTACTTAACCATATGTTACTTAAGTGTTTTGTTATCATAGTTTTTTTTATAACTTACAGTACAAAGTACATAGAAATGGTTTAAATATTTGACTTTTTGGTTTTAAGGTACAAAGCTATTTTTAAAATATGCATCAAGCTCACAAGTTTTAGAACACTATTATGTTGTTCTTGTTATTTCTGAGTATATATTCGGGTCCATTCCCATATATTTTTCCTTACGTTTTTTACATCCAAGGATCCTTGGCACTGATGTGCAGACTATGTACGAGAGTGGATTGATATAAAACTAGCCCCTGATAGAAAAAAACAAGTTTTTTGGAATTAAATCGATTTATTTCTCAACATGGCCCCCTTTTAGCTCGATACACTTAGTAAGACGATGTTCCAATTTTTTTATCCCATCGTAATAGTATTTTTGCTTGAGCTCAAAATAGGCCGAAATTTCAAAGACGACTTCATCATTTGTGGCGAACCTGTGTCCTCCGAGCCATTTTTTAAGATTTGGAAACAGGAAAAAACCGTTGGCGGCAAGATATGATAAATACGGTGGGTGTTCAACCAATTCATAGCCCAGTTCATGCTGCAATCATGCTCATGATCCAATAATGCTGCGTAGTACTCACCATTGATTGTTTTTTCCTTTTTCCAAGTAGTCGCTGTGGATGATGCCATTCGCATTCCAGAAAACAGTCGCCATCACTTTGCCGGCCGAATGTGCATTCTTTGCCTTCTTCGGGGGCCCTTCGCCGCGTATTATGATTAAAATTTAACTCTTATACTAAAATACTATACCAAAATTTCTTTTTTTTGGCTTTCCTATCACTCATTTTTATTAACGTAAATTCTGGTAAAGGCAAAACAGATATTTAATTTGTAATTTATTTTCAAGACACAGGCCCATAAAATAAATCTTGAAATATTACTGATACTATATTATATTATTATACACTCATAGACAAAAATATCGAATATTTTAAGATTTTCCAATTTTTTTTGTAGTCACTATCATTTCAAAATAATGTTAGATTACTGATGTTACTCATATAGAAAGCTGATGTTCTTAACTGGTTTAGAAAATTTTGACGTTTATTCAGCGTCTAGTGTCATTCGTACATTTTATCATAAATAATTTTCTTCATGTAAGGGAAAAATCATACTAATTCGGTTATTTTTAGTTTAATTTATTAAGCTTAGTTAAATAATATTTTGATTAAGTATGCCACTAATTCAGCACTGCGATTAAGCACAAACAGCACAGATTGTAATTTTGTACGAGGAAGGATATATACAAAATGATATCGCACGACGTCTCAGGAGAAGTCAATCTACAGTTTTAAATACTTTAAAAAGATACCACGAAACAAGAAATTTTGTACGAAGTCCTAATCAAGGACGCCCAAGGTGCACAATTGCAATTGATGACCGTTTTTTGGTTCCTAATTCTACACGAAATTGCTCATTGAGTTCAACAGTTAGACGAAGATTAAACGAAGCAAACTAAAAGCCTAGACGTCCTGCCAAAGTTTCTCTTCTTCTCCAAAATCGTAAAGCTTGTCGTTTAGAATTTGCAAGAGCAGATATTTAGTGGAATATCGACAACTGAAAAAATGTTCTTTTTACTGATGAGACCAGAATCCCATTATGGAAAACAGATGGTCGAAACCACGTCTACAAATGAGTTCGGGAACGATTCGCCAGCTACAATCTCGACCAGACCGTTAGTTTTGAAGGTGGTGGCATAATGCTTTGGAAAGGTATTAGTTGGGAGGGACGCACCGGACTTGTGGAAGTGATTTGACAGATGACTGGTGACTCTTACGTTCAAAACATCCTGCAAGATCACGTTTTGACATATGTTGGTTAGATTGGATATGACAGATTCATGTTAATGCACGATAATGCTCGACCACATACCGCTGCCGTAGTAAATAATTATCTTGATGAGGTCTAAATTCGAAGGTTGGATTAGCCACCCTTTAGTCCAGGTTTAAATCCAATTGAGTACATGTGGGATCATCTAAAATGCCGCATACCACAAAGAAATCGTGTTCCAAATACGATAGAGCAGATTCGGCTTGCTGCACAGGATGAATGGAATGCAATTTCCTAAGGATATGTCCAAAAGTTATTTGCAAGTATGCCGAGAAGGATGCAAGCAGTAATAAGAGCTAGAGGAGAAAATACTCGTTACAGATCATGCACTTGTTTCAGGTAAATTATACTTGTTTAAGCAATTTAAATTGGCATTTAAGTTTAGAGTAAAATAATCTTATTTACCTAACATTAACCATTTTTTTTGTTCAATTTTCTCCGCATAAAAACTTAAAATGGTTCATTAAACATTATTAAATAAACTCTTCTTCACAATAAACGACTTGATTGACCAAAATTTTTTTTTGAAAAAACAAAAATTTGGAAATTCCAAAATATTCGATAGTTTTGTCTACGAGTGTATTATTATGTTATCCATTGATTCATTTTTACTTTCCATAGTGACACCCTTTATTATTACAGGCAAACCAGGAAAAATCTGAGATTTGTATTGATTGATTTATTATAAAATATTTCTTCTTCTTCCTCTTTATAAGCAATTCTGCTTGTTGATTGGAAGATTATCCAATAATTCCATATCCGATAATCTGCCAATATAAAATATTTAGGTGCTTGAATTATGTGCTTTGATTATAAAAATCTAAAATTTTACAAGAACTAATGAATTGGATGATAAGTTTAGTAGATGAACAACCGGGTTTTCGTAGTGGAAGAGCGTGTATAGATCTAATATTCGTTATAAAGCAAATTACTGAGAAATCACTAGAGTATAACAGACCAGCATTTCTGTGTCTGATTGACTTAAAGAAAGCATTTGACGAAGTAAGACTCAAAGATGTAATAAATCTTCTGTATAATAGAGAAGTTGCCCTAAATATTATAAAAACTATTGACAACATGTGCCAAAACAACAAAATGGAAGTCAGAATAGATGGACAACTTACAGAACCCATAGAAACAGGCAGCGGAATAAGACAGGGGGACCCATTGAGCCCTATGCCCTTCAATATATTGATGAACAAAATCATCAAAAGCGTTAACCAACAAAGTGGATGCAAAAAGTAATCAGCAAAGAACCAACCAGATGTAAAATAGAAATTGATGACATTAGTATTGAACAAGTAAAAATATGAAATGAAAAAGTCTAGCTGTGGAGACCTGGGCGAAGAAGTGAGAGATCAAGTACAAAAAGCAAATAGACTGGCAGGATGCCTTAATAACTCGCTATGGCGAGACAGACACATTAACACCTACATGAAGTCAAGAATTTATAAAGTCAGTGTAAAACCAATAGTGACTTATACATTAGAAACAACACCCGACACAACCCGACTCAACACAAAGGATACTGGAATCGGTAGAAATGAGAGTACTGAGATTTACAGGAAATACGCTGAGAGGTCGAAAAAAAGTGAAGGCATTAGAAGAAAATTTAACGTACAGTGTATAAACGAATGATCACTAGGTAAATAGAAAAAAAGAATGGAATAACCACATAAGCAGATTGGGGGAGACTCGTGTCTTCGTATACAAAATAGAAAGAGAAAGTCACCAATCGGCAGAAGTATCGGACGACTGCGCAGAAGATAGAGTGACAATCTTCCATAGAGGTATTAATCCGCCAATAAATAAGCAGAATTGCTTATAAAGAGGAAGAAGAAGAAAAAGAAAATTATACAATTTAATCTATTTATATTTAAATAAAAATGATATAAATATTAAAATAAACAATATAAATAAATATAGGTATCCTAAATATAAATATGCACTCAATAGTCGCTATAAAATTTAAGTCTTTCTAAAGGCGCGTTTTCACGGGTCGATCTGAGTCGAACGATTTGGATCGACTGGCCGTCGACTAATAAATCGAAAGCAAATTGAACATGTAAACCATAAATCGACTTGGTCGTTCGGCGGAGTGAGTCGATTCGACGGAAGTCGAAAGACGGTCTACTTTTGATAGGCGATTCCCGCCGAATCGATGTCGAAAAACTGGAATAATAATTTTTTAATAAAATAGATGTTAGAAAATAATTATTTTTGTTTTCCAAAAACAAATTGTCATTAGAACAGGCAATTTTCATATGTGTTGGTTTTTTTTATACATTAGTCCCATATCCACTATTATACTTTGAGATTAAAACATCCAGAAAAGGAGTTATTTTATTTCTTTTCCATTGTAAATTTTATTGACTCAACCTTTTACCTTTTATTTATATCAATCAGAAATGTTTCCAACACATCATCTACATATTGTGGACTTTAAATTTTAATTAGGAATGGTTGTTTTGAAGTCTTCCATCAATATATTAGCTAATAATGGATTTAAAGCACAGTGCAAAAATTTTGTTTATAGAAATCATTATTTAGATAAAAATAAGTGTTGTCCGTAGATCATGTCAACAGTTTCATTATAACTGATACATTTAATTTGGTCCTAATTCTTTTCAAAGTTTTATCTAAGAAAATACCATCTTAAGGGTGCATTTATAAATAGACTATTTATTAATGTAAAATCTTACTTCGAAAATATTACATTTACAAATCAATGTACCAAATCATATTAACATTTAAAAAATATAGATAATTTTAATAAAATTTGTGATTTTTTTTTCTATCAATTACAATTAATTCAACATTCATCGTCTGTCGTGTAAACCTTTTTGCTTTCGGCACAGATCGAATGATGGTCGAACGATCCAAATCGTTCGACTCAGATCGACCCGTGAAAACGCGCCTTTAAGGCGCGTTTTCTCGGGTCGATCTGAGTCGAACGATTTGGATCGTTCGACCATCATTCGATCTGTGCCGAAAGCAAAAAGGTTTACACGACAGTCGATGAATGTTAAATTAATTGTAATTGATAGACAAAAAAAATCACAAATGTTATTAAAATTATCTATATTTTTTAAATGTTAATTTGGTACATTGATTTGTAAATGTAATATTTTCGAAGTAAAGTTTTACATAAATAAATAGTCTATTTATAAATGCACCCTTAAGATGGTATTTTCTTAGCTAAAACTTTGAAAACAATTAGGACCAAATTAAATGTATCAGCTATAATGAAACTGTTGATATGATCTACGGACAACACTTATTTTTATCTAAATAATGATTTCTATAAACAAAATTTTTGGACTGTGCTTTAAATCCATTATTAGCTAATATATTGATGGAAGACTTCAAAACAACCATTCCTAATTAAAATTTAAAGTCCACAATATGTTGAAAATATGTAGATGATGTGTTGGATACATTTCTGATTGATATAAATAAAAGGTAAAAGGTTGAGTCAATAAAATTTACAATGGAAAAGAAATAAAATAACTCCTTTTCTGGATGTTTTAATCTCAAAGTAAAATAGTGGATATGGGACTAATGTATACAAAAAACCAACACATATGAAAATTGCCTGTTCTAATGACAATTTGTTTTTGGAAAACAAAAATAATTATTTTCTAACATCTATTTTATTAAAAAATTATTATTCCAGTTTTTCGACATCGATTCGGCGGGAATCGCCTATGAAAAGTAGACAGTCTTTCGACTTCCGTCGAATCGACTCACTCCGCCGAACGACAAGTCGATTTATGGTTTACATGTTCAATTTGCTTTCGATTTATTAGTCGACGGCCAGTCGATCCAAATCGTTCGACCATCATTCGATCTGTGCCGAAAGCAAAAAGGTTTACACGACAGTCGATGAATATTGAATTAATTGTAATTGATAGAGAAAAAAAATCACAAATTTTATTAAAATTATCCATATTTTTTAAATGTTAATATAATTTGGTACATTAATTTGTAAATGTAATATTGTCGAAGTAAGATTTTACATTAATAAATAGTCTATTTATAAATGCACTATTAAGATGGTATTTTCTTAGATAAAACTTTGAAAACAATTAGAACCAAATTACAAAATAATAGATTAACAACTAGAACCAAATTAAATGCATCAGCTATAATGGAACTGTTGACTTGATCTACTGACAACACTTATTTTATCTAAACAATGATTTCTATAGACAAAATTTTTGGGCTGTGCTTTAAATCCATTATACCTAATATATTGGCTATGGAAGACTTCAAAACAAACATTCCTAATTTAAATAATTAAAACTTATTATCCAACATCTATTTTAGTAAAAAATGATTATTCCAGTCGTTCGACATCGATTCGGCGGGAATCGCCTATGAAAAGTAGACAGTCTTTCGACTTCCGTCGAATCGACTCACTCCGCCGAACGACCAAGTCGATTTATGGTTTACATGTTCAATTTGCTTTCGATTTATTAGTCGACGGCCAGTCGATCCAAATCGTTCGACTCAGATCGACCCGTGAAAACGCGCCTTAAATGAGCATTGCTCCATTTTCATAGTCTTGTTAAAAAGTAAATAGAAGAAATAATACTTTCAATTTGATTAGTATGTACCTACATAGTTTTTAGCCAACAATTGCATCCGTGTCCTTGAATGTTTATAAGTATTTTACTGAACAAAAAACTGGTAAATCCACGTCTAGGTATCATTATTTACGAAAATGACTTCATAATATTTATTGTCTGATACCAGTGTTAACATTCAATGTTTTCTCATAACTTTGTTTTTTTTTCTTTATTTTAATCTTCAGGTGATATATTATGTTATCGCCAACATTGTTATCTATATGATTTTAGTAATTAAAAACAGACGCAAGGAAATTTGAATTCCTGTACATTTAATCTTATTACAAATACGCCGTTCTTTGCCCCTGATATTTATTAATATCTACATATGTTTTGTCTGGGATGAAACAGATAATTTTGAACATTTTTGGTCGACTATTTTGTTTTGTCATTTTCTGTCTGGGCACAGTGAATGTCAATTTAATCAGTCGCTCTGTCGCTTATTAGGTACTATTATCACATGGGTTAATTGCCTTTCGATTCTAAATAGTTAATATACAGTATGATGCAAAAGTATGGAATAAATTCATTACTTCAGAAACAGATGACTATAAAAATATTAGAACTCGTAAATTTTAATTTTTGAATGGCCATAAATTGCTATACTTAAATTTGATTGACATTACAAATTTGACATTGACATCTGTGTTGACGTAATGTCGCTTCCCTGAACCCTCGGAAATGAGGGAAGGTGGTCCAGCTGCACTATCCATAGCTGAAATGGACCGGAGCAGGTATGGGTCACGGTCGGTGGACATATAGGCCGTATACGCCCACAAGCTAGAGGGAAATACCTTTTTAAAACAAATGCAAATAAATGTTAACTAAAACTAAGAATCTGCAATAAAAGTGTTAATTAGTCTTAGAACTAAGAATCTGTAAGATAAAGTTATTGGTTATCACATCTAAGACTAATTAAGCAAAAAAAGTAAAAATGAAAAAAGGTGAAAATTCCCAATAATTTCGGAAAAAGATGAAATTTCTACTAAGTCGATTTCGTCCAAAATGTGATAGAATTGTTCGGCGTGGTGACTTCGGGACGAATCAACAAACACATGTAACAAAATATAGACACAAAGCAAGTTATTGTAAAGTTAAAAATACCATTTAATTCGAAAATAAATATTTCACGAGAAATATCCTAAGTCGAAAAAGCTGAAATAAATACAATTTAAATATAAATTAGACTCGCTAGAGAACTTAGAAAAATCCTGAAATAAACGGATAGCGGTTAGGTGCAATAAAAAGCAGAGTTTCTAGGAACTAAATTAACCAGAAGGTCTCTACTGCCAAGAAGGCTGATTCTGCGGGCCCTATCCAGACCAGAACGAATTTTTGGCCGTCGTGAACCTACACTTATACGAAATTAAGTAGGTCAAGTGCTCCATGGCGCTCTGCCATTGTAGCTTGCACGACAGCCAATGCTTAATTTGGGACAATACCATTGGCTGCAATTAGGTTGCAATTCGACCAATCGTAAAGCCGGAATCGAAATCCAATCCCGGGCAATACCATTGGCTGCAATTATGGTTGTAATTTGATCAATCGTAAAGCCGGAATTGAGCTATTGGCGACAGTAATGACGTAATCGACATTTTTTTTTTAAATACAGAGTACACGAGACATCTCATTTGGAAGGTCTCCTAATCGAATTTGCAACGATGTATTATTCGAATATTTATTTCTCTAGGGTAAACCAAAATAATAAATAAATAAATAAAGCCGATTAGAAGAACTCTCAAATGAGGTATCTCGTGACCTCGGTTTGTATTTAAAAAAAATCGTCCGTTACATTATATTTATCATTACAACTATACTGATGACGTAAATGTCCAACGTATATGTAGCAATTGATGGCCATTTAAAAATTAAAATTGACGTGTTTAAATATGTTAATAATGAATTTATTCCATACTTTTTCATCATACTGTATGTATCTTGAGTAAGAGTTTTATTTGGGAAGCAGTTAGTTAGTAGAGTGTTGTTTTCTGAAATTTAATTTTTTCGAATAGTGATCTAGCAGTTCTTTAGTAGAGTGCATATTCTTGTTTGCTGTAATTTTAATTATTTTGGATAGTGATGTGGCATCCCTAGGACAATGTGGTTGAAAATATTGCTTAAAATAATAACACTGATTTTAAGAAAGTGCCAGTGACAGTGCCGGTGCTGGTGTGAACGCAATTCCTAAAAAATAGTACCCGTAAAGAAGATTCGAATGCATTTAAATGCTGAATCACAGTAAGTATGTTTCAATGTGTACAAAAATGTACATAGCAATTCGGAGTCGGTGAAAAACTGTTGGTACATGTAACTTCTGATTTAATAGAAATTTAGAGTTATTGCTAAAGATATTTAATGGTGCTAAATCAAATTGTAAAAACTACAGAGGAATAGCAGTCATAAGTACAGTCATGAAAATGTACGAAAAAATGTTGAACAACAAAATATCCGAATAAAATGACAGCATACTTAGGTAATCACAAAGCTGATTCAGAAAAGGCAAAGGCACCCATGATCATATATTTACCATCAAACAAATAGTAGAAAAATATCAGCTACAGGCTTGCAGGTAGTAGGTATGTGGCGTATATAGATCTTGAAAAGGCTTTTGACACAGTACCAAGACAAAAATTAGGAAAAATATTAGAAAAGAGAGGCATTATTACCAAATTAATAAAGGTAATTAAAACTATTTACAACCGCAATATTAACTAAATATCATCAGTCAAAACATCAAAACCATTTACTACAAACAAAGGACTGACATAAGGAGGGGAAATTATCTCATCCATGTATATTTATAATGTACATGGACGAGATAAGTAAGAAACGTATATGTTATAGGAATTTAAAAAGAGAAAAAGAAGACATTTCAGAAGGAGCATACCCCGACGACATTGTCATATTGGCCTATATCGACAACAAGGAAATATAGAAATTTGGAATGAAGTACTAAAAAAATATGTAATGACCATTCATAAAAATAAAACAAAAGTTATGGGGATAGGAGAAAATGGAGAAGAAGGGAAGATAAATATAAAAAAGGAAAAAGAAAGTATAGAACAAGCACGAACCTTGTGATTCCTTGTCTAAGGATTAGAATTAGAAGACAAGGGAACACAGAAAACAGATTAATCATAAAGATTAATAATAGAATTTAAAAAACGATGAATCTATACTATCCAATGAACAATAAATTAATAACTAAAACTGAAATTTAAGAAAAACAAAAATTAATGTGTTCAAGTCTCTACTAACCTTTGGTTGCAAGTACCTAGTGGGTTCTAACAAAACGACAAAAGAGTAAAAGTAGAAGTGAAATATCTAAGACGAGTTTGAGTAATTACAAAAAGATATAGATTACGGAAGATATATAAGCAAAAATTTGCAAAAATAGAGTCAGTATTGAAATATATAGAAAAAAGACTCAACTCAACTTCAGAGAATGGAGAGTCACCTTCAGATAATGGAGAAAGAAAGTTGGCAGGCATAAATGCAAACAAGAAAGAAAAATGGTATACCACGTAAAATATAAGATAGCATACTAGGAAACTTGGAGAACAACATGGATAGAACCAAGGACGCTGGTCAGAAATAAGAAGGAAGGGGTCAAATTTGAACATATCGTTAATATATAGTAGACTATATTTCAGTTTACAAATAAGATGGTTGAATTTAATATTAAATTGTATTTGTCATAAAAAGTATTGTAGATCTACACCACTATGTGGTATAATGTTTTTAATTATATTTTATATAATATATATATATATAGGGGAAAGGAGGGCAAGATGACGATAGTAAGCTTAAAAAAATCCTAGAACTGATATTTTTCCTTGTATCGAATGCATGCAACTACAAGGTAATTGGCTGATAATAGTACTTTACATATTAAAATTAGATTACGTAAGGGTTAATATTTCAAATTAAAATTTTAAAATTTATCCACCTATGTCATATTCGTCATCTTACCCTTCGTGGAGGGTAAGATGACTAATTGTGAAGGGTAAGATGACGAGGTATGCCTATTCTAAGAAAAAAAGGCAGTTATATATATATATATATATATATATATATATATAGGCAGGAAAGTAAACAAATTAAAGAAAAAAGCATTTATTCTGTAACTAATGCAACACTTTTAATAGGTCCTACATTTTTAAAAGCACCAATCACAAGTCCATTGTTTTACCTTTGCTTCTTCCATTCCAGTGCATTCAGCGTGAGCCCATTCCCTACACCTGCTGCAGCAATACCATAGCTCATCTTTTCCTCTTTCATTGCAGATTATGCAATCTCTTTCTTCCTCTGAATCGTTATCAGTGTCAGCATATTTCATATCTACTGACGAGTTAGACGAGTCGTCAAAGTTTATTTTTCTCTTAGTCATTTTTCCTTTGCCTTTATTGAGAGTGAATTTCCTATTCTTTTGCTGAAAATTAAAGTCTTTGCTTCTATTTTGTTTTTGAATTTTCTTTTGTTCTTTTATATCTCTTTTCCTCTCTTTTGCTAATTTTGCAGCTTCCTTTTCTTCTAAAATCTTTACTATTGGTGTACTAGAAATAACGAGAGATGGTAATTTCTTTCTGGGTCGTTTTGCTCTCACTTCAGCAACAGGTAATTTAGGTAGACCATTATTGAATATATGATTTGATACATGAGGGGGTGTCTGGCCAGCTATTCCTGATGTAGATGAACCTGGCATATTTGAAATAGAAATATCTGAAATTTCGTCAGATATTTGAACAGATTCTTGAGGTACTGTTTCTTTTAAAACAGATATAGGTGACATTCCTTGAATATCTGGCATTTCCTCTTCGACTACATTTTCCAAAGCAGAGGCAATTGGAACTTCCGTTGAAATTGGTTTGTCTTTATTTGTTGGTAAAGATGCCTCAAAATCAAGTATATCAAACACCTGGCTATCAACAGGATATATGCCAGTGGCTCTAAAACCACTAAGAGCATTAGAAACAGTTGCTGCTTTTAAGTACGCTTTCCCAAATAGGTTTGCAATGTCATACAATGTTATAAGACGACCCGGATTACTAATCAAAAAATCTTCGCAAGCTCGTGAGTATGCTGTTTTCATAGGTCCATATATTGACACATCCAATGGTTGCATACGATGACTGGTATGTGGTGGGAAACCAAGTAGAGTAATGTGATTTTTCCGGCATAGCTTAATGACTTCCAAAGAAATGTGACTGGTGTGATTATCCATTAACACTAACACAGGTTTGTTTTCTCTTGGACAAGCGTGTTGAATGAAATGTTCCAAATATTTAACAAAATTTTCAGAAGTCATCCATCCAGAAGGATAAGCTACTGCCATGGTCCCTTCGGGCGCTCCATTTTTAAGAGCTGGTTGCATTTTTACTCTTGGAAATATTAGGAACGGTGGTATAAAATTTCCAACGGCATTCATACCACAAACAGCAGTCACGTTAACTCCTCTTTCTGCCGAAGAAATTTTCACAACTCGACGGTTGCCTCTTGGGGTTAATATTTTAGGATCCTTGGTAGGTACTGAAGAAAAACCGGTTTCATCAATATTGTAAATTTGATTAGCAGAATATGAATATTTTTGATGCAATTCTTTGTACACCTTAAAGAAAATTTCCACATTTACTTTATTAAAAGCCATTAATCTAGCAGCGGAAGTTGCTTCTGGTTTACGGAGTGAAAGATTAAATTTCTTCATAAAGGATTGCGCAAAGTCTTTACCAACCATTTTCTTTGTAGTGTTTAATCTATCAGCAACACCACAATGAACGGCAAAGTCGAAAGCAATTTTTCTAAACTGATCCGTGGTTAATCCAAATGCCCGTTTATCTATATCTACCACATATTTTTTAAGTTGATTTAGTTGTTCTTCATTAAATGTTGGTTTAAAGCGGCCAGCATTTTCAGGAAAATTCTGAAATATAAAAGTTGACTTTTAAAAATGAAAATAACTAGGATACACAAGTTACCTCATTAGGATATTTTTTAATATATCTTCTCAGAGTAGGTTCTGGAATATAATATGCTATTGAGGCTGCATTGACACTTAACTGTTGAGCAGTTATTTCAGCCATTGCTCTTTTCATACTTTCTTTCGACCAAGATTGTCTGTCTGTCTTTCTTTTGTATATTTTGCCCATATTTTAATCTGAAATTGAAAATAGGTATGACTTACTGTTAATTTTAGTTAATTCGGGTAAGATGACGAATAACTCGTCATCTTACCCACAAGTGTCATCTTTCTTTCTAAAAATCGTAAAGTCAAATTTATTATTGATAACAAATATTTTCTGTAAGTAATTTATACGTAAAAGATATTAGTTTCGAACAAAAAATACAACAGTTATCCAATACTTACCAAAAATCTTTAAAACCTTATTTTCGAAAACAATAATATTGTTAGCACTAACACAATATCAGTACCAGCACTTGTATCATACTAAACTCTGGCCGCTAACGTATTCGTAGTCAACGGCGAGAAACCTTGGAACATTTCTTCGGTCCTGACTGAAGACAGTGTTGCCAGAGTTGTATGTTGGAAAAATATCGGGAATTCGTCATCTTACCCGATTCGTCATCTTACCCCCCTTTACCCTATATATATATATATATATATATATATATATATATATATACTACACTGATCACTTATCAAAGCATTACTGGTTCTGGGAAAAGAGGACGGGTCATTTATACCGTCGATAATGACGGGGCCAGCTTGGTGACTGGCGCGAGGATAGGCGCGGAGGTTGGCGTGAGTAGGATTTTGGTTGAAGAGTGGAGCGGGTGGTATGTAAATAAAAAAAGTGGTAAAAAAAAAACAAAATTAATTTCAGCACCAACGACGTATTTCGCTGTAACGATATCTCATCATCATCATCAGTGGCGTTACAGCTCTTTATGAGCCAAGGCCTTTTTCAGAACAATCCTTTATTCGCCCCTGTCTCTGGCGACTCTTCTCCATGCTCTAATTCCGATAAACTTCAAATCATTTTCTAGGTTGTCTTGGTACCTAAGTCTCGGTCTTTCTCTTCTTCATTGTCCGATCGGCCCTCTTCGGTCAAAAACTTTTCTGACTATGGCATCTTCCTCTCGTCTGATTACATGACCTATCAATCTAAGGCGTGCTACCTTAATGAATTTTACAACGTCGGGTTCTTCAAATCTTCTATACACTCAAAATTGTAACACGTACGCCACAAATATTGTTCTTTTATGCCTCCATATATTCGTCTTAGTATTTTTCGCTCAAAACATTTCAGCAGTTCTTGGTCATTCTGTGTTAGTGACCAAGTTTCTGAACCATATGTTAGCACTGGTCTTATTAGTGTTTTGTATACAGTCAGTTTAATTTTTCTAGGCATTTTTGAGGCCATCTGTCTTCTTAAGCCATAGTAACACTTATTGGCGAGCACTATTCTTCTTTTGATTTCTTCACTGACGTTGTTATCTTTGGTTAGCAGCGACCCTAAGTATATGAAGGTGTCAACACCTTCCAGTTCTAGGTCATCAATTATTATTCGTGTAGGTGTCGGGTTGCTTGACCTAGTGCAACACATATATTTTATCTTTTGAACATTTATATTTAGTCCTATTCCGTGTGCAAATGCTGTGCAGATGCTCTTAACGACCGAAATGCTTCAGTCAGAGATTCTGTAAACCTACCTATGATGTCTATGTCATCTGCGTATCCGTCAATTTGTACTGATTTGTTAAAGATAGTACCATTCGTAGTAATCTGCGACTCTCGAATTATTTTTTCTAATGCCAGGTTAAATAAGAGACACGATAGTCCATCACCCTGTCTTAGTCCATTTATGCAATGGAAGGATCTTGAGAGATCGTTTTGGATTTTTACCATGCTCTCTGCAGCTGTGAGTGTAAGTTCAATTAACCGGACAAGATCAAACGGAATGCGAAATTCTACCATAGCAAGTAGAAGTTTATTTCTATTAACGGAGTCGTATGCGGCTTTGAAATCAACATGTATGTTGTGGGTGTCGATGCCGAACTCTAGGGTTTTTTCAAGGATCTGCCTCACTGTAAATATCTGGTCCGTTGTTGATTTATTAGGACGGAAACCGCACTGATATCCTCCCACTATTTGTTCGGCGTAGGGGAGGAGTCTTTTGTGCAATACGTTGGACAACACTTTATATGCCATATTGAGTAGAGTGATGCCTCTATAATTATCACACACTATCCTGTCTCCCTTTTTGTGTATAGGACACAGTACACCTAACTTCCAGTCTGTAGGTATTTCTTTCTGTTGCCAAATTGCAGTTATCAGTTTATGCATGTGTTTCATGAGGGGGTCGCCGCCATTTTTGAAAAGTTCGGCAGGGAGATTATCTGAACCGGGAGCTTTATTATTTTTGAGTGTTGCGATGGCTTCTCTAATTTTTTCTTCGGTGGGGGGTGGTTGCCGATCATCTTCATTCATTTGAAACATGGGATCCTCAATCTCGCTATCTTCGTGATTGCCGCTAAGCAGTTCTTCAAAATGGTCCGCCCATCTGTTTAGTATCTGTTCTTTGTTACTAATTATGGAACCGTCCCTATCTTTACAGGCTATTATTCTGGGTTTAAATTCTTTTCTGCAGCTGTTTATCTGTTGGTAGAATTTTCGTGAGTCTTTTCTTTTTTCTTCTAAACATGCTGTAACGGTATATGCCTAAGTAAAAAATAAATATTTTTAATTACCTACATAGTTAATTACAAAAAGAACTAGCCGCCGCACTATATCTTAAAGTAGAACGTTTAAAATCTACAAAGCTAAGCTGACCACACATCTGGATACATCTGTAAATGGAAAAGAAGAAGTCAGAGGTCAGATGTGCTAAAAAAACCGACAACAATCGGATATCTATATAGCAGACGCATCCGCGGAAGTTATATATATTCTAGGAGCCATATTACAACAGATGATCAAATTACCCCATCTACACATTTCCAGATGCATACGTTGTTGTCCGCGAACAACATCTACGTCTGCCGATGACCGATGTGTAGAGGAGCCTTAATATACATTGATATAAAATATAACTAAGAATAATAATTGAATGAGGCACTGACCTCCTTCGTTATCAATATAAGATTAAGTTACATAATTTATAAACGTGACAGATATATACAATAAATGTTGTGTCTATTAAAACAAAAATAAATAAACAAAGATAAATTACAATATTTATGGAACGTTTATCGTAAATTATAAAGATAAATCAACCATATAGTTAAATTGGCCTTGGGATTGAAAGAATAAAGATAAAAAGCCAAAACTTAACAGATATTTAGTTAGATATTATCACATGGATTGCATGGCAATAAATCGACAGGACATCGGGATAATTATAAAGTAAGCAGAAAATCCACGGCACAAGACAGTTACTAAAATACGGAGGTTATCTTTACGACCTCTGATACCTTTGCGACAACCATAAAGAAACACAATATAATATCATCAATTTTATTGAATTCGATTGCGTTCTCCACTATTTCTCGATTAATGAATATGGTACTTAAAATTATTTTTTGGCAGAACAAAACAAAAAGAAGAGGGAGATATATGAATCAATAGAAATAAAAAGAAATACCAACGCAATAAATGACAAAAAAGATAGACAAAACCCAAATAAAATATATTTCAATGAAATATCAGATATCAACTTTTATATGTCAATTCATTAATGGCTGTGTCCCGTTTTACGTTTTGGTATAGTATTTATAGTCAGTTAAAACATTTCTCTCCGACTCGATTTATAAGGGCAGTTCAATATTACATTTACTGGTAATCAAGTTAAAGTATAAATAACACGCGTCAATGTTTTAAACGTATTTGAACAATCCCCGCACTTCGTACGAAATAGATGGAAGAAAGAGAGAATGAAAGATACATCTCGAAAAATAAATACTGGATATTGAAATGCTATTCAAAATCACCAATATGTAATACGCTACTTGGAGGTTCGGTTCCAGCCGGCTAATAGCGGCTTCCCACGGTCGGCGATATTGCGGACGTAAGCGGACCAGCCTGCACCACGTACCGTGGGAAAGGTCTCGTCCGTGGTAGCACAGGCACGTCCGTTTTGGTGCGTCCTATCCATCATCCATCTAGAGTCGGTAACATCCAATGACGTACATTGGTAACATCAAAGGTGCGGTATATGCTCGTGCTCGCGATCCTAGCGCGTCTGTGTTTTAACAGACAACTGCAAGTCAGAAGTTTTTTATTCGCTGACACGAGTAGTTGTCTGTAGTGTTGTCAAAGTTGTTTTGCAGTTTTTTGCTAAAAAATGGAATGGACAAACGAAGTTATTTTTGATTTTTTTAAATTTGTATCAAAATGAAACAAATTTATGGAATTCTACGGCACCAGAGCATAAGAAACGGAACCGATATATACGATGTATGGAACCGAATAAAAAATCAATTGAAGAATAGTACTATTTCGGTTAAAGAATTAAAAACGAAGAGAAATAATTTAATGCCGACATACAAAAGGCAAAAAACAAAAGGTGGAGAATCGATGGGAACTGGAAATGGGGCTGATGATGTTTACAAGCCTGAGTGGCCTTTTTATGATATAAGCAAACAATACTGTCACGGACCTACACAGACTGTCACGGACCGTAGGAAAAGCTCTGTCTGCGGTGCGTTGTCGTCCGTGCTGATCGGCTGTCCGCGATGATCTGTAGAATCGCCGATCGTGGGAAGCCACTATAAGATAAGAAACACTGTTAATTCATGCCAGTGCTGTACAGCTAAAATGTTTATTATTTTACGAAGTAGAATTAAATCATTTACTGTCAATATGGCCTATTGTCATTTAATTAAAAATTATTTTTGTTGCTTACTATGACATGTTAAAAACTTTTTTATACACTTATGTACTTTACGACAGCTTTAAGTAAATTAAAATTGTCCTTTTTCTGTTCTTCATTAATCTATATTTGATTATAGAAATAAATGATGCGCCCATGTCTGGTAATATGATATTATTCTTTTAATGTTTGTCGGCAACCAGTTTTTTTGGTGTTTCAACTGTCTTTATAAATACTATAAGTCATATATATGCATATTTTACAATATCTGTTCTTATACATGTACATTTTAGAATCTTGACAAAGGCAAGGGTTTCCAGCCGAAAAATTGATTGCTATGGAAAATAAAATCTATTTCTACATGACATGTAATATATATTTTATTGAACCGAAACCCAAGAAACAGTAATTTTATATTAAATACAATACGGTTCAAGAAACTCAAAAATAATCTTTTTAAGCAATCTTGTGTCTTCCATTCTTTGAACATGACCATACCAAATTAACTGTTTCCTCTCAATATCTGTTGTTAAGTAATCATCTACTCCAATTCGTCGTCTTATTTCCTCATTTAGAACTCTTTCCCTGCGGGATATACCTAACGATCTTCTAAACACATCCATTCCTACAGCTTCTATTTTTTTTGTTGTTCTGGGTTATTCGCAAAGTATTTCATTTAGGCAGCCAATTGTTCTTCTAGTTTGTGTTACCCTTTTCTTTATTTCCTCATCGTCTTTTCCCGTTCTATCGAAGATTACTTCCAGGTACGTGTATTCACTACAGGATGTGATATCTCATTATTCTCCAGTTCGATATTGGATGACTCAACTCCTATGGGTAGATATTTAGTTTTTCCACATTAATTTCCAAGCCCCACTGTTCATACTCCTCCTTTAGTTTTTTGCCATATACTCCAGATTGTCTTTATCATTAGCTATGACTTGGTCATCAGCAAATTGTATGGTATATAAACAAACCTATACCCATACCGTGACATTTACGTTTCCACTGATTTAGTGCTTTTGCAACATACAGTATTGGAAGATTTAAATCGGAACATACGGATTATTAATACAATTAGTAAGATCCCCAGACCTGCAATTTCCCAGTGTAAATTTCAATATAACATCGCGATGTCTTATAATTAATTCATTTGTTCGACTGGATTGCTACTCCTTCGCGATTTCTAGTAGCGTATTCGGCAGGTGTACGCCGACACTGTTGTCTATCGTTCACTGATTTTCTGTGTTTTTGTGCAGATAATAACAATGTTTTATTAATAACAATTTTTTTGTGTTCATTAGATATTGTTTGAATTGGTTAGTTTATAGTTTAATATATTTATTATTCCAAATATTGTTGATAATTTAAAATTTAAAAGGATGTATATGATACATCAAAATCTACAGATTTTTGCCGAAGGTATCTACCGATTTGGCAACAGTCCCAAGGAACATCACTGGCCGAGCAAAACAAATACATGCCCTTTGCTTTGTGTTTGGTAAGGTGCGCACGTGCGCAGCAGTCGAAAAATATCGACTTGAGGAGTCCAGTCGAACAAATTAATTAATTATAAGACATCGCGACGTTATATAGAAATTTACACTGGGTAATTGCAGGTCAGGGGATCTTACTAATTGTATTAATAATCTGTATGTTCCGTTTTAAATCTTCCAATACTGTATATTTTGAACGACGTTGGTGAAATACAGCATCCTTGGCGCAGACCCTTGTTAACGATGAACTTTTTAGATAGTCTATTGACAATTTTTACTTGTGATGTAGAATTTTCATATAGATTTTTTAAAGCTTTGAATAGAGTGTAGCCAATGTTAGTTTCTTGTAGTGATTTCCTTCCACAATTTAGTCACAGGAACGCTATCGTATGCTTTACGGAGGTCAACAAACATGAGATGGGTCTCTTTATTGGTTGCTAATTTTTTTTCGATTATTTGTTTTACACAGAAGACATTATCTTCCGGCGCGGAAACCGGCCTGTTCTTCTTTTTCAAAATCTTCAATATCAAATCATAATTAAAATAGAGACTGCCCAAGAAAAATACCAATAATGGCAAATAATAATAATAATAAAATATGTATTGTTTAAGTGTTAAATTATTTTAAATATTAAATGCTATGTCGTTATTATACATAATCTAGTCACTTAAATAAGTAATTATATTTTCTTAAAATGATTGAAACATCGAGCTTGACATAGTTTAGACTAGATGGTGAATTATCGTACTCACAATTGGTTGGATAAACGATTTATTGTATTACAACTTCCTCAGTAGATACTCCAACACTGTAGGGTACGGATTGTCGTAATTAAGAATATTTGGTTGCAAACTTGGGAATCTCAATCTAAATTGGAATTGACAAGCTCGGCACAGGATTGGGATAAGGGACCTCAATCCGTATTGAGACCCTAATTAAACGAGAAAATGCAGAAATAAGATAGGCGAAGCGACCCAAATAAGGGGTCGCTCTCAACGAATAGAAGAGATGTTTTCCGTCTGATTGCTAAACGGAAATAATGCTAAATATAGAAAGGTGTATATTTTGATTGTTTTTAGACAGATAGATAACACTGACACATTTGTATTAAGGGGAAGAGTTTGCAATTATATATACTTCAGAATTATTATAAACAGAAGACTGAACTTCTGCATGAAGTTTAAATGTAATTTAATCAATAATTTTTTAATGTTTTGTACTATTAGATATTTTATTTATTTCTTATTACTTGTTACAGATTTTAGGTATAGGTATCGAATCAGATCTATCTGAAACGGTAACCAGACTGAAATTAAAGAATTTTAGTACCCGGCTATTAAAGAAGTCACAAATCCTTATACCCGGCTTGGTAGACACACATATCCATGCTCCACAATATCCAAATTGCGGTCTCGGATATGACATGCCTCTGTTGGATTGGCTTAACAACTACACCTATAAATTGGAGAGAAAATATAAGGATTTGGAATTTTCAAGACGAGTCTATACCACTTTGGTGGTAAGTTTTTTTATATATTTAATTTATATTAATATAGCATACATTCAACAAATAAAGCATACGTTTGTCCTTTATATATGGCACTATAGGCTAATAGGCAATTTATATTTAGTTATGTTTGTGAATTACAAATAAGTATTTATTTCAGTATTTCAGATTTGTAAGTTTATTCAGTTCCTTTCTTGTATCTTCCATTTTATAAATCGTTTAAGTAATACATATGTCTCTCCTGTCGCTGTAGAACTTTTTTGCCACTTAGCAATCTTTTTAAGATTTCCATTTCATATATGGGGAATCCCTTTCTAGGCAGATAATGTTCTTTAAAATACAGTCAAGTTTATGTCATTAATTTATTTTTTTATGTGATTTAACCATGCTTTAGCTCATGTAGTTTATTAAATGCACACATTTATTAAGAAACAGATTGACTTCCGTGGTGCATGGTAGATAGCTGAGTTAGTTAGAGCATAGGTACGGATCGCTTAGATCGTGGCTTCAAACCCTACCTGGTGTCAGTTGTTTAGACATTTATTAATTTATTTGGTCTTTATTATGGCTATGTTAATTCAAGCTTAAAATGTACTTGTTCTATTACATTGTTCTAAGATCTAAAGTAACGTTTAATAAATAGCAATAGGCTAATGAGTAACTGCTAGACTTGCTGCAAGACCAAGACCAAGACCGGGAGTGCAATACCAAGACCAAGACCACGTGTATTGATGCAAGACCAAGACCAAGACTGTCCAAGTCTTGTCTTGTTCTTGCATTTGGTCAACACTAAAGTGATGGAGTTTAAATATCTAGACATTACATTATCTAGCTACGGAAAGCTCGAAAAGGAAATGTAGTGAATAGGGCAAGACCAAGACCAAGACCGGGAGTGCAATACCATGACCAAGACCAAGACAAGGTGTATTGGTGCAAGACCAAGACCAAGACTGTCCAAGTTTTGTCTTATTCTTGCATTTGGGCAACACTAAAGTGATGGAGTTTAAGTATCTAGACATTACATTATCTAGCTACGGAAAGCTTGAAAAGGAAATGGAGTGAATAGGGCAAACAGAGCTGCAAGTTTGAAAACAATCGGAAAGCCCATCAAACTTTTTTATTGGTCTATACTGAATCGGTATAATGTGCGCATTTGCTTACCTTTCTGTTCTGGCTAAGAAGCCGACCGTTAAAGTAAACAGGACATTGTCATCCACATACCTTAGGTTTTTAATAATTTATCCAGGTATCTTATTAGTTTTCTAATTTTATTAGTTTTTATGATCTCACATTCTTTGTTTATACTGTCTAATATCTTTACATTAGCTATTTTATCTGTCCATAATATTCTTTGTACTCTACTATTTCAGCACATTTCAAGATAATGTATTTTTGTTTATTTCAGATTGTTTTATCGTCGATGTATCGAAGCCATGTATTAATATAGAAAATACGAGTACTTAGCTTCGTAGCATTCTTGTGTGAATCTTTTTGTTAGTATTCTACAGTTGTATGAATATATATATATATATATATATATATATATATATATATATATATATATATATATTTATTCGGTTTTATAACGTCTTACGACGTTGTCCGACTCCCAAACGCCACTGTATTCTGTCTTTAGTTAGGACTTCGTCCAGATTTTGAGCGCTAATCGCTTTCCTAACTCCCAGGTTCCAGCTCTGTGGTGGTCTTCCTCGTTTTCTCTTCTCTGGGGGTTGCCAAATCATCGTTTTTTTAGGCAATCTTTCTTCCCCCATTCGGCGCACTCCCGAATCTGTATTCTTCAATTAGTTTTCTAAGAATGTATTCCATGTCGTCTTTGTCATTTGAGATCACCACCTGATCATCTGCAAACTGTAAAGTATATATGTAATCCTGATCGTTCAATTGTATACCCATTCCTTTGATTTTCCTTTTCCATTGTTTCAGAGCTGCAGAGATATAAATCCTAAACAGAGTCGGAGAGATACAACATCCTTGTCTGAGACCCTTAGTAACTGCAAATTTTTCAGCTAAGAGGTTTCAGAATTTCATTTGGGAGTTTGAACCATAATATAGATCTTTGAGAGCACTAACCAATGTTTGATGTATGTTTGATGTGCCAGGACTTCCCATAGTTTATTTAGCGGGACTGTGTCATATGCCTTCTCAAGATCTACAAAAGTCATATGTAACTCTCTATTTGTCACAACTTTCTTTTCTATAATTTGTTTAAGACAAAAGATGTTATCTGTACATGAACGACCTGCTCTAAATCCTCCTAGTTCTTCGTCTTCAGACGATTGGTAATCTTTCTCTATCACGTCCCGTAGTATTCAACCGTATAGTCGACTCATTGAACTTGTGACCGATATCCCTCTATAGTTTTTACAATTTCTCGTCACCTTTTTTATATATTGGGTTCATATATGCTGTTTTCCATTCATCTGGTGTTGGATGTCCATTAATATATTCGTTAAATATCACCGTGATCATTCTGTGTAATTTCTCTGAGCCATTCTTTATTAATTCCGTAGTTACTCCCTCTGGTCCACTTGCTTTCCCATTCTTCATCCCTGCTATAGCTTTTTGAACTATGTTGATATCTATAGTAATATGTTCTCCCAGAATTTCGATTCTTGATGAATTCATATCTTCTTTAAATTCGTCTCTGTTCCCATTTAATATATGTTTGTAATAATGTGTCCAATCCTCGAGATTTATGGGATTTAGAATCACTTTCTCGTTAGTCGGCTTCTTAACAGAGTTTATAAACTTCCACGCCTCAGTGCATTCTCGTCCTCCAATATAAGATTCTATTTCTCTGCACCTTCTGTCCCATGTCTCATTTTTGGAGGTCATAATTATCTTTCTAGTTTTCTTCTTCATATCATTGTATCGGTCTTTGTCTGCGTGATCTTTTGTATTCAACCACTTATGGTATAATTTTTTCTTTTCTGTTACCGCATTTTCGACGTCTTCATTCCACCAAAGCTTGTTACTAATTTTATTTTGTTTGATTCCTAAGACTTCCTGTGCTGTTTGATGAATACTTGATATTATGTTCTCATATATGCATTTGGTATTTGTTAGTGTTTCGTCAAGTTGGGAGTCCATTCGAGTCTTATATAGTGTACGGGTGCTCTCATGAATTAAACTGGACATATTGTATTGAGGAAGATCAATTCTTTCTAAAAGTTGTTCGTGTTAGCTTAATGAGACACTGTCCTTTAATATATACGGGAAAACAATTTTTGCTCTGACCATGTGGTGATCTGATCCGTATACTGCTCCTCTCATAGTTCTAATATCTCTAATGAATATTTGTGAATTTTGTTTAACTATCACGTAATCTATTATAGACTTAAGATTCCTTGTTGGTTGAAACCATGTATATTTGTGTATGTTTTTGTGACAGTAATATCCGTTAGTTATTTTGAGTCTATTACTTTCACAAAGATTGATAAGTCTTTCTCCGTTATCATTTACGACGTCTTCTCCATAAGGTCCAATTACATTGTTGTGGCGCTTGTTTCCTGTTCTTTCATTAAAATCGCCTAATAAAAATATTTCTCGGTTATTTCCAACTCTATTAATAATTTCGTTTAATTTTGCAAAGAATTCGTCTTTTGTGGTTACATTCTCATCCTCTGAGGGGGCATATATTGCTAGTATTGTTGTTTTTTTATGGTGTAGTGTCATATTTTCTTGCAGGATATTTTCATCTATTGCAGTCCAGCTGGTAATTTTCCTTTTAAACTTTTTGTCAATAATTACGGATACTCCTCTCTGAGCTCTTTTTTCCTTTGGTACGCCGCTATACAGGTGTATGTAGTCTCCTATCATTACTGATCCAACACCCTTCTACTTTGTTTCAGTGAGGGTCACTATGTTGAGGCCAAGTTGTTTTACTTCTTTGATGATCTCTTCAGTTTTACCCCTTATTCCTTGTACATTCCATGTACCTATCATCATGGTCCTTTTTCGTAGCCGTTGTCGTCTTTGTTTAGATCCGTCTATATTTCTGAGGCTTGGTTTGGTATTTTTAGTAGTAGTTTTTTTCTAGATATTAAGGAGCTAGCTCAATGATCCAACCCCCAACCTGGAGGGCCAGGAAATTTGTCTTAAGGTTTTCAGTCTTTAGATTGACTGTCTTTCTGGACTTCAGAGATCAATCTTCCCCTCGATTTTATACAAGCCCTAAAACCATTGGGCTGCCACCTTCGCCTTCCAGACCGTTGTGAAGATCTTCTTCTCCGCCCTGTATGCCGTTGTGGGCTTCATCCGTGACTCTGGACAAGGAACCCTTAGCAGGTACTAGTTTCCCGGGTCAGGAAACACCTGGAATCTGTGGAAGATAGGGATTGATTCACTTTCCCTGATAGGGCTATCCAAAAGGAGTTCCTACCGTTACCTATAAATATATTTTCCTTTAATTTATATTCAAAATCTGCTTTCTTTTCTCTAATATTCTTCTGCACGTGTTGTAGGTATGTTATAATCTGCGTTGTAATTATTCAATTCCATGTCATTCGCAAAAATAACCGCGTTATCTGCAAATTTCAAAAATATGACATCTATGCCTTAAATGCGTCTATGCTTTTCTCTTCATAAAACAGATGAGGACTTGTTGTCTCTTACACTTGATGGTAACACCTTTGTAGCAAACATTGTGCTTTCATTAAACTCTACCACTATGTCTTCTTCTTTTGTTTAAAGCTGGCAACATTCTGATAGAGAGTTTAAGGATTTTTCCTGACTTAATACTTATTTTCCAGTGTATGGGGAGTTCACTTTTAAATTTCATATCTAATGGAATATTCTGTGATGCCGCAGAATGGTCCTGTGGCTTCTTAGATTTCTCTAGAGCCTTGCTTTACCAACAAGTTCGTCGCCTTCAACCTTTCATGTCCTGGTACACATCTTATAAATACTTTCTTACCTTTATTCAAAAGCCTCTTATATTTTCTATCAGTTTTGATTGGGTTATTGCGGTTTTTACCACTAATAACTGATATATATGTATGAATTGCATTTGTTACCGTCTTTTTATTTATAGAAGCTGTCTGTTTTAAACCGGTCGTACTGCAATTAATTAGTTTGTTGTACATCTTCCATTTATTCATCACACCTATTCCAGAATTTTGTAACCCTGTACCAGCTTGTGCAGGTCTAGTGAATGGGTACCAAATGCTTTTGGAGTCACTTCGTAGAATCCAAACAATGTTTGTCATCTGCGATCTAGAGCCTTATAGTCACGCAAAATATAGTTGACTATTTCAGGTTATATGCCACAGAGTCTACAGCTAAGTCTCTATAAAACAGATGAGCCACTTCTTGTCTGCACGTGTCCCTTGATTTGTGCATGGTAAGGAAGCATGTTATAGTTATGAACTTAATCCTGGTTGTTTTTTGCAGTTTTTTACCTCCATTAATGCATGTCCTTCCAATATTAATTTTATCAAGTGTTTGACCATGTACGTTTTACCAGTGGAAGTTGTGTTATATTCTGGTTCTGAACCTAAGTTTTTTATAGTAGATATTCTGTTAGTAAGTTCAACAGTTCTTTCGTTATTGTGTAACGAAAAATCATCTGAAAGGAATTGAAGAAAAGAAGATCAGGTAGTAATAAGGCGATCGTACATAAGAATCGTTGCTCAGAATTAGGAGTGTCATGACTAATAGGAGAATAATAGATGGAACAGATAGATATATGGATAACAAATGGATAATAGATATATCCAAAACGCTAAGAAATACTAAAATAGAGCCAAACCGCAAAAGATGGGGTGTCAATAAATCTTAACACGACATTTTTTAAACATCTATATAGAATCGTCAGGAAACTTATCAAAGAATTACATAAGCAAAACTACTAAAATTGACATATTTACCTATATGCTACAAAAAAGTTGTATCGTCAATAAAACAGTGAATTTATTGCTCAATAGATTGCGGTCCTCGATCAAAACGAAATAGAACATTATTTAATAGGTAAATCAAATTAATTATTCCTCAACACTCTAAAACTAACGAATATGGACTACAATCTCTTAAACTGAAAAAGCTTTTTGGATTTACTTTATAATATTTTCTATAAATAACACATAATGTTCCCATAATATAAAAAAGTGAGTAACTTCTCTATTAATACAAAATGAAACGTATACTTGTTTATAAGTATAGTGAAAATATAATAAAACTTACTACATACGTGGGTTTTTCTTTACTGAACTGTACTTGAAAAAACTTGACGTAAATTGACGTCAGCGGCCATTGCCACAACAAACTGAGAAATGAAATGTAATAGGGATGTTCGGTACTGTTTATAACAGACCAAGTACTCTTAGTCCTTATTTGAACTTGCGCTTATATTACTCAACGAGTTTAAACTTAGACGGAATTGAAATATATGGGGGAAATTGAGGCTTAGTCAGCGACAATATTAGGACATTTTCCGAATAGTTTACAAAGTAAATGATATGGGGACTTAAGTACGGCATATCTTGGTAGAGTACCGTCAAAAGTGTTAAGTTTTAGGAAAATAGAATGTTACAGTATTCCTCCAAGACCTAGTACACATACCAGAGTAGTACCATTATACTCGGCCAGTCTGTTAAGTATTTCTAGGCATTCCACACTAGCCTAGATGCTCCCGTGAGTCCAAAGCCTCTAATTATTTTTAAATATATTTTATTATTTTAAGTTTTGGAGCCCTCATATTGATTTTTCTTGCAGAATAAAAGCTTGTATAAATCTCTACCTGAAATACAAAGGTGAATTTTACTACTGGAATAAAAATGTTAACACTATTGAGTATTTTTGCATTCGACCATTCTGCAATTTTCTTCTTCTTCTTCAGATGCAAATCCACTAATGGATGTTAGCGATCACATTTTCCATTAACTCTCTATTTCTTGCAATATGTATCAGAGATTGTATGTCGTTAATCCCTGTCCATTGCCTTATGTTTCGGAGCCAGGACATTTTCTTGCGTCCCATTCCTCTCTTGCCTTCAATTTTACCCTCGATTATAAGTTGGAGGAACTGGTATTTTTCACTTCGCATGATGTGACCTAGATACGCCGTTTTCCTTTTCTTGATGGTTTCGAAAAGTTGGCGTTCTTGGTTTATTCTTTTAAGGACATCTATATTTGTGATTTTCGCTGTCCATTGTATTTTTAGGATACGGCGATAAAGCCACATTTCGAAAGCTTCCAATCTGTTTATATCCCTCGTTTTGAGTGTCCAGCCCTCTACGCCATATAGCAGCACTGACCATACGTAGCACTTAGTAAACCTTAGTCTCAGTTGAAGGTCGAACTCAGAACAAGTCAGTACCTTCTTGAATTTTACGAAAGCTTGTCGAGCTTGCTCAATGCGACATTTTACTTCCCTGTCCGATGCCCAGTCTTCAAAAAGCCACGATCCCAGGTATTTAAATTTACTCACTCTTTCTATGGATTTACTATTCAGTGTTATGGTGGAGTTTTCAAATGCATCCAAGTTTCTGGAGATGATCATGAATTTGGTCTTTTTGGTATTAATCTCTAGTCCCATTCGCTCACTGTATTCTCCGATTAAAGTGATAAGTTGTTGAAGATCGACTATGTTGTCACAAATTAAGACACCATCATCAGCATATCTTATGTTGTTGATCAATACTCCATTCACCTTGATTCTGCAATTTTACAGATCCCTATATATACTAGGTGTAGCCGTGCAGCCTAAGTGGGTTTTATTTTTTTTTTGTCTCATACCTCTCTAAGACTGATGTCCTTATGAAAAGGCGCTTAAGCCTATATTTGGATACGATATGGTAAGAAGTCAATCATCCATACAGTGTCCCTAATTTCATTTATGGTGTTGCTATATCCTAATTTAAATATTACGTTAATAAGTATTTACCGCAATCTATAATATCCCATTCTCGTCTTTCCCTTTATAACGATGTGCAGCCGAGGAAGTGTATCCATGTCCTCCTGTTGTTAGCATGCCTCTCAAAGCCCCTGTACTTTCAAACATCATTTGAGGATTGCAAATTTTTTTGCTATATTTTTCGCTACCATACCACAGATCCATATGTTATTTACCACCACCGTATCGTAATAAATCCAATATAACCTGTCTTGATTTAAATTCCACATTTTCTATGAGTGCGTCTGGCTAGTATTAAAGTAGTTATCGCTCTCTTTGTTAGTCGTTCTATCTGCTAATTCCTTGTCTCGACTCTATTATTACCACAATGTACTTTTCTTCTAATTTTGTTAAATTTAATAATTTTGGATTCTTAGGACTTACTGGGGCTTTTGGTACCGTTGTACACTACTATGTACCCTATAGATCACCTCTAATTTACGATATGATACGAACCCCCAGGTTTTAACAACAACTCTTCTGCAGGTCCAGATTAGTTATATAGTATTATTAATATGAGTTTATAGCTTCTCTCCACATTAATCTTAGCTCACCTAAATCGATCATTCAATTCCGCTAATTTGTGAAGGCAACTTCTTCGACATATTACGACAAACCAACAAAATAAGGCAAAGTCCACTAATCCGTGCCTTACTAGCAATATCACTAACATTTTGGATATTATCTGTTAAGATATAACTAGAGTCACGGATATTTAGCATGCTGCAAGAAACGAAGATATGGAAAGTTAGATCAATCCTGCAAATAAATAAAATAGTGTCACCATATCCTTAAGGAACTATAATTTTTCTTTGAGATTTTAATTGGTATCATTATGCCATTACTAATTACGGTTATATTATAAATTATGGCACAACGTGGTGTAATCTTAGTTTTTATATGACTAATATTATTTTTTGATTTAAAGTCCTGTCTTTTATCATTAAAATGTAATATAGTATGAGATGTTTTCATGATTCAGTTTGGACTTTTGGGTAGAAATATATATTTCTGGGTTAAAGTTTTCCCTTTGCTAATATACATATCATACCTAATAAAATTTATTAACTCTTCTAACACTATATAGTTTAAATATAATACTAATCTATAGAGAAATTATTTTGGCGCATTAATAATAAACTGCGTTCCATATATACTAAATGACATAGAAATTCAAACACTCATTATAAATTATATTTTGAAAATATTTTAGACAATTATAAACGTTAGCAAAATAAACAAACAATATAAATTTCAATATGACGAAACAACTTACAGAGATAAATTAATTGATAATATGTTAATACACCTTGGTGGACAATTGCATGCGCCTGTGATCGCTTTTGATTAAGTCGTCAATATCCTCCTGAGATATCTCATTCCGTACCCTTATTAACCCCTCCCAAAGTTTTCCCAATTATTTTGTTCTATTATGTTCTATTATATTTGAGCTATTATGTTCCTTCTGACGAAAATTATGAGTGACCTTAAACCATAAGTACTGCACCTCACCTAGTGCAGTGCACGTGCCAGTTTGCACGTGCAAACTATGAATTTTGTCGTTCACCATCTTCCATCTGACCCTGGCTCGACCTTTATATATCCTTAAACAAAATCGAGATTCATCACTAAAGATAACCTAATTCAATTCCTGGTCCCAGGCCCTCTGTACCATGCAAGACGATTACGTCGATGTTCAGAAGTAACAAGTAGCACCCAGTGTGACCGAAATAAAAAAAGCCGATACTGCGAATTTGACGATAAATTGTTCGTATTCCAATTGGTCTTCTATGTTTTGTAAACCATTGATTTGCAATAAACCGGGTAATGAAAAAGCGGTTTCTCAAAGCCTTCAACCTTGCGCGACTATCTTGACGCTTGACGCTTTATTGTTCTCAGCGCTGCGTTGTGCCCCTCGATCTTCGTATTCGGCCTTCTTGACGCCATGCCCGATAACATCTTAATATAGTTCCTAAACTTATGTGAAGTCCATTCGAAATTTCCCGAAAATAAAATCCAGCTTCCCTTATGTCAACTATCCGCCCCCTATCAAACTCAGTTGGTCGAAATTTGCACGTAACAAAAATTCGCAAAAAATAACAAGAACATGACACTGCTAAATTTTTATCGGTACTAAACTTAAAAGTTAAAATTTTTAGTAGTTAGCAAATTTAGAAATAAAAAATAAATAAAATACGAAAACCTAAAGTAATATAACTGAAATTATAATAATTTATTGTTTTTGCCTAGATAAGCCTGTATACCAAATTTTATTAAAATAAATAAATTTTTAATGGGTGTTCGGATTTCTATGTCGATATTTATGAAAAAAGCCCAAATTTAAAGAATATACACTCTTTTTAGCAAAAAACTCTTTCCCATGGCACAACAACAGCCTGTTATTTTGGATGTTTATTTAACAGCAGTACCAATCTCTTGGTAGATACAGTAATTGAACACAGACAGAGAGCCCTTATAGGAAAAATTAACATGACACATTTGGCACCTGAAGATTACATAGAAACACCAGAAGAATCTATTAGTAATACCAAAGAATTCATCAACTATGTTTTGTCCAAGGAAGTGAGTATCTGTTATTAATTATTCGAAGAGACTTAGATATTTTGTACAAACTTAGATAAAACTCAAGGTTAAATATTTAATTCTTAAATAATAAAACAAAACACTTTTTTTAAATTGCCACAGAATATCCTCAATTTGCATGTTTAGCTGTAAAGTCAGATTCCTCCGAAGAGAAATTTTAAATGTACTATTCTGTGTGCAAAACACCGAAGAGAAATTTTAATCTTTATTATTTTTGATTGTCAACAAATTCAAATTTATTATTTATATTGCTTATAGTTTATCAGATCATTTGTTTTGTTCTGCTCATTTTCTGTTGTAAACTCAATTTACTAGAAGTAAAGGAGAATAGGTAACATTTTTTAAATATGTATTAAGATAGCTCCATTGCTGAAATAAAAATTTATCATTCTAATTGAAGGTACAGAGGTATAAGTCCAACAAGTGCTACTGTATAGCGACAAGCTACTTAACCTCCAACCCACCTATGATTAGGGCTTGGAAGAGAAGAGATATAGACAAGTTCACTTTTACTCTTTTTGCACTGTGTCAGACTTTAGCATTTAATTTACTTTGTACCACTGACCTGATGATGCTTTGCAAATTTTAGAAAGCGAAACCGGTCGTCTGAGGTAGTAAAATTAAATTGATTGTGATTAAGTCTAATTATTTCTTTTTTACCTTTTTTTACCTTTTTACCTTTGTCAAAGATATTGTTTGTTCTATTTGAATAGTTAGAAATCAGCCAACATACTTCTAAGGCAATTATGAACATATAACTTAGTAGTCCATAATCTATAGACTGGAACAGCCAATTTCTTAATGCGGCACGAAGGTCAGGCGTCACGTAAATGATAGGAAATATAATTTTCTCTCCTTAAAAGAGAAAAAAGGACTTTTATAGCTTGCTTCAACATTGGATGGAGCTAGTAACTTCTACAAGTAGACATAGAAAGAAGAACGTAAGTAAAAGGCAGAGTATACAATGGTTACATTTTCAACATGACAAACCTTTCACCCTGTTTTACAAGAAGACAGCTGGAGGTACATTGGAAGAGATTAGTGAGTTATTTATTAACTCCACTCAAGCTGGCAAATTCCCTGCCATCCTGCCAAATATCTTACCAGTACTCTTTGGGAAAAGGCATCTCATTTAGCAAGCTAAATATTCAAATATTCACCAAGGATTAACTATGTATGTACTTCCAATTTACCATGGATTTTTCATAAAGCTGCGACATGATGGTCAACAAGATGCAGAACGAGCAATCTTAGAAGAGGCTGAACAAGGTGAATTGGAGGATTGACGATCTGAATTACATTTACGGCACTGATATTGATGAATCATAAGCCAATGCCATTAATAATTTTTAAGTGTTAGATGAATTTTATAGATAAACTTTGTCTTTACATTTTTTTGCTTGTATCCTACACTATATATATATATATATATATATATATATATATATATATATATATATATATAAGTTATGATTTTTGAGGATGCAGTCAGTTTATTTGGCCCACAAGACAAAGAAAACTCTTTGACTTACTGTCAAGCTTTCGAATTTTATTTAATTCTTTTTCAAGACATCTATAAAAAGAAATATAAATTAACTAGTTAAAATTGTTAATTTTCTTACTTACTAGGTAAGGTGGCAATTTTTATGTTTTCTAATCCTTTAAATAATTTGACTGGATTAATTTATATTTTTTATAGACAATTAAATAAATTATAATAAAAACTATTGTTACTGGTTTTGCTTTCCACATAAAGTAACTGTATTTTCATTCATATATGTCCATTAATCAAACCATGACAGTGACATATATAGTGACAATATAGTTATTTTTAATAAAAAAATTTTATTATATTTATTATGGTTTGTTTTGTAGAGTACAATATTAAAAACTGTAATCTCACGACTAGTAAGTAAGAAAATTAACAATTTTAACTAGTTAATTTATATTTCTTTTTATAGATGTCTTGAAAAAGAATTAAATAAAATTCGAAAGCTTGACAGTAAGTCAAAGAGTTTTCTTTGTCTTGTGGGCCAAATAAACTGACTGCATCCTCAAAAATCATAACTTATATTTAAATCAACAGTCAAGAATACCACCATCTTATATATATATATATATATATATATATATATATATATATATATATATATATATATATATATATATATTATACCGGTATTTAGGCGGCACGCCCTTCCGATAGGGATCTATGGAGGAGTATCACCGAGCCGCAAGCCCTTATCTGTTGCCGTACTACTCCACAATAGGCCGATCAGACACCAGCATATTCTAGTCTAAGCCGCAGATTCATCTAGAATTTTAAACTGCTACGTTAGCCTTTTTATTTTCTGTACACCGAGCTGGGGATCGAACCCACATCCACTGAACCATTCGCAGTGAAGCGATTGAGAACCGGCCGCCCATCCCGCTTGGCTATCTGACCGACTTTATATACTTGGAGTAAAAGGAAAGGGTACAAGTGCTACTTTGCAACCTAAAAATAGCTGAAAAATGAATAATATCAGTTATTAAACTGGGGAAGAAAAACTAACATTAAAAAATCATGGTAGCTACAGCGAAGCCTCAACTTTTTTTATAAATTTTAGATTTAATATCCTCCTATTCTGTGGAAATTAAAAACCAGTATTGTGTTTTTATTTTTGTTTTATTATTGAAAGCTAATATCACATCAAATAATCGTAAAATTTCATAAATCATTTAATTCTTAATTTATTATGGTTTGATTACTTATTATATGGATACCGTAACCAAAATTGTGTAGTCTGAATTATTATTATTATTATCTTTTCTTTACTTTTTTTTATAATAGTGTATTAATAAAATAATTTATTGGCAAATATTATGCTCTATTCATTTGCTTATCTTCATAATATTTTGATGGAAATTTTTACCAACTTATTTATAATAAACAATAAAGTTAAATTAATTAGCCACTATCATTCACGCGATAATTGTTTTTATAATAATTCCAATATTTGTTTTATTTTTTAACATGGAATTTTTTTTTATCTATTTATACACTCCTGGATAGTGTGTAGCAGTGTTCCTAATAAAACACTGCTTATTTTGTTGGAAAATTATAAATAGATGGAACAGCAATTAACTTGTACACTTTTTAAATTTCATTTTTTTTTTTGTTTAAATTCCTTTAGTTATGTTTTCTATTTTTCGCTGACTATCAGCGTAACTTAACGTTAAATTTTTAATTGGTTTCAAAACATAAGCCTTCTTTTCTATTAAGCATGGATATAACTAGCCATCAATTTGAAAATAAAGCTGTCCAAGCCATGAATATATGGCTCGTGTTATGGATGTTCATATAACGATCAGCAGAACATTGCAACTTTTTTTGGAAGACTTGAAAAGACTCAAGAAGACTAGGACAAGGACGACATAGAGCTACTTTTCAAGGAGATAATTTATGTTATGAGTAATAGAACACCTACCAGTACCAGCTGTAGCTGTATTAATTTGATTCAAAAAGTAGTCACGTCGGTATTCCTGATCGGACAGTTAGAATACATGTTAACGAAGTAAATTTGAGTAATAGGAGGCCCGCTACCGGACCTCTTCTCATCAGACAATACCATGTTATTCGTTTAAGATTTGCCACACAGTACGTAGAGTGAATATATACGATCGAAAGCGCTTTGTTTAGGCGAGACAGGAATTGTACTGCGAGCATCAGACGGCCACCCTAGAGTTGTAAAAAAACAGGTGAAAGATTTGCCTAAACATACTGTTAAAGGACTTTTTCTATGTGAAATAAATCTCACAAAACTTTCCTAGTAATGCATTTCTTCAAGGGAACCATTTGCCGGAGGAAGTCTCAAGTTTTGGGGAGGTATAGCCTTTGGTGCAGACGTGCAGAGAGGCTGACGTAGACCCACATCATTTTTTTAGAAGCAATAATTAAAAAGCATAACCAAAAAGAAGAAACTGCAAATTTAGTTTTGAAAAACTGGGAAAATTTGAGGTAGTGCAGGATTATCAAAAGAATATACAAGAAACCTACGCCAAACAAAACAGTACTACTGTGAGTAACACACAACAAATGTTTTTGAAAATGACAAACACTATAAAGGAAACAATGTCGAAGAACATGCCACGTACAAAAATATTTACAAAAAACCGATGACGAATGTAGAACAGAGTTTAAAAAAAGATCAGATTTGAGATTAAAAAATTTACGATCGCAAAAAGAAGAAGACCTAGAAAGATATGCAGAACAACGAAAAAAAGCAAAGAAAATTCTAAGGGAGCGGAAACGAAAGTATATGGATGATAAAGTAAAGCGTATTAAGAAAATTACAAGAAAAATGAAATAAAATTTAATTACAAAGAGGTAAAATACATTAAAACTGGGTATCAGGGAAGAACGATGAATGTAAAAGATAAGTAAGGAAACCTGATAGTGGACGAAGACCACATATGTGAAAGGTAGAAAGAATATTTCGAAGAGATACGTAATGACGGAGTGACTACTGAAGAAAATTATAATGTTCCTAAACCTCAAATAGTAATTCGAAGTAAAAAAACATGTTCGCCAAGGAGACCCGTTGTCTACATTGCTATTCAATATAGTTCTAGAAAAAATTGTAAGGGTTAGTGGGATAAATAGGTCCGGCACTATTTTATATATGGAGCACCAATGCTTAGCATACGCTGATGATGTGGTTCTAGTTGCAAGAGATGGAAAAGAACTGGCAAATATAGCAAAAAGACTGATTCAGGAAAGGTCTAAAATGGGACTTAAAGTTAATATTAATAAATCGAAGTACATGGAAATCTCGAGCAAAAAAGAAATAAACACCAGGAGATCCTTTAAATTGGAGGTGGAGGATGGATCAGTTGGAGAATTCGAGAAGGTGGATGAATATATGTACTAAGGTACTTTTATTTATCAGACATGTAAGTAAGAAATTGAAATCAACCTGAGACTGACCAAGAACAACAGGTGTACTGGAGCAATGCTGCACAATGCTATACGCTGTTGAGATATGGACTATGAACAATACCATACAGAACAGATTGGAAGCATGGGAAAGAAAGATACTTCGCAGAATATTTTGTGGAAAAAAGTGATAGAGAGAATGCAGAAGTGTACCATTTGTATGCTAACCCTACAATAACAAAAGTGGTAAAAAACGTAGACTAGAATGGCTCGGACATTTAGAAACAATGCAAGGTAATATAGTAGTCAAGAATATTATTGGAGAGTAAATAAGGGCAAAAAAGAAAGGAAGACCAAGAAAGAAATGGAGAGATGTGGTGATGGAAGATGTCAGAGAGATGGGAATCAGAGATTGGAAGCCGATAGCTAAGAACAGAAAACGATGAAAATTATCCATCCAGCAATGGGCCCAAAAGGTCTGTTAACGCTGTACATTCATAGCCTATGATGTCTATACGGAGTTAGTGCCTATACCTAGACCTGTACTTAATGCACGCAGGTATATGCTCTTTAATATCGTTTTGTTTTAATAGAATGTCATTTTAGGTAAATAATATCCATTTAGAAGTACAATTTATTTTTTGTCTGTTTTAAAATATATAAATTAATCCTTTACATCAAGGGATGCATTAATTTTGTCCAAGAGTTTATCTTGGAGACAGTTAAATTATAATGTGGACCTAATTAAAACATTTTATGAATTTATTTAAGTGCATGATCTGACAATATCACTATATAATTATATTTAATAAAAACAACTTTTACTTGATCAGAAATTATGAAGAGGTAAAAAAATTGCCATAAGACGAAAACTTTTGTAAGTTAATGTGTAAATTTTTATTTGTTTTTCCCACACTGTTAATACTTTTAATATACATTTTGATCTATTTTCTAAAACTAGCTTTTTAATGAACAGTTAATTTTTTACTTGAAATCAACTGTAGTTTTTATTATAACCGTTTCATAAACTCATACTCAGTTCTTTTTCTTAACAGAGGAGACATTACTTATCTATGGCACCTTGCTTTTTCAATAAACTCCACCAAGAAGTTCCATACTCTAAATAAACACTTGACTTTCTTATAAGGAGTTTTATGATTTCTCCTTGATAAGCAGATCAGATCAATATAAGATCTTTATCTTTATCTCACTTTTTTTCTACTTTGAATATACCTACAGCAGGTACACTTGTTACCTACAAACAACCTTTTTTCCTACTTCTCTTCTACTTTGCCTAAATATACCCAGAGCAGGTACAGGATATATATGTTACACATATTATAATAATTCAGTGATAAGAACTCCTTTAGTCAGGAAACTACAGTGGAAAACTAATCTGTCCTAATCTTGTTCCAGTAGGAAGCAGAGACAAGGGTGAAAACTTTTCTCTTTGTTCTTCCTCTTTCTATTCTATGACCTACGATATTCTACAAGAATACCCTTCCAGACCGCTCAGGATATATGCTTCGTTCTACAATGAACTCGTCCGGGACTATTCAACGTCGAAGAAGGGGTGGTTTTATTTTGGTAGGCGACCTGACAGGGGCGCACGATGAGGGCGCCGATATATATATATATATATATATATATATATATATATATATATATATATATACATATATACAGGTTCCAGTTTTACCATCTGGTTTACCCATCTTTTGATTATTCAATTTATTGCCCCTATGACTTTTCTTCTGACTGCCTGGATTCCTCTTCGGTCTTCGTCATGGAAGCGATTGTCGCAGGTTTTGATTCATTAGTATCCCCTACGTTCTTCTTCTTTCACATATAAAACTGTATACATTTAAAATAATCAAGTTGTCATTATATTAAATACAGGTAACAGAATTAAGGTAGAATATGTTAGATATATCGCTTACATACATATCGGTCTGGGATACATAAATCACATCGGACTCTTTGTTTAATGATTATATGTATATTTGAAGAGAAAATTTTGGTTACCATAATTTATTTCGTGGTGCGGTATTATTTCATAAACACTATAGGATGTGATGTTATGTAATAAATAGCTATCCAACTATCTTATTTTAAATTAATGAAATTTTTTGTTTTAGTCAAACTTAGTGAAACCGATTATTACTCCAAGGTTTGCATTAAGTGTTGATATGGCCTTAATGAAAGAGCTGGGTGTTTTAGCAAAATATCACAATCTACATATACAAGTAAGTACATTATAGTTTCTATGTATAAGAGAAAAGTAAGGGTTTTAATAAAACGTTTAAGTCCATAAAACGTATTAATATTTTCGGAAATTTTTGAGATTTTTTATTTTAAATAGAAACAATTACTTTTAAACAGCATGTTTAAATAAAATACTGAAGTACCCATACGTAAGTTCTTTTAAATTTAAACCATTCCACGTTTTATTCTCCACAGCTCCTTATCTATTACTCACAGTCGTATTTTCTCTGTCATTTTAAAGTATATTTCTCTACGTTGTTATTAAATTCTTCCAACGACGAAACGTATTTTGAATATTTTCCATAAGTGGAGTAATGATGACTCGATTCTTCAAGAATCTTCTTCTTGTTCTAGTTCCATGACCGTTATCGATCATTGGATATCATGTTCGCTACCATATTCGCTATTGCGACTTTATTGACAGCAGCTCTAAATAACGATGTAGTTGATTTTCCATACCATTGCCTCAGATTTTTCAGCCATGATGTTCTTCGTCTACCAGGACCACGATTACCTTGGATCTTTCCCTGAATGATCAGATGTAAAAGATCATATTTTTCAGGGTGTCCCATAATGTGACCGAAGTATTCCAGCTTGCGTTTCTTTATTATATTGACCAGTTGTGTTGTTTGGCTCAGCCGTCTAAGGACCTCCTCATTTCTAACTCTGTCGACCCAGCTTATTTTCAGTAGTCATCTCTATACCCACATCTCAAAGGCTGTCAAGCGTTTAAGCATAGCCTTAGTTAGAGTCCACGTTTCCACTCCATACAGCAGGACAGGAAGGATATAGCAAGATGTCATACAAACTCTTAGGTCAATGCTAAGATCGTGACTGCAAAGTACGTTTCTCATTTTTACAAAGGCAGCTCGGGCTTGTTCTATTCGGCTTTTAATTTCTGCGGTTGGATCCCAGCTCTCATTGATATTACTGCCGAGATACACGAGTTTCTCTACTCTGTCCAGTGTGGCATCTCCGACTTTTATACCGTCATCCTGTATATAATTTTGTTTGCTAACTATCATATATTTAGTTTTCTTAACGTTGAGTTTTAATCCATACTCGTATCGTCGGCATATCTAATATTGTTGACGGTCATTCACAATAATACCTTCGGTTGTCTCCATTAAGGCTTCCTTAAATATTTCCTCCGAATATAAGTTAAAAAGTAAAGGCGACAATATACAGCCTGGTCTCACTCCTCTTTTTATATTTATTTCATCCGACAGTTTTTGTTTAACCTTTATTCTTGCCACTTGATGCCAGTATAGATTTGTAATTATTTGTAGATCTTTATCATCCAATCCAGCTGTTTCCAATATTTCTAGCATTTTGTTATGTCGGACTTTGTCGACTTATTCAAAATCGATTGCACACATGTACACATTTTGATTTATATCTCTGCATCTCTGTACTAGCACCTGTATACTAAACAAGGCTTCTCTTGTACCCAAGCCACTCCTAAACCCAAATTGAGTATTGCTAATTCTGTCCTCTAACAGCGTGTAAATTCTGCTGTGTATTACTCGCAGGAAGATCTTCAAAACATGACTCATCAGAGTTATTGTCCGATAATCACCGCATGTCTTTGGACAATGTTTCTTAGGCATTGTGACAAATGTCGACTTTAACCAATCAGTTGGTAATATCCCAGTGTCATAAATTCTGTTAGAGATATTACACAGAGCTTTAATTCCATTTCCTTCCAAAAACTTTAGTATTTCAGCACTTACTTCATCGGGGCCAAGTGCTTTTCCATTTTTTGCCGTTTGTATTTAACGTCTTACCTCACTTTCTGTTATAGATGGACCTGATGTAGCAATCGGTGTATAGTGTTCTACTCTCTCATATTCAAATAATTCAGAAATGTAGTTTTCTCATTCTTTTAACTTTTCATTGATGTCTAATATTCTGTGTCCGTTTCTGTCTTCTAAACTTTGGTATACTTGTTTCCGTTTGTTTCGAGCGACTTTTTTTAATTTCTTGTGCAGATGAAATATATCGTGTTTCTTTTCATATTGTTCAATTTCATTACATTCTTTACTATGAAATTGTGTTTTCGTGTGTCTTATCTTCTGCCTGATTATTGCGTGGATCCTCTTGTATTCGTTTTTATCTTTATTTCTGACTTCTCTTCTTTGATCCATAAGTCTCAGTATTTCTTCTGTCATCCACCCTTGTTTTTTTTTCTTGCTTTTAGCGCACTCAATTTTGTTTCTTGAACAGTCTTTAAGATGTCTTTAAATCTCGTCCAGTTTTCCTCAGTACTTTCTTCTTTGCTTGATCTTAACTTCATTTTTTGTTCTAATATACTAGTTATCTTGAAGAATGATCCACATATATGTTCGATTGAGTTAAAATTCGGAGATTACGTCTTCTATGGTAATATATCAACTATGGTATCAATTAAAAAATGGTATTAAGGTACTGTTGAAAAATTGTCAGAAAGTTATGTATTGCGCTCCATAGGACCTCTGTATGTGTAAACTTCCTGGATATTTCTGATATATTTCATGTTTTCAAATGGCGTTTACAGTCTTATCTGCTCTGAATCTGGATAAAATTTAGATCTAGATTCTTCAGTAAATAAAATAGCATCTCAAAAATTTTCATTTCTCAGCGCGATTGGCTCTAGAACAAGGTAAGGTTTTGAATAATCTTCAATAGTTGAGTGGAGCATAAGCTGTAAGATGATAATTAATATAGACACTATATTTTTTTTTCCGATTATTACTAAAAATTATTCTTGAGCTCTAGTTGTAGCATATCCATGTGGCATCCATCGAGCAACATGCACCCTCGGTCCAGAGTCCCTCTGGCTAGATTATGTTGCTCTCCGGACGTAATCATCTTAGTAACACTTGTTGCATAAATATATAGAGTTACTTACTTACTTACTCCGTGGCGTTGCAACCCTTCGTGGGTTTTAGCCGACTCGACAACATGCCTCCACTGTTTTCTGTCTTGAGCAACCTCCATCCAATTCTCCACGCCCATAGTGCTTAGGTCTCCTGCTATATTATCTCGCCACTGGAGACGAGGTCGTCCGCGTGGTCTCCTTCCAGTTGGGACTTCCTCGCACACCAGTCTTACTGTTCGTTCGTCAGAATGTCTTCTGAGGTGTCCTGCCCATTGGAGTCTTCTGGACTTTATTTCTTTTATGATGTTGGCGTCTGGGTAAAGTTCTTCAAGCTCTTTATTAGTTCTTATCCTATATTGTCCTGATGCTTCATCAAGCACCGGACCAAAGATCTTCCTTAGGATTTTTCTTTCCCAAACACGTAGTCTCTCTTCATTTGCCTTTGTTATCGTCCACGTTTCGCTTCCATACATCACAACGGGTCGTATGATTGTTTTATAGACCTGTATCTTCGTACGTCGTGTTAGTTGTTTTGATTTTATAAGATTTTGGAGGGCAAAAATACATCTGTTGCCGGCCTGAATCCTGTTGTTTATTTCTTGTGATACGTTATTGTCTTCAGTTATTGTTATTCCAAGATACTTGAATTCTCTAACGCGCTCAAAGTTAAAGTCATCGATGGTAATGTTCTGACCGATTCTGTCTCTGCTTTGGTTATTGCGGCTCATATACATATATTTCGTCTTGTTTTCGTTGATTTGGAGCCCCATCTTCTCTGCTTCCTTCTCAAACCTTACGAAAGTCTCCTTCATCCTTAATCGCGTGTTTCCTATTAGATCTATATCGTCTGCAAATGCCAGTAGTAAGTTTGGTCCTTCTCGATGAAATACTGTATTCGGTTTTTCGATTCTTGCACTTCTGATTATGTGCTCCAGAGCTAAGTTGAAGAGTTGTGGTGAAAGTGCATCTCCCTGCTTTAGTCCATTGTTTATTTCAAATGTCTCCGAGTATTGTTGTCCAACTCTCACCTTACATCGTAACCGTTCCATACACATCCGTATCAACCGGACTAGTTTTTTTGGAAAGCCAAGTTCCTGCATCGCTGTCCACAGTCTGTCCCTACATACTCTATCAAATGCTTGTTTAAAATCTATGAACATCTGATGAAGCTCACGATCAAACTCCCAGCATTCTTCCATTGTCTGTTTTATTGTGAATATCTGGTCAATTGTAGAGCGGCCCGGTCTAAATCCGCATTGATAATCTCAACGATTTCTTCTGTGTATGTTTTGGTTCTTTCTAGCAGGATGTTTGCAAGGATTTTGTAGGTGGTGTTTAGGAGTGTTATTCCCCTGTAGTTAATACATTGCTTTTTGTTTCCTTTTTTGTGTATTGGTACAATAACCCCTTTTTTCCATTCATCTGGCATTGTTTCTTCTTGCCAAATGTCTTGAATTAGCTTGTATATCGAACTGTACAACGCTTCTCCTCCATGTTTTAAGCACTCTGCGGGTTAACCATCGCTACCTGGTGTCTTATTATTTTTGAGTTTTTTAATTGCGTGTATTACTTCTTCGTATGTCGGGTATTGGTCTTCTATTTCAGCTGTATGTACCTCTATGTTTGTTGTACTTCTGCTAGATTGGTCATTCAATAGTTGATAGAAGTATTCCTTCCAGGTTTTTAAGATTTCCTTGTCATCAGTGATAAGCTGTCCACTGTCGTTTTGAAGAAAGTTTCCTGTTCTTGCTTGGTACCCGGTCTTGATATCTGAAACTCCTTTAAAGAACTGCCTCGCTTGTTTGTTCTGTCTTTTTTCTTCTATATCTCTGATTATTTGTTCCTGATACTCTCTCTTCTTCCTTTTCAGTAGTTTTCTTGTCTCTGTTCTTCTTTGTCTATACATTTCATTGTTGTTGTGCGAGGGGTTTTGTAGCATGTTCCTTCTAGCCATATTTCTTGCTAATATGGAGTTCAGGCAATCATTATCGAACCATTTTTTTGTTGTTTTCTTTTTGTGTCCTAGTATTTCATCTGATACACTTGTCAGAGCTACTTTGATATTTTTCCAAGCTGAGTCTATGTTGTTATAGTCTTCTGTCTGTGCTAGAGCGATTTTTATAGCCTTTTGAAATTTCTGTTCTGTCTCCTTATTACGGAGAAGTTCGGTATTCCATAATTGTGTTGGTGTATTCTTGTGTGTTTTTTTGGACGCTATTCTTGTCCTTATCTTCGCTTTTACAAGAAAATGATCCGTGTCTCCATCAGCTCCTCTTAGGCTTCTTACGTCTAGACAGTTACTACCCCTCCTGGCATCTACTAGAACATGATCAATCTGATTTCTTGTGACGCCGTCGTTGGAGACCCATGTTTGTTTGTGTATATTCTTGTGTTCAAACATTGTCGATTTTATTGGTAAATATCTAGAGTGAAAAGGTTGTTATCATTTTGGCGTTTGTTTGGGTAAGTAATAGAAATAAACATAGTGAGACGTATTAATACAATATAATTTAAACAATCACTTAAATTTAATTTTATTGCTTTCATGCATATAATATAACAAAAATATCCTAAGAGTGTTCCGATATACTCCAGTCGTGAGGAGAGCAGTCTTCAGCCGTATGAAAATATCACTGAACCTCTAAAAATCATACGAACAAGCTGAATTTTGCTAAGAATGTCGATTTTGGGATCTCATAAAATATGCAAAAAGGTTTACCACTCCTATCCCCGTGCTTCCCCCTAAAACCACCCTTGCAAGGTGAGACAGAACCATCGAGCAATAAGACAAAAGAGGGAATGTAAAGGTAGAAGGGGTAAACATATTGATAGACAGGAAGTGCCATCTTGAGAGGCCACTTTAGACAAGGATAGAGAGTCTCTCTCCTTGTTTGACATCAAATTTAGTTGGGTTATGTTATTGTTTGTCCCAAATGTCACATGAAATCTTATTTATATTGAGGTTTTTTAACAATTGTGTCGCATTTTAGACTCTTATCATTAATAATTAATTAAAACTTTCTCGTCTAAGACACATTTTGAAAAATATTATATAGCTACTGTTGATAAGTGTCGAAAAATTTAAATTTGGCGCCTTTGCATTTCCGGATGTGTCCGCCATCAGAGGCCACTTTTTTGGTCTCCTTTTTATAACGATTAGATTCCCTCTTTTGTCTTATTGCTCGATGGACAGAACACATCTATTTACCAAAAATCTGTACGCTTTAGAAAAAAATGTGTCAAACAGTAGCCGAGATATTTTTGAACAAAAATGTTTATTAGCACTTTTTGTGTAAACTGAACCGCTCTCTCAGAAACAACGCTTGAAGAGGCCGGCTGTCAGTAACGCACGCAAAATCAAATTTGTATTAACTCGACGGTAAAAATTCTATATCTTTTGATCATAGTGACCCATTCTCAAAAATCAGAATGCGTTTAAAAACTGAAGAGTTCAGATTTTGTATACAATTTTTGCATTTTGCCGCAAATTAACCTCTTACTGTATGATTTTTTTATCTTTTATAAAAAAATCTATGATTATAAACTTAACTTCAAGATTACGGTAAAAATATAAAAAAAATAATAAAAAATGACGTTTATTACTTTCTTATTATACTAATTATTCATTGAAAGTTGTAAAAACAATTTCTATCTTTGTTTAAGCAATGAAAAACATTACACTTCTCGCATTTTATGAAGCTTTTTTGGAATTGGAATATCGGCTGCTACTCGGACTCGGGTGGAATACACGGAATACTCCTTTTAGTTTTATTAACTTTGCATAAACACTCTGCTACTGCCATTTTGAAATCTGCCAGAGCTAAATTATTATGCTCATTTTAACTTCTTCTCCAAAGAATCCACGCATTGACAGTGATCAAATCAATAATATGGAAAAATATATACATTTACATTTTTTTGGATCTGAGTTTGATCCTATAATATCCCAACATTGAATCCATGAGATCTACTCCCCTCATATACTTGTTGTAGATCGTTAGAGCTTTTGGACATGGAGCGTTCATATGTGTCTTATCCTTTTCCGAAAAGCGTTTAACATTGGCATACTCCCAAGATATGTTGATAAAATGTTTACTAATTTGTTGTCATACCATGTAAAAACAGATATATTTTTACCATCAATTGTGGCGAGTTTCTCTACCATAGCTCATCGGCCGTTCTTTTTTAATTCAGTCTCTTTTGGCATATTACTGTTTGTATTACTCTGTTTATATTCTAACTGTTTCTAGTGGTAACATACCCTGTTTCGTTAGATAAATTTGCAATGCAACGCTGTTGAACCAATTATCAAAGAATATTTTGCGATTTATAAGTCTTGGTACTGTTTGTGTTAGCCGAAAAACCACATTTGAACTTATCCCTAAATCAGGAAAACCATCGGATACATCAGTTTGGCTTCCTACAAAAATTTCATAATCGTAGGAAAATCCGCTGACACCACTAAGAGCAAACGCCTTATATCCCCATTTGTGGGGTTTTTGCGAATTATATTGTTTTATAGATGAACGCGACTTTGTTGGAATTATCTGCTTAACTATTGCTTAAAATTCCTATTTCGTAACTTTAAGTATCTGATTCCTTAGTTTAATTAGTAGCTGTCAGATTTTAAAAAATTATCATGACCAGGATTGCCTGGCAGCAATAGCATCGTTATTGTTCGCAAGATGTAAAAAAACGTTTTATTTATTCCCATCCATTGCATGACATAACATCTGCATGTTATGATCAAAGATATAGTTTTATAAACTATATATTTGATCAACTCGTATGTTACAAAAAAAATTATTTTAAAAATGCGTAAGGGGAATCCGCTTGTTTCAACTCCGGTGGCAGGTCAGTAGAATCGAGAAATCTTATATCGTCATCTGATGTTACCAAATTTCCTTCTTTCCAAGTTGTTTGATTTTTATTTCTATTCTTTATTCGATTACGTTGTAATTCATCCAAAGAAATATCTGGGGCTAATATAACAGGAGTAAATATCCTCATCTGATAGCCCTTCGTCTTCACTACCATCTTGTATGTCCACTACCACACGAGTTTCACCATAAAACTTTTTGGGATCCATTATCTAAAATAAAAAATAATAATAATAATACCTAGTTTAGAACGTATATTGTGGCATATATGGCACAAGCATATTTTTGATCAAAAATACCAAAATATAAAGAAATACGCGAAAATACTTACAGAAATTATTTCTTGAAGGTATATTATAGGTAAATACTTTAAAATAATATTAGATCTCTAACGGTTAGGTATAAAATGAAATATTGTGCCATATACCGGGTGGTGAATCATCAAACGGACCATAGAAAACTCAATGGTAAATTCTAAATTGTTGAATTCCTGCTTCCCTAATTATTTTACACCAAAAGTCATGGGAAACTATTTGTAGAGGACTCAAATATGTATCGAAAACAACTGTTAAAATTATTCTACGACTTAAACGTATTCCAAAATTTTGCTAAAATATAATACATTTTTCAGGCCACCCCTAAAAGTTAGGCCACACGTAATGCAAGAATATATATTATTACGTTTGTGTTTTATCATATTTATGTCAGATGTTTGACAATTTGAATTGTCAATTTTTTTATTTTATGATTAAATTATAAACAATGAGTTTTACTAAATACTACTACTAATGAACATTATTACTTTGTGAACAATAAATTATATTGTTTACAAATCGATCAATATAAATGTACTCAGTTGACGAAAAATCGCATAATGTTGTACTCAGGCAATAGCGCGAACCTTTTCCTGCCACTACCGGATCTTTATTTAACGTAAGATATTCTAATTCACTAAAATTTAATTCCATGTTAAGTTATACAACAATTCAATGAATTCCAATATACTGTTACTGTGATCTTTATTTCTAATAATAATATATGATAATTTATAAACATAAAACTATAACAAGTGTTATAATAAAACATGAATAAAACATTTTTATTATTGCTTTTTTTCTCCTCAACTGAGTACATTTTTTAATCAACTTAATTTTTTTTTAACAATAAATCACAAAATTTTGGCCATTTAAATCATAGATAAATGTAATATAATTGATTTAAATATTGTCAAATATCAGAAACAATAATATGACAAAACGCAACACGTAATACACATTTTTTTCACAGAAAAATGTATTATATTTTAGCAAAATTTTGGAATACCTTTAAGTCGTAGAATAATTTTAACAGTTGTTTTCGATACATATTTGAGTCCTCTACAAATAGTTTCCCATGACTTTGGGTGTAAAATAATTAGGGATGCAGGAATTCAACAATTTAGAATTTCCCATTGAGTTTCCTATGGACCGTTTGACGATTCACCACCCTGTATGACCCATTATGCGGTAATAGGTTAAGTCAGTTTCTTTATGAGATCTCATGGGAATTTTTATTGTTAGACCCTAATCTTCAAAACCTATAGCATCAAATTTCGATTTTGAGTGTTGCCAACAGATATCATTTTAAATATGCTAAAACGTTTAAAACTGATTTTTTTGGTAGCACAGGTACGTTTTTCGAAACTACACAACTTCAAGTAAAAAATCCACCCAATGCCGTCTTCGTAAAAGCATTTCTCGTGATTGTATGTGAAAATTTAAATGTGAAATGTTTAAATGTGTAAGTTGAAATTCAGCGTTTTTTAGGCATATTTCAAATAACGAAAACTCAAAATCGAAATTTCATGTTATAATTTTTAAAAATTAGGCTCTAACAGTGGAAATTCCATAGCGACCTGTCAATAGAAATGATAAATTTGTTGATCTCATGAGAATGGGATGGAAAGTATATGTAACAAAGTCAGGTGATATGATGTTTTTATTGATATTTGATACAAAGTTAGTTATAACAGTGAGCTGGAGTACTGCAAAATAGTTTTTTATTTTAAGGCTGTTGATTTATATATTTTTATGACACACCTCTGTCGATGAACCCAAAAGTATTGTCTATTATAGAACAGTTATAATAATTGATGACATTTTTAGGTACACCTTATAATAATTAATTTAAACTTCTTATAATAAGTACAGAATAAATACTAAATTTTATGACAAAGGTCAATATTATGGTGTAAAATTATATCTTTCTTAAGGTTATTACCTCCGGCATACTGTTGATTTTACGAAATTTACTAACAATGCCTAACATATGATTTTAAAGAATATTTTTGCCGTCTACTTTGTATTGTGTTCCGCTATATTAGGGTATTTAAGAAAAATTAGGAATTAACAGAAAAGACTTGAAATAAGTATAAACAGGGCATTTCAGACTTTCTATTCACTAAAATTGCGCAAGATTCAACTACGGATTAATTTAACGAACAGTTATGGTCTCTTATAGCTTATATAAAAAAGCTTATATATATATATATATATATATATATATATATATATATAATATTCTTCCATCCTTTCCTGTCTTTACTCTAAGTAATAGAAATATTTCCATTGTTTGAAAAGTTTCATATTGTGTCTCTTAAGTTTTTATCTTCATATACGATGCCGTATATTTTTAGTTTTTTGTGTGTATTAACCACAAGTCAGATATTTTCTGCAGAATTTTTTATTTGTGTGAAAGCTACAACTGCCTTATCTTGGGTTCTTCCAAGTTTACGAGTATTCCCGAGTCTTTTATAATTATTTCCAACACCGGGTTGAACAGCGTGTATGATAGCGAAGTTTATGTGTGTGTTTTAAATGGTTCAGGGAGATCCCCCTGTTCTCACATTTTATGACATTCGATATTCTCACTTTAATTAACTCTACCAATACTTTTGGCATTCTAAACTCCATCATAGCCCAATATAAGTGTGGCCTGTCAATAGTATCATAAGCTGACTTAAAGTCCACGAAGATGTAGTAGCACTTTATCACAAATTCCATTGTTTTTCTAATATTTATCGGATGGATGATATGTGATCAAAGATAGATCTGCTTTTTAAAAAGCCTGCTTGGTATGTACGGATGATATTATCAGCATAATGTGCCAGTCGTTCATGTAGTATTAAAGGCCGCATTAAGAAGGAAAATTCCACTAAAGTTGGGACAATCAAGCACATTTCCTTTCTTATGTACGGGCACATAATTTTTGTATTTTATTCTTTAAGTAAATTACTTTGTTGATCTAGATGATTGTTTTTAGCTAGAGATTCAATTGCTTATATACCCTTATACCCTTACATCTATTATCGCCATTGAGTAAAGTACTAAAGTATTCCTGCCACCTTTTTATTACTCCTACTTTTTCGGTCAAAGATCTCCATTCTGAGACTTAATCTGGTTTGCTTATGACTTGAAAGATTTTATTTTGGTATTTGCTAGGTTGTAAACTTTTCTGTGTTCGTGTTCTCTATTTAAGATTTATATTTCTTCAAATTCTTTCAGTCGGTCAGATAGCTCAGCGGGCTGTGCGGCTGCCTCACATTCGCTTCACTGTCGAATGGTTCAGTGGATGTGGGTTCGAGCCCCAGCTCGGTGTACTGAAAACAAAAAGTCTAACGCAGCAGTTTAAAATTCTAGATGAATCTGCGGCTTGGACTAGGATATGCTGGGATCTGATCGGCCTATGGTGGAGCAGTACGGCAAGAGATAAGGGCTTGCGGCTTGGTGATACTCCTCCATAGATCCCTACCGGACGAGCGTAACGCTTAAAAAACCGGATATATATATATATATATATATATATATATATATATATATATATATATATATATATATATATATATATATATATATATATATATATATATAAATTCTTTATTTATTTGTTGCCTCTTCCCTCGTAATGACCGTCATGTTCAAAGATGTTAAATTCTTGATGTATACTATATGCTTCCTTTGTTAGTCTGTACATCTCGTGTCCTAAATTAGCGTTCATGTCCCTAATAAGTCTGTTCCAGTTATAAAATTCATTCAATTCATCATAAAATTCTTTTTTTCCATGTATGTTTTATTCTCGGTAGAGATATGTGCGTTTATGAGGCTAGTTAAAGAATGTGCCATCTATTCTTAATATATTTATTCTATGATCTATCTATGGCTTTAAAATCTATTACTAGAATAATGATTCTGTTTGTCACTACAAAGTTTACCCCAAAGATGTGCTGCGTTTGATGAGACCTGTAGTATATAGTGTTACATTTCTTTTTGGAGGGTTCCTGTCCCTCCTATTACAGCGTATTTCTTTCATACCTGTTATATCCAGATAATGCTTTATAATCGTATATAGGAGATATCTCATGATCTAAATCGAATGTTCTTTTTTCGTTAACCATGTCGTCCACATAAGGTTCTTCTGGTTTTTGTTTCCGTGTCTCTTGTAATATGTTTTTTATGGAAGGGTTGTTGGGTCTACCATACCTTAACAAAGATCCTTCCTTTCGGTCCTTAATCTTTCTCTATCTCCAGACATATGTATCTATTTCAAACTAACATGTGTTTTAGGTTATGAACCATCCTTCTTCCTTCTCTTTTTCGCTTATATGTACATGGTCTCTATTCTGTAATAATCTTATTCTATCTTTTCTACTATTCTTATAATATAGCCGGATAATTTCCACTTATTTGGCAGCCGTATGTTGATAATTTGTCTTTTCATCGATATTTGTATGTAATGAACAGCGATTCTGTTCATATTATATCTTGTGAATGTCAATGTTTGGCATTCGTATGTAAGGATGGGAATAATGCACTGGTGGAACAGTTTTTTTATATCAATATTTTAATAAACGAGCTTTAAAATGGCGAGTACTAAATACATATAAATATATACCCTTAGTGAATAAAGCATCTACTGTCAACCTCACGCTTAGACAAAGTTCATGAACTCTGGGGGAGATAAGATCACTAAATGAAAACCAAAAAATGATATAATTAGAGCAATGGGTATCAAAAATATGGGGTATAGTGGACTTTTGTAGAAATCAAAAGGAAAGATACAGAAATAATACAACTTAAAGTAACGAATACAATGGCAACCAAGGAGTAGGTTTCATAGTACAGTATTGCAATAGAATTAGCAGTTACATAAGCTCATTTAGAGTATTAAATACGGTAATATTATATATATATATATATATATATATAATATATATAATATATATATATATATATATATATATATATATATATATATAAGAAATACTGGATATTATTGACTGTCGATATAAACAAACAACACAGTTTATTAGGGTTGCAGTCAGAATTATTGGCCGGGATGTTAAAAAAACACTCTTTTGACTTTTTGTCGAGCTTTCGGAATATTTTTATTCCTTTTTCAAGACACTGTAAAAGACAATTATGTAAGTATTTAAAAATAATATCACCATTCTTCAGTGTAACTTACTAGTCGTTGAGATTATTTTAGTAAGCATTGAACACTCAACATTAATACCACACATTAAAATATACAATTATGGACAATACATTATAAAATTTTTAAAAATTTGTTGTTAAAAATAGTAAAACTTGATTGATGGCATGTTTTACTGGTGTATATTAACTCATACAGAGAATGGAAAGAAAAAACAGTGTAATTAATATGTAATTAGGTGTAAATTGATGTTATCTTTCTTTACAAGCATTACTAGAGGCCTTTCTTAGGTGTCTATAATTTTTAACCTGTCTTAATGGTATGCAACATATTATACAGAGGTGTAATTTTTCGTACAGGTAAATATTTATTTTATTTTTATTTTTGGTGTTTTTCTAGTAAATAACAATAAATGTTACTTAATTTGTCTATATCGGACTTTTTATTGATACAAGATGTGCTAGATTTTATGAAACACATTTCCAAAAAAACACGTTTTAAATGGTTCTTCTCTTTTGCCAAAATACAGGAATCATCGAACTTGAACTCATGTTTTAGAGTTAGTGCATGTTCTGTCAATGCACATGCATTGATTTTTTTGGTTTTTATGTCACTGCGATGTGATATCACCCTGCTGTGAAAATTACGAGATGATTCTCCTATGTAAATTTTATTGCAGTTACTACACGGTATAGAATAAACAACATTCGATGACTCCTGTATTGTGAAAGGATCTTTTGTCCTTGCGTAAAGCTTCGATATAGACAAATTAAGTAACATTTATTGTTATTTACTAGAAAAACACCAAAAATAAAAATAAAATAAATATTTACCTGTACGAAAAATTACACCTCTGTATAATATGTTGCATACCATTAAGACAGGTTAAAAATTATAGACACCTAAGAAAGGCCTCTAGTAATGCTTGTAAAGAAAGATAACATCAATTTACACCTAATTACATATTAATTACACTGTTTTTTCTTTCCATTCTCTGTATGAGTTAATATACACCAGTAAAACATGCCATCAATCAAGTTTTACTATTTTTAACAACAAATTTTTAAAAATTTTATAATGTATTGTCCATAATTGTATATTTTAATGTGTGGTATTAATGTTGAGTGTTCAATGCTTACTAAAATAATCTCAACGACTAGTAAGTTACACTGAAGAATGGTGATATTATTTTTAAATACTTACATAATTGTCTTTTACAGTGTCTTGAAAAAGGAATAAAAATATTCCGAAAGCTCGACAAAAAGTCAAAAGAGTGTTTTTTTTAACATCCCGGCCAATAATTCTGACTGCAACCCTAATAAACTGTGTTGTTTGTTATATATATATATATATATATATATATATATATATATATATATATATAATATATAATAAAAACGGTATTAAATATAGTCGATGTACCTACCTACATAAGATATCTAGAAAAAGATATATAAGTATTTTGGAAGACTTTACAAAGGACATCTAAGAACGCAAAATGCAAATAATAATGATATTTGGATGGATTATTTCTAATGATCAAGGAAACAATAAAATTATCCACATCCTTTAAACGGAAAAGTCGATTATAAGGGACTACAATATTTGACAATACATTATTTGGTAACTTCATTGACAGTCTATTGAAATATATATTTTAAGCATACTAGGGTGTTTTAAAAAGTGCTATGCATCGTCCATTTTTCAATATTGTAATGTATGTTTTATTTTTAGACCCATATATCCGAAAATGTAGATGAAGTGGCCTTAGTTCAATCACAATATAAAATGAATTATGCTAAAGTTTATGACCAAGCAAATCTATTAACAGAAAAAGTAAGTAGCTAACATACTATAACAATTAATATATTTTATCCTAACTTAGTATCTTATAATAATCTTAAATGATACTAATTTAATCCAAATAATATTTTAGTCTATTTAGAAATATTTCATCATATAAAACTTTAAAAGTTTTGTATGCATAAGCACATTAGAGAATGATAGTACATTGACAACTTAAACAAAATTTAATATATCAGCCATAATGTAACCATTAACAATATTGTTCCGAAGCTATTTTCTTGTGTCATTTTAAATTAATTACTATTTATCTGGGAATAATAATCAAGTACGTTTATTGACGTTTCAATTTCCACATCGGAAATCTTTCTTAAAATACAAACAGTAAATTAAACAAATTTTGTTTTTTTGTTACATAGTGAAAAATTCTTCTAATAATTTAATTTTATCTGACTCATTTATATTTACAATTCAGACATACATTATGCATTTTAAAGTAGACGACTTTACTTATAAGATAGTTCATTCGATTACATGAAATCAACTTTAACTTGAAAATATCCGTCAGAAAAAATCATTGCATGTAAATCATCTTTAAAAAGACAAACACATGCCATGATGACAGTAAAATTCTCCTGTTAGTGATTCCATAGTAAATTATGAGAAAAAACCCAGGAAAAAAAACCTCATAATACTATCCCGACATGGTAAGTATTTGGTCGTGCATTTAGTTTACCTTCAATAAACACCAAACTCTGATTTTATATGTTTGTTATTTAAAAAACATAAATGATGTATCCTCTATATGTTACTGACTTACTAATACTGGTATTTTCTTATTAATAACTTCGTCTTTCCATATTGGTAACCAGATCCCACTACATTCTGCCGAGGAATTTGCGACACAATTGGTCTCATTTAGCATAATTAGAGCCGCTTCTTTGATTTTTTTTACCATCCGTTTCTTTTAGGACTACATTTGAATTATTTCATTGATCCCTATGTTCATTATCCCATGCGTGTTTACATATTTGGGATCTATCAAATTCTTTATTTTTAATATAAGATTGATGTTTACTTATTCTAACATTTAATGGCCTTGATGTTTCACCTAAATAAAACTGATCGCATTCACAAGGTATTTTATAAATGCAACTCTTTGCCCTTTCTTGTTCATTGTTAGGTTTGGTTTTGAACAAAATCACCAGCAGACAATATGAGAACAAAATTAAAGATCTAATAATAAACGTACCTTATACAAAATTAACAAAGGATCCAACAAAGCCTTTGGAAAACAAAATATATACAACTTTATTCAAGTTTAAAGATTGTTTAACAAGTTATCAGAGACGATTAATTACACATTACAGTAAGACCCCTCATTTTTATGGAGTACCAAAAATTCATAAAACGAATATACCACTTAGACCCATTTGTAGTACCATGAATTCTCCTTGTAGTGTACTATCAAAATTTTTATTAAATATTTTAAAAAACTATTTGCATATAAAAATGACACATTTATAAAAAATACATAACATTTTTTAAATAAATTATCAAATATTGAATTTAATTCAAATAATACTTTGGTAAGTTTTGACATAAATAGTTTATTTACAAATGTGCCATCAAATAAGACTTTAAATATAGTCAAGACAAAATTAGAGAGTGATGATTCATTGGCAACTAGAACAAGACATATCGGCTATAATGGAGTTATTAACATTATGTACTGATAATACATATTTTCAACTAAATAATGAATTCTATAAAAAAATTTGGTCTAGCAATAGTTTATCTCCATTATTAGCCGATATATTTATGGAAGATTTTCAAACAGATATAATTTCTAAACAAAATTTAAAACCCACAGTATGGTGGAGGTATGTAGATGATGTATTCTCAATATGGCCTTATGGATCAGAGTTGTTGGACACATTCCTAAATGATTATAAACGATAAAGAAGAGACAATAACATTTACCATGGAAAAGGAATATAATAACACGCTACCTTTCCTGGATGATTTAATCTTTAAGAACGATACTGGATATGAGACTCAGGTGTATAGAAATCCAACACACACCAACAGATATTTAAATTTTAAATCAAATGACAATATTAATATTAAAAAGGAATCAATAAATCCTTCTACGATAGAGTCAACATTACTTGTTCTAACGAATATTCGTTCTTGAAGGAGAAACATTTGTTACCATCTGTTTTATTAAAAAATGATTATCCTTTATTGTTTATAAATAAGGAATTTTCAACAATCGATCGAATAGAACAGAACAACTTAGAACCAGATCCTACACAATACACAAGGAATAATACGAGGAAAATAACAATACCATACATAAAAGGATTATCAGAAAAACTTAAAAGGATAGGAAATAAATTCAACATTTCAACAACATTCAAAACAATAATCACGTTGAGATCTATTTTGTCCAAAATCAAACCGAACAATGAACAAGAAAGGACAAAGAATTGAATTTATAAAATACCTTGTGAATGCGGTCAGTTTTATTTAGGTGAAACATCAAGGTCATTAAATGTTAGAATAATTGAACATCAATCTTATATTAAAAATGGAGAATTTGATAGATCTCAAATATGTAAACACGCATGGGATAATGAACATAGGGTTCAATGGAATAATTAAAATGTAGTCCTAAAAGAAACGGATGGCAAAAAAAGAAAAATCAAAGAAGCGGCTCTAATTATGCTAAATGAGACCAATTGTGTTGCAAATTCCTCGGCAGAATTTAGGATCTAGTTACCCATATTAAAAGAGGAAGTTATTAATAAGAAAATTACAGTATTAGTAAGTCAGTAACATATAGAGGATACATCATTTATGTTTTTTAAATAACAAACATATAAAATCAGAATTTGGTGTTTATTGAAGGTAAACTAAATGCACGACCAAATACTTACTATGTCGGGATAGTATTATGAGGTTTTTTCCTCATAATTTGCTATGGAATCACTAACAGGAGAATTTTACTGTCATCATGGCATGTGTTTGTCTTTTTAAAGATGATTTACATGCTATGATTTTTTCTATCGGATATTTTCAAGTTAAAGTTGATTTCATGTAATCGAATGAACTATCTTATAAGTAAAGTCGTCCCAGGAGCACAACTCAACAATATTGGCAATATCATTTTAAAGTCGTCTACTTTAAAATGCATAATGTTTGTCTGAATTGTCAATGAGTCAGATAAAATTAAATTATTAGAAGAATTTTTCACTAAGTAACAAAAAAACAAAATTTGTTTAATTTACTGTTTGTATTTTGAGAACGATTTCCGAAGTAGAAATTGAAACGTCAATAAACGTACTTTAACCTTTAAGGGAGAGCGCCCACCAAAGTGACGTGGCACGTGGCAAGTAGCAAGTACCACGTATCTAGCATGATACATAAAATGTAACCAATGCAAACGAATGATTAGATCGAATGACGTCACTGTCATTTTAATGTGCGCTAAATTATTCGTTTTCATTAGTTACATTTTTGAGAGCGCCCACCAAAGTGGCGTGGCACGTGGCAAGTAGCACGCGTCTAGCATGTTTCTTAAAATGTAACCAATGAAAACGAATGATTCAGCGCACACCAAAATGACAGTGACGTCATTCATTCTAATCATTCGTTTTCATTGGTTACATTTTAAGAAACATGCTAGACGCGTACTACTTGCTACGTGCTACTTGCCACGCCAGTTTGGCAAAGTGGCGTGGCACGTGGCAAGTAGCACGCGTCTAGCATGTTTCTTAAAATGTAACCAATGAAAACGAATGATTCAGCGCACACCAAAATGACAGTGACGTCATTCATTCTAATCATTCGTTTTCATTGGTTACATTTTAAGAAACATGCTAGACGCGTGCTACTTGCTACGTGCCACGCCACTTGGGTGGGCGCTCTCCCTTAAGTAATATGCTAGATGCGTGCTACTTGCCACGTGCCGCGTCACTTTGGTGGGCGCTCTCACTAATTGTGACTTATTCCCCGTTAAATAGTAATTTATTTACAATATGAACTGACAATATTATTTTCAGTTAAATAATGATTTCTATAAACAAAATTCTCAACCGCATAGTTTAAAACGTTGTTTTCTAAGTGTAGAGTGTATGACAAAGTTAACCTTACCAGTAACTATATTGAGTATGTTGAGACCATATCTTTTACAACGATAACTTTAAAACAGGTCGATACAACTCAAACAGCGATGGAGAGAGCCATGCTCGGGATAAATTCTAGAGACAATGTGACAGAACAAAAATCACTGATGTCGTGGAACATATTCTTAAATGGCAATAAGTCCGACATGTTGCTCGAGATAACCCTGAAAAATTGATACAGAGAATAACAAACTGGAGATCAAGAGAGAACAAGAAAGGAGTGGACAGACCGCTGAGGTGGATGATATCAAACATATCGTGGACCAGTAATGGATGAGAATTGCTAAGAGTACGCGTAAATGGAAACAAAAGGAACAGACCATGTCCAGCAGTTGACGAACATGGGCCGAAGAAGAAGAATGTGATGATTTAACCCAAATATCTTAGACAAAATATTGGTCTTTTATTGTTCAGACGTATTGTTTAAAAGATATATCCACGCTTGAAGTTATAGTAAAACTTACTTTCTTGCTTGGACACGGGTAGAATTATATTTCTATATTCTGTGCTATTGACGAAATTATTATTTAAGCAATATTTGTCAAGTATGTTATAACTATTATTTTAAAGATATTTTAAGTGTAGTAGAAAGCTACACAGTTATTATTTTTTCCAAGTACGTATTTATTATGTCGATGGTTCTTGTCTAAAAATTGATTACATTTTAAGATATAATTTAAATAGAAACAGAAACATCTGTCTCTTAAAACTTACTTTAATATTTCACTAATAACGCTAATGTTTTCCATGGAATAAATCACCATTATTGTGTTTTAGACTATTCTAGCGCATGGAATATATTTATCCGATGAAGAAATCAAGCTGATCGCACAACGTGGTACTTCGATTTCACATTGTCCAGATTCTAATATTTGTCTAAAATCTGGAATATGTAATGTACGAAAACTTCTTGATAACGGCGTTAAAGTAGGATTAGGAACAGGTACAATATCGTATTATTTATTTTTAAAATTTCGGGGTATTTTAAGATATTTATGTTTGAATAATTTATAAATCAAATTAGGAAAAAGGATTAAGGAACTATTGAAAAGAAAATTATGAATTATAAAAAAATAATATACATATAGTAATCAGTAAAACCTTACGGTATCGAAGAAATAACAGGAGATACTTCATAATCTTTTTAACATATTATCTTCGTATGGTACTTCATTGTGGATCATTCGATTGACAACGCATTATTTTCGCCAACTTGTGGGAATTTTTTCAATTTTTCTGGGATGGTATAGTTTGCGGAACGTTGGGTAATAATTGTTCAACAACTTTATGTCATGATGAATGTCTGCTATTTTTTCTAACAGAGGAAAGTAAGCTCAGCGTTTTCTACAAAACCATCTTTACCACCAGAATACAGATATAAAATAAAAACATTTGGCTACCTTGTTCTCTGTACCTGTTTATGATTAATAAATTGTCTCCATCTTATTATGTCCTTTTGTTTAAGTAAAATGGTTTTTCGTCCAACTTTCTTATAGGTACCTATTCAAAGCCAAAATCATGTAAAACCCTATGTAAAGTTTGACATTTTCATCATGGAAGAATTTTCAGTTTGAATATTTTCGTCATTGATTGTAGAGGATCAAATTTAGTGTAGATGGAACATTTTGAATAAAATAATCGTATATTTTAAGTCTAATCAACGATTGTATGCAGGCATCGCAAGTTTTCATACGACTATTTTCTCGAATTGACTTGATTTTGTTAAATTCTTGTGACTTGATAGTTGGCCGCTTTCCATTTATTTTTCTGCAGCATTTATGCTACGTTCTGTGTGACATAATGCTCTGCTTGCTTCTGTCAGAGCAGCACTTACATTCATCGATCTTGCAAAAGTAGTTAAAAAATTTACAATAATTTATTTTTATTTTTCGATGAACCTCCCACGTATACGCCTCTTTCCAGGAGACTGACCAAGTGACCGAGTACCATGTTGGAGCATGGAGTAGAAAAATCTTGAGACACGTTCTGAAAAGAATGATTTGTGAAAATAATAATTTTATCCTCCGTGTTGTATGTACAACACGGAGGATACGAACACCTCCAAAACACGATAAATTAGGTCCCTAAACATGAATTTATGATCGTTACGGGCGACTTTAATGCCCGTGTTGGCAACGACATCGTACCAGGGATAAAACAGCGTCATAACGAAGACATCAGAAATGAAAATGGAGATCTCCTCACGGACCTATGTAGCACGAATGAACTACGCATCAACAACACTTTTTTCCCTCATAAGGAACAATACAAATACACATTCGAAAATACAAGAGGTCAAAGGTCAATGATAGACTACATCCTGACAAACAGGGTAATATATGACAGAATGACGACACGCATATGTAACAATAAAAACAATAAAAATAAAAAAGAAGAATATACCACAAAGGTAAAAGTCGAGAGTCTGCAGAACGAATCAACAAAACTTCTATACCAAAAGAGAGTCAAAGATAAACTCGACAACGTGCACATTGTAGAAAGTGATGGAATCGAAGAAAGTTGGGCGAAAATTAAAGCAAGCATCCTAGATTCAGCAAAAGAAGCTGTAGGAGAAAGGAAAATTCTTAAAAATAAATATTTCCAAAAGCGGAAAACTCCGTGGTTCTGCGCAGAAGTGAAAGAAAAATGCAAAGAAAAAAAGAAAGCTTACTTAAGATACATGTCTAACAAAACACCACAAGAATACAACAATTACAAAAAGATAAGAAACGAAACAATAGCACTAGTACGAAAAATTAAAAACGAACACTGGGAACGCTTCTCAAAAGAAATGGAACACGACTTTTACGGTCTACAAAAGGAAATATGGCGTTTCATAAGAGGCCAAAGATCAGAGATGAAAGACTCAATCGAACCGAAACACATAGATAACGACACATGGATTGAATACCTAAAGAAGCTTTATAATGATGAACAGCAAATGATGTTAGAACCAGAAACACCAGAAATCATTACAAACGAGGAAGTCGAGCTAACCGTACAAGAAGTAAAACAAACTTTAGAAAAACTGAAGAACAGAAAAGCTGCAGGTAAAGATGGAATTCCAAATGAATTATTGAAATATGGTGGAGAAGCATTAACAGAACAGCTAACAGCACTAATTAACAAAATCATCAAACATAATAAAATACCTGAAGAGTGGAAGAAAAGCGAGCTTATCCCACTATACAAAAAAGGAGATAAAAAACAACCTGAAAACTACAGAGGTATCAACTTATTAAACACCACTTTGAAGCTTACAACCAAAATATTGCAAGGCCAAATAAATCAGAGAATTACCTTAGCGGATGAACAGCAGGGTTTTCGCACAGGAAGATCGTGCACAGATGCAGTATTCATCATAAAATAGATTACCGAGAAAGCACTAGAGTATAACAGACCAGCATTCATATGTCTAATGGACCCGAAGAAAGCGTTCGATAAAGTAAGGCTTAAAGATGTAATTCACCTTCTTTACGATAGATAAATTCCACTAAATGTTATAAAAACAATAGAGAATATTTACCAGAACAACAATATGGAAGTCAGAATAGATGACCAGCTTACAGATCCAATAGATATGGGCAATGGAATAAGACAAGGAGACTCGCTTAGTCCAACGCTATTCAATCTTATCATGGATGAAATCATCAATACTATTAATAAAGGAAGAGGATACAAAATGGGGAACAAAGAAATCAGAATACTCTGCTATGCAGATGATGCGGCCCTAATTGCATCCAATGAAGACGATCTACAAAGACTAACCCATAGATTCAACACAAGGGCAAAGGACTTTAATATGGTGATCTCTACTCAGAAAACTAAAACAATTGTAATCAGTAAAGAACCAATTAGATGTAAACTGGAAATCGACGGTATCAGCATTGAGCAAGTAATGGAGACAAATTACCTAGGAATTACACTGTCTAGCTACGGAGATGTGGAGAAGGAAGTGAAAAATCAAGTACAAAAGGCTAATAAAATAGCAGGTTGTCTTAATAACACGATATGGCGCAAGAATCTACAAAGCAACAATAAGACCAATAATGACATACACTTCAGAGACAAGACCGGATACCTCCAAAACTCAGCAACTACTAGAAACAACGGAGATGCGTTTACTGAGGAGAATTACAGGAAACACACTGAGGGATCGAATGAGGAGTGAAGAGATCAGAAGAAAATGCAATACACCAGAAATAAATGAGTGGACACTGAACAGAAAAAAGGAATGGAACAAACATATAAACAGAACGGAAGAGACCCGATTAGTCAGAATAGCGAGGGACAAATCACCAAAAGGTAGAAGAAGTATCGGGCGACCACGCAAAAGATGGAGTGATAACCTCCAATAGAGGCATTAATCGACATTGAACAAGCATTTTGCTTATAAAGAAGAAGAAGAAGAAGAAGTGTTGTATGTAGGCTTTAAAGCTTGTTTCTTCTTCAATATTAGCCTCCTAAATTGTTTAAATTATCGTACCATCTTTTTCTTGGTTTGCTATACTTCTTCGTCCATTTGGTGACTTATCTAGTGCTATTTGTACTATTTTATCCTCTGTCATTCTACTAATGTGTTCTTTCCACTCCTGTTTCCGTTATCTCACCCATCCATTTATGTCTTCTATATTGCATGCTCTTCATATGTTTTCGCTTCTCTCCCTATCCAACAGACTTTTCCCTGATATTCGTTGAAGTATTTTCATCTCTGTTGTTTCTAGTAGTCGTCTCATTTTATAATAATAAAATTAAAATTGACATCATAGCCACAGAATATAAATTTTGACAAACATTCAGATGCTTGACAAAGCAACGGTATATAAGTATAGAATCATTGAAAAATGCACAGAATAGTAAAAGAAGTAAAAAGTCCATAAGAGCTCATACTGAACCAAAAACTTGAGACGGAGTATAATTAGGTATTAAAAATACCGTACAAAAATATCGTACGTTTATATAAAATAAATCAAAAATTAAATTTAATTTGCCGTTAAAAAATAAAAATAGTTGTCATATTAACAAAAATATACGCAAAAATCTGCCTGAAATATAAATCCTAATTTTTCTGATATATTGCAGATGTGTCGGGCGGAGCTTCCCCATCAATTATGAAAACAATGAAATCATGTTTGGATTCCTCCATCGTAAGTTCATTCCAGGATAAAACTTACAAACCTTTCAACTATGAAGAAGTATTTTATTTAGCAACACTTGGGGGAAGCGAAGGTAAGTTAAGAGCTGAAATAACTTGGTAAAACTTAAATAGGTAAAAAAGAAATAAAATAAAACTTACTCACAATCAGTACTGATTGTGAGTAAGTCTTATTTTTATTACTTTTTTACGTATTTGGCTATTTGTCTTTATCTTTAAAGTTACTAAAAAGCTAAATAGAGTAAGAGCTTGTAAAACATAGTATGTTATTGTATTCGTAGAGCCTTATACGAAATAATATATACATATTCTTACCTGTTTACAATGTTAATAAAATTTTAAACCATATAATAGGTAATTTGAAAACAAACTTTCAATATATTGACCAACAAATCGCGTCATTTAAACGTAATTTCCACAACCTACTCTAATTGTGTTTTTTATCGAGAGCATTGTATTTCTTAAAATAGTTTTACAGTATACAAAACAAGTGTATCAACATCCAACATCAATGCAATTTTTTAGAATCTGTTAACCTTATATTCTGCTGGTTTTTAGTTTATTGTTTAAAAAATACCCACTTTTAAATAATTTCTTTTGGATCTGTTTCTGCACTTTCCATATTGAACATTCCATTCATTTGGGATGTTCACAAATTCAACTTCCTATCATAGTAGCAGCTTTCAAATCTCGTCGAAATTTAGTTGAGGTAGTTGTAAATATTTATTTCCAAATAATGTGGTAACCAACTATAAGCTATGAAAAGATACTACATATATTCTAAGACTATACTATGCTCTAATTTAGTAGAAGTAACTAAATCACACTAAGGCATCGATGAAGCCCAAGAAATGGGAATACAGACAAAATGGAGTATCAATATCAAATGCCGGGTATGTAGACAATAATATCTTTTTGCAAAAAGTAGCAAAGATTCACAAAGCATAATATGCGACTAAAGAAAAGAAAATAATAAACAATGTAATTAAAAAGTGTACAAAACGTTGTTGTATGCAATAATAAAATCCATTTCTTCTTCTTCTTCCTATGCCGTCCCCATTAACGGAGCACATTTTTAAAAGCTTCTCTGTCTTTTCTTATCCCTAAAACCCTTTAGGGATGCTAAATTTGAAATAAATGAAAAGAAGAACCACATGTTTGGGCACTCCATAGTGCCCACTGCAAGGAATAACAAGTTCGAAGTCACCTTTGTTTCCGACCATTATTCCGTCACATTCGACTTTGTAGTCTTCTCTTCTTAGAGTGCCGTCTGCCTACGGAGGTTGGCAATCATAATGGCTATTTTTATTTTAGAACTTGCTGCTCTAAACAAATTAATCGATCTGCATTGATACCAATCACGTAGATTCTTTAGCCATGAGTTCTGCCTTCGGCCAACAGATCTTCTTGCTTGAATCTTTCCTTGTATTATGAGACCCAAAATTTCATAATTTGGACCCCTCATCACGTGGCCTAGGTATTCCAGTTTTCTGGTTTGTATAGTGGTGATTATTTGTAATTCTATCAGTCCATGATATTTTTAATACTCTGCGGTATAATCAGAGTTGGAAAGCCTCGATTCTTTTTAAATTGCATTTTTTTAATGTCCAAGTCTCAGCTCCATATAATAATATTGACAATATATAACAGCGAATGGTACGTAGTCTGATCTTTAAATTTAGATTTTTGCACGTTAGGAGTGGCTTCATTCGTATAAATGCTGATCTGGCAGTCTCTATTCGCCTGTTTATTTCTACAGTATGATCATTGGTTTCATTGATCAAAGTTCCCAGGTATTGATATTTTTCTACTTGTTCTATCACGTTACCATTGATTGTCAATAGGTGATGTATATTTTGTGGTCTTTTTGTAATTAGCATGTACTTTCGATAAGATGTTGTAGCTCCTCTATACTCGTTGCTATGATAACAGTGTCGTCTAAGTTGTTAATTAATTTTCCGTTAACGGTGACTCCCGCTTGGATATTATTGAGCGTGTTTTGGAAAATTTCTTCAGAATATAAGTTAAACAAAAGTGGCGATAAAACATATCCCTGTCTAACTCTTCTACAGATCTTCATTTCTCCTGAGTGTTGCCCATCAATTTGAACTATGGCACTTTGATTCCAATATAATGTTTGCATTATATTTATGATTTTACTGTCAATGCGCTTGTTCATAAGTATTGATATTAGTTTTTCATGTCTTACTTTATCGAAAGCTTTTTCGTAGTGTACGAAGCACAAGTGTAGATCAACGTTTACATCCCAACATCGCTGAATCAATATGTTCGTGGCAAATAGTCCTTCTCGAGTACCCATTCCATTTCGGAACCCGAACTGTGTCTCGCTAATATCCTCCTTTAGCCTTTCGTATATTCTCTTATGTATTACTTTCAGCAGTACTTTTGACTCATGAGGCTCAGTGTTCGATAATCAGAGCACTCTTTTGCTGCTTGTTTTTTAGGAATGTGTATAAATGCTGACTTCAGCGATTCTTGTGATATTATTCCCGTATCGTACACCGTGTTAAAAAAATGTGCCAATACTTCCAAGTTATTCTCTTCCACTAGTTTTAACAGTTCTAATGGTATTTCATCTAATACAGCTGCCTTATTGTCTTTACCGTTTTTGATAGCATAGTTGATTTCGTCTATCGTGATCTTCTGTTTCCCTAAACGATTTAATTCTTGTACTTTCTGCATTTCACCACTTTTATCTTGGAAAAGTTCTCTAACGTACTCCCCCTATCGTCTTAATTTCTCTGGTAAATATATTAGTAGTACTCTTTTTTTTCTCTTATGTGTCCTTGCTGTCTATTTCGACCCATTTCAGTCACTTCCCTTATTTTTTGTGCATATTTGTCATATCATACTTTGTTTCTAGTTCTTCTATCTCTTTATATTGTTTCATAAAATAGATTTCCTTAGCTGTTTTAATTTTTCCTTAATTATTCGTTGTATTTCTTTATACTTCTGTAGATCTTTTCCTTTATATTTCCTTTTTTCTTCCATCTATAGTAATATTCTGTCATCCATTGTTTTTTAGCCTCTGACCTATGTTGTATCAAACTTTCTTGAGCTGGTTTCAGTAAAGTGTTTTTTATATTATACCACTTTTTATTTACATCCATAATTTGTTTGTTGTCAGTTAGTGTTTTTTGCATATTAAAATTCACATTATTTTTTAATTCGTTTTTTATTTCTTCGTTTTGTAGCATTCTTACATTAATTTGACTTTGCAGTAGGGACAGTCAACTGCGTGTGAGTCGGTCGAAAAAGAGCACTAACCAAAAATCTTTTTTTTACGTAAAACATACAAATCCTCCCCCTCATCGACACCCGCCTGAAAATTCCACATAATTTTACTGGATATACCACATATCATACACTCAAACGCAAGGCCAGTCATGGTAATGGTCTATTAATACACCACAATATACCTACCTCGCCTCACATCCCTCCTACAGATATCCATAACCTGCTCCGTGGCATCGACTACCTGGCAGTTGGCATTCACCTACCAAATAACAACAATATTACGATAGTTTCCTATTACAAGCCTCCATATATATCCCTTACCGTACCACGGTCGACGACGAATGTTTCATTGGAGATTCAATAACCTCTGAACATCTCCCACTTATAGTCAAAACTGACTTAAATTCTCCTTCGGCCGTAAGAACTGCTATTTACAAGCAAAATTATTGTAAAGCAAATTGGGAACTTTTCCAAGAACATATCAACCAAAACCTCCCAGAGTTGGGTAACATGTTAACACATACCCAAGTTGACACAGGGATTTCCAAAATTGAAAATCTTCAAGAAGCCTCATCCCTTGCTATTCCAATAACACGATGTAATCTATATACTCCAGCTCTTCCACCCAAAATCATCGCACAAATCACAACAAAACTTAAAATGATCAGAGACTATAAAAGATTCCGAGACCTTCTCATCATAGCAGAGTATAACAGGCTCTCGGCATCAAGGGTTGGAAGTAAACAGTCTGAAACAAATACAGTGGATACGAGTTACGACCAACCTGTACTAACGAGAGGTTGCTAAATTCTGGAACTAATTCAAAGTCCTAACGAAGCAAAAAAATCAACCACGTTCACATCTCACAGTCAATAACGTAATTCTTAGTAATCAACAAGACAAGGCCGAAGCCTTTAAAAATACAATCCAGGCCGCACTCGTTTCCCCCAATAATCCCAAGTTCAATCAAAGATCCAAAAGGGAAGCCGAACGGAGAGTGAACGATATATTCTATTACCCTCAGGCACATATGGGGCCTCAATCCTCACTCGATGAGCCCCTGTGACTGAGGACACCGCCAGGCAGATGTGTAACATTGTTAAAAACACATCTCCTAGCCCAGATGGCATCCACAGAAGATGCCTCAAATATCTTCCAGAGAATATAATCCCGTTGCTCACCAACATAATTAATGCATGTCTTACACTGAGCTATTTTTCAATTCCATGGAAAGTGGCCAGCACAGTGATGATTCCCAAACAAGGGAAACCACTAACCAATCCTAAATCATACAGGTAAAGTCTACGAGAGGGTCCTCAAGGAAAGATTCGTAGAATTCCTAGACGTTTATTTCGCCATTCGTAATTACCAATTCGGATTCAGGGCTGGACATTCCACGCAAAATGCATTGGTTGAAGCAAAAACTTTAATTTCATAATCAATTAACGAAAGTAAATACGTCATAGGCATATTATTGGACGCTTAGAAGCCATTCGATCAGGTCTGGCACACGGGCCTCGTCGAAAAACTCCACCTTGCTGTACTGTCCACTATTTTTGTTAAACTAATAAATTCCTATCTCTCAAATCGGACGATCAGGATCAAAGTTGGCGACATTTTATCCACACTCTTTACTCCACAAGCTGAAGTACCCCAGGGCTCAATTCTTGCTCCAATATTATACACACTCTACAATAGTGACATCCCCGGCATCAATATAGATCGAAAACCCTTCTATATGAGGATGACCCTGCTCTCCTCACGTCAGGGCCACACAGAGGGCGGAGACAAATGTCTGTATTCAAAAGAACGCAAAACTGTCTAGATCGAATCATTAGGTGGTGCAATAAATGGAGAGTGACTATAAATGCCTCCAAAACACAACTTATACATTATTCAAATCTTCTAATTGTCATGATGTTCATGGCCGGATAACCTTGTTAGGAGAAGGCCTTATTCTCAGAAACTCGGTTTCCTATTTGGGAGTTCATTTTAGCAGGACTCTCAACTGGAAAACCGACATACAAGACACCCTAGACAAGGTAAGAAAGAGGTGTTTAAATTCCTGGCAGCGCTGTTCCGTAAAATGGGTAGGACGTCATCTAAAACATTATTGCACACCTACAAAACCTTTATAAGACCTCTAATCGAGTATAAGGCATGCGACTATGCATCACTTAAAAGCCGCCAAATTAACACCATCATGGCCACTGAAAGGGCTATGATGGTGTTAATTCTGCATGAGGAAGCAGACATACATCAGGTAGCCAATCTAACACCGATTAAGGACAGAATCCTATTCCTTAGCAGGGGGTATGTCCTTCGCACTATTGCAGGCTCGAACAACCGAGCCAAACAAATACTAAAGACGCCACATGCAATCGCCGAGGGCGAATAAACACTAACCAGGGTTCCTAAAAGAAAAGTTCCATTCCCTCCAGCAAAACTTCTACACAATACTGGAAACGAACTTCCTGTTGAGTATTTTTACATATCAGAATCAACCCCCATTAAATATCGCAGCAAACAACTGCAAGCCAAAAAAACGCTGATTAAGAGCCGTTCCCAGTATGACTGGTAACCCCTTGAAGTACTTCCCTTTAACTTGTTTAGCCTTCTTCGCCAACAATTCCTCTTGTGTTCCTTCATTATATCGTCCATATCACACATGCCTTCTTGTGAACTCCAGTCTTTTAGCAATCCCCCTCTACATCTCCACAAGCATTCCTTGAAGAGGCAATAGCCTAAACAAGGTTAAAACATTGGATACAACCATGAACCGTAATAAACTTTATTAAAATACCAAAACAGCGATTATAAAATAGGTGATGCCACTCAGCATGTTAAGTGAAAGCAGTGAAGTGAAGTACTTATAGAAGTTTCTGAAATACCGTTGACACAATAGTTACTAACGAGAAAATAGTAAGAAGATGAACAAAAACAGATAGTTCTTCAAAAATTTTTCACAAATAGTCCAGTCGAGTTAGATGAAAAAAAAAAAACATAAGTGACCTTGCATGGTCTTCTTCTTCAAGTTCCAAATCCGCGGCGGAGGTCGGAAATCATCTTAGCTATTCGGACTTTTGAGACGGCTGCTCTAAAGAGTTGATTTGATGTACATCCGTACCACTCTCAGGTTGCACAGCCATGACATTCAACGCCTCTCTATGCTTCTCTTTCCTTGTATCTTTCCCTGCATAATCAGTTGGAGCAAGGTGTATTTCTCTCCACGTGTAATATGTCCGAGATATGCATGGTGAGCTGCCCAAATTGTTTTATTCTATCCTTTAAGGGGGTCAATAGTAGTGTAAATTTATTATCGTGCCTGAATCTAACCGTTGCGTTAGCCGCCATCTTACAGATTTTGAGAACAATTTTGCTCAATATCTCCACTATTTTTAACTTAAGGCGAGTTGGGCGCTTTATTCGCTTGCTTACGCCTCAAGCCTACGCTCTGGGCTGCGTCCAGTTAGGAGACTTGGTGCTCAAGGGTTTGGGCCCTACGTGCCCGGGTTTTTTGGTTTTTATTAATTTTTTTTTGGTGTCTTGCGCCGGTTTTTGTTAATATTTTTTGTTGGCCTAAGCCGTTTTTTAGGTTTTTTATTTATTTTTACAGTGGCACATTTTTTATATGCGGAGGTCGTACAGCATCTACCGCATCCCGCCTTTAATCTTACTGAAGACACATTTTGTCTTCGGTCTTCCTTTTCGTCTTCTGTTCGGTGTATAGTCAGGGCTCTTTTTCCATTTGGCATAAAATAATTAAACCATAGTAATTGTTTTGCTTTAATCCTATTGTAGAATATAAGTACCCGATTTGCTTTCCGTCTTTCATGTCATTTTATTTGTTATTTATTTGTCTCTTCTAATACTTTATTTTGTGCTTTATATCAGTTATTTATGTATTAGATATATGTATATTGGAATGATCTAAATTAAAAAGTTACTTTTATGTTTTTAGCTTTAGCACTGTCCAATACAATTGGCAATTTCCAAGTAAATAAGGAATTTGATGCGCTTATTGTAGATATGGATATTGATAATGGATCCGATTACTTGATAGAGTATGAACCGAAAGAAATTTTGCAGAAATTTATTTATACAGGAGATGATAGAAACATCGTTAGTGTATACGTCGCTGGAGAGTTGGTGAAATAGTATTATTAATGTTAAGAAACGAAATGTATATTTAAAATTATTTATAATAAAATCTATTGTTTCTAAAAATATAAAAACGTTTTATATTTATCTATTTTTCCATATCAAATATCTATAACTTTTCTTAACCAATATAACGTTAAATTTTTTCTCCGTTAAATCTTTATTCTAGCGTAAAATTATACTGTTAAATTTTACTCAAGTAAAGTATTAACTTTATTACAATGGGATGTAATGGGATAGTGAAGCGCAACAAATAGCCACTCCTATTCAAATGTCAACCTCACCTGCTCGTATCCGTCCGAGTGTTTGCCGGGATAAGCAATCAACCATTTACTGGCCAACGGCTTAGGGCGGATGAGCTAGTAAGTGGAAGGACACTTTGTTGTCCTGAGACTGAGAAATTGGTCTCGAAGGCGGAAGAACCAAGAAAGTGGTCAACGGCATCAGAATGCAGAAGGCAACGAGAAACCACTGCATTAAAGGTCCCTGATGACATCTCTAGTATAAATTATAATGGCTAGCACTATTTTCGAAAGAAACATTATTGATTATGGTAATCGGAGACCAAAATCCGACAGGGGAGGACAATTATCAGAACGCAAGGCCTCCTCGGTCGTCAACATGCGAAACCCTTGCACAAAATACCACAAAAAAAATACTCAACCCTCTCAGATAAAAATAGCTACCTGGAATGTAAGAAGTATGTATCAGCCTGGAAAACTACACAATGTTATTAAAGAGAAGGAGAGGCTAAATTTAGATATACTTGGGGTTAGCGATGTACAGTGGTCAGGAAATGGAGAGATATCAATAAATAACCACAATATTTATTACACTGGAGGAGACAAAACTGATCATCGATACGGAGTAGCTTTTATCATAAGCAACACTATTAAAAAATCAGTGTTAGGTGTGATTCAAATCTCAGAAAGAATAATAATGCTAAAAATTCAAGCACGGAACTGTAATATTAATATGATCCAAGTTTACGCTCTCACTGCTGATAAGACCGAAGATGAGATCGAAAACTTTTATTTATAATTGCACAATACAATCAAGTTAACAAAATCTAGAGATATTACTTACATTTTAGGAGATTTTAATGCAAAAATTGGAGTAGGTACAGTTGAAAATATAGTTGGACAGTTCGGACTAGGAACTAGAAACGAGAGAGGAGAAAGGCTCATAGAATTCTGCCAAGAAAAGAATATGGTAATTGCCAATACTTGGTTTCAGCTTCCTAAAAGAAGACTATATACATGGATGTCTCCTTCACATACAGAAAACCACATTGTCAGAAACCAGATAGACTTTATACTCGTAAATAGCAGATATAAAAACTCTATAACCTCAGTTAAAACTTATCCTGGAGCAGATGTTAACTCAGACCACAATCCGCTAGTGGCTGACGTGAAAATAAAATTAAAAAGAATTGAACTCAGAAATCAACAACCAAAAATTACCGTAAGAATGCTACAAAACGAAGAAATAAAAAACGACATAAAAAATAATGTGAATGTTAATATGCAAAAAACACTAACTGACAACAAACAAATTATGGATGTAAATAAAAAGTGGTTTAATATAAAAAACACATTACTGAAACCAGCTCAAGAAAGTTTAATAGAACATAAATCAGAGGCTAAAAAACACTGGATGACAGAAAAAATACTATTATTGATGGAAGAAAGAAGGAAATATAAAGGAAAAGATCTACAGAAGTATAAAGAAATACAACGAATAATTAAGGAAAAAATCAAAACAGCTAAGGAAATCTATTTGATGAAGCAATGTAAAGAGATAGAAGAACTAGAAACAAAATATGATATGAGAAATATGCACAAAAAAATTAGAGAAGTGACTGGAATAGGTCGAAATAGACAGCAAGGACACATAAAAGACAAAAAAGGAGTACTACTAGTAGATTTACCAGAGAAGTTAAGGCGATGGGAGGAGTACGTTAGAGAACTTTTCCAAGATGAAAGAGGTGAAATGCAGAAAATACAAGAATTAAATCCTTTAGAGATACAGAAGATCACGATAGATGAAATCAAATATGCTATCAAAAACTCTAAAGACAATAAGGCAGCTGGATTAGATGAAATACCAGTAGAACTCTTAAAACTAGTGGAAGAGGACAACTTAGAAGTATTGGCAGATTTATTCAACACGGTGTACGATACGGGAATAATACCACAGGAGTGGCTAAAGTCGGCATTTATAACCATCCCTAAAAAACAAGCAGCAAAAGAGTGCTCTAATTATCGAACACTGAGCCTCATGAGTCATACTTTAAAAGTTCTGCTAAATATAATACATAAGCGAATATACGAAAGGCTAGAGGAAGATATTAGCGAGACGCAGTTCGGGTTCCGAAATGGAATGGGTACTCGAGAAGGACTATTTGCCATCAACATATTAATTCAGCGATGTCGGGATATAAATGTTGATCTACACGTGTGCTTCGTTGACTACGAAAAAGCTTTCGATAAAGTAAGACATGAAAAATTAATATCAATACTTATGAACAAGCGCATTGACAGTAAAATCATAAATATAGTGCAAACATTATATTGGAACCAAAGTGCCATAGTTCAAATTGATGGGCAACACTCAGAAGAAATGAGGATCTGTAGATGAGTTAGACAGGGATGTGTGTTATCACCACTTTTGTTTAACTTATATTCTGAAGAAATTTTCCAAAACACGCTCAATAATATCGAAGCGGGAGTCACCGTTAACGGAAAATTAATTAATAATTTAAGATATGCAGACGACACTGTGATCATAGCAACGAGTAAAGAGGATCTACAACATCTTATCGAAAGCTTGAGTATAAATAGTGTTGAGATGGGAATTACTATAAACGCTAAAAAAACGAAGTACATGCTGATTACAAAAAGGCCACAAAATATACATCACCTATTGACAATAAATTGTAACGTGATAGAACAAGTAGAAAAATATCAGTATTTGGGAACTTTGATCAGTGAAACCAATGATCATACTGTAGAAATCAACAGACGAATAGAGATTGCCAGATCAGCTTTTATACGAATGAAGCCACTCCTAACGTGCAAAAATCTAAATTTGGAGATCAGACTACGTACCATTCGCTGTTATATATTTTCAATATTATTATATGGAGCTGAGACTTGGACATTAAAAAAATGTAATTTAAAAAGAATCGAGGCCTTCGAACTCTGGTTATACCGCAGAGTATTGAAAATATCATGGACTGATAGAATTACAAATAAAGAAGTACTAGAGAGGGTTGGTAAAGAAACAGAACTAATCACCACTATACAAACCAGAAAAATGGAATACCTAGGCCACGTGATGAGGGGACCAAAATATGAAATTTTGAGACTGATAATACAGGGAAAGATTCAAGGAAGAAGATCTGTTGGCCGAAGGCAGAACTCATGGTTAAAGAATCTACGTGTTTGGTACCAATGCAGATCGATTGATTTGTTTAGAGCAGCAAGTTCTAAAATAAAAATAGCCATTATGATTGCCAACCTCCGTAGGGACACGGCACTCTAAGAAGAAGAAAGTATTAACGGTAATACAAGAATAATGACCTGCGACCTAATACCATACAAAAATATTGGTACCAGGAACAGTACCTCATTCACACATATATTTTCGGATCGTTATTTAGAATACTTTTTTTACAATGCCGTACACAATACTATTTTTACAATATACAACAATTTAGTTGCAAAATATAATATTTTTGGACACGCCGTACATTGTCATGATACATATGCTTATAAGAGGAAAATTAATTTCCCTCTAATAAGTGATATATTACAATGAAACATTTCTGTACGGTATTGATTTATTTTATTAATATTTACATCAATAATCAACTGAAATAAAATTCCGTACAAAAAAATGGTTCTAAATGGCTTTAAAAGTATTACAGTTCAAGTTGTCACTGCTGTCCCTACCCACGCATGGCCACGCAGAATTGTCCCTAACTGGAAGTTTTCTATCAATATCCTATGCTGACGCCATACATGTTTAATACTCTTTTCATTTACAAAATGCTAAACTATTAATTATGGAATCCACCGGGTGAAGTATACAAATCATAATAATTTTTATTAATTTTATTTTATTTACTTATCAAAAGCTTACTCATCAAAAGTTTTGCAGAACCATATAAAACTGTCTTTTGTCTTTCTACAACATCACACTTAAAATCGACTTTTATTATTTTTCTGTCCTCAACTAATTTTACAGTAACATTAACGGTTTCACCGATGTAACATTTATTAGGAAAATTCAAATCTTGGTGAACAACAATTGTTCCAGGACCGGGTAACCGAGTTCCGATAACACTAGAAACAATACAGTTTAAAAATGCTCCATGTACTACTCCTAAACCTTGTCCATCAGTAGAGTGTATGGGGTTTGTATCTCCACTAAGAAGCGTAAAATTATCTATGTCGTCTTTTGTAATATTTCTACAAATGGTTATTTCATCACCCATTTTAAAGCCCTTTAACTTTGATATAGTGTTCGAGAATCTTCGTGTAACGTGCGTTGCCTAAAAAGATAAAATATATTATGTAAAATATAAAATCTTATTTATACATACACTTATTAGAAAATATGTTCTTATTTATATACCTACGTATAAAGAAGACATTAACAAAACTATTATTTCTATAAACAAGAGGTGGTGCTTATAAATCACTTCAAGTGGTAAAAGAAGAGATATCATCCATTAACACTATATACTAAGGTCTATTCTACAAAGTATTTAAAAGTCGGTTAACTGATCAGATTAAAAATCAAAGTTCATAAAGTAATAGTAAAACGTTTGGTGTTCGATATGACAGCAACTTGGACTTAGTCAGTAACGTGAATGCTAAAGAAAAATTTTAAAAGTGGTTTTAAGAGTCGTCCAAGTCACGACAAGAATTCCACAAGAACGATCGATAGGATTGGAGGTAGGTTTTTTGGAAGCCGTCTGATATAAACTGGTCGAACTGCAACCAGTTGGTTTATCTTCCATTCATTCATGATACAAATTCCAAGATTTTGGAACCTTGTACTAGCTTATACAGGTCTAGAGGATGTGCACCATATGTTTTTGGAGTCACTTAATATCTCCGCCTCCGTGTGGAGTGTCTGTCTCCCATAGGACGCGTCCCCAGGTGGTGGATAGGGGAACGCCCTAACCGGTCCCAGTTGGGCGTAGGGCTAACAACCCTACCCTGGAAAAAAAAAAGAATTGTTACGAAAGCTAAAAAATCAAAAACCGGACGGACCTTATGTAGACGATTTCGCAAAAGAAAAAAGGATATTCGACTTGGATCATGGAACCTGAGAACATTGTACTCTGCAGGAACGATGAGATGTCTCTTAGACACTCTTAACAAATATAATATGGACATAACATTTGTAATACTAATATAGGTAAGGTAAGAACGCACGTTACCAGAAGATTGGAATACTGGAATTATATGCCCCATACACAAAAAAGGAAACGTTCTTGAATGTTCCAACTTTAGAGGGATTTCCCTTCTTAATACAGCATACAAAATTGTGTCCCTGATACTTAACGAACGACTGGCACGGTATACTGACAATATAATAGGATCCTACCAAAGAGGCTTCTTGAAAAACAAATCTACCATTGATCACATATTATCCATCAGACAAATATTAGAAAAAACGACAGAGTATCACATAGACTGCCATTACATCTTCGTAGACTTTAAGGCAGCGTACCATACTATTGACAGGTCCCAATTATATTCGGCGATGATCGAATTAGGAATACCAAAAGGTTTGGTAGAATTAATTAAAATGACAATGATGAAAGTCGAATGTAAAGTGCGCGTACAAGGGGATGTTTCAAAACCATTTAAAACCAACATGAGGACTGCGCCAGGGAGATGCGCTATCGTACACGCTGTTCAACCTAGCGTTAGAAAAAGTTATGAGAGATTCGGGAATAAACTTAAAAGGTACGATATATACCCGTAGTATACAAATAATGGCATACGCTGATGAAATCGTCATAATTGGAAGAACCTAAAATGAAGCAGTGGAGGCTTTCACACGTATCAAAAATACCGCAGAAAACATCGGAATTCTGATTAACATCCAGAAAACTAAATATATGCCGGCCATATCAAGAATTCAACAAAATAACTTAGAGGTGCAGGACGAAACGATAGAAAAGGTAGAAGAATTCTGCTACTTAGGATCAATAATAGACTGCAAAAATAACACATCCAAAGAGATAAAAAAAGAATATTCGTGACTAACCGCTGTTATTTTGGCCTGGGCCCTCAACTAAGAGCGAGAAGTATGTCAATAGCAACAAAGTGCAAACTTTATAAAACAATAATACGCCCAGTGCTCACATACGGAAACATGGGCGATGACGACCCGAGATTAAGACCCCTACGAGTCTTTGAAAGAAAAGTATTGAGGACCATATATGGCGGAGTAAACGAACAGGGTCTGTGGAGAAGGCGATATAACTTTGAACTCTATAGACTTTTTGGTGATGCAGATATTGTGAAGACCATCAAAATAAACCGCCTAAGGTTGGTGGGCCACGTTATGCGGATGGATGAGAGTGATCCCACTAAAATAACTATGCTAAGCAGGCCGGTCGGAAGAAGAAGAAGGGGGCGACCTAAACTCAGATATCTGGACTATGTACAGGAAGATCTGAGAGAGATTGGAGTGAGGGGCTGGAGAAGGCAGACACTCGATAGGGAAGGATGGAAGAATGTTTTGAAGCAGACCAAGGCTCACGACGGGCTGTAGCGCCAACTGATGATAATAATATCTCCGCCTGTAGTATTTAGGTATCCTTTGACTAGAGCATATCCAGTGACGAAGCTTCTCCTGACTGTGCACATGTCTACTAGCACATGTCCCATCCAATATATATTTTGCCATATGCTTGACTTGTGGTTTGGTACGGATATATAGAGTGAGTCATGAGGAACTGTACATACTCTTACGTCATATGGAGGACTTAAGAGGAATAACAAATGACCATTAATAAGTGTCTGCTTCCTTTATTTAGTAATTTGCAGGACAAGTTTGTGAATTTAACTGAAATTTCTATTCGTCATAACTTGTGAACAGTAACTTTGATGTGTATTATATTTTGGTCAAAGGTTACACTACTACCACCTAATCAAACTGATTTATTTAAAATAGAAAAAAATCAGGTCAGGTTTTAAAAAAATTAGTTTTGTTTATAAAAAAAAATAAGGTTATACATTGTATAAGGTTTTTGAAAACTCTAATAAAAAGGATTTTACAAATTAGGCCTAGATTTCCTGATAATTTTATGGGATCTGATTAAAAAAAAAGAAACTGTGGCAGTCCTGATAATCTACCAGTAAAACAAACAAAAATAAATGATTATTGGCTTAATTAGCATATATCCACATCAAATCATTTCGATAGCTTAGAAAATGATACAGAAGAAGTCACTGGTACTAATACGGACGAGAAAAAAAAATAAACCTAATAAACCAATTCCAATTTTCATTAGTGGTGTCAAAAACATATCACCACTCACTGAGTTGTTAAATCAGATAGTGAAAAATGATTATGAAATCAAAATATTTAACTTCGATCAGGTTAAGATGTTACCCAAAACAATAGATAGTTACAAAGTGACAAAACAAGCTTTATGTGATAATAAAACCTAATTTCACACCTTCCAATTAAAACAAGATCGAAACTTTAGAGTTGTCTTAAAACAATGACTATTCAGTCACAAGTGAATTGAAAAATATGGTCACCAAGTTGAGAATATAATTATGGAGCCTAAAACAGTTAAAACCAAAGCGCTATTACCTATATTTGACATTGACATAAAAGCAGTTAATAATAATAAAGAAATATACAACTTAGAATACCTACTAAACTGTCATACAAAGATGGAGTCCCAAACCATAAACGAGAAATAGTACAGTGTACAAAACGCTAACGTTATGGGCACACAAATAAATACTGCTAGCATGTTTTATTTAAAAATTATTTAATAAAGGTATATATATATATATATATACATATATATATATATGTATATATATATATATATATATATATATATGTATATATATATATATATATATATATATTTTTTTTTTTTTTTTTTTTTTTTTTTATGGCTTTGGATTATTGATCCATTCAGCCACGGTATTATAATAAATACTGTTTGCTACAATATTAAATACTATATACACATGCGCAGCACATATACAAACTTATGCACGCACATACATATATAGGTATTGTTATATAAAAATAAAAAAAAAATACAAAAAGGAAGTGGAAACATTAAATTGACCTCTATTTAAACTCTTCATTCAAGACCCTAACCAACTTAAATTAATTTACAAATAAGAAATATACAAATAATACTAAATGCTAATACTACATTCTAATAATTAATAATTGTCACAGCGCTAAGACATAAACCCGGTTCAACACCTCGGAGGTTTGGGCCTTCTTTGTGATCGTTTTTTTTTATTTTTTTTTATTTATTTTTTTTTTTTTTTTTAATTTTTTTTTTTTTTTTTTTTTTTTTTAAATTTTTCAGTTTTTTTTATATGATTTTTTATTTATATATATTTTTTTAATTTTATTTATATAAGTTTTTTTTGTTTTTTTTTTTTATTTTTATTTTTTTTTTTTTATTTTTTATTTATTTATTTTTTTATATACATATATATTTTTTATTTTTTTAAATAACAATGTTCGTATTTTACAGGGAGGTACTTAATATTACATAAGATTAATTATAAAAAACAATAATTGCTAAACACATTCAATCCGACTCATTCATCCAAGTTAGATTTTTCTCTTAGTCCTTTTTAAAAATTCCCAAATAATTTGTTGTATTTTATGGTTTCGTCGAGACAAGTATAAAAGAGAAGTTTGGTTTTGTGGTAAAGGTATTTGTTCTTGAGACAGGGTGTGCATCAAATATTTAATTGCATCATCATTATGCTTGCATCCAAACAACCAATGATTAATATCATCAACGTAACCATTGCAATCACAAAGTTCTGATTCGGATAGATTTAGTCTATAGAGGTATGTCTTGACAGTGGCATGGTTAAAGAGACATCTAACAAACATGGAATAAATATTTCTATTGGGGTAACTTCTTACGGCAAACGGCTCAGTAGGTAAAACTGGATGAATTTTTGTATAAAGATTATTGCTTCGATTACAGAAAGCAAACCATTCAATGTCCCAATTTTGTTTTAGACTTTTCTTGCAAGTGGCTGTTAGATCGCTTCTATCTAGCCAATTTATTTCTGATCCTTTTAAGATTGCCTCTTTAGCATAAAAATCTGCTTTGAGGTTACCGGAAATACCAAAGTGTCCTTTTACCCAGACGAAATGTACAGTAGTATGTTCTTCCTGCAGCTTAAGTTGGTTTTCTAAAATTTTAACGACAAGACTATTTTTATATAAATGTTGACGTGAGTTTTCTAAAGCTAATAACGCAGACATTGAATCTGATATAATTACTACTTGGTGGTTAGAAATTTTTTTGTTGACCGCCCATTCTAGAGCTTTATGAATTGCGAACATTTCTGCAGAGTATATAGAGCATTGTTTATCTAACTTGAACATTAGGGATTCTTTGTGATCCGGAATATATACAGCACAGCCGACTCCCAATCTAGATTTAGAACCATCCGTGAAGATCCTGCATGGATTATTAAGCTTGGCTATCTGATGCTGAAAATCAACTGTATTCTCATTGTCAAAATTGGGAAACCAAACATTGACTTTGGCGTAAGAAACATTGAAATTCGATTGAAAGAATGTCAAGTCACACGGAGTGTTTAGACGTTGAGAAACGTTAGGATATGCCACTGCCAGAATAGGAGAATTTCTGTTATGCCACCATTTGTCGACTAGATTAGAAACAGCAATATCACATATTTTTTGTAGTAGCTCAGTTTGATTGTAAGACTGGCATTTGAGAATAAATTTTTCAGCTAAAAATATTCGTCTTAAATGTAAGGGAGGTTCCATAGATTCGGCTAGAAGATTCTCTGTAGGTGTAGATTTGAGCGCCCCTAAAACTAATCGCAGAGCCTTATACTGAAGGCGGTCTAGTTTTTTAAGACGACTATTTGTGGCAGATCCGTATAAAAAGCATCCATAGTCGAGAATGGATCTGGTGTATGCACGATAAAACATTAAGTTAATCTTGGGGTCGGCACCCCATCGATAGCGATTAACTACTTTAAGAATATTAAGACTTTTCTCACATTTCATTAAGCACTCGTTAATGTGTTCGTCCCATGTTAACTTGGTGTCCAATGTAATACCAAGATAAGTGTAGTGATTGTGAACGGGTATACTTAGGCTGTTAAACATAATGCTGGATATACCTGGTAAACGATGTCGCGTAAAAAATACCACAGCTGATTTCTTCGTAGTAAGCTCAAACCCTTGTTTAAAGAAATACTCTCTTGCGTCACACATAATAGTTTTTATTGAGTTAATACTTTGTTGGTATAAATTATTCACAGTGTAAAAGCAGAAGTCGTCCGCATATTGTAATATATTACATTTAATGCCTATATTGTGAAGATCTACGGTGTATAAATTAAACAACAGGGGGCTAAGGACAGAGCCTTGTGGTAGACCTTGATGCACTACTCTCGGGCCAATCAATCTATCATTACATCGAATGAATACCTGTCTATTCAGAAATAGGTTTACTAACACATATGAACACAAAGGTGGAATACCTATGTGCTTTAGTTTTTCGAATAATAGATTTAAATTGACGTTATCATAAGCTCCTGAAATATCAAGAAATATGGCAGATAGATAATTATTATTTGAGAAGGATAACTGAATATCAGTCGTTAATTGAGACACACAATCCATAGTCCCTTTATTTCTACGAAAGCCGTATTGACTAACTGGGAAAATATTTTTTTTTTTCACACCACCATTCTAATCTGCTTTTCATAATTCGTTCAAATGTTTTAAGCAAACAAGACATAAGAGAGATAGGTCTTAGGGCAGTACGCTGATTTACTTTGGGTATAGGAATAACCAAGCATTGTTTAAAAGAATCACAGTTGTCTCCTTTAAGTAAAATATTGTTGTATATTTTGCACAGATAATGTATGGCAATTACTGGCAGGTTTAAAAGCATGCTGTAGTTAATGCCGTCAATACCAGGAGCTGTATTTTTAGAACTCTTAATATTTGCTTTAAGTTCGTCAGCTGAAATGGGGGTTAGTAAAAAGTGATCATTAGTGGAGACACTCGGCATAAATACTGGTAGATGGACATAATCTGGAGAGATTTTTTTAAAAAGACTTTCTACTATGTCTTCATTATTAGCGGTGTACTTTTTCTTACCTTGAATTTTGTTTACCCTTCTCCAAAGCTCTGAGGGTGAAGTTTGCCTACTAAGTGAGGAACAAAATCGAGCCCAACTAGATTTGGCTTTTGAGCGGAAAGTTCGTTTACACATAGCTTCATTCCTCTTATATTCAATAAAGTTTGAAAGGGTAAGATTGGATTTATATATTTTAAAAGAATTTTTCCTTGCATTCGAAATTGTAAGACATTCATCATCCCACCATGGTGGAGTTTTAAAAGATTTTACTGAGGGTTTGATAATTTTAAAAGATTTGTTGGCTGCAGTAGTAATAGAATCTAATAAAAAGAATATCATTTCATTGGTTTCGTTTGTATTTGATTCGTATCTGAAGGTGCTTTCTACAGAATCTCTAAATTTTTCCCAATTTGCATTGGACATGGACCATTTATTTGTAGATGTGAAAATTGTGTTTTCAAATTTTATATCCTGCACGGAAAGTCTAATGGGAAAATGATCGGATCCATAGGTATCTGAAAGAACGGTCCAGTCAAAGGCTGAACATAAACTAGAGCTTATAATAGTAAGATCTACAACCGATTTGATATGTCCTGGAGGAGTAGCTCTAGTAGCCGACCCGTCATTTACAACAACTAGATTAGGAAATGCATCTAATGCTTCTACTAGTATATTACCATCGACGGAACATAAATTGGATCCCCATAATCCATGGTGAGCATTAAAATCTCCGGTAATGATACAATCATTGTTAATTTGAGAAAAAAGACTAACGTAATCTTGCATTGTTACTCTAACTTTTGCTGGACGATACACACTCAGAATAGAATAAATTTTTTGGTCAATATTAATATTTACACCACAAACTTCGAGATTAGGATTGAAATTGTTAACGAATGAAATGGGCTCATAAATAATGTTATTTGCTAAAATTACGGCAACTCCTCCATATCCCTTACTTCTACTTTTATTAACTATATTAAAATTATTGAAGCAAACAGTATCAGATGGTTTGGACCAAGTTTCTGATAAAAGAGCTATGTCAAAACGTTCTTCAAAAAGTAATTGATTTAAAGAATATTTGTTTGCATTTAGCGAACGAATATTCCATTGAATAATTTTAATGCTTTTGGAAGCCATTAAAGTTATGTAAAAATGTTACCTATAATATCTTTAATTTTATTTTCTAATTCAATTTCGTACATTTTAAGATTAGATTCTACATTTGAGGAAGAATTACAATAATCCTGGATACTTTGTTGGATCAAATTTTTAAGTGAAGCACTCAGCTGACTGATAAACTTATTGTATTCATTAGGAGGATCAGGGTTTCCAAACTGAAATATAGATCCCGAACAGAAGCTGGTCTGGTATTCTCTACGAATAGGAGGAAAATTAGGAGATGTATCACAATTTTTTCTTTTTTTGGGGGGACTAACTGTAGGGGAGGATATATGCTTGCGAGTATTATTATTTTTGTAAGCAGTGTTAGAATTCGAAGGTTTAGCAGAAGAGCTTTTTAATGGAGGGAAATCGGTGTCACATGTAGTTAAGGGTGCAAATTTGTTTTTTTGAACTAAACTGGAATAACTTGGATTTTCAATAGCTTTTTCAGCTTCTTTAAACGAAATATTCAAGTTAGCCATAGCTTCTTTAGTTTTCTTTTGTTTCAAATATTCGGGGCATTCTTTAAAAATTGACTCGTGGTTATTATTTTTACAAAAAACGCAAAATGCAATACATTGATCAGGGCAACCAATTTTTCCTTCATTGCCGCATTTTTTACATCTTTTTTGTGACTTACATTGGGTGGTTGAATGACCATATCGAAGACAATTAAAACATTGCATAACCGGACTAACATATATTTCAACTGGACATCTAACTTTATTAATGTAAATATATTGGGGAATTAATTTACCCTCAAAGCTAATTATGACCATTTGTCTAGGAACTCTTTCAGATATACCATTATTTTGAACTAATCTAGTCATTCTATAAACTTTTTTAATAGGAATATTAGACTTAATAGTGTTGAGCAATGCATTCTCACTTAAAGTAGTATCCACTCCACGAACGAGACCTTTTTTTTCTGTTAAATAATTTGGAATATATGCTATTAAATTATTTTTTTCAAAAAAATCTTCTGTAACTAACTTATTAGCTACAGCACCTGAATCTACTTGGATTTTGATACGGTTTTTACCTACACTAACAATTTCTATAATATTTTTATCATAATTGGATAATGAAAGTAGTTTCTCTCCAAGTTTCATTGGATGCAAACGACCTAAATTTAAATTAATATGTTGAACAAATATAAAAAAAGGACCATTATCACTAGAACTAAATCGATTAGCTGAGTTAAATACCTGATTTTTCTGAATATTTGTTTTAGGCGAAGTTGAACTCAAGTTTTTGCTATCAATATTGTTTTTAATATCATTCCTATCTCTAAATTCAATGTCCTCTACACCAGGATCTGGTGGATCCTTCCCAGAGATACCATTTTTGCCCGCGGACATGACGGGGCACGACGTTTAACAAAAAAATTAATAAAAAATTTCTACTTACAGTACAGTTGACAGAATACCAGAACTTAAAATATAAAGCAAAAAAAAACAAAAACGCTAAACACCCTGTGTTATATCTTGAAATACACTTCTGCACTTCACAAGAGATCGAAATCTAATAAAAAAAAGACTTTAGAACTACTTAAATATTTAAATTTTCCCGAGGAACTCTTAAACGCGTCCAAACACTTTGACAGTTATTTGACAGATGTATATATATATATATATATATATATATATATATATATATATATATATATATATAATTAGAAAAGACCCTTTCGGGCTACATCACGGAACATTTTCGAATTAAAAAGTTCATCTTCAGTGTATTATTACCTTAAATAAATATTACCACTTTAGTGAAAGCAAACATAAAAGATAAATTTTGACTAAAGTTGAAAAAACAATATGGTTAAATACTTACCAGATATAGATGAGTCAAACCACTAAATATACGGGTAAAAAGGTAAATGTTACATGTTACATACTACAAGTTACATTGACTGCTCTCCATTCCATTACTATTAATTCAATAACTGTCATTTTAATTAGTTGCCATTTAGAACCCATTATCACAAAGAATGAGGGTCAGCAACAACTCCTATTGGGAGTCTTACATTGGCATGCGGGGTATCTGTTAAATACTTTAACATCACAACATATTTTCAACAATAATGTATCACATAACAAATTTTGTAACTGTTAAGGGTTTTTACCTGGTTTTTACCCATATATTTAATGACTTGACTCATGTATACCTAGTAAGTATTTAACCACATTGCTTTTTCTAAATCAGCTTTGTTAGTCAAAATTTAACCTTTATGTTTGCTTTCACTAAAGTGTTAATGCTTATTCCAGGTAATAATATATGGATAATGGACTTTTTAGTCGGAAAACGTTATGTGATGTAGCCCGAAAGGGCCTTTTTAATTAAATGCCTTTTATAAAGGATTTTTAAATAAACATTTTGTGATTCATGGTATACAGCTAACTACAGGAATTTCATTTTCCTTTTGGGTTTTAAAAGGAAATTGTTACTGGACAGTTTTCCTAAATGTTTTGTTACTGTCATTAACATTTGCCTATTGTAAAATTTTATAGATTGTAAATTCGATGGGATGTTTAATGAAAAAAATAAATAAATAAAAAAAAGATATCTTACCATTCTCTACTTAATTTTTAGCTAAAAATAAGTCTCCAAAAACACTGTACCTAAGTTCCTTAATCTAGGGTTAGGACTGAGCTTATATTTTTGCAAGGTATGTTTTAGATTTTCTGATACTTCTATGTGGTCCGATTCATACATATAATAAAGTGATGTCAACGCATTCAAAGAGATTTCTTCATCTTTATGAAGTAAAAACTCTGAAATTAACTTTACACCATTTAAAGCAATTATGTAATCTCTGCTCTCAGGATCTGCAAAATCAAACATTAAAATTTAAGATGATTTGTTACTTTAAATTAGTATAATAAAAAAAATAAAATTAAACAAAATATACCCAATTAAAGGACATTGGAAATATGATCAATATATTGTTATAGAAACATGACTGTAAGTCTGGTTTAGCATGTGTTACATTTAAAATGTCTTTACTATGTATAATGAGTTGTCTAGCCATTCGCAATGACTCTTATTTTGTATTGATTTATTTATAACTTTCACATTTTCTGCATAGCGCTCATTACATTCCTAAAATCTACTGGGAATAAATAATTGTAGGCAAGACTACAATGATTCCTCCCTTTGTATTCTAATACACCTCATAAAAGTCTCAAATTTCTATTCAGTCTGATTTGTTAGTGTTAAAGTTAGCACATTGGTGGCCATCCTTTTGTGAGTTAATTGTCACAATATTATAAACCAAAGCCTGTAGTTGTTACATTTGGCCGTTTTAAAAACAGTGTAATACATACTTAACAGTATTTTATCAATTTAAAATTTATATAACAGACAATGTTTTTATTCTTCTCTCATACAATTGGTAATGGCAGTTTTATTAAATATTGGGTATATTATTTACATTAAAAATATTATTGCTATAGTCTACAAATCCAAAAAAATAAATTAAATCAAACTAAACTAAGTACATTGTTGAAAATTGAATTAAGTACTATTTAATTGAAATGAGGTTGAATGCTCGAATAAATGAACTTTGAAAAATAAGGCTGTTATCAAGCACAAGTTAATTAAATCTAGCCCAAGTACTTGCGCTTAAAATAGCATCTTCAGGGGCATTTCATCAAAATATAAACTATCCGGCAAGCATAGAATGTGGAAACATTAATAATAACATAAAATTGTACAAAACACTACACTAAAACGAGGACAAACAGTTTAAAATTACTTCAAAGATTCTACGCTACAGTCTTTGTCAGTATCTGGAGGGATAATGTTTCAAAGTTTAATTACTATTTAACTGGGAATAAGCCACAATTAAAGATAAAAAAATATGTTTATTGACGTCAAAATACAGAGGAAATTGAAACGACAATAAACATATTTTTTATCTTTAATTGTGGCTTATTCCCAGTTAAATAGTAATTAATTTAAAATGCTACAAGAAAATAGCTTCAGAACAATATGAAAATTGAATGTTTACTCAGAATTCATGATATCAATATTCAATTTTCATGAACATTTACTATGTTAATTTTTTTGTTTGCTATACTCTATTCACTGAATCCAGCCCAAACTATCTTTCAAATTTTGGAATTAATTTTTGGCTAGGTAGATCAAATTTTGACTTGGATTGGAATTTACTATGCAACATTAATTATAACTTACTACTACTTTAGAAAAAAAAACTAAAACTATATCAATTAAAACAAAGGTTAAAATATTTATTTTTGAAATTTTTCAGTGATTTATAGATTAGTATTTAGAAATAGAATGTTTTTAATCAAAACAAACTAACATACACTTCCATTATTCCTCTTTTTCAATGGAAGAAATTTATAACAGTAAGTATATTTCAGCTATTCTTCATATATGGTAGGAATTTATATGACTGTCGAAATACTCCCAAGCTCAGTGAGTTGACTATTCACTGTGTTCAGGATGAGTGGCAGTGCATGGTGAGTTGTTTTCAAAGTACATTAAAGCTAAAAGAATGCAACAACAGTGTTCAATTTTTCAGCACGTTAAAAATTTATTCACTTACTATACAATAAGTTGATTATAAAATGAAAAATAATAAATATAAAAGTTGATTATAAAACTACAAAATGAAAAAAATAAAAAGAATAAAATATGATGTTTGACATAAGTATTAAAGAGTTTTAAATGTTGCATTGGTTTAGCTTTAATTTAGTTTACAGACAACTCCATGCGCCTCCACTTATCCTTGACAGGGCAAATACCAAATTTTATTTTCTATCCACAGACAGGAAGAAAAGGAATTATGATAAGCATATAAGTATGTAATGGTTATTCTATATTAAATATTATTTACTTCTTACCAGCACACAGATTACAAATACCAGCTAAGGCAAAATGTATAAGTTCCTCCTGTTCATTTGATAGTTCTGCCAAAAATAGATCAATTAGATGAAGTTGCTTTATAAAATTATAATTTATTGGATCATAAGCAAAATTTGCTAGATTTGCCAGCGTCTGTCTTTTGTTTTCTAAAAAAATGTATATTAATTAGAATAAGTTTTTTCTTTTACTACTAAAAGTACCAAGTTGAGTATTATTTACTCAAGGAAGAAGAAAAAGGTTAAATTATAATAGAATGTTGTGTCAAAAGTAACTGATACATTATGTATAAATGCATGTTCATTTTGGATTGATAACTATGTTTTAAAAACATAACAATAAAATAGTTGTAAAACCTAAAAATATGTCCAGTTATTAGTATAAATATCAACATTCAGAAGAAACTGAGCTTATAGATGTATCTGTTTCCAAGCAGTTTTATATGTTGACATTACTGCAATAAGTTCTGTTTAAATTTATTTATTGACAACTAGGTATAGTTGACGGTAGTAAAATACAATTTAAATTACAATTTAATAGTTCTCATTTCAATTTCTGAGGTGGAAATACAATTTTAATTAGAATTACATATTAAAGATAATATGGGTAATTTTGATTTCAGAAATCAACATGACACAGGAAAATACTTTCAAAACACTATTCAATTTATTGATACTGTTCTTCTGCGTTTTATCTATCTTCAACATTAATCCTGTTTGTTCTAAATCACATTAAATCTATGGTCCTTAATTTTAAGAGTACTTCTTTTGTTGTGATCCAAAAAATTCATTCATAGTACATAGTTCACTGATAGTGTACAATATTAATTTGTTCTGATAGTTATTCTATAATTATTTTATTTTTCTTTTCATGTATACTGGATATACAGTATTGTAAAACAATTTTTATACTGAAATATCACATACTTATGTCTCAAATTATTATTAACATACCATAAGAGGGTGTTTCGGCAAATTCCTTAATAAGTTGTTTTAGAAATTCATATCTTCCAATGCCAAATTCACCAGTACGTTCTGCTAATCTTTCCTTTCTGCTAAACATTTCATTATTTTAGATTTTTTTTATTTGTTTTGCATTGACAAATATAAGGTTAGATTTAAATCTATTCTATTCTTCTTCTCAGTTTTATGACCACGAGCCTTTCGGCTGCCAGCCAGGGCAGTTTTCTCTACCAACAATAAATTCATGAAGAAATTCGTGAAGTCGCTTCAAGGTCAAATTTGACCTGTGTAAAAAGCACAATTTGACATCCAATTTTGCCGTGAATAAATTCATGAATAACTTCGTGAAGAAATTGACGAAATAGAACATGTTCTATTTTTCTCATTTATTGGACGTGAATTCAGCACAGACAGGTGATCTCTGGAATTCAGTATAACCAACCCATATGATACCATGATACTTTAAAGATAAGATATTGCGCATGTTTTTGTGACGTCATTTGAGAGTTGCACTTCGAAATGTCAGTTTTTTGTATATATCAATAAATAATCTGTAATAAATAGTTTGGAGATATCCTTATGTGTACGATTATTGTAATTATTAAACCCCTTAACTTATTTTCGTCTAGTAATTTCATCAAAGAATGCATACAAATCCCATTTAACTTTAACAAGATTTCAAATTCTACTCCCCAATGACGGCATGCGCGAACACGACCGATTTTGTGCTACGGCAAGATACTATCTTGTTATTCATAGTATCATGCATGATACTAACAAACAAAATTTATTTATATTTTATATTAATTTGTTTTATATAAATATATATAATATGTTTATATATAATACATATAGTTTGATACTATTCGCTGTGAGCTTCGGCGGTAGCGCTATCTCGCGGTTTAAAACTTGTACTTTTCTTGTAAAATCGGTGTAAGTGAAATATGACAAAACGAGAAAAATAGATATTTATCTAAAAATACAAAATTATGAACTAAAATATTATTGTAAACTGATTACTGAACGATTATACAGAATTAATAGTAAAAGTAATTACGCCTTTTTATTTTATTCATTATAATTTGAATATTTAAGATATAAGTTCCTGCGACTGGATGACTACTTACGTAAGAGGCCATGGAGAAAAAGAAGAAGTCTATGTGAAAATATTTAATGGTTAAAGGTTACCTTTACCCAATGACGTATATTATATAGACTACGCAGTCCCCTATTCTCGCTATAGAATCGAGTGTCCGAAAGATCTCGGCTCAAGCACAGAATAATAAACAAACAGAATACCCACTCTCCACGGAAAATTAAGTACGCGCATCTCCTCCGCGCAGACGTTCCGCCATGTTTTAGGAGGATTTTAAAGAAATTAGTGTTGTTTATGTGGTGTGCATGGAAAAATTAACCAGGTTTATTTGACTTACGGCAATCATAGACATACTATACAATTATATTAACATTGTTAAATATAATAACATAAATATAATATAATTAAACATAAAAATAAACAATTACATAACCACACAAATCATATGTCTGTGTCCTCCTAAAACATGGCGCGCGTGCTGACATAGCACACTACCACCTAGCATTGAAACTTCCGTGTTGACGAGTAAAACAATGATTGGCGCATCACCTAGTGACCGGGCGCCTAACTATAAATACATGGCGCGAAATTCAAATTTTTTGTAATATTACCTAGGATTGTGAACTCATTTTAAAGTAAAGGAAAATCGATATAATCTTAAAATAACAAGAAAAATCCTTATCCTATACGATAATAAATATTTTTCGTATACTTTTTGGGTTTTCTTGTTATGTTGAGACTATATTTTACATTACATTAAAATGCCAAAGTGGTCAAAAAATTAAAGAATAAAATATAGAATAAAATCTTTATTTATAAAAATATTACAAGAAATGTTATATGTGTTACGAGAAATATTAATAATACAAGCCAAGTGTACTATAATTTAGTTTTCTTAATGTTGTGGCAAGAACTGGTCAGTATTTAAATAATTGTTTTGTCTTAGTATGTCAAGTTTTATGTAAATAGAAGCCTAATTCTGCAAAAGGCCTTTTACTACAATTTTATTCTCAAAATTTGCAAAGAATTCAAACATTGGTATATAACATTCAAGATATTTTTAGAAAGCAATGAATCTAAAGATAAATCCCTAGAAGACAAAATAAGTACATGCTTGTAATAAATTTAGTCTATAATTACATAAGCGAAGCAATCAATGGGGAAAACCAATTGCTTTTTTCACACATACTCTCACAGATTCAGAATGAAAACATGCAAATGCGTTGAAGTATTAAAAAAATGCAGACATAATCACAGATTAAATCACTATTTTGTTTATATAGAATGCTGGCATATATAAAATCTGACAAGGAGAACTAGCTTTACTTCACAAGAATTTATTAATTATCTCCACTCTAAAGGAATATTTCAAGTAGAACAACACCGTATAACCATGAAGGAAATGGTTAAGTTGAAAGATACAATGAGTTATATAGAAATTGGTGAATCTAGCATTGAAAACCAAATATTTAGACATCACTAAATGAAAAACTGCTTTACCAGGAGCTCTGTACTATATAAGAAGTTTACTATTGAATTGTTATATTATTGAATCACGATAATGATGAAGTCCAAATAACACATTAGAGAATTCCACTACTAAATCAATGCCAGATGTGACAGAAAATTTACCTGTTCAAAAACCTGATGATAATTATGAACCAAGATTGGAAAATTCAGATTTTCAATCTAGCTGTAAATCAGCTGGAGCTAAAAATAAACCAAGATAGTTGCAATATTTTGTTCACAAATAGGGAAGGGTAAATGTAGTATAATTTAGTGTTCTAAATCTTGTGACAAGAACTTGTCAGTAATTAAATAATTTTTTTGGAATTCTAATGTCAAATTAAAGCCTAATAATTCTGAGTTCTTTGTAGTACTTACATCCTAATCTAATAACACACACTACCAGTGGTCAGTGAGAACTCTTACTGTCTGGCGTTCTACTCACAGAAAAACAGAACTCAAGAACTCTGCTAAGTTGGAAACAGAAAAATTAAATGATTTAGTTCTAGAAAGAACTTTATATACATTTATATGATAATATTTTAGTCATATTTAAACCTATAATATAAACCCAACAGTTAGCTCTAAGATTCTAAGATCCAGCACTATAAAGATGGAAAAATAACATTAAAAATAAAAAAATATGTAAAGTATTACCTAGTTACAATAATAATATGAAGTATTTTACAAAGTTACGTTTCCAAACTCTATCTTACCAGTAACTCTTTTCTACTAATATTTATATATTTATTGAGAGACATATTAAATACATTTAGATTTAGGTTGTTCTTTTGATTAAAAGTACATAGATGAGACAAACCATGATAATATATGGTACTCTAAGACCAATCTCACTCACAAGAGAGAGACAGATCCCTCCTCGCACTTAACGGCAAGCTCATGGACCTCTCCATATGATAGTGTAGTCATGGTCTGCTAATCTAATCCAACTTTGAAACAGGCACACCTGTAGAAATTATGTCGAACCCTCTCTAAGGTGATGATTTTTTAAGATAGTTGTTGAACCACCAGCTACAAAATAATTCAAATAGTAAGCAAGTAAGTCTGATTTTATAATTAGGTTAAATTTATAATTAACTAATTTTATAAGTAAAAGGTCACATACATACATATATTGGCATAATAGTTCTTACCTGGTGCTGGTAAAAACAAACTCAGAAGGGCTGTTCTCGTAATACCGGTATGTCCAAGATTAATTATATCATCCTCTTTAAAATGACTAGCGCATACACGAAAATTGTTATAAATAGTTTCTGTTGCAGCATTCTCTAATTAGGGCTTTTAACAGCATTCACCCATTTATCAAACATATCCATATTATAATCTCCTGGACTTGAAAAACGGTATTGCTTGCCAGCGGTAGTGTGCTTGCCTAGTATCCATGCAATCTGGAATACATCTTTTTTGTTCAGTTCTTCGTCACTATATTGTTATTCCATGTAATGTGTTCGATTCCATAATAAAAAATCGTCTAAAATTTTACCTTTTTGCACTACTTATATAAAAAAATTTAAACTATAAAATAAATTATAAAAAATAAAACAAATAAAAATATGGCGCCGTATTTGTCTAAATTCAACTTTTGATTTGACCACAGCACACTCCCTACGCGTAGAAACGAGACTAGCAGCGCCACCAAACGAATGGGCGCCTAAATCCGAACGTGATTTGACATTGCTTATCCCTGTTACCAATCTATAAATTTTATCTATGCGTGCTGAAAAACTTCAAAGGCGGCATCTGAGAGTGGCCCTTCTGATTGTTTATTATTCTGTGGCTCAAGGTTGAAGGTATGTTTATCACAACAGCGACGTGCTCATTTATATGTTAATGACAATATATATTTTTTTAATTAAAATTAAATATTTATGATTTCTATTTGTTCCCGTCTATAAGAGAAATAATTATTTTGATAAAATAGTATGGCATTTTACTAAAATAGTAAGTAAATAACTTCAACAATTTAAAATAAAATTTGCTTGTCACACACAATGGAGAAAATGTTTTCGTACGTCCATGATGTTTTCAAACACAAGATCAACTTCGTGATGCTTCGTAAGAAATCATGAACTTCGTGCATCTTCGTATCAAAACAATAAACAATAACAAAGGTATTCATGTTTTGGACACTTTTTAAAGCGTTCACTGAGTCTATATATTATACGTCATTGCCTTTACCTCTCGTAACCATGATACTATGACTAAGAAGATAAGATAACGCATAAGTCGTGACGTCATTGGAGAGTTGCACGTTCGAAATGTCAGTTTTTTGTGTGTATCAATAAATAATCTTTAATAAATAGTTTGGAGATATCCTTATGTGTACGATTATTGTAATTATTAAACCTCTTATCTTCGTCTAGTAATTTCATCACAGAATGCATACAAATCCCATTTAACTTTAACAAGAATTCAAATTCTACTCTCCAATGACGGCATGCGTGAACACGACCGATTTTGTGCTATGGGAAGATCCTATCTTGTTAGTCATAGTATCATGCTTGTAACGTTGTAATTCTTGTTTTCATTTTGCATTTTCATTCTGTTTTTGCTGTTATTTTTTAGGTGCTTAGGCCTTAGTGCTTAGATATCAATCTATTTTAATTTTATCAAAATGGATATTAAACATTATACTGGTTTTAAGTCTATATCACATGATATCCCATTTTAACCAGCTACACCAAAAATCTTATTGATAGCAATAATTCATTTTTCTCTTTGAACTACATATTTTATGCTTGGCAATAGGAAATGAATAAAATTTACAATCACTTATACCCAGTATTTTTACAAGTATCAATACAACAGCTGCTATATCTTTTTCTTTTTGAAAAATCCATATTCGCCATTATTTGAATGTTTACAAGTTAAATGCACAAAACTGCCACTAACAGCGTTGGTGAAAACTGTCAAATCCCCTCTACTGATCGGCTCACAGCGAATAACAAACAAAATTGCCAAAAGACAGAGAATTGCCAGGAGAAGCTGCCAAAAATACCTTGTTGAGGGAATTGGATATAAAGTCATTAGAGAAAAAAAGAAAATGAAAATAAAACACTAGATAATATTATAGACAATGTAAAAATATTACAAAAAAGGTGATTCACTCTTTCAAATTAAGAAAATTTCAGTTCTCATGACACATTAAGAAAATTTCATTTGTATAACAGGATAAAAAAATATTATTATATCCTGCTTTTTTAAAAATTATTTTTAATAACATTCAATAGAAAAAGATTTCGATTTTTGATTCGTTATCTTTATAAACTTTGGCAATATTCAAAAAAGCAAATAATTTTATTTTTAAGTCAAATCACAACAATTGCCAAATCAGATATGTACTTTATAAATTTGTAAGTTTTCTGGTATTTGAGTGGTTTAAAAATCGACAAAGAAAATATAAAAACTAGTGATTTTACCCATAACCATTCGACGGGGATCCAATCAGTTGCCACCTACAGTCTTTTCACTAAATTTTTTCTGACTTTTCTTCCATTTATTTCTAGGACGACAACAAAATGATATTTTAATCTGTTGTACAACTTGCACTTGACTTTTTTTATTTCAATATATAACACCGGAGTGATTTCCACAAATTGGCCAAATCCATCTTTGTCGCAATACCTAAAGAACACAATGCGAGAAAATGCTCAGAATATCGATTAATTAGCCTAATAATGCCATCACCAAAGAAAATATGTATTTGCATGTTTCGTAGACTTCGAAAAGGCATTCGATAAACTACAGCATGTAAAATTAATGCAAATACTAAAAAATATAGAAATAGATGACAAGGATATTCGTGTCGTTAAAAATTTGTACTGGAATCAAACTACTATCGTAAAAATTAGATATAAACAACCGATGAAATCTCTATAAAACGAGGAGTCAGACAAGATTGTATTTTGTCACCAACATTGTTTACTCGGACTAGTTATTTAAAAAGTCACTTAAAAGACAACCATACGGAATAAAAATCAACGAGGAATTACTTAATGTGATTTGATATGCAGACGATACAGTAATTCTGTCAGATAATATTGAAGGTCTCCAAATTCTGCTTGATCGTATTCACAACGTAGGAGAGGAAATGGGCATTAAAATAAACTCAAACAAAACCAAATTTTTAGTGTTAAGTCGTGACCCACATCCCGATGCAAAGCTTCAATTAAACAGAGTCCTAAAAAGTTAAAAAAGTTTACAAAATGACATATTTGGGAACTGTGATAACCGGCCAACTAGATCCAGACATAGAAATAAAACATAGAATAGCAATGACTGAAACAACTTTTATGCAAATGAAGTCATTTCTTCACAATAATCATCTCAGCTTAGAACTAAGACAAATAATGGTTAAGTGCTATGATTGGTCCGTACTTTTTTATAGTGCAGAAGTGTGGACGCTAAAAGTATCAATCATGAACAAAATTCAAGTAGGTATTGGAAATGTGGGTTCATAGACGAATGCTGAAGATACCTTGAACAGCAAGGAGAACTAATGAAGGAGAAGAAGTACTAAGGAGCGTCAACAAAGATAGAGAACTGCTAAAGACTGTTAAACATCGAAAAATGTCTTATCTGGGACATATAGTAAGGGGAAATCGATATAAAATATTACAACTGATCCTTAAAGGCAAAATAAAGGGCCGTAGAGATGTAGGAAGAAAACAAGTTTCTTGGTTAAAAAACATTCGTGAATGGACTCAGATATCAAATGCAAGACACTTATTCCAAATTGCAGAATATCGAGAAGCCTTAGCAATGGTGATCGCCAACGTCGGATAATTCTGATATGGCACGCGAAGAAGAAGACAACTTACACAACAACCAGCGTAATTCTAGTTTGGCAATTTATTTTCTGAGAAAGCTTAAGTTTTGTATTATATTTTTTACCGATACAATTCGCAGCCAATATTTCAGGATCAACAAACTTTCAAAAGAATTAAAAATAAACTTTTTAAAATAATAAACTTCTTGCATGAAAGGATCGGTCTTTTGACCTCCAGATAAATATTGTCCTATCTGACAGATAGTTATCTGGAGGATAGACATTTATTAATTGAATAAATTGTACCCGTTTTACGTCTTATTATGCTGCTTTTACTTATCTGTAATATCTGCTTTTACTAAGTCTGATAATACAGGAAAAGATAAGAGGAGGAAGGAGTATAGGAAGAAGGATAGTGTCATGGTTGAAGAATTTAAGGGATTGGTTTAAATGCAGTTCTATAGAACTCTTAGAGCAGCATTAGATAGAGTAAAAATAGTGATGATGATATCCAACCCCCGATTGGGAGACGGCACTTAAAGAAGAAGAGATTTTTCCATAACCCTAAAATAAACTCCTGGACAAAATTAACGCGCCACTCAGTTTTTTCTCAATAATCTTTACTCATTGATCATTTACTGTACGACAAATTGCCTATGGACCTTGTTTGACAGTGACAGTTATTATGTAAGCTAATAATAGTCTTGTTTTAACAATAATTTTTATTAAACTTTGTTTTAGACTAAAAGTGAGTTAAACTTTTCATAAAAAGTGCCGATTAACGGAAAGTGCTTGTGAGAAACAAGCCTTTTATTGTGATATTTTTCATGACATGCATGTTTGGAAGTTCATTGCATAAATATCAAATAAAAAACAGAACCGCCAAAGAAATTTGTCAATGAAGAAGGCAGTGCGAGCAACGACTCTCGTAGATGAAGAATATTCAATGAAATACGTTGCAGGTTTGTTAGGAAGACATCATTTTAGCATCAGCCGCAAGGTGAGGCGATAAAATAAAACAGGGTCGTGCCATCGAAGACCAGGACAAGGAAAAAAACGTTGCACTAATCAAATTGATGATCGTTTATTGAGACAACGTGCTGTCAGATATAGTAGAGTCACCGGCAATTTGCTAAAAAATTAACTAGCAGATGTTCGAAATGTCGTGATATCGTATTAAAACAGTTAGAAGACGTTTACTTGAAGCAGAATTGAGCAACAGGAAACCGGCCAAAAAACTCGTGCTTTCCAGAGAACACAGGGTTCAGAGATTGAATTTTGCAAGATTTCATCAAAATTTGACCATCGATGATTGGAAACGAGTTATTTTCTCCGATGAGAGTAGAGTAAGCCTAAAAGCTACAAATAATCGTTAGCGTGACTGGCGAAGGCGAGAAGAAAGGTTTGCCAGCTGCAATATCTCTCCTAAAGTACCTTTTGGTGGTGGCTCTAAAATGTTTTGAAGGGGAATTTGTTTTGAAGCTCGTACGGAGTTGGTCTCCATACGTACAAGGTCTGTGAATGCCCATTATTACTTAAACAACATTATTGTCGAACATGTAATGCCCTTTGCTCCGTTTCTTGGACCTAATTTTTTTATCGAAGACAATACTCGTCCTCATGTGGTTCGACAGGTTATTGGGTTCCTAAATGATGTTGATATTTTGTTATTAGAGTGGCCACCTAATAGTCCGGACGGACACGAATCCTATAGAGCATATATGGGACTATCTTAAAAAAAAAGATTCGAAGTCGTAGACCCCCTATTGCCAATCACAACCAACTCATTGAGGCCGTTATTGAAGAATGGGAGAATATTCCGCAAGCTTTTGTTGAACATTTAATATCAAGCATGTTTGGACGTATAAATGCAGTCATAAGAAGTAAAGGAGAGCCTACACGGTATTAGTGTTGACCCAAATGCATTTTATTGTGTTATTTTACTGATTTTTTTTCTTTTTGCAATTTGGAGTTATGCTAACTAATTTACGCATTTCTGGCAAAAACAAATTTTAAAAGATAGAATAAGGCAAATTAAGATCATGATAAAGTCATGCTGGACTTATTTGTAGGTGTTTATTATTATTTCAATGTAACTTAGTTTTATTTTGTGTTCATATTGCAAATAATTAGATTAATTAAAGTGGTGTGTTCAAGATAGTGGCTGAATAATCATTAAAAAGGGGAAATGAAGGTTGCTAATAGTAACTATTATTAATTATGTATCATGTATGTGTGTGTCAAGAAAAAATAAAAAAGTCAGATCTTGAAGTTCATTTTAGTATAATTTTAATCTAAGAATTCTCACATTTACAAATAGATAAATCTGAGAAATCATATCTAAGAAAAAGAACAAATCAAAACAGTGGTGCGTTAATTTTGTCCAGGAGTTTATAATATAAATGTTAGCTCAAAAATTAATTTCAAAATTGTCTTCATTTTGATCTCTCGCTAGGTTAAATAATGTTGCTGTAGATTAGAACAATTGACTATTTTTAACTTTACAGCCACTTTCATTGGATAAAATAGTATCTAAACCTTCTCTTCCATACATACAAAGTTTTATTACCTATCTGGTTTTAATATGGAATTCATTATAGAAATTTTCTTCATGGATTGTTTTGTGGACCCTTTAAAAACGGCTTCACTGTATAATTAGAATCTCCAAGTAACAACTCGTTTATATTATCTCCATTTAAAAATCTTATCAAGAATACATAATTATTTATACCTACCTGGTACAAAAGATATCCAAAAAGTATCACGAAATTGTTAGAATTTAAAATCAATATTCCATATATTCCATAGAAGATTTGTGTTGCACTCTAGTTTTTTTGTATATTCACTCTGAGCCTTTTTTTTTATAACTTAATGTATTGTACAATTATTATTAAAGATATCTGACAACCTAGATACTATGTGTGTATTTGTCATTTTCAAGAACAGTGCCGTAAGAACACTGATAGAAAAATGCACCGAGTATAATGTTCCAATTCATGTGGCGTTCGTCGATAACCATAAAGTATTCGATTCCATTGAATTATGGGCAGTGCTTGAATCTCTAGAAAATGCACGTATATATTCAAGATACACTAACATAATTAAAAACATATATACAAAAATGCCACCATGGAGATAAAGCTGAACGAAAGCACAAAAACTAATTCCATAAGACTACAACGGGGAGTAAGAAAAGGAGACACCATCTATCCCAAACTATTTACCCTTGCTCTGGAAGACATTTTTAAGAAACCAGAATGGAACAACAAGGGTATCAAGGTCGACAGATGAAACTTAAACCACTTGAGATCCGCAGATGACATAGTTTTAATAGCCGATAATATCCAAGAACTAAATGATATGTTACAACAATTAAATGCAGTTTTAGGAGCTATAGGCATAAAAGTGAACTACAGTAAAACAAAAATACTGAGCCGAGACCAGACAAATATAACAATACAAAATCATACCATAGAAAATGTTGAACATTATGTATATCTAGGATCTAGGTGATGTCATCAAACTAGGAAAACCAAATCAAGATGCTGAAATTAAAAGAAGAACACAACTGGCATGGTGCGCTTTTGGCAAACTAGCGTATATCTTGAAAAATACCTCCATTCCTGTAAACTTGAAGAAAAAGCTATATAACATATTCATACTACCAGTTTGTACCTACGGCTTGGAGACAGTAGCCCTTACCAAAAAATCTGCTAAAAAATGAGAAACAATGCAAAGAGCAAAAAAACGAATCGTGCTTGGAATATCACTGACAGACAAGATTAGACATACCGAGATAAGACGTAGAACAAAGATTAGGGATATTGTGGAAGAAGTTACAGAAATGAAATGACGATGGGCAGGTCACGTAGCACGATATATTAACAACAGGTGGACATAAGGAATTCTAGAATTGAGACCAAGGACGACAACAAGAAGCATGAAAAGACCTAAAAAAAGATGGGTAGATGACAGAAGTGCAGTGGCAGGCAAACAGTGGATTAGATTGGCACAAGATAGAGAAAGGTGGAACCAATTGGGAGAGACCTACATTCAGGAGTGGATGGATAATGGTTGACAAAGAAGAAGATACTGCTATTGATTAATCAATAGCACCAATATATCTTTTGTAAAACGTTAATTAATCCATTTTTTCCACTAAGTTAAGAAAAAGAGGTAGAATACCTACTTATATAATCTTTTATTAACAGCTATTTACAATATATTCTAAGAATATAAATAACTGTGTGTTTACTTAATCTAAATCTCTTAAAAAAGTCTTTATCATTACAAAAATTAAAATGGTTGATTCTGCCTCAAATATTCATGTCCCTCGCCAACAATAAACAACAATATTTAGGTTATATTTTTGATTTCGAGATAACCTACAACGTAATAATAAATTAAAATAAACACAATTTGTCTTCCAGATAACTTCTTATTCGGTACTTTATTTCTCGAAAATTTTAGATTAAATGTCACAGAAAGGCTCACAAGTTGGGATTTATTACGTTCAAAATAAGTTGTTTGTTTAAACATTGATAAAAACCATACTGAGAATACATAATTTTGTTACAGGCTATAGAAAAGTTACTTTTTCGACATAACAACAAAAGAAAAATAAAGCAAAATTTGCAAACGAAAAGGACTGAACTTTTAAGCAAGAGAATGGACTGATGAGTTTACATTTGAAGAGTGTACAGGTATGGTATGATAGGTATGTCTTACTAGAAAAGTGAAATTTCATATAGCAGTAATGATTTCGGGTAGTATTTATCATTGGAAGATGTAGGAAAACTGTATATAATTATTAGAGCAATTTTAGATACAAGCCAATATTTGATAAAGTCAAAGTGATATTTGACAAGATAAAATTATTTTAGCCTTTGTGTCGGTGGACGATTTAGCGTTCTTTGAAGTCATATAAAAGCACAGCTATCTTCTATTATTGATCTTTACGGTATACCGCTATATATAATAAGTTTTGCACAGAGTAATTACTGACCTATATACTTTAAAAATGTTTTTTGGACCTTTTCCAATACCTGTCTAACAACAAGTAGTGTTTCTCTTAGACACCAACAGAAATAGATTGGCACATAAATTCTGTGTCAATGTAAATATTTCAAAATATACCTATATTAATGGCTTCACGTAGAAATCGAAATAGATTTGAGGAGGAATTATTCCTAGAAGTGGTAAGTTTAATTTATAAAAATGTCGTGTGTACTCTAGAGACATGTGTTGCTAAAATTAGTCAATATTCTTGTCGTGTGTTATTAGTGGACATTTTTGTAAGATCTAACTTTTGCAGGAAGCAGGAAGTAGGAGAGTTTAGCAATGTTTTCTAACAAGTGTTAAATTTTAATTAATAATCTTTATCATTCAATGTATTTAATCGGAAATCAATCGAAAATAAAGTTTTTGAAATATATGTTCAAGTACTTGTTAAGATTTAGGACGTCAATGGAATAATTAAGTTATTAAAAATAATTAGAGATAAGTCACCTATCGACAGAATAAGTATCGGACGACTACGCACAAGATGGAGTGACAACCTTCCATAGAGGTGTTAATTCTCCAATGAATAAGTAGAATTGCTTATACCGAGGAAGAAGAAAATGTTTTCATGCAGTCGATATTTTCCAAGTTTAGCGGCAAAATAGTGGTTGGGAGGGGGAGTATAATTATGGAACTATCTCGTTTATTATTAACTTTAAAATATAAATGTACATAAACAAAAGAGAGAATTCTATTTTATACAATTGTGACTTTTTTATTTTTTACTGACATTAATATTTGAGGTCGTAAGTTTGCTGTAAAGGCGCGAGCGAAAGACCTTGGTTATATCGGAATTAGTTTTTTTCAATATCTTGGCCATTTTAAACTTTTCGACAAAATAGTATAAACTTAAATAAATTGTTGTAATTGCGATTTTCTATAATTTCGTCGTTGCAAATTTTTTCGTGGGGTTGATATTTTCGTATTTAAGAGGGAAATAGTGGTAGGGGGAGGGAAGCATATGTATTGAATTATCTCGTTTATTATTAACTTTAAGACATGAATGTACATAAACAAAAATGGAGAGAATTCTATTTTATACAATTTTGATCTCTTTAGTTTTTTTTTATGAAATCAATATTTAAGGTTGTTCATATCTACGTAGACCTTGCCGGAATTGATTTAATATAGGACTGAGCACTATAGGACTTGTTTTTATTTAATATATCGGCCATTTTCAACTGTTCGACAAAATCGTAAGGGTTAATAGGCAATATTTTCTACAATTTCTTCTTTACAAATTTTTTCGTGTTGTCGATATTTTCCGAGTTAAAGGGAATAATAGTGACCTAGTATAATTATTGAGTCGATCAGATAGCTCAGCGGGCTATGCGGCTGCCTCTCATTCGCTTCACTGTCGAATGGTTCAGTGGATGTGGGATCGAGCCCCAGCTCGGTGTACAGAAAACAAAAAGTCTAACGCAGCAGTTTAAAATTCTAGATGAATCTGCGGCTTAGACTAGAATATGCTGGGATCTGATCGGCCTATGGTGGAGCAGTACGGCAAGAGATAAGGGTTTGCGGCTCGGTGATACTCCTCCATAGATCCCTACCGGACGGGCGTAACGCCTAAAAAACCGGATATATATATAATATATATATATATATATATATATATATATATATATATATATATATATATATATATATATATATATATATATATATATATATATATATATATATATATATATATATAATTATTGAATTATCTTGTTTATTATTAATTTTAAGGACATTAACGAACATAAACAAAAATGGAGAAAATTATATCTTATATAATTTTGATTTGATTTTGAATAATGATTTTAGCAAAAAAAATAAATACATCAAAATTGTATAAAATATCTCTTCATTTTTGCTTTTATACATTCATATCGTAAGGTTAATGATAAAGGAGATAATTATGGACGTATAAACACAGATGGACTCAGTTATTTACATAAAATTGTCTACTCAAAATTATTTGAATAGGTCACATTCTCAGCACCTTCCACTGTTGTTACGTTTTGTTTTAAAATTTCTTATTCGCGAGTCGCTGAAAATATTACTCCGTATTTTATACTCTACAGGTGCTATCAAACCAAAATAACAATTTATTGGTTAGATTAATATATTTAATTAAAATCAATTAATCAAGTATGCACATACTGTGCATTATCATTTAATCAATCAATTATTTTATATGTAGAAGCACTGAAAACTATTTAAAAATGGCAACGGTTGTTTACATTTCTCTGTTTTATGGATCTACGTCAAACTTCAAATGCTGTTCCATGTTTGTTTACTTTTTGCATTAGATGAGGAAAAAGTTGTTTTTCGATATTTTGGCTGTATTTTGAGTGATATTTGTGAAAAGTGAAATAAAATAAACGAAATATTTACATCCCGATCTCTCACTTCATTTGTAAGTACATACAATTTACATTATTTAAGATGAGGAAATAAGGAAGCGTGTTTGTTTACATTTTAATAGGTGTACCATTGGGTTTATTCATGTTCATTAATGTATTGAATAAGATATGAGTTCATGAAATTAGTAGACATTTATAAATTGTAAGTAGACATCATCTGATAAAAGATCTGTTTAGTACCTTTTTAATTTAATATTTCTCATGGATACAAATAAATTAGTGAAATGAATAAAACTCATTTATTTTTCTATGTAGGTTTCCAAATAATATTGACGATCGAATTATTTGGGTAGCAAATTAAGGAGAAAACATTTTCATACGATTTTTTGATTTTTTTTTGACAAAGATTTTTTACCGTAGCATTATTTTGATACCCATTAAAAAATTAACTTGAATTCAACTATATTGAATTGTATTAATTTTAAAGCAAATAAAATTGTATTTTAATTTTTCTATAAAGACGTGATTTGTTAATAGTTAAACTCTCGTTTTTTTTTTTAAATTCTTTAAACGTGTTTTTATACATTATTACTACTTCCAATTTTAAAATCTGAATAATTACCCGCGAGTAAAAATTCAAGCACGCTTATGCTCATTGCGGAAGCATCACATTCTATCGAAGCTTCAAAACATTGTGTGTTAAAAGTATCTTATTGCTGCGTCCATCTATGTTTATACGTCCATGGAGATAATACATTGTTTAATATCTCGCCAATTTCCAACTTTTCGACAAAGTAACAAGGACTTAAGTTGTTGTAATTGCGACTTACAGCAATTTCTTGTCTTCTTCATGTACCATGTCCTTTCAGAACGTTGGCTACCATCATAGCTATCTTAAGTTTATTTACTGCCACCCTAAATAGTATGCATACCAATCTCGCAAGTTCTTCAACCATGAGGTTCTTCTTCATCCTGGACTGCGTTTGCCTGCTATTTTTCCTTGCATATTTTGTAGTAACCTATATTTGGGACCTCTCATTACATGTCCGAAATACTCCAGCTTTCTCTGATTGCTGCTTTTTATGATCTCAGTAGTCTTGCTCAGACATTCTAGTATTGTGGAGTTTCGAATCTTCTCCAACCAGGAAACTTTTAAAATTCTTCTCTTCTATAGCATCACATTTCGAAAGCCTCAAGGCGATTTAGATCGATTTTATTCACAGTCTAGGACTCGACACCATAAAGTAAGACCGAGAACACATTGCAGCAAAGTAGGCGGGTCCTTAATGTCAATTTTAGGTCTCTGTTACATAACACCTTGGACATCCTTCTAAAAGCAGCTCTAGCCTGCTCTATCCTAGATCTAATTTCGCCGTGACTTTCTGCGTTACAATTTATTTGCTGTCTAAGGTAAACGATTTTATCAACTTGCTCAAGTTTGGTATTATTTACATATATAATCGGTTTTATATGCTGTTGTTTACTTATTACGAGTATTTTGGTTTTCAGTATGTTCAGATCCAGACCTGCCTCACTACAACTCTCAACGGCACTATCAAGTAGTGTTTGCAGATCTTCTTGACTAGAAGCTGGGAGTACAGTATCGTCCGCATATCGCAAATTATTGATGACTTTACCGTTCACAAGTATTACATCTTGTTTTTCAGAAAGTGTTTTTCTGAAAATTCTTTCGGAGTAAACGTTGAAAAGCAATGGTGACAAAAGGCATCCCTGCCGTACTCATCTTTTAATATTAAGAGCCTGTGATTCCACACCATCTACTTAAACTGATGTTGTTTGATTCCAATATAAATTTGCAATTATTCGAACATCTCTGCTGCCCAAGCCAATGTCTTTTAGAGCTATGATCAATATAGAGTGCTTAACACAATCAAATGCCTTTTGGAAGTCAATAAAATAACCGTATATATTTACAGATATATCTCGACATCTTTGAGCAAGTACGTTCATTCCAAACAGTGCCTCTCTCGTTCCTAACCCTTTACGGAAACCAAACTGAGTGTCATCCAGGTATTCCTCGCATTTATTGTAGATACGACGATGTATTACCTTCAGAAAAATGTTCAATAAGTGGTTTAACAAACTGACGGTTCTATAATCAGCACAGGTTTTTGCGGTTGTCTTTTTAGGTAGGGCTTTAAACAATGAATTAGACCAACCATTAGGTAGTTGTCCGCTGGGTAATAAATTTAATGGTATTGATAAACGAAGTTATAGCCTCTAAAACATTGCTATCATTTATAAGCTTGTATATTTCAATTGGAATTTTATCAGGACCAGTCGCTCTGCCATCTTTTGATGATTGTATGGCTTTTATAATCTCAGTGCGTGTTATTAGGGATCCCTTGCCGGTAGTAATATCGGGAGGTGAACTACTCCTATCATCTTCGAATAGGTTCGTGACGTAATTTTCCCATTCTTTAAGTTTGTCCTCTACTTTAAATATTACTTTACTATGTTTATCCCGTAGCAATGCAGATTGTTTATTATTGAAGATACCAGCCGCTTCTTTCACTTTTTTATACATGTTAAACGTGTCGTATCTGTTTTCAAGCTCTTCAATGTCATGACATGACACTGTTTGGCTAGATGTTGACTCTTTGCTTCTCGTATTGTACGTCGAATTTCTTTTTGCATGCTGTTGTAAAGTGTTTCGTTGTTTTTCGCTAGTCGCTTAACTACAATTTGTTCTTTGCAATTTTTTTTATGCGGTTGATATTTTCCGAGTTGTGGAAGGAAATAGTCACTACGTATAATTATTGAATTATCTCGTTTATTATGAACTTAACGGCATAAATGTACATAAGCAATAATGGAGAATTATATTTTAGACAATTTTGATCTTTTTAATTTTTTGCTGAAATCAATATTTACGGTCCTAAGCCCTAGATGGTGACATCATCAGCAGCATTGATAAGAAAAACAACGACAAATAAGTTGGCAATGGGAATATTAAATGAATGAGAAGCAAATTATAATGGTTAGACCGTTAAGTGCTTTATTATTTTTTAAAAAAGCTCACGGCACTTTCAGGTCATATTCCGAGAAAATGTTCTTAGGTTTATTAATTATCAATACACTACATACTTTTTTTGTTAAATTTAATAGTCATTTTCCGACTACTGATTACATTGGGAAATATTTCGCCCACTATGTGCAGAATTTCTTTTCTATCACCGTTCCCCTACTTAAAACTAAAACTTCTGAATATGGTGTATGTTACTTCATATCAGCGGTTCTCAACCTTTTAGCAGTGGCGCTTTGAACACTTAAGGTAGCTCACACCTCCCCTCCAGTCAATAATTGGTTGGTTCAAGTTTGAACAGTGAAATTGTGAAACTGACGATGCTAACTCTACGTTAGCAAAAGCTGGGATGCAAAATAAAAATCCAGATATATTTAAATACGAAAAATTATTTGATGTCTCATTAAATTTAACATTGTTTATTTATTTGAGAAAAAGAATAATTAAAAAATCAAATACGCATATAAAATTGAAAGTTTGAAGAGGGTTAGCATTGTCTGTTTTTGACAAGTTTTTCGATAGTCGGTTGAAACTGTGTCAGAGCACACCTCAAGTCACTTTCAATGTCCAGCCTTGAAGGGTATTTTGATTTTATATACGTCAATGCAAAAAAACAAGATTCACAAAGATATGTGGATGAAAACTGGACTAATAATTTCGCAGATATTAAAGCCACTTCTGGGTAAACAGGAAAGTAGGTTAACCAAAATTCTTCCATGTCCATGTTTGCAAAATGTGCTTTTGCTTGTGAATCACATTTAATGTCAACTCTTGAAGGTTAACTGGAAGAATGTTAACTTCAATATGATAAGGATCTCTTGTCAACCTAAATTCCTAGTTTTCCGAGCTAACATCTGGAAAGTACTTTCGAATTTGATGTTTCCTTTCTTCCAATGCCGTTATATGACGTCTTTCAAATCCTAAACTAAATGTAATGAAAGGGTTTGAATATAATCGAAGAGTTGGTTCAGTTGAGGAAAAGAGGAAAAGTTTGGCTTGGAACTGTGAAGGCGGCGTTGCCAAAGCGATATTTTTTATAAACCCCTTAATTGCATCATACATGTTTAAAATGTTTTTACGGCCTTAAAGCTTTAGATTCAGGACATCAAATGTCTCAAAAAAGTCAGGTAAATAAGCCAAGTAAGAGATATTTTTATCATCTGTAAATCTTCTGTAAAGATCTTCTTGTTTTGAAGTCATTAACACAATTTTAACTTCTGAATTTAAATTGAATAATCTTGCAAGCATATTTCCTTTGGATAATCATCGAACTTCAGTGAGAACCAATTATTCTAGGGTTTTTCTTTTTTGCCAATTCCATAAATCTAGATCGACATCCTGTCATAGAAGTTCATTGATTACTAAAACATCTTCAAGAGCAGAAAATATGTCAATGGCTTTAGTTGTTGTTTCAAGAGATGTTGAAAACAATATTTTCTCCAGGAACCGTTTTCTGTCAATAAATCGACAGTAAAACAATAACCGTGCATGCTTTGAAATATCCATATCAGTTGTTTCGTCACACTGCAAAGAAAAAAACGGTGAACATTTTAATTTTTGCAATAGTTGAGTGCAAAGTAAATTGAGTAGTAGCAAAAAGTGCTATTTTGTATGATGCTTCTGATAAAGAAGAATAATTTGTAATTTGATACCGTTCCAAACGTCCAAGGCGCATTGTGTCATTACTAAGAACAGCATGGCAGTTGACGCACTGAGGTAAATGACTGCCTCATCATAAGTTTTTCTCCATAAGGGTAAAAGCATACTTGATATAATCGTCTGGATACAATCTTTTCTTTGGAAGTGACTTAGCCATTTTCAAAGCTGTTATACAACACTATTAAATAATTCACAAACAATCACTCTATTATTAAATAACGATTACACTAATTACTACAAACAGCACACAGACGCTGTCGACTGAGACTGATGCGTGAGACGAAGTCACTGAACTGGAGCCAGGAGTGCTTGCAATACATTGTTGCTAAATATACTTTGCACTCCTATGATGTTGCCATACACAAGACTGTGTGTGTTTGAGAAAAATGATTTTCTTCTTCTTATTAACATGCCATACACCAAAGTGCGTAGGCAACTATCTCATTACTAGAATTCTGTTTTTGGCGGCGTGACACAGCTCGCCTGTATTGTGTATTCCTGTCCATTCTTTAATATTCCGTAACCAGGATAATTCTTTGCGGCCGGCTCCTCTCCTACCTTCGATCTTCCCTTGTAGGATTAACTGTGGTATTTCATATTTTGCTCCTCTCAATATGTGCCCAAGGTAACCAATCTTGCGTTTTTTATTTAATTCAAAGAGTTCTCTTTTCACGCCGGCTCTCTTAAGGACGTCATCGTTTCGAACTCTATCCACCCAAGGTATGCGCATCATTCTTCTCAATGACCACATTTCAAATGCTTTAAGTTTGTTGATAGATCTTTTTTTCAAAGTCCACGTTTCCATGCCATAAAGTAAGATGGACCATATGTAGCACTTGACCATTCTGTAGCGTATTTCGAAATTTAGGTTTTGATTACATAAGAGCGGTCTGAATTTCACAAAAGCTTGTCTTGCCATTTGTATTTAGGTTTTTATCACGTGTTGTAGATCCGATTGGTCATTGATTGTGGTGCCAAGGTACTTAAAAGTTTTTATGCGTTTTATACGATCATCACCTATACATATTATCGGGTTTTCTGGAGGGTTTCTGCTAATGACCATATATTTCGTTTTCAAAATGTTGATTTTGAGGCCATATTTTTTACCTATGCTATTCACCCTATCAAGTAATAACTGCTGATCTTCCAATTTATCAGTTATAATCACTGTGTCGTCCGCATAGCGTAGGTTGCTAATTGGTACGCCGTTCACCTTAATGCCTAATTCCGTGTCTTCTAATGCTTCCGCAAATATATTTTCAACATATAGATTAAAAAGCATCGGAAAGAGTATGCAGCCTTGGCGGGCACCTTTCCGGATTTCAAATTCATCCGTATATTGGTCTTGATCAATCCTCACCTTTGCCATTTGATTCCAGTATAGATTCTGAATAATTCTGATCTCCTTCTGGTCAATGTTGGCCCTATGTAGTAGTTCCATCATGATATCATGTTTAACATTGTCAAATGCCTTCTCGTAGTCGATGAAAGTGAGGTAGACATCTTTTCGTTGATCTAAGCAGTTATGTATTAAGGTGTTCAAACATAAAATTGCCTCTCTTGTTCCTAGTCCTCCCTTAAAACCGAATTGTGTTGACCCGCTAAGTTCTACTAGTATCTTGTACATTCTTGAGTGTAAGAAAGAGTTTCAGCAAGTGACTCATTAAACTGATTAAGCGGTGTTCATTGCATTTTGTGGCATTAGCTGTTTTTGGGATCATCACAAAGGATGACTGCAGCCATTCTCGTGCAATGTAACCAGTGTCATAAATTCTATTGAACAGTCTTACCAAGATTTCGATATTCTCCTCGTCTAGTAGTTTTATTACTTCTATATTAATTTCATCTGGTTCATAAAACGATTTTAATCACGTTTAAATAAAGAAATATTTCTCAACAAAATAAAAATACGAAAAACAAAATATTTTGTTTTTTAACAAAATACATATTTTTTAATTTTAATTTTTTTTCTTTGTACCCTCACGCCTCTCCTGAAATTCTCTCACGCCCCCAGGTTGAGAACCACTGCTTTATTTGGTCCATATTTTTTAATAATTTAATAAGTTTTTTTATGAATATGAGTTATTGAGTTATGAGTATAATTTGAAACTTTCCATAGCTTTTTTAATATTTCAGGACAGACACTATTTTAATTATGATATAGGCACAAATGAAGATCCATTACTAGCGTATGGCGTTTTAAGAGCACTTATAGAAGAAGACTATGACAAAGTCAAATCCTTAGTAAGAAGGGGAAAATCAGTGAATATAAATGATAGTTCTGGAAATACACCCTTACATATAGCTGTTTTAAAAGATAAGTAAGTATAAATTTAAATCTAGGGAATCTTCAATCAACTTACATAGTTAATTATAAAAATACCTTACCAAGGTTCATCTATTGCGTTCATCGAAGATATACTTATTTGATCATGAGAGCTACTATAATCTATATCTAAATTATTTAAATGAGCCCCCAGGGTTGACTTTTTAGGGACGTTTTTAAAAAAGATGCACAAGAAAAAATGTCTCCACAATGTTTTAAAAATCATTCTGTAACAAAGTTTTCGATTACTTGTCCTCCAGATTTGAACCATATTCCATTCGTTTTGATATCGCCGAACGTCTAGATACGGTCAAAATATCTACATAATCGGTCTTTTTCCTTACTCGATCTGTTAACTATTTTTGTGTACAACCGAATAATATAATTTTTCAGTTACATGCTGCATTGCATTACCATGCAATTGAAAAGAAGACCATTAATTCTATCATCCCTCCAGCCATTTATATTTCTTAGCCAAACAAAGAGAAAATTAAAGAGAACTTTCCTGTCTTCTAAAGGATCTTATCGCTATGATATTCTTCAGTTTCAAATTCAAAAATCATCTAAATCCTTTTATAGAGCCTTATGCGTAATTGCGTATAATGAATATTCTACTCCTCCTTCATCTGTCGTGTTTCTTTATCTGTTGTATATTTACCTAATCACAGACAGAATAAGCAAGATTATAAATTAAATCAAGAGCACAATTTTTATTGGTTTATACAATATTTATATGCATATATTTGACATTTCAGCGTCCAGCCAAATCAATCTTTAAACATTGTAGATTATAAAAATAAAGTGTAGATTGTAAAAAAATTCCAATAGATAACGTTTCAATGCAAAATTTAATAATTGAATTACCAACAGTCCTATTGTCATAAGATAGCGATATAATTACTATAGCTCAGACTTAAAAAATGTTATACTATGTAAAGGTGACCTTCAGAAATCATGTTACAGATAAACATCTTCGATAAACAGTATGATCCAAAAGTATGAAATAAATTCATTATTTCAGAAACAGATGAATTTTAAAAAATCTTAAAATATGTCAATTTAAATTTTTAAATGTCTATCAATTCGGCGTAATGACGTAATCGAATTTTTTTTTTAAATACAAACTAGGTTACGGGACCTAATCATTTGATTAGGTCTCAACCTACCTCATTTGAAAGGTCTCCTATTCGCCTTGCAATGATGTACCTATTATTCGAATATTTATTTCTACAGCGTAATTTAACCAAAATATTGTATTCAGTTAAGTCAAATGGAATTACAATAAATAAACTAAATTACGTTAGGAAAGAATTCACTGCTCGCGTTTGTCAGTGCAAGTTAATTGCATTAATAAACCAAAATTTTTGATTAACATTGTAGAAATCTTCTAAGTGAGGTATCCCATAACATCAGTTTGCATTTAAAAAATTGTCTATTGCGTCATTACGCCAACACTGATAATTTAATGTCCAACACATAGGTATGTAGCAATTGATGGCCTTTCAAAAATTAAACTTTACGCCTATAGACACCTCGCGGTCTTTTGTGTTGAACATGTCGATCGTACTCCAAAAAGTCGGCCTGTTTTAACGTTCAGATCAGTAGTTGCGAATTGGCAAAATTTCGCTACTGTTTCTTTTTTCTATTCTATTCATCGATGTTTTCAGTGTAATATTTCGAGGTAAGAGGTTTTATTTTATGCATACTTACTTGTCAGTTAATGTGTCTTTATTTATTTTGCTGTTTTTTGGTGGATTACTCAATCAGTTTACATAACTTTACTTCTTTAATAAAACAAAATAATTTTGTACCTTGAGACACTCAAATTTTTGTACCTTGAGGATGTCTAAATTTACAAGTTATTATATCGTTTTAAAGTTGACGCTAATGCGACTATTATTTTTGTTTTTTTAGATGCCACGAAGTAAGAACACAGTAAGTAAACGTAAGTCCAATACGGATAATGTCGAAGAAGATATAAAGAGTGTTATAGAACAACGATAGTCAATTCAAAAGACAACTGAAGAATTTAATGTTTCAAAATTTTTGATAGGCCGATATGTTAATAAACCCAAATAATAATGCTGTGAAAAGGGTGTTTACTTATGAGGAAGAAGAGTAGTTGGTTTAATATTGTTTGAAAGTATCCAAATTTTACTAATGCCAAGTTTTTGAGATACAAATAAACTAGCTGGAAGACGTTTTATGACTGTTTTATCAAACAACACCAAACTCTAAGCTTGGGAAAACCAGAAGCCATAAGCTTGGCTCGTGCTATAGCTTTTTGCCTACAGGGTAACAAGTTTTTTCAAATATACAGAAACTTGCTGCTCAAACATAATTTCACATCTTTTTGAAAATATAAACAATGTAGATGCGTCTATGTCTGGGCTGTCTACTGTACACACACCCCTGAAAAGTTTAGCCTCAAAAGGGACTATTATTACTTGTGTCAATGCTCTAGGAAATTCGGTGCCTCTTTATATGTATTTCTAAGAGTGCATTTTAAACCATTTAATATTAATGGCACACCACCAGAAACATTGGATCTTCCTACTCCCAATGGTTACTCCTAAAGCATGTCCGACCCAATTTGGAAAACAAGATGTTCCTAATCATGGACAATCACGAGATTGTTGATAATGCTTACATTCTCTCCTCATATAAGCCATATGCTTCAATTCTTACACCGCTCGATATTTGACCCACTATAGAAATACTACAGCAAAGCTAGCAACGATTGGCTTTTGCGTTATCCAGGAACGTCACTGACTATTTATAACGCAGCGGAGTGTTTTAGAACTGCTTTTCCTATGGCTTTTACACTTTTTAACATTAAAAATGGTTTTAAAGGGACGAGAATGTTGCAATTTAATGATAATATTTTTAATAAAGACCAGATTTTGAGCTCTTTTGTCATCGATGGACCTCTGCTGGATAAGAAAACTGTTTCAGAAGCGCCAAATGTGGTGTCAAACTTCACTGATTTTCAAGAAAATGTAGCTATACCTGTCCCATCATATCCACTCAATATTTAATAGCCAATACAAGGTAATCCATTTATCACGGAAACTCCAGTACCACCTACATGCACAGGTGTAAAAGAATGTATTAAAAAAGATACGCTATTGTCACCAGAAGCCGTTAAACCTTACCCAAAGGCCCCTTAAAGAAACACAAAGTCTTAAAACAGAAAGGCTGAGATTAGTGTGTTGGCCGATACATATGAAAAACAAGAACTAGAAGAGTTCTATAATATACTTCTTGTTAGAGCAGAGGCAAACGAAGGAAAACCGAAGCAAAGAAAAAAATATAGACTGCTAAAAAGTGATTTTGTATGAAAATTACGATTTGTATACGATTTTGTACGTAAGAGAGCCATGTCGATCCATGTGTCGATATACAAGAAGAATATAATTCTGTAAGATTCGAAGAAAATTATTACACTTCAATAAGAAAACAAAACTGGATTTAAGTCCAAAACGGACTGAAATTAAAAATGTGTTCCTAAGATTATCGAATGTTCCTAAAACTATAATGTTACTATCTGCGAGAGGATTATGTTATCAGTTTTATCATAAATAAAAAAAATTTAACAAACAGGTTTTTAATTTTGTAATTGTCACTGATTTGTTCTAAAACTATGTAAAAAAATAAATGTTTTGTATTAACATAATTGTTATATTTTTATTTATTCTAATTTATAGTTCTTCTTTTAATTTATTAAAGGTTCAATATTTATAACACTCACGAATTTATTAAAGTCTTTATTAATACTAATTTATTTTAATATAATTTATTACGACGTACATTTAAATACGCGGCCCAAATTTATCTTCTTACTAACTGCCCTTCCAAACAAAAATGTTTCGTTTATATACACAAACTGCCGTTATCTAGAAAGATCGATGACCTTCTTCATTAGAATGGAACCCCATCGAGTAGACTGGTATTTTGGTGAAGGTACTAGCAGGCGGTCGATGGCTGAAACTAGTTTTTCAACTGCTTGAAATACTTCGACTCGTGGATGACTCATCAAAATTGGGGTCTAGACGTTTCTTTAAACAACCTTCGAAATAAGGGTCGAAATAAGCCTTCGAAATAAGCCGTCGAAATAAGTCTTTAAATAACCGTCGAAACAAACCGTCTTTAAAAAACCGACTAGAACAAGAACAGAATTAGTCGTAATATATTTACAGTTTTAAACGCCATAATTATCATAACATTGCCCCCTCTTAAAAGATGGTTCCTCCTGGAACCTTGTCGGGACTGAAACTCGAACGGTATGCTGGTATCGGCAACTGGACCCTCTTTTACAACTTCCAGTTTTATAAAAATGACAAGGGACTGTTTTCTCTCCGCACCAGTAACTATGCGGATTGCAACAGACTAACACCTGGACTTCGGTGTCTCTAAAGATCTCCTCCACCATACTTCGAATAACCCTCCAATCTAATTGGCGGAACTTTGGCAAGGCTAACTTTTGCACGTCGGAATCTAGTACGTGCTCGCTCAACTGAAGTAAGGCTTCCCATACATCTCGGTAGGTAGGTTGGACACGAGCAGTGTCTTTTGTTACCAGGTAGAAAAGGTAACGTGTTGCATCTGGGAGTTTCAAGGTTTTACCGGGAGCTGGTACTTGTCATTGAAGTTCTGCAACTCCGCCGAACTTCCTTCGAAAGACGGATGCCAACCCTGGTGTGTCTTTGATACTGGCCGGGATGGTAAGGGCCAGTGAGTAGTCATTGGGAAGCGCAAGTAGATCTTGACTTTCTTCAGTGGTAACACCATGTCTTACTTTACCGGTACCTCCATAGGCACTAATGAATTCCTCAAACGTGAGGTCAGACACATCTTGGACTTGGTTTACTTCCACTTCTTCATCTACGTCGTGGTCACCTTCGAAAGACGCCAGCCGGTTATGGTGTACTATCATCGGCTTTCCCCTCGGAATCTTGCTTATTCGGTAAATGACATCGTTAATCTTCTCCATAATGAGGTATGGACCTTCCCAAAACTGGTGCAACTTGGGAGAACAACCTTTTTGCTTTTTGGGATTATAGAGCCAGACTTTGTCGTTCTTCTTAAAACACCCCTTTTCGGCTTGCGTGTCGTAATGTTTCTTCATTCGGTCACTAGCGATCTGGAAATGGGAACGGACCAACTCGTGTACATCGTCCATTCTTCTTCGTAATTCGTTCACATAATCTTCACCTGCTACATCTTCTCCAGATCGACACCCAAACTCTAGATCACAAGGTAGTCGCATCTCGCGTCCGAATAGGACTCTGGCTGGTGTCTGGACTGTCGATTCGTTAACGGCAGATCTGTGGGCCATTGTAAAGAATGGAAGATATTGGTCCCAGTCTCGCTGATGATCGGACACCATCTTTGTCAAATACTTGCCAACTGTCCTATTCATTCGTTCTACCATACCATCCGATTGCGGATGATAAACCGTAGTTCTTGTTTTCTTCATACCTACTCTATCACATATTTCTTGGAATAGATCGCTTTCGAAGTTCCTGCCTTGGTTACTATGGACCTCCAAAGGCACTCCAAATCGGCTGATATATTTTTGGATCAACTTATCTGCAACGGTGGCGGCCTTCTGGTCGTTAGTGAAGTAATCCATTACTACCAACATGTACTTGCCTCCATTATCACTTTCTGTAAATGGCCCAGCAATATCCAAAGCTATTCTTACAAACGGGCTTCCAACATTATATTGTCTTATAGGAGCTCTCCTTTTTCGGTAAGGCCCGTTACTCGTAGCACAAACAGTACATTTCTTACAACAGTCTTTTACATCGTCGGAACTGTTTATCCAATAAAACCGTTTCCGAATTCGCTGAAGGGTCTTCTTTACACCAAAATGCCCTCCTGATGGACTGTCGTGTAACTGACGAAGAACTTCGGCTATTCTGCTCTTTGGGATCACCAACTGTCTTCTCTTCTCTGAACCGTCATCATTTTCCAGGACTCGTTTGAGCAAGCCTTCTTCCATGATACATGAGTCCCACTGGGCGCAATACGTCTTAACTACTGAACCTAGGTTTGATATTTCTTGCCAAGGTGGTCGACGGTTTTCCTCTTTCCATTTTAGAATTTTCTGTACAACTGGATTTCTCTCTTATTCTTCCCTTATCTTGGTAGGCGTCCAGTCGTCGTTGATCATCGTGGTTCTTAGCACTGCTGCTTCCTTGAATTCCGTTTTGTTGCAATGGGAACACTCTGCTGGGCATGGCCTTCTGGAAAGAGAATCAGCGTTTCGGTGGCTAACTCCGGCTCGGTGCTCAATCTGATTTTACTACTGCCAGAAGTTCTCTTCTCGTGACGCAATAATTCCGCTCAGGTTTTGAGAGAACTTTACTAAAATATCCAAGGACTCTTTCCTGTCCTCCTTGAATCTGAGACAGCACTCCTCCAATTCCCACATTACTTGCATCTGTATCTAAGATGAACTCTCCTTCTAGCAGTGGATACCCTAAAATTGGTGCTGTGATTAAATGCTTTTTTAAGGTCTCAAAGGCATTTTGGCAGTCTGTATCCCAGCGATATTCTCTTGCTTCCTCTGTAAGTCGCGTTAATGATTTGTTGATATCTGCAAACTTCTTAATAAACCTCTGGTAATAAGTACATAGTCCAAGAAAGCTTCTCACTTAATGTTTGTCAGTTGGTTTTGGCTATTCCTTAATGGAATCGATTTTTCCCTTATCCACTGCCACTCCTTCTTTACTGACTATATGACTCAGATAATAAACTTTACCTTGAAATAGCTGGCACTTCTTGGGGTTTAGTATCAATTGGGCAGCTTTAAGTTGATTAAAAAAGTTTTCTAAATTCCTCAAATGATCTTCAAATGTCTCACCCAAGACGATTATATCATCTAGATAAAATTGGCATGTTTTCCAAGATAACCCTCTCAACACATTTATCATAAGCCTCTCAAATGCCGCAGAAGCATTACAAAGTCCAAATGGCATAACGTTGAATTGCCATAATCCCAATCCTGTGGTGAAGGCTGTCTTTTCTTTATCCACCGGGTCCATTTCTACCTGCCAGTATCCAGACTTCAAGTCCAAAGTAGAAAATAATTTACTTCCAGCCAATGTGTCCAATGTGTCATCGATCCGAGGCAGAGGATAACTATCTTTCTTGGTAACGTTGTTCAGCAAACGGTAGTCCACACAGAACCTCGTTGTTCCGTCTTTCTTCTTAACCAAGACCACCGGAGAGACCCATGGGCTTGTAGAAGGTTCTATTACCTCGTCTTTCTTCATTTCCTGAACAATCGTTTCAGCTTCCTCTCTTTTCGCCTATGATAATCGTCGAGCTGTTTGACGAATTGGTAAAGCATTACTAGTATCAATTTTAAGCTTAACAACGGAAGTTCTTCCCGTCTTTCCTCCTTTCGGTACGAAAATATCACGATACTGCCGAAGAAATTCCCTTAATTTCCTTTTCTCAATCTGATTCAGAGACTGTCTAGCAACTGCAACCATTTGGTCGAATTTGTCGTTGGAATTATCAGATGTTGTCGTCTGACGGATTATGGATATCACAGGTGCACCAGTTCCTACTTTTGTCTCTTTCTTGATGGTCACTGGGTAGTCATTGACATTGATAAGTCTCACAGGAATTTCTTTAGCTGAAGTTACCAATTCCTTTCCAATTATGATTCCACGGCCGAATTCGTCTTCATGGTTCCAAGGCCCCATCATAACAGGTGTTCCTTCGTCCACAATTCCCTGTAGGCGCGCTACTATTATCGTTTTACTTCTCGCAGGCACGACTGTATCTTCTTTAACGGCTGCTTGCATAGTGTTGTCATCATGTGGATGAAGAAATACCTCCTCGTTACAAACTTTGATTACCTTATTCTTATAATCCAATTGGAATCTATGCGTATTTATTACGTCCATTCCTAATATAACATCCTCTTCGATGTCAGCAACTATAACAGTATGGACGAACTTTTCTGCTCCAATTCCTAATTGTACCTGGATTTCTCCAAGAATGTTGACATTTTCACCCGTAGCGGTCCGAAGTCGCAACCTCGTTGGTAACAGTTTCTTTCGGCTGTTTATAGTGCTTCGGTCGGGCGTATAATGCTTCTGGTCTCTCCGGTATCCACCAACAACGTATGCTTTTTACAATTTATTTCTCCATCTACATATACACTATCTTCATGACATTTCAAAGAAGCTATTAGTATCAGAGGGTATTTGGAAAAGTTCTGGGTCGAAGCTGCCCCCCAAGGGGCAGCTGCCCCGACCCCTTCTAGTTTTCCTGATGGTGAGTTTCTTGATTTGCGTCGTACCTAGGATGCTTACAAGAACTTCGTACGTGTCCTATTTCGCCACAATTCCAGCATCTTATGGTCTTTGTTTTCTTGTATGTCATGCTTTTCATCATATTAACGAGCTGGTCAAGTTTATCTTCATCTCCTTCCTCTTTTACAGTCCTAACTTTACTGTACCCGCCAGAGGCCTGCGTAGCTGACTCGTATTCGAGGGCGGCGGATAAGACATCAACCAGCGTCTTGTGACGAGTTAATCGTAGTGTTCTCTGCATTTCATGATTACGAAGACCATCAATAAACGTTTGAACGGCCAACTTTTGCATTATGTCTTCGGGAGCTGTTGGATAAGCATATTGTACTAATCTGGCAATATGTACCTCATATTCTTGAAGAGCCTCATCTTTCTTTTGTCTTCGATTTTTAAGCTGTGACTGATATACATGCTCCAAGCGTTCGTGGCCATATCGCATATTTAACCTCTTCTTGAGTTGTTCGAAATACTCCGTCTTCTCTACGGCTATGGTCTGGAGCACATCTAAGGCATCTCCTCGAAGAGCAATAGTCAGGTTTACAGCCTTTTCTTTTTCAGACTATCCATTCGCTCTTGCAGCTGATTCGAACTGTTTAATGTAGTTGTTCCATGATGATTTTCCGTCGAAAGTTTTGACTTTGACATGAACAGAACCTCTACTTCCTTCAAATTTCGGCCATGTTTCCAACTTACATTTCGTCTCGTCTTCTTTTGTCTCTACGGTAATTGAATTGTTTACTCTCTCTGCCATTCCTGTTTCCTCAATCTTCCTTTCCATCTCTTTCCATATCTTTTCTTTGAAGGCCAACATGTCGGCAGCAACTTGGTTTTTTAACAAAGACACTCTATCGTCGAGGGCAGACATCTCAGAAGTGACTTTAGAGATGTTAGCAAAAACTTTGCTTTCCAGAGAAGAAATCTCGTTAGAAACTTTGCTTTCTAATGATGCGATGTCACCAGAAACTTTGGCTACATCACCAGAAACTTTGGCTACATCAAAATAAACTTTCGAAATATCGTCAGACACTTTGTTTTCTAATGATGCGATGTCACCAGAAACTTTATTCTCTAATTTCGAAATCGACGCGATGACAGCAACTTCAAATTTATAAGTTTCCGGATCTAAACCCTCTTTCTCCAAAGCATTCTTTAGTCGTTGGACTAACTCAGCCTTTTTTCCGGTAGAAGCTAATTCTCTATCCTCAAGATGCCTTCTCTCGTAACTGTGAGCTCGTAAATTGTCGTCATTTTTTTTCACTATTCCACTTTTTCTTCTGACACCAAATGTTATATTTTTATTTACTCTAATTTATAGTTCTTAATTGAATTTATTAAAGGTTCACTATTTATAACACTCACGAATTTATTAAAGTCTTTATTAATACTAATTTATTTTACAATAATATATTACGACGTACATTTAAACACGCGGCCCGAATTTATCTTCTTACTAACTGCCCTACCAAATAAAAATGTTTCGTTTATATACACAAACTGCCGTTATCTAGAAAGATCGATGAACTTCTTCATTAGAATGGAACCCCATCGAGTAGACTGGTATTTTGGTGAAGGTACTAGCAGGCGGTCGACGGCTGAAACTAGTTTTTCAATTGCTTGAAAAACCTCGAGTCGTGGATAATTCATCAAAATTGGGGTCTAGACGTTTCTGTAAACAACCGTCGAAATGACTAGAACAAATACAGAGTTAGTCATAATATATTTACAGTTTTAGACGCCATAATTATCGTAACAATATTCCACCCCAAGGTACAAATGTCACTGTCCCAAAGTACAAGACGTGATTGTATCTTGGAGCAAAATCACAAAATCAGTTCTCACTTTTTTTAAAGATATTTTGGAGGTCTTTGTATGGATGTTTATTAATATTACTGTGAATATGTGATATATTAAAAATCAATACTTTCAGTTAAATAAAACAGAAGTTGTGTGAAATTGACGAAAAGTATCTTAAGGTACAAGGATCTCCCCTAGATAATTTTGGTTAACCATGTGAAAATAAAAATTCGAATAATACATCCTTGGAAACTCGATAAGGTGATCTTTGAAATGACCTTGAACTCGGCTTGTATTAAAAAAAAAAATTGTCGATTAGGTCATATGTAGCAATTGATGATGTTTCAAAAATTAAACTTTAGTAGTGTTTTAAGGTTTAAGATAAGTCATGTGTTTCTGAAATAATGAATTTATTCCATACTTTTGCATCATACTTAGCTAATAGGAGAGATCTGTGTACCTAGGCACAGCCATACATTTACTTTAAATTTGGCGCGATAAGTGTCACAAGAGAACCTCGCGGTCTTTTGTGTTGAACATGTCGATCGTACTCGAAAAAGTCGGCCTTTTTTAATGTTCAAATCAGTAGTTATGCACTTTAAACGGTATCCATTGAAATAAATGACTTTTTTTGAGAATTTCATTCGCACTATCTCTTTATGTCGAGAGTATATTATTATAAGTAGCGTCATAAGTAAGAAACATAAGAGAGAGAGAGAGAGAGAGAGAGAGAGAGAGAGAGAGAGAGAGAGAGAGAGAGAGAGAGAGAGAGAGAGAGAGAGAGAGAGAGAGAGAGAGAGAGAGAGAGAGAGAGAGAGAGAGAGAGAGAGAGAGAGAGAGAGAGAGAGAGAGAGAGAGAGAGAGAGAGAGAGAGAGAGAGAGAGAGAGAGAGAGAGAGAGAGAGAGAGAGAGAGAGAGAGAGAGAGAGAGAGAGAGAGAGAGAGAGAGAGAGAGAGAGAGAGAGAGAGAGAGAGAGAGAGAGAGAGAGAGAGAGAGAGAGAGAGAGAGAGAGAGAGAGAGAGAGAGAGAGAGAGAGAGAGAGAGAGAGAGAGAGAGAGAGAGAGAGAGAGAGAGAGAGAGAGAGAGAGAGAGAGAGAGAGAGAGAGAGAGAGAGAGAGAGAGAGAGAGAGAGAGAGAGAGAGAGAGAGAGAGAGAGAGAGAGAGAGAGAGAGAGAGAGAGAGAGAGAGAGAGAGAGAGAGAGAGAGAGAGAGAGAGAGAGAGAGAGAGAGAGAGAGAGAGAGAGAGAGAGAGAGAGAGAGAGAGAGAGAGAGAGAGAGAGAGAGAGAGAGAGAGAGAGAGAGAGAGAGAGAGAGAGAGAGAGAGAGAGAGAGAGAGAGAGAGAGAGAGAGAGAGAGAGAGAGAGAGAGAGAGAGAGAGAGAGAGAGAGAGAGAGAGAGAGAGAGAGAGAGAGAGAGAGAGAGAGAGAGAGAGAGAGAGAGAGAGAGAGAGAGAGAGAGAGAGAGAGAGAGAGAGAGAGAGAGAGAGAGAGAGAGAGAGAGAGAGAGAGAGAGAGAGAGAGAGAGAGAGAGAGAGAGAGAGAGAGAGAGAGAGAGAGAGAGAGAGAGAGAGAGAGAGAGAGAGAGAGAGAGAGAGAGAGAGAGAGAGAGAGAGAGAGAGAGAGAGAGAGAGAGAGAGAGAGAGAGAGAGAGAGAGAGAGAGAGAGAGAGAGAGAGAGAGAGAGAGAGAGAGAGAGAGAGAGAGAGAGAGAGATAGAGATGTTACCCCAGGCAGTGTTGTGCGACATTGTGTGAGAGTGTGAAAATATCAACGTCAAAAGTGAACGACGTAGAATTAACTTGAGGAAATAATGTATAGAACCTTATATTCACTCTTTGCATTTCCTATGCAAGGTTGTGCGATTTTCCTGCTGATACATTCTTTTAATGCAATTTACATTTCGTGTGTTTCAGATTTAGGAATAGAATTCGTTTAGTTTGACTCAAGTGATTTTATAATTGTATAAAATGCGAATTGTAATCTGTATTTTTTCAAACTAACGATATCTACTATATCTTTTAGCGTTCCTGGAATTTGTGTAAAACGCAATTTAATTTTAGAGCTGGAATGTTAAGTAGTCATATGATTATGAATTAAAGTATACCTTTAACGTATTTCAATGAACCACTCTAATTTATTTTTATTTTTTAAGTATATAGCAAATAATATCTATTTATCAATATCATATAAAACACAATCGACGTCAAGGCCGCAAAAAAAACAAACGATAGTCCTTTGATAAAAACAAAAATAAAATACTTCAAATAACACGCAATTGTTTTACTGATATTCGATTTAGTCATTGAGATCAGATATATAGTAGCTTAATCAAAATTTAATATTAAGTAAAATGTTATGCCATGTCTCGCAAAACAGAAAACCAAAAAAGGTATATCGATGAATGGCAACCGTATATACGGGAAAGGGGGGAGAATAGTGGCCGCCCAAGTATTTTGGTTTATTTATACTGCTATATAGCTTTAAAACTTATACTGTTAACGAAAATAAACCTTAAAACCTTAGTACTTCAAACTCTACTTACGAAAATTTTTTACACAGAACAAAAAAAAAAAAAAAATAAAACGGTTTTTCAGACTTCTGCTGTTGGGCATATTTACCCGCTGCCAATGGGTAAAAGTGCCACTGCCACTATTACCCCCATTTAAAAAATAATTAAATTCAGAAATCGCAAATGTAAATTTTGCCTTCCAAACTGGTACAGTCTTTGTGTGCCCATTGGCCGCAAATGCTGCATTGGATCCAGAGTTCTCTGTTTTTACCGAGTTCGTCCAAAATTGTGCAAATATTTTCGTTAACGTCCCTATCGCGGTCATTCTTATCTTTAGATGATATATCTTCTGTGATCTTTTGTGTTTTATACAATTTCTTTTTGGAACTATTCGCGGATGACTTTTCGATGCCTATTTTTCATTTGATTCCTTTGCTGGCTTTATTTCTCATTTGCTCTTCCTTCTTCCGTTGTTTTTCTTCTAGACGTAACTTTATTGGTATTGATGTCATTATTTCGGAATGTTGCTTCCTGTTGCCTTTGTAGTTGGATCCTTTATTTCCAACTGCGTCATCTTTTGAGCATCCTGGAAGTCGAATTATGTCAACAAAAGATCCTTCAAACTTTTTGTCATGTGTCGAACTTTATTTATTCCCCTTACTTTCCTTATTATTCTTCTCCTTATCTAATCCAGTTTTTTTCTCTTGGTCTAGTATCTTTTTATCTTTTTCTTGTATGAATGATTCACCTAGAGAAAAGTCTTCATCGGTAAAATTTTCAAGATTATATGGAAATATTCCTGTTTTCTCAAAACCTTTAATGCCTTTGGCTGGTGTGGCTACCCGACCATATGAACTTTTAAATATTTCAGCTATTTCCAATGTCATAATACGCTCATGAGGATGACTTAATTACCATTTAATTTGCCAGGATAATTGCCACATCCAATATTATACGCTGATTTTAACGATAAGTAAAAAGGTACATCCAGCGGTTGAAGTCGATGCGATATGTAAGGGGGTATGCTTAACATAATAATTCCTCGTTCTTTACAGAAATTATATGTCTCTAATGAACAGTGGCTACTGTGATTGTCGACGATTAACAAAACTGGATCCTTTTTTTAAGGTTTTACAACATTGTAAAAATGTTGGAGCATTTCGAGAAATATTTGCTCATTTATAAACCCATTATTCGAGCAGCAGTAGATTGCACCAAGTGGCCCATTTTTCTTTAACACGGGTTTCATTCTTTTGCGGACATAAATAAAGAAAGGTGGAATATATGTTCATGAGGCACTTAAAAAGCAAATAATGGTTGTTGTTTGATCTCTTTCTGCGCTTGTAATAAAGCCGACTCTCCTTTGTCCCTTTTCAGCAAGTATTTTCCGGGGTTGTGGGCGGTTGTTACATACCTTTAAAAATATTGCACTAATACATCAACTCCAACAAAATATGACATTTTTAAAAATTTATCTTTGGCCGGCAACATATCGTCATTGTTTTAAGTACAGTGTGAACAAAACACTATTAGATGGCGCAACAGGTATTAAACGCGAAATAATATTAGGCAGTAAAGGTAAATATTTCATGGATACCATTACCCCTTAGCGGCTACCATCCCCCACCTTTCCCCTATGTATTTCTGACTATTAGTCCTCTTTACTACGGTACAGCCAAGTTAGAAAAGAAGCATGTAAACTTGGGAAAGGATCACTACATCACTAGAAGACCCTGGTGGTTTCCAGGGCAACAACTAACAGCTACAGCTACAGCTACCTGGGGAAAGGAATGCCAAACGTTGAAACGTTTAAAATAAATGAAAAACGATAATTCGAGTGAATAATATAAGTAAAATGTAATGGCATGTCTCGCAAAACAGATAACCAAAAAAGGTATATCGATGGAAGTCAACATATACGTGTTTCTGACTATTGGTCGTCTTTAGTACAATGCAGCCAAGTTAGAAAAGGAGCATGTTAACTTGGAAAAGGATCACTACAGGAGCAATGCGACCAATTTATGGCATTAAAGTTAGAAGACCCCGATGGTTTCCAGGGCAACAACTAACACTAACCACGGAGGAAGCCAGTTCTTCCATTCTCTTTCTCTGACATATGCCAAACTTTCCCAGTAAATTCTTAAGGTCATTCTGTGTAGTGCTGTCCACACTTGCGTTAAAGTCACCACATATTAAAGTTAGTTCTTTATTTGGAATAATAATAATTGTTGTTTCCAATTTTTTGTAGAATTCCTTGAATATTATATCGTCTACTGTACTAGTTGGCGCATAAACTTGTATGATATTGAGTTTATGGGGTTTGACTTATAATTTAAGGAGATACTATCACTCACAGCTTTAAATTCGATGATGAGGATCTGGTAATCAGAACATTGTAAGGCTTATAAATATATTTCTTCAAGGTCTACACTCATACCTCTACATTTGGGGTTCTATTGGTTCAATGACTTTGCAACACATATCTTGAAAAATATTGGTGAAATACAGCATCCTTGACGTAGACCTTCATTGACAAGGAAACTCCGTGGTAATCTATTTTCATTTTTAATTTGCGATGTGATTTCTTCATATAAATTATGTAATGCTTTGATTAGGGAAAAGCTAATATTGGTTCCTAGTAATACAGTAATAACTCAGCAAAAATAAGGTGGGTTTCTTGATTTGTACATTTCTTTTTCTCTATAAGTTGTTTTAAGCAAAATATATCATCATTACATTTTCTTCCTTTACGAAAACCGGCTTGTTCTTCTTCCTCTTGTTCTTCGTATTCATTCTCAATGAAGTCTCTTATTAATCGTAATCGCCCGTATAGACGACTGAATATAATATCACTTAAATTTATATGTTTTTTATGAATAGATGATATATAAGCATTTTTTTCATTTATGCATTAAGTGAGAGATTCCAAAATTTTTGGTGTTCCACGTTTATGAATCCAGTAGGGATACCAAAACAATAACATAATATGTAAGAGTATATAGGCAAGCAGAATATGCAAGTAACCACCGATTAGTACTCAGCAAATTGATATATACGAGAAGATGACAAAAAGACAATATACAGATTGATGAGGAGATGCAAAAAATCGCAAATACGAGGCATACGAGTATTCAAACACTATATCAGAATAGGCTGCAGAATATACTACAGATGAACGAAGAATATGCCCTAGCAGGAATTTTTCAACACTTAAAGAAAGAAATATACAAAGCGACCAACGAAGTGCTAAGTATTGAACAAAATAATCATGAATATTTGGAGAACTACAGTGACGACCTAGAAGATATGAGTAAAAGAAAAAAAGTACGTTTCATAAATACCTAAGCGTAATTCATTCATAAATACCTAATGTTTCACACTCTAAATGAGGGAGGTCTTTCCGGCTGTTTGCCTGAGGTTGTCCGGGAATAGTCTTACTGAGATCTGGACCTCTGAAGGAACTTCTTAAGGGTGACGGGCAAAGGTGCAAATCCAAAATTTAATTCTTTTTTTTTTCTTTAAATGAATAAAAAAAATAAAAATAAAAAGAAAGAATCCTTGACTCTGGATTTAACTTCTTAAGTAGGCCAAAAAGAACATTTGTGACGGAGTTCCTTCTGACTCTTAATAAAAAGTAGGGAAAAAACACAAGGTAAGATACACATACACACACAGATACATACATAGACACCTTGAAAGATATTACAAAAAGTTACGGGGAAGCTTGTATGCAAGCAAAACCTTAATGGTTTTGTAAATAATGTGACCTTCGTATCGTTTGACAATAATTTATGTAAAATGGATTGATTAAATAGATAATTTTAACAAAAAGCATGCTGCGGATATATTTTATAACAGAAAAGAACGATATAAGACAGAATATTTTTTTAGATAGTCTTAATAGATAATAGAGTGTTGTAAAGTAAAATAAAAAATACATTTTTATATCATTACTATATTTAAATCCAGAATGTTTCTTAATAAAATAATTTAAGAAAAATCAAAGGAAAATTGACAATACTATAGAAATCAATATGGCTGATAGTTTTTATACTTTTTATTGATAATTGGATTTACTTACCTGCTAAGAGTGGCTATGTCTCAAACTGTATACACAAAAAAACAACCAAATCTTCTCGTTCCAAAAAAAAGAATACTATTCTTAAACCAAATTTAGCACAACTCCCACTGCCTACTTCTTTTAGTTAACCGAACTTATCTCCCCAAAAAGTCAAACCAGAGTGCGTGCTAATTGCTAGCCGAATAAGTATATCTGCCAAAGGTGTCGCTTGTTTAATACCAACTTAAGTAAGACATTAAAAATTAAGAAAATATTAAGGGCATATGGATTTAAAAAAAATATTTAAAAGTTATTAAAGAATTATTGAAGTGACGGACTCGTTACAAGACAAGTGAAGCAATGAATAAGGCTGGAGAAGAACGAATACTGGGAGAGGATGTGCAGAGAGATAGACAATACAATAGGGTATAACATATTAACGGAAGCATGGAAAAAAGTAAAAACTTCAGAAGTATTAAACAAAGTAAAAATATTATATAGGGAATTACATCAAAGGAGTGGACAAAGCATTACACAAAATGCATCAGAATAGTTCGGAGTATATCTTACAAGACCCTGTGACAACAATAACAGAGGGAGCCGACATTACAGGGGAAGATATAACTAAACAACTAAAATAAGCCAAAAATAACAAAGCACCAGGACCAGGGAACATAAAAATGGAATTGCTGAAATATGGAGGCACAAGGATCGAATGGTTCAATAAAATCTAAGCAGGAGACGAGATTCCAGAGGAGTGGAATCTATCAATGATATATGTCCTTTGTTTTCAAAAAAGGTGACAAAAGGTCACCAAATAACTATAGAGGGATCAGTGTAATGCCTTCAATAGCAAAAATCTTTTTACAACACATGGACCATTATGGTCAAAAACAAGCCAGATTTGGAAAAGCCAGATCGTGTCTAGATAATATATTCATCATGAGGCAGGTGGTCAAAAAGAACAAAGAGAAAAATATTAAAACACATATAACTGTTATAGCGTATCAAGAAAAAGTAATTGAAAATTAAAAATTGAAAAAGAGAAGTTTAACGGATCAGTTTTTTATTGTTAGTAAATACACTGTTCAGTGTATTTAACTTTTAATCTTCTGTAATTTAATTAAGAGAACAATGAACTAATTATATATTCGTAATTCAGTAGATTAGAATGTTTATTTGTAAATACTATTTATCGATTTTCTTTTTGTTCTAGTATAGAAGTTTTGGTGTTTTTATTGGACCAGCCGTCAATAGAAATTAATAATCGAAATTTTAGTGGAGAAACGCCTTTATTTCTAGCAATTAAATTCGAAAAAGTAAAAATTGCTGAAAAATTAATTCACTGTGGTGCTAATGTTAACATACCTAATTACGAACAAGTAACACCATTACATCTGTCAGTGATCTATCCTCGATTAGCACATTTACTTATCAAGAACGGAGCATTTTTGGATGCAACAGATTACAGTGGTGATACTCCTTTACATGATGCAGTGGCAGAGGAAATCTTGGAGACTGTGTGCATGCTACTTTACTACAATGCTGATGCTAATGTTCGCGGTGTGAACAGTCTGACACCATTTATGAAAGCGATAATTACCAAAAACGTGGAAATACAGGCGGTCTTAATTGATTATGTAGATAATTTTAACATAGAAACATATGATAATGTTACTACATTAGCATTAGCGATAACGAACAGGACTCCTTTTGTGGAAGAAATTATTCTTGGAGGGGCTGATGTTAATTACGCGTATGGTTATGATATAATAGATCCATTTTCTCTATGTTTGCAATTTCCAAATGTAAAAACTTTTAAACTAGTGTGGGATAGAATAAAGTATGACGGGGACGATATGTCCCTTGGTAGTGTTCTATGGAGGATTAGTGGTACATTACGTAAAGAAATGTTCAAACAGTATGTAGATGTTATTATTGAAAGTGATAATTTGTATCAAGTTGTCGAGTCTTTAAATAATGCTGAGGACTTTTATATGGTTATTGTCAGGTTCTGCGATTTCTTTCATCAACTCTCTATAAACCAGTTAAGCCAACTAAGTTGTAGATTGTTAACATATGGATACATTGTAACTAGTTTCGATATGAGCAAAATATTTCTACATTATGGATATTGTGAACTATTTAAAATAATGTTGCACATGGATATCAAGTTTATTGGTAGAAGACCACCGGATACTTCTCGAATTATATACGATTTAAATTACAAAATGAACGACTTACTTGATCAACTAGTAAATGTGATAAATATAGAATACTTACATAATACAATTTATCAAATTTTAGACTATTGTATTTATCCAAAACTTTTGTTGGGGTATTTAAATTTAGATAGAGACGACTACGTGACGTTCAAAATGCTTCATCTTCCTAAAATTCCTTCTTTATTAGAGTTAGCAAGAAATAAATCGAGGGAATATATCATCAATCGATTTTCTATAAAATCGTCCAGACATTTCTATACTATAATAAATCATATGGAGATTAATAAGGTCTATAAAACCATTTTAACTTTTGAAAAGAAATTATATTTTCCTAGTTATGTATATTCACCTAAAAAATATAACGAATGTAAATAAATTATACTTAATAAACATATATTATATTAACAAGGGTTTTATTTCGTATGATGAATAGTATATTAAAATTGTTAACGGCAGTCATAAAAAATAAAATCGAGGAAAAAGCGGACATGACAGATGACAAGTCAAAATGCTTTTGACAGGGTTGAGCGAGATGACATCTTAAATTTATTATAAGTTGAACAAATAGACCAGAGTTATAACGCCAACAGGAGAAACAGAATGTATAAAACTAAAAGGAGGAATCGAAAACGACACGGATACCACATGGGAGCACATAAAATCACGATACTATGCTATGTCGATGATGCAGTACTAATTGCTGATAATGAAGATGTCCCACAAAGGTAGCTCAACACCTTCAATATTACAGCAAACAAACTTAATATGAGAATATCAGTAGAAAAAACTAAATGTATAGTGATCAGTAAAGAGCCGCGTAGATGCAAACTAGAAATAGATGACAAAATTGTAGAACAGGTAATAAAATTATGACAGGGATATAAAAAGAGAGACCACAAGGCAAGCATCAAAAGCGGCAAGAGTAAGTGGTTGCCTCCGAGAAACAAATATCTGACCACGGAAAGCCAAATGAAAGTATACAAGACAACAGTAAGACCAATTTTAACATATGCAGCGAAGACATGGACCGATACAAGAAAAACGAAACAACAAATCAACAATATCGAAATGAAAGTATTAAGATCAATAGCGGGCATATCACTAAGAGACAGACAAACAAAAGTATACGCAAACAATGCAAAATTCAAAATATTAACAGGTGGATAAAAACAAGAAAAAAAACTGGAACGAACAGTAAACCGAATGGGACCAGATAGATTAGCGAACATCTGTAAATTCTGTTGTGCAAAAACAACAAACCGTATAGCAGAAGACCCGTTGGAAGGCCGCCAAAAAGGTGGAAAGTAATCCTAGTCGTACGAAAAAAAGAAGAAGAAGAAAAAGCAGAAGGGTTTTATTTTAAATTTTCATAACGTAGGTATAGTTTATTTTTAACAGTACCTACAATTTGCAGATTTTGAGAAATCACAGTACAAGACTGAAGTTTACTGATATAATTATTTAATCCTGAAACAGATAGACATTGCTATATTCGAATTTTTTTTTCTCTTTTGCAGAACCAGTTGACAAACAAAATTTTTTAAAAGTAATAAAGCACAAAAATTTATTAAGTAAATGTTTTATTAAAATTTTAAGTTTCCAATATCCATGAATTTTAATTTAAAAAAATACACTAAAATTCCTTTAAACTTCCTTTATCCTTAAAAGAACCATGAATTTACAAATATTTTAACGCTAGTTTTCGCATAGGAAATAGTTTTGTACCATTAACCTGAAAGTTAAAAATAATACAACATGGAATTATTTCAATCAAATAAAAAAAAAAAACTCAAAAAAACTAGAAACTACATACCTTTTGTCTTTCTAGAAATTGCCTTTTTGTAATGATAACATGTGCCAAAACATTTTTAACTTTCCCTTTAACCTTTTCCTTTATAAAGTCAAACAATGTTTTTTTTTGCTTGGGTTCTTCAAATTTGTCACCATTTCCATTTTCGTAATTTACACCATTTTTCTTGTAATGCAAAAACTGTCATCTCATTTTCTAATAAAATAGATGCTGGTCAGCATTTTCTTTTATTCAAAAGTCTTCTTTTTTAAACCTGAGATCTATTATGGTGCCGATTCTCGTAAGTGACCTAGATTCGTATTGAAAAAGTCTTTTGGAAACCGATTCAATTAATCCTAGACGAAAGTTGTTCCCTATATTGTACTTGTAATTTCGGATATAAGAGTATTATGGATTTCATAAACTATCAGAATTATCAATGAGATCATTATATAGTTCCTGAAATTTTTTTGGTTGCCCCTTCAAAATATCCCAACACTTTCTCAAAATCGCCTAAAATTGAGATCTCATCGATCGTAAGAGGGGCTGGAGCTTTTCTGATCTTCGAAAGTGTTTTATTTAATGATGCAGAAGTCTGTAAAATCCTTTGTATCATACAGAAACAACTCTTTCATCTAGTAGGCGCTTTTTGAACTAATTTATAGTACTTTTTATTCAAAATTTACAGTACCTTTCCATTTCTGTACTTGCACTTCTTTGAACTTTTCATATATTGAGCAACTTGATTTAAAAAGTCTACCAATTTCTTTGCATCTCTTTAAAATTGCTTCTAGAGGTTCTACACAGAAATTATCTTGTACAACTAAATTTAAAGTGTGTGCAACATATGGCAGGTGCCTTATTTTTAAGATTTTACATGCTTTTATCGTGTTTGCTGCATTATCTGTTACAATACATGTAACTTTATTGGTCAAATTCCAATCTTGAATTATATTTTCAAGCGTTCTAGCTATTACTTCTGCCGCTTGACTTTTTCCAGCTGTCTGGTAGCTATCATTGGTGCTTTTAAATTAAAAGAATATTTAACAAAATGATATGTGACGCATATAATATGATTCTATTATGTTGTTCTTGCATATGTAATCTTTGTTAATGTATTTAAAAGTTTTGTTAAACGTTGTATATACAACTCTTTTAATAATTTATCCTTGCTGGTCCTTGTACTAGGCAATACATGTTTTGCGTCAAATAAATTGATACATTTTTTAAAACCTTCTTCATCAACAATTGAAAATAGTTGATAATATGTAGCTATCATTAGTGCAAATGCTTTATCTAAATCCTTTTTTCTTTGAGAATTATTGTCATAGTAGTGTTTTTTCCCAAAAAAGAACTAATTGACCTTACATTTGATCTGTTCGAACTTGTTTCTGATGAAGTTCTATCATATCGACTGACTCCTAAAAACGCAAACATAAATTCAGAATTTAAGCTATTATTATTTTTATAAATTGGGATAATATCTTTTAAGGTAATCAAGGAGATTGTAAGTGTTTCCACTTAGCTTTGATTCTTTCTCACAAGTCCCATACTTATCCATTTTTTTATCCTTAGACCTTTCAAAATAGTCCTACACCACAGACGTGTTTTTCATTTAAAACCACATTCTCTTTTAGAGATAGGCAAAACTTATCTCTTTATCATATCCATCATCTGTGTTGGTTTTCAGTTTTGAAAAATATATTTACTCACCATTTTTTTGAAGTGATAAATTTACCCATGCTAAAAAAATAGGAAATAAAATAAATATATCTAAATAAAATAATAATTTGGACTTCGATATACAACTTACTCATACTTAAACCACACCCAATCCAAAAGCCAAGCCCAAAAGACACATGAATCTAGAAGTGGAAACCACAGACAAACAAATGAATATGTTAATATGACAATGTCAATTCCATATATAAACAAACCATAGAAGTATATACAAACATAGACCTAGCATACCGGCCGCGCGTACCGACGACAAGATCACTTGCTGTTGTTTGATTTATTGTTTGATTTCTCTAACGCATTGAAACTCCTCACTCTCACTCTCTTCTACCAAACCAGACGCTGCTATACTATGTAAGGCAGAGATACAACGAACAACGACATAAAAAGATGGTATGGTTACTTTAGTTCCACAGACTGCTCAGTCTATGTTAATATATACGTCTACGTGATAAACATTAAAGGCTGATTTATAAACTTTACGTTGGCGTTGACACTGGTGTACGCCGTTGACATGGCTATCATGGCTATCATAGTGCATTTATAAACTTTCGGTTGGTGTTGGCGTTAAAGACACTTAACGATCATATCTAAATTTCTAAAATTACATTTTTGATTTGATATTATTAATTTTTGCTTGAAAATTAATACAATGAAAAATGAAAATGCTCGGCCTTTGTTACGTGCAGTGGCACTAATACTTTGTATTCGAGCAGCACTGAGCCTTCGAAATAAAAAACAACGTCGATACAAACGGAGGCCCATTAATCAGTACAGAAAGACAAGAGGTAATTTTAATTATTATAAAAATATGAAATACTGGAATATTCAGCAGTTTTTTGAATATACATGGATGCAGGTTAGAGTATTTGAAAAATTACTGCAGATGGTAAAACCAAAAATAAATGTAAACTATCGCTCTGATGGAATTTCTGTTAAAGAGAGCCTTGTTATTAACTAAACTCTTCCACTTTATAAACAGGTGGAAACACAAATATAAACAAATAATTTACTTTGTTTTGACAAACCTTGTCACATTTTTCGGTATTGCTATTGGCTGTGATCATGATACTATAACTAACATATTATAGTATTTTTTTTATGTCCTGTGATCTGAGATCGTGATTACAACCACATAAGAGTTGGTGAATTCTGTGCTACAACGGCTAACGGCAAAAGGAATCTTGAATGGAATTGATCGTGAACGATGTTTATAAATAGACATACGTGTTTCCCATTTGACCATGTTCTAACGCAAACGTTAGCGCCAGCGCCAACGCCAACGTAAAGTTTATAAATCAGCCTTCAAACTTGAATCACTTGCAGACCTCTGTAATCTGTGTTTAACTGTTTACAGCAACAAATCTTAGACATACGACAATAGACCGATAGGTATCGATAGTTCCGATAGTGAAAACTATCGATATTTATCGATAGTTTCCGATCCATAATAAATGGTAGTTTTAATTTGATTGAGATCAGTACTCATAGAGCATATACATAGAGCATAGGCAGCATATTTTTAATTTTTTTTGGCGTGGTAAGTACATTTTTAATATGAATTAAAATGAAAAAGACAGTAAAGATTAAATTTCACGTACAAAGCGTCTACGTATCTGTTTATACGCAATTCGGCCTAATAGGCCCCATCAGAACAGCTATTCATAGGCGCTCTCAACGTGAAAAATAAATCTTCTCTGTCTTTAAGAAGCAACATAAAATGGCTTCGATATGGACGTAATAGCGACATCTGATAATAAATCCGTAAAATAGTTTTCGAAACCAATTCAGATTTCTGCTTAAATCTGAACCTTCTAAAAATTGCAAGGTAAACAGACGTTGATAAAGATGTTAAAAGAGACATGGGAAATCTAAAATTTGCATTCCACGACATGTCTCAATCAACTTAGCAGAAATCCTTAGCGAATTGGTTTCTTGTACTCATACAGAGTAGATCCGAATAAAATGAAAAAGACAGTAAAGATTAGATTTCACGTACAAAGCGTCTATGTATCTGTATCTATGTATCTATACGCATTTCGACCTAATATGCCTCATCAAAACAGCTATTCATAGGAGCTCTCAACGTGAAAAATAAATCTTCTCTGTCTTTAAGAAGCAACATTAAAATGGCTTCGATATGGACGCAATAGCGACATATGATAATAAATCCGTAAAATAGTTTTCGAAACCAATTCAGATTTCTGCTTTAATCTGAACTTTCTAAAAATTGCAAGGTAAACAACCGTTGATAAAGATGTTAAAAGAGACATGGGGAATCTAAAATTTGCATTCCACGACATGTCTCAATCAACTAAGCAGAAATCCTTTTATCAAAACCTCCAGCTATGATAGTAAGGAACAACCTAAATATAATAAAAGAAAGCGTCATATTGACAGATACACTTATAAAAAAATGCTCTTGAGGAAAAATAAAAAAATGCAGAAACTACCAAAAGAAGAATTTGTTCAAAAAAAGAATCATGTAAAAAAAATTAAAAAGTACAAAAATAAAGAAAATTGTTCATGATTGTATTGATTCACAGGAAGAAGACTGCTTTTGCCTCTATTGTATAGATAAATACAAAATTAGTGCTTCAGGAGAAAACTGGATACAATGCACAAATTACAAAATGTGGGCGCATGAGGCTTTTGTTTGTATGAAACATACCAGTAAATAATTCTGTATTCAGTAGTAAGCTAAGTTTTGTTTAGATGTCGCCATTGTACTATTAGTATCAATATCGACATAATTTGATTGACGTTTGTATTTTCTTAACCCTATTTTAAAACATCTTGGGTAAATTTTAGTGTTATAATTACTGGTGAAATTTTACCACAGTGCTTCGCATAAATATACAAGTTAGTAGAACAGTCAAAATAAGTATTTTTAAGCTTTAAATCACTATATTTAAGTCTACGTTATGTGTTAGACAACTGTCTAATAATTACAACTAACATTCGAGTATTTTCAGTTGTTGGACATCTGTCCAATAACTGCATTTTGCAAAGTTTATACAGTTTTTGTGTGAAATATTCGTGCGTCTTCTCTGCTACCGGCACTTTCATTTTGGATTCAATATTCACATGTAGCCAGTTATTGGGCGCGTGTTTAATAACTGGTTCACAATCTGTTCTATAACTAAATATTCATTTACACAGTTTTTTTATGTGTCTAGTTTATAATCATGCCCAAGAAAAATGAATATAATGCGAAATTGATGGAAGTTGCGGTAAATGAAGTCAAGAATCATATGTCATATAAAAATGTGGCAAAAAATACGGTGTAGCTAAATCGAGGCTGGAATTTACAATTTGAAATCCTGGTTATAAAGACACATGCGGTCTAAAACTAACTCTTTCGGCAAGAGAAGAGTCTGATCAAAGGTAACGTTAATTTAGTTAGGTAAGATGTTGAACTGTGTTAAATGACTATTTTTATTGCAGGTGGATAGAAGAGCTGTCGACAAAAGGAGTTCCTGGGAATCAAGAGGGCATCTTAAATAGTGTTCAAACATTTTTGACTGAAAATCCACGACTTAATCTCTTTAAAAACAGCAGACCTAAGTAAAGCAGTAAGTGTTGCGAGTGTTTTTGTTTCGGAAGCCGACATTCGAAAATGGTTCAAAGATATAAACAGTTATTTTGTTTCCAAAAATTTACTTATTAATGACCCTTCAAGAATTTACAATGGCGACGAATTCAGTCTTCAGATTTTCCCAGACACTGACAAATTTTTTTGCTAGGAAAGACGCAAAAAATGTTTATTTTGTGGAAAAGGGGTCATCTAAGATAAGCATCACCGTCATGTTTTCGTTTTCAGAAAATTTTAAACAAAAATAAGCCAGACCGTCAAAGATCCTGATTGGAGCATTATAAGATCTGGCAACGGGTAGATGACGACACAGAGGTTCTATGCTTATATGAAAAATATATACTATCCATTGTTGCTGAAAAATAATATACATTTCCCTGTGTTATTATTTTTAGATGGCCATAAGTCTCATTTAACTTATAAGTTAAGTAGACTTTGCAATTAATTGAACATTGAAGTTTTAGCCGATATCCGAATGCAACTTGAATTCTTCAACCTTTTGATGTTGCAGTATTCAGACCCGTGAAAGTGGGATGGAAAGAGGCCATCAGGGAATTTTACGAACAAAATCCTGGAAAAGTTCTAAATAAAATGACATTTGCTCCACTATTGGAAAAAGTATTGGCGAATAATATTAAGGACACTTTAATATATGGATTTCGTGCGTACGGTTTATTCCCTTGTAATCCAGATGCAGTTTATAACACGAAATGTTTTGGGAAAGAAAAATGAGGATCACCTAATCACATTTTTCGGTAAAAGACCTCCCCGCGGATGGACCATACAACATTCGTCAGTTTGGTTGGGGAAGATTTAATAAAAAAGATTCAATCTTTTGATGATCTTTTGGTTAAGGAAAGCATTACCAAAGAATTTTCGGAGAAGTTTTATACAAAATATGAAATTATTTTAAAAAAGTAGATTTGCGGCCAAATAACAAATAAGTTGTCTTGGACATGAGATACTTGTCAGGATCATTCGATAATTAGGTATTGAACTCGACCTGAAACTAGATTTGATCTATCTAAGAAGCAAACTTCAGATGCACCAGAAATTAAAATAAATTTGGACGCTGAAAAATAGTAAGTAAAAAAGATCATGAAGACTATGGAACAAAAGTGAACCAGATGTCAGAAAATAATGCTAATGACGACATGGATGTAGAAGAACTATTTAATCTATACCAAAATGAATAAAAAAATATGAGTGATTTATAGTAGGTAAATTTAATAAAAGTTTTTGAACACTGATTTCAACTTTTTATTTGTTTTTAATCCAATGTCCAATAACTAAAAATTTTGTGTCCAATAATTGAATTTTTTGTCCAATAACCAACTTTTTTGGAACTGTCCAGGTCTTTTCAACATTTTTAAAAGAACTGTTATATTATAAATATTTAAAACCCGTTAACTTAAAATATCATATATGTATACTATGATCTACATAGCAGAATAATATCCATTGGAAATTAAACCAGCGGCAGCGACTTGAAATTGAAAAAAAATTTAACTGTCCAATAACTTGTATGTTTACCCTATGTTTTTCTTATTCTCAGCTACTTTAATGTCTTTGTATATATGTTACAGTTTAAATTAATGTATTTATTTAATAAGATTTATGCCTTTATGATTTTATGTGTTTTTTTTTAATTTTGATTAAACATGTGTTTTAAAATATTTTTTTGTTTGCCTCAACCAACCCCAGGAAGTGCGTTAAGCAACCCCGATCTGGTGCTAGTTGGCGCATACTGAGATATATTTTATAAAAATAGCCTACATCCATATGAACGGCTTTAACATTTTTTTCACAAATGGAGATAGGCAAAACATGACTCTCAGAATGGCTGTTTTATCGGTGCACCAAAATTTTTTCTCTGTTATTTACCGACGAAATGTCTCGAAATTTGGACATGTTATACGAAATTATGTTGCCTTTAAACTGATGGTTTTACTTTTTTTATTTTTTTGAATTTTCTGTTATAAAATTGGATTATACTGTTTAACGTTCTATTATAACCAAACTTTTTACGCCCATCAGTTGAAAGAGTTTTTTTTTCTGTAATCGTTGATTTTTTTTTCATCTTTCTGTGTCCAGTAATAATCGAGAAAAGCGTAGTCAAACTTTGAAGAAAATTGCTAAAAAATACTGAAATCTAATAGTGAAACGTGTTCCTCATCATTGTCGCTTCGCTTAATCGTTATGGTATTAGTGACGTCGAATCTCATGAGCGTACGGTACGGTCAGTTAGTTCGCTTGAATCAGAATCCATTTTAGTTCTTTCATTCTTGTATTTTCTTTATCAACTTGCTTAGTTTTTACAGTTTACAGTATTCTTATTTATTTTGAAAACATTGAAAGTCTTTAGTTTACGGGTATGTTTAAGTAATATATTATTGGTTTAGTGGTATAAGTTAAAAGTTCTTTAGTTTACGCGTATTTTTAAGTATTACATTAGGTTAGTGATAAGTTATAAGAGACAAGATAAAAAATGAGTCCCAGTAAACGTCCTAGGCCAAAGAAAAGGAGAGCAATTGCACTACAGTAAGTATTTATTATTTATATATTTACAACCGTTTTTAAAAGCTTTTATTTAACTTATATATATATATATATATATATATATATATATATATATAATATATAAATTATATATATATATATATATATATATATATATATATAATTTCAGTTGTATTCCGGGTTTGACTCCGCGTTAAGTAATTTTGGTTTTTAGAAAATCTATTGTTTTGACGACGTTGCGGCAAGGTAACACTTGTCAAGTCAGATTAGTTCTGCTTCGTCTTGATGTTTCAGGAGAACTATATATATATATATATATATATATATATATATATATATATATATATATATATATATATATAAATATATATATATATTTATATATATATATATATATATATATATATATATAATAGTTATATATATATATATATATATATATATATATATTATATATATATAATAGTTATATAGTATATATATATATATATATATATATATATATATATATAGCGTTGATTATCTTCACTAAGTTCGTATCTTTTTCCTAGAATAATTTTGTTTCTTTCTCTTATTTTTAGGAACTTAAAAATCAAAAAAGCAACTATAAACAAAAGTTCTTCATTAAATAGTTCATTCAATCAAGAATTAGCAGAAACATCTATTTTACCTAGTTGTAGTGTTGATTCGTAAGTAACCCTTTTTACTTTTTTTTATTTACTTACCGTAAAGTAAGTAAATAGAGAGTTCATGACCTTACATATTATTTGTTTATGGTGAAAATATTACCAATGTTTTACTTTTAAATAATTTAACTTTAAATTTAATTTACTTTACTTTAATTTAATTTACTTTAAATTTTATCGTTATTTCTAGTAATAGCTGTCATTCTCTGTCAGTTGAGATTGCCTCACCGCAGAAACCATCTTTTTCGGTAGAAGGCAGAAGAATAGTGGACATAAACTTTTTCATTAAATCTATTCAAGGTTTGAATAATCATTCTCCATTTTCATGCAACTTTTCTAATATGGAGATTATCAAAGAAAAAATGGACGGATTGATAAGTACATTGACTTTTAAATGTCAAATGTGCAATATTGAAAAGGAGATAGCAACAGAGGATTCTGGTAACAATTCACTGAACTTGAATGTAGCACAAGTGATGGCTACTATATCCACCGGGTCTGGTTATTCAGACATACAGCAGCAGCACGCTGCATTAAATATACCTGTGATGTCCTACAGGCAGTATGCAAAACATACGGAGACAGTTGCAGATATTATTGACCAAACACTTTGTGATTCCATAGAAGAGGCTGGACGGGAGGAATTAGCTTTAGCCAAAGAAATTGGTGAAGTAGATTCCGACGGAAATGGGTTAATAACCGTTATAGCTGATGGTGCTTGGTCAAAAAGATCGTATAAAGTAAACTACGATGCTTCTTCAGGTGTAGTAAGTGTGTTGGTTTGACAATATAGACAATATTTCTATATATTTTGTTTTTTAGGCTTGCATAGTCGGTGCCAAAACTGGAAAAATTTTATTTGTTGCCACAAGAAATAAATACTGTATTATATGCGCGAGAGCTGCCACAAAAAATGAAACAGTTAAATCCCATACATGTTCTAAAAATTGGGAAGGATCATCCACGTCCATGGAAACTGATATAATAGTTGAAGGTTTTAAAAGAAGTGTGGAGATGCATCGATTAAAATATATACAATTAGTAGGCGATGGAGATAGTAGTGTATATAATTCATTATGCATTAAAAAACCATATGGTCCAAATATTTTAATTAAAAAAATTGAATGCATAAATCACCTTTTACGCAATTATTGCAGTAAATTAAGAGATTTGGCAGCAAAAAAAATTTCAACTAAAATGAAACCTGTGGCGCCAGAATTAAGAAAACGTTTATCTAGTAATATACTGAGATTAAGACTAGGAATCAAAACAGCGATAGCATACAGAAAAAATGAGACAAATAGTATGGAAATTCAAATAAAAAACTTAATAAAAGACATAAAAAATTGTCCGTACCATGTCTTTGGACAACATGCCAACTGCGATCAATATTTTTGTAAAGGATCCAAAGAAAACGAAATAAACTTTGTTATGAAATTAGAAGAATGCGGATTATTGAATGACATTCTCTCGTGTGGGAACAGACTAATTCAACATACTCATAGCTTACTGTTGAATATGAATAATAATGCAGCAGAAACATATAACTCTGTGATTTCAAAGTTTGTTGGGGGTAAAAGAATTAATTTTGTTTTAAGAGGTAGCTACGATACACGTTGTAAAGCTGCAGCGATATCATTCAATGAAAGAGAACATTACTTTAGTGACCTACATAAGAAAATGACCATGAAAAGTCCAGGAAAATATACAAACAAATACATAGAACAAATCAAAAAAATAGGGAACAAAAGAAGACTGCGTAGAGAGTTACACCCAGTAATAAAGAAAAAAAGAAAAATTGCACCAGCTGATAAAAATTACGGTGCATTAGATATAGAAATATCAATAAGCGAGAAAGAGAGTTTTTTGGAATCCTTACAAAAAAGTAATGAGGAGATTGCAAAAATAGAACAATCTACCAGGGGCCAATCTACAAATTTTTTGTGGAAAGAATACAGACACAATCGTTTGACAGCCTCTAATTTTGGAGTTGTATGCAAATTGAGGAAATCTACAAATCCTGCAAACACCACAAAAAAAATATTGTTTTCAGATTTTCGCGGATCTGCTGCTACAAGGTGGGGACAAGATCATGAAGCAATTGCAAAACTGGAATTTGAAGGAAAATATAATTTAAAAGTACGCGAATGTGGATTATTCATTTCTGCAGAAAATCCGTTTCTTGCAGCGAGTCCGGATGGCATTATTGATGACGATCATATCGTAGAAGTAAAATGCCCCTATTCGGCTTACAAGTTGTCCCCAGAAGAAGCTGTTAAATTAAAAAAATTAAATACCTAACACGTGAAGAAAATAGTTTTAAATTAAAACGCACCGATAATTATTTTTATCAAGTTCAAGGACAGCTAGCAATAGCTCAGAAAAAATATTGCTACTTTATTGTTTGGACACCTATGGGTTTTATTGTTGATAAGGTACATATTTATATTAGTTTATAAACGTATTAGAAACTTTTTTTCATGTCAGAATTTTTAATGTATTCAAACAATATTTTTATGATTACTATTATTATTATTTATACATCATTATTTATCGTATACTTAATACTGATACCTGCACATACAAAATTACACAAACTAATTTAAATATTTTCTAATTACAGATAGAAGCCGAGCCGGAATTTTGGAAGCAAATATTGCCAAAATTGAAAAATTTTTATATTGAAAATATGTTGCCACATATTTTAAGTAGTTAAATAACTATACTTTAGTCACTGATATAGAACGACCAAGAACTGCTTAAACGTTTCGAGAGAAAAATTCTGAGGAAAATATATATAGGTGTCCAAGAATAGGGTTTGTGGCGTAGGCGTTACAACTTTGAGTTATACAGAAGTTTTGGGGAACCTGACGTTGTAAAATTTATTAAATTAGCACGCCTTTGATGGATAGGACATGTAATTAGGCGAGATGAAGATGAAACGATCAGAAAAATTTTCGACCGAAGAGGACCAGTGGGAAGACGATCCAGAGGAAGACCAAAACTTAGGTATCAGATAACATAGAGGATGATCTAAAATACATCGAAGTTAAAGTATGGAGAAAGTTGCCAGGGGCAGGGGCGAATGGGAGATTGTTCTGAAGAAGGCTTTGGCTCATGACGAGCTGTAATGCCACTGATAATGATGATGAAATAACTATCCATGATTTGTGTTTTATTCATCAATTGGATACTTTTCTTATGTAGCTGCAACCTATAAATATATTAAAATAATGTATATTCTATTCAGAGAACTTTTTCCTCACAGTGCATCGCCTCGAAGTACTTGCCAGATAAATACATTTACTATTATGATCGTTTCGCAGGTACCAATTTTTTATAGATAAATATATTTTTATAGATAACATATTTTTTGTTTAATTTTTACTACGCTAATATCAGTTTTCTCTAACAAATAAATAACTTCTTGAAATCATTTTCAAGCTATAACTGCGAAATTTTTTATTTGTTTGTGACAACAAATTATAATTTTTTTGATAATAATATTCTTATGTTATTTTAAATTTATTATAAATAAACACCATGGTATTTTTTGCAGTCACGTTTCACAAATTGTTATTTAATACTATAGTTAGCTAAGACATATAAATTAAAAATGTGATTAATTCTTTTTAAAACATTATCTACGATAATCAATCTAAAAAAGTATTCCGACAAAACTAATTTGAATGGAGAATAATGTATTTATTGTCAATAAACAACCCGTAGGTCGGCGCCACTGAATAAACATAAAAAAAATTAACAGTGCAGATTTCACATTAGGAAGTCACGTAGGGTCTGACGTAAGCAGTGTAGAAAAGTAAGTGATACGCCCACTTCAAATCGCAATATGCTTTAGCTGCGAAAACAGCCTTAAAGATAAAAATACGTTTATTGACGTTTCAATTTCCAATTCGGAAATCGTTCTCAAAATACAAACAGTAAATTAAACAAATTTTGTTTTTTGTTACATAGTGAAAAAATTCTTCTAATAATTTAATTTTATCTGACTCATTTATATTGACAATTCAGACATACATTATGCATTTTAAAGTAGATGACTTTAAAATGATATTGCCAATATTGTTGAGTTGCGCTCCTGGGACGACTTTACTTATAAGATAGTTCATTCGATTACATGAAATCAACTTTAACTTGAGAATATCCGTCAGAAAAAATCATAGCATCTAATTCGTCTTTAAAAAGACAAACACATGACATGATGACAGTAAAATTCTCCTGTTAGTGATTCCATAGGAAATTATGAGGGAAAAACCAGGAAAAAAACCTCATAATACTATCCCGACATTGTAAGTATTTGTTCGTGAATTTAGTTTACCTTCAACAAACATCAAAAATTCTGATTTTATATGTTACGTTATTTAAAAACATAAATGATGTATCCTCCATATGTTACTGACTTACTAATACTGGTATTTTCTTATTAATAACTTCCTCTTTCAATATTGGTAACCAGATCCTACTACATTCTGCCGAGGAATTTGCGACACAATTGGCCTCATTTAGCATAATTAGAGCCGCTTCTTTGATTTTTCTTTTTTTACCATCAAATCAAATCACAATATTAATGTAAAAAAGGGAATAATTAAATCCTTATACGATAGAGCCAAAATTACTTGTTCTAACGAAAATTCGTTCTTGGAGGAGAAACATTTGTTAACATCTGTTTTATTAAAAAATGATTATCCTTTATCGTTTATAAATAAGGAATTTTCAACAATCGATCGAATAGAACAGAACAACTTAGAACGAGATCCTACAGCATACACAAGGAATAATATGAGGAAAATAACAATACCGTACATAAAAGGATTATCAGAAAAACTTAAAAGGATAGGAAATAAATTCAACATTTCAACAACATTCAAAACAACAAACACGTTGAGATCTATTTTGTCCAAAACCAAACCTAACAATGAACAAGAAAGGACAAAGAATTGCATTTATAAAATACCTTGTGAATGCGATCAGTTTTATTTAGGTGAATCATCAAGGCCATTAAATGTTAGAATAAGTGAACATCAATCTTATATTAAAAATAGAGAATTTGATAGATCTCAAATATGTAAACACGCTTGGGATAATGAACATAGGGTTCAATGGAATAATTCAAATATAGTCCTAAAAGAAACGGATGGTAAAAAAAGAAAAATCAAAGAAGCGGCTCTAATTATGCTAAATGAGGCCAATTGTGTCGCAAATTCCTCGGCAGAATGTAGTAGGATCTGGTTACCAATATTGAAAGAGGAAGTTATTAATAAGAAAATACCAGTATTAGTAAGTCAGTAACATATGGAGGATACATCATTTATGTTTTTAAATAACGTAACATATAAAATCAGAATTTTTGATGTTTGTTGAAGGTAAACTAAATTCACGAACAAATACTTAAAATGTCGGGATAGTATTATGAGGTTTTTTTCCTGGTTTTTCCCTCATAATTTACTATGGAATCACTAACAGGAGAATTTTACTGTCATCATGTCATGTGTTTGTCTTTTTAAAGACGAATTAGATGCTATGATTTTTTCTGACGGATATTCTCAAGTTAAAGTTGATTTCATGTAATCGAATGAACTATCTTATAAGTAAAGTCGTCCCAGGAGCGCAACTCAACAATATTGGCAATATCATTTTAAAGTCATCTACTTTAAAATGCATAATGTATGTCTGAATTGTCAATATAAATGAGTCAGATAAAATTAAATTATTAGAAGAATTTTTTCACTATGTAACAAAAAACAAAATTTGTTTAACTTACTGTTTGTATTTTGAGAACGATTTCCGAATTGGAAATTGAAACGTCAATAAACGTATTTTTATCTTTAATTGTGGCTTATTCCCAGTTATAAATAGTAATTAATTTACAATGCCACAAGAAAATAGCTTCAGAACAATATGACTCTCAGAATCACAACTTGTCGTAACTTTTTCGTACTTTTTCACCCTCATACGCTTTGGATGCGAAGATTTTGCAGCCATACCCTAATATCCGGGTATTATAATATAAAAACTATATAAATATATAAAAGCAAACAGGAAAAACGGACTAAAAGGTATTAATTGATTAATTAAAAAGTACTTAAATCTTAATGAAATCAAATCTTAAGCAGGCCATTCACGTTCCGACTTGCGGTCCCACTTAGTAGTACCATTGTTTAGTCCTATTTAAACAATGCAATGGTAGTACTACTAGTTGGATATTCGTCTCCACTCACGCTCCGACTTTCTGTCCAACTAGCGGTCCAACTTCAGTTCTGTTTTCACGACGGGTACATCGCTTAATCAAAAAATGTATCGATTAAACACTATGCAAAATATAATTATGAGAAGGAAAATGGCAGCATTGTGTTTGTTTGATATGTATGTTTAAAAATTAGGTTTCGTTTCTCTAGTTATTTGTTTAGGGCTGAACTAATTCATTTTTTCGACTCTTGATTTTTATGACTTTTTAAGATGTAGGAAAAAATTAGTTTTTAAGGATTTGTGTAGGTATATTCTATTTTAAAAAGAAATAAAAACTTGTTTTAAACTGAAGCTGGGATTTATCTTGTTGTGTGTGTGTCGTATATTTTTAATAGGAATAATTTTTCGTGCAATTGAAAGTTATTTTCTATTATTTATTTGCGAACTAGGGGTCTTTCCTAAAACTATGATATAATTTTCGTTGTTTGTTGATAATTCTTCTGTAACCAATCCGGAGTGTTGGAAATTGTACTTGTGTGGGAGTGTCCAAAATAGATCTACAGAAAGAAACATGATTTGTTCTAACAAAAAGTAGATGTTGATTAAAAATCGTGTATTTTAATAATGGTAATTTACGTGCAATTGCAAGTTTATTTTCTATTAATAATTTACGAACTAGGGATATTTGCGTAAAGTAATTCATAGAAATCTCATAGGTAACAGGTGCCGAAGATAAACTGACAGGAAATTTTCGATCCGACCTGTGATCCGACTTCCAACTTCGTCATTCACGCTCCGACTTCGTCGCCGGTCGGAAGTCGGACCTTCAAGTCGTCCCACTAGATGTTCCGACTCGTACCACTAGTTGTCCAAATAATCCAACTATCCCACTCACGGTAGGATTTTACATCCAACTGCAGAAGTTGGACCACTAGTCGGACTAAAAGTCGGAAGATGAATGGCCTGTCTTAACTGTCTTTCTTTTATTTCGAATTTTTGCTTAGATGAGAAGATTATGTTGTAGAATGCAATTTTTAGATTCCCAATTTTCTCTCTTTACATCTTTAGCATCGTCTGTTTTGCTTTGCAATTCTTTAAAGATACAGATTAAAGCAAAAATTTAGATTTTTCAAATCCAAATGATAGTGAATGATGTTGTGTATGCGTTCGTAGGAAATGTTTAGGACCTCTAGTAACTCGAGGAGCTTAATTCGACTATCTGCCATAATCATGTCATGGACTTCGTTGATCATTTCCGGCGTAATGACTTTATTAGGCCTCCCGGGAAGCTCATCATCAAAAACATTCATACAACCACGAACAAATTTAGCTTTCCAAAATTTTACTGTTGCTAACGAAGGGCAACCTCACTTTAAACTTCATCCAGGTCGGCTTTGATTTGCACATTCGGTTTACCCTTTTTGTGGAGGAACTTAATCACCGAACTATACTCGACTTTTTCCATTTTTCCAAAAACACAAAATTTTTTTGCTTTTGACGGCTGTAAAAAACAAACTAATTGTTTTTAAAACTTAAAATTTTGACAGATGTCACGTCATGAATGGCAAATGTTAACACCAAAAACAATTCGGTATCAAGTAGCGCCATCTATCAAAGGCTAGTTTAATATCAATATATCCTCGTATGCAAGTAATTTTGAAGCTTTTCAGATATGTCTGGGAATTTGTTTACTTCGCTCTGAATTTGTACCTTAACTTGATGATTATGTGCTAATTTGATATTATAATATTAAAATTTAAATGTAGTATTTTATGGTATGTATAAACAAGGTATGTTAAATTTAAACTATAATTATTATAAGTATTTATCAATGCTTATATCAATTACATAGTTGCATTTATAGTATCTTATAGACCAGACCTCTTAGGGAACATTAAATGACAAAATAAGTTTAAATATAGAAAAAAAAGTGCTAATAGAACAAACAGGTTTTTATCTTTTGCATCAATCAGTTTTAATCTTGATTTCGACTAAGAAAACTACTTTGTAGTCAAATCAGTAGATAAAGAAATTAGTTTTAAAACTAATAGAAAATGTATGAACAGTTAATTTAATTAATCTGTTAGTTCCAATCGTTTGTTCAAACTATGAAGAGTTTTATAGTATTTTTATTCTTTGTTGCCATTTCGGCAGCTCAAGTACAAAGAGATACAAAAAATACTGAAATTTATGAGAAATTTGTAAAAATAGCAGTAGAAAAGTTAATCAAAAGTTTGGAGTAAGTATATGTTATATATAGTTTTGTTCACGCTTCAGTGTAACATTTAAGCCTATACTTATATTACAATTAATATGTTTATATATGAATTAAGTAATTTTTAATATAAATCCTTCAAATACGAATACACTATGTGAATTTTTGATTTTTATGGCCAATTTTTTGTAAAACTTGGTTGCTTTTTTAACAACGGAATGTATTATTTTTCATGTAAGTCACTTTCTTATATTAATTATCTTTTCACTCTATATTGAGATGTCATTTTTTCAATTTTCATTCTCACTTTAATTTAAAATAACTGCTGTCCCTTCTAAGAACAGCTTTGTTCTTATAGATATGGACTGATACTATTTTGGAAATAGAAAATGAAACATTTCCGCTAATATATGGATTAGTAAACCTACCTTGTTTTTCTTTTCTCCTCTTAACTGACTGAGTTTTCACTGCTTCTTATTGATTTTGAACAATCGTTGCTCCTTATGGATATATATATATATATATATATATATATATATATATATATATATATATATATATATATATATATATATATATATATATATATATATAGCTAAGCCTAGCTAAACCTAGAGCTAAGATTAATACTATTACAAAAATTAATATTAAACCCACCAGTTTTCCGGGTTGAAGCGCGTCGATATCCATTGGGCCGAGCTTTCGACATCCTCTCTGATGTCATTCTCGAGGCTTCCGAGGTCTCAGTCTCCTGACTCCCCAACACTACTGTTCACTATTCACTTTACTACTGTGTAAGTAGTAAGTACTACTTTAAGAAGGAGAAACACCAAATTACGACCTCTAATTTTGCCTAGTGTTCCAGAGGTATAACCATTCGACCCATATGTATATTTTTAATTTAGATTGGTGACTAAGGTGACTTTTTTCTGTACTCGATAAATCAATACTGGTTTTCTGTATTATGCCTCCAATTCGTCGGATCTAAGCATCAGTTTTTAATTACTATACTTATCTGTTCTTTGATTTGGTATTTTAATATTATTTCTAATTTTTCTTTGGGTGCCATACTTGTTTTCACTTGTTGGCTATCGTCATGTTAGCAAGCTGCTGGAATGCTTGTTGGTCGGTAGCTACATGAAACAATGTCTCGATCGTTCCAGTCAGTTGATTTCTTCTGACCCAGCGTTTTTCTTGTGTGTTTGCCCTGAATGATCAACTAAAGTAAGTCATAATTATGTAGTTATGTGTAAGTGATTTCTCATTTTGATGCTGTTGATCAATTCTCGTTCTTCGTGTATGGTTTTTAGCACACATTCGTTGTATTTTTGTGCTGTTCATAAGATTTTGAGTATGTATAAAACAAAAACTTTGATTATTTTATTTCAGTTTTTTTTTGTTGAATGCAATTGAAAGTTTTCACAAAGAAAGGTTAATTTTCAATAGCAAAAAATATATTTTTTATGTAATTATATTATAATTACATTATCTACAAAAATTGATAAAAATATTTCAATGTAATTTACAAATCCTTTAATTAGAAAAGCTAATAATTTCCCTTTTAGGGCAAAAGGCAACGATCAAGGCATAACTGCAGAATTAAATGAGTATGCAGAGAAACTTCTAAGTTATGTAGCTAAATACGCTGTAAATCATGACTTGGAACCAATTGCTATTACCGATATAGCCCAAGACGTAAGTACTGATTTATAACTAAAAAAAGCGAATTGTAAGCAGTTTTTTAAATTTTATTTTGTTGTAAGTTGTTGTTTAATATAAGTTCATGTACCAATAAAATTGAAGTCGGCAGTTCATTAAGGATATCCTCTAAATATGAAGTTAATAGTCGTTGGGCAGGTTGTCCATGAAGGATGTATTTCATTTATGTGTAACGATATATTGAGTTATTATATGTCAATATTGGTGACTTTTACTTGTTCTACAAGAGAAAAATAGTTTTTTGTCCTTTTGTGAAAATAAACACCACGATTGCAAATTTAATAGAATAAAGGATGTTGTTTCTAACCCATCTTTTACCAAGGGTAAGAAAAATTAATATTATTTTACAAAAGTTTTATTCCTTAAAGCAAAGCCTAATTAAGGAAAAATACAACAAAAATTTTTTTCATGTACTTAACTTAAGAGAAAAACACTGGTGCGTATCACTTGCTTAAGAATGGTATTGCAAAAAACAATTGGCGTGTAATTTGCACTTTTGGCACGTCTACACTGTATATTTATGCAACGTCTACACTTTCTTGCTTAAAAATAATGTGAATCAAATGATCTGTGTGAAGTTCATTTTGTACCTACATTCACTGGAGCCGCTTGAGATTCTCTGATATTTTCGAATTTCAAAATTATTCATTAAAGTAAGAGTCATAACACACCTAGGGCTTTTTTTCATGAGGTTTGTACAGTCTAGAGGATATTCTTCTATTCTATCTGCTCTTATAATGCCTGTTGCAAAAACTCTTGTTCTTTTAGTGGTCGAAATAAACCATAGGATGAGAAGAAATATTTTAAAAATATGTTATCATTATTCTTATTTTTAATAATTGATAATAAATCCAAAACAACTCTAGTAACCAATGTTTGTTTTTTGTCCACTGGCTCATCAAATGCACCTTGATAGGGCACAAACTTGTTAATTTGAACAAATACATCAACGTTTAAAACCGAACCTTATTGACTTGCCTTTTATAAACATCCTACACGAGTGCCATCCAAAGTATGGAACCATTTCTTAATATACAGATATGTTGTGTGAGAACATACCAAATTGCATGAATTTCGCATTGGTTTTGTCAAAAAATGGGCGTAATTTACAAAACTTATCACTTGTTTCAAGCTGTGAACTATCGCTTAAATTTAAATTACGTTTGATGGAGGTAAATTCGTTATGGCTTATAGAGTCTTTTGCAACCTCTACCCATTTATCTTCGTCAAGTGACCAATACATGTGGGCTTGAGGTAAAGTGTGGTATCCCGATAAAATTAAAATGCCAATAAAGTTGAGAAAGTCTGTTCTAGTTAAACTTAAATCATGTTTGTTATTGGCATGAGCATATTGTAAAGAATATTGAATAATCATGTTTAGTATATCTAAGTCAAAAAATAGAAAAAAATTCTAATAGTGTCAGTCCTTCCAAAGCCTACAGAGATTCAGTAGATGCTTTTTCATTTGATTCAGATAACTGTTTATGCAAAAATTGACCTTTTTCCACTTAAAACCCTTTTTCACATTTTTTTCTTTTTTAAATCTAGATTTACTTTTTGTATGTAAGAATTTATCAAACAAAGATTCCGCTACGAAACGCAAATCTTCTCCAATCATGTATTGGAGAAGATTTGCACCTACACGCACATCATGTAAATCTTCCTCCCTAGCGTGGATTTCAAATGTGCCGGCAATATCTTTATTGTGGCCCGTAAATTCATTTCTAATTTCCTTTGGGTCTATAATATCTTCCTCATCAGTTAATTCATTCACGTCTGGCGGAATATAAACAATGTGTTCACCTAAAAATTACATACTGTGGTATGCATATCAAGACAATGAAAAATAAAAATACGTACCATCATTTTTCAACTCTTCAACTACCTCTTCTAAAGCAGCTTCAAGTTGTTGTTGTGTAAGAAATTTGGCCATGATTATAATAAAAATAGAACAACTATTATAACCAATTAACAAACATATAAACTCAACGGCGTTTCTAACAAGACTAAAACAAAAACACAACATTCCAATACCTTTAGACCCTTTAAGGTCAAATCTATAACACCGATAGTGGCGAGGACAGCTGACACTGGTCTTTTATGAGATTGTGATAAAACTACATATTTAGTCAGTGGTGCGCTAACGCACCAGTTGGGTTTAGGGTAACTTAGCCTTCAGCTTCGTGCTGTTACCAAGGAACGAGCTTTCGATTGTCATGAAATTATCTCGTCTGTTATCAATGTCCTAGGGATATTACTACTGATAATAATTCTTCACATTTTTTTTTACAAGAAATAAGTTCAATCAACTCATAAAATGGAAATAATAAATTTATAACAACAAAAAACTACCTAACAATGAGAATTAATTTTACAAAAATATTAAAATTATAATAAACATACAAAAAACAATAATAATGAACAGCAAAAGTAGAATTTAAACCCCCTCTGTGGCTCAGTGGTAAGAGCGCCTACCTTTAAACCTAAAGGTCGTGAGTTCGAATCTCATCAGGGTGGAGAAATTTTCGTTTATTAAAAATTAATGAATGAAAATAATTTCTATCCTTGTGCGATCGGTACTCACCAGAGGGACCGCAGACGTTCAGATACAATTAGCGTCTCTTAACAAAGACAATGACGTCGACTTTGCTAAGTATCAAGACAATTACTCTACACACACACACACACACACACACACACACACACACACACTACACTAGGTACCTGACTGTACCATGCCAATGATCATAGTTGTCGAGGCATTAACTCAATAAAAAAAAAGTAGAATTCATTTTACAAGAATTTAATAATTATAACAAATTGTTAAAATACCCTTTTTTGTTATAGTATAATATTAATTGACTCATTTTTCTTACATATCTTACACAATTAAGTACATGCATAGGCTTTATTTTTCAAAATGGTTGATGAACACATTGTAATAAGTCTTCCTTATTATTAAAGTCAGTTTTATAAATATTGTTTTTTAAAAATCGTCAAATGAAAAAATCAAGAGGATTTAGCTCTGGCGAATAAGGACCATTTTCATTTAAAAAACTTTCAACGAATTTGGCATTATAGGCAGGTGCTAGATCTTATTTAAATCAAAATATATTCCGCTTGGCCAAATATTTCTCATCAAAAATGTTATTTAAATTTGTTTTTAAAATACCATATATCCGGCATCAGTTAGTTTATTATCAAATATATAATAAAGTACAGTTAGTTTGTCATCAAACATATGAAAAACTATATCTATTAAACGTTCCAATACACTTTTAATAAAATTTTTCTTGAGACGATCCTGTCGTTTTCGACAATTTTAGATATTTGCCCAGTATGTCGCTAATATGAGAAGCGATCAATAATTTAATTAAGGAGTCGTTATTCGATTTCTATCTTCGATTTCTATCTTCTCTACTAGTTTTAGGTATACCCAGTAAAACATAACTATTGAGGACACCCTGTACACGAGAAGAAGATTTCTGCTTGAATAAACTTACATAGAAATAAAATAAAATAAAACATACAAAACTGCATAGTCTAACGAAAGGATACATTAATCACATTCTTCTATTATGAAAAAGCGATTGACACCCTCAAACACAGAATCTGTATTAGAATAAAACATCGTGACTGAAGCTAAACAAATGAATTAACACAGAGCTATTTGAAATTTTAAGGGATGCGATTGGGGTGTATTTTGTCTCCTGTGCTGTTCAGCCTCTATTTGGAGAATGTTTTTACAGAGACCCTTGAAAGCTCTGAGTGTGGTACAAAGGTCAAGGGGTACCCGACAATCACAGAAAACAAATATGATACGCAGTTGATGCTAAATAAAATACATACCGTAGGACAATCATGTGGCTTGAAGAAAAATGTTAGAAGAACTAAAAAAAGACGCACTTTTAAGAGTACAACTGCAAGTAGATAATGTTCCAATCGAGCAAGTGAATACATTCAAATACTTGGGAATGACGATAAATGACTAATGAAATTCTCCCAAAAAAATAAAATGTAACGATTAAGCAAGACAAGCTTTTATTAAATTTAAGCCGCTACTATATAACAGCAATATTTTCATACGCATCTCTCAAGAGATCCGTATGCTGCCCATCCTTGTATTATTCGTCTGGAACATTCGATTGTTTGATTGTCCTTACTTATCTTAATTTCATGCCACAGATATATATATATATATATATATATATATATATATATATATATATATATATATATTATATATATATATATATATATATTTGTTTTTGTTATATTCATTTTTAAATTTATTTTATAAAAGGCTGTACTAAGTTCTTCCAACATTTTCTTTGTTTGTCCCAATTCGTCTGCAATCAGGACTATATCGTCTGCTTGGCTTAGGTGGTGTAGCATCTCTCCGTCCACATTTATACTTTTGTCACCCCATTCGAGGGTTTTGATCGCTTTCTCTAGAGCCGATATGAAAAGTTTAGGTAACAACGTATCACCTTGACGGATACCTCTTTGGATTTTAATTTGGTTGCTGTTAGCGTGTAGTTGTATCGAGCTTGTCGCATTTTTATATAAATTACATATTAGCCTCGAATATCGGCTATCAATTCGGCTCTCGTTTAGTGCTTCTACAACACTGTCGAGTTCTACTGAGTCGAATGCATTGTGGAAATCTACGAATGTTAAAATTAAGGGCTTCTTATATTCTATAGATTTCTCGATGAGTTGTTTTATTGTTTGGAGGTGATCGTTGGTTCCAAAGTTTGCTCTGAATCTAGCTTGTTTTCTACTTTGATATAGGTCTAATTTCTTGTCTAATCTTGTGATGATTACTCTCGTGAAAAGTTTATAAAGATGGTTTAACAGACTGATTGGTCGGTAATTTTCCAGATCAGTTTTTTCTTCCTTTTTGTGCAGAAGAATTGTTTTGGCTCTATTCCATTCAGATGGTATGGATTTCTTTGTCAAATATAGATTACAGAGATCTTTTATTTTACTCATTAGAGGTTCACCGCCATTTTTAACAGCCTTGATCACAATTCCATCGTTTCCTGGTGATTTATTGGATTCTATTTTATTCATCGCTTGTCTAATTTCAAGAGTTATTTCTGGCATAAGTTCAGAGCCTTGATTTAATATTGTTTCGCTTTTTGGATGATGATGGATAAACGATGGTTAGGTGCTATGTATTGTACACATTTTTATATAGTTTGTAAACATGGACATTAAAAATATTTTCCATTACCGAGTTGGATGCCTTTTTAATGTGGACCTTACTAATAGTGTTCCACATATCATGGATAAATAGGGTGAAAAACGAGAACGTCTTAAAAAACAAGTACTGAGAAAGAGAATTACTCGACTTGATTAAGGCATGAAAAATTAAATACCTGGGCCATATTCTGAGAGGAAAAAATTTGCAATCCGTCAACTAAGTATCCAAGAAAAGATTGGAAGCACAAAGTCGTAGATCACAGACGAATTTCATGACTACAGTGTCTTCCGCAGCTGTTTCCATCTGTCTGGGTCTTGTGCCGCTTGCTTCAAGTTATTGCTAACACGCTTCAGGTCGTCAGTCCATCTAAATGATGTGTGTCCTCTGCTCCGTATTGTTTCTTGTCTTGGACTCCACTCGACAATACGTTTTGTCCATCGGTTGTCTGATAAGCTGACGACATGTCCTGTGCAATTCCATGTTTTTCCAGTGACGCGATTTTTCGATGACGTCTCTTGCTTTTGTTCTATGACATATTTCTTCGTTTATGATTCGGTCTCAAAGAGAGACATTCAACATCTGGTGCTCCATAGCTTTTTGAGTTAAGCGAATCTTGTTCACTACCAAACACTGCACAGGCTAATCTTATACAACGTGGAAGCTCATATTCTGGTTATTTCTGCCTAACAAAATTTCATATCCTAAGTACCTATACGATGTAGTCTGCACAATATCCCTTTTATCAACAGCAATATTTCGATTTAGCACCAGATTAGTCATTATTTGCGTCTTGTTCATATTAATCTTTAGTCCGACCTCCAAGGAAGCGTGATATAATTTCTCAAACATTATTATTGCATTATCCATACGATCGGCTATAAGGACGATGTCATCAGCAAATCTCAAATGACTGAGTTTCTCTCCATTTACATTGATACCATGCTCGTTCAGATGTGCCATTTTACAAGTATGTTCTAAAAACGTTATCTCCTTGCCGTACTCTTCGCTGTATAATAAGATATTACTGGTTATATAATAATATTTAAGCAATATATAAAACGATATAAATTGCGAGTTTGAGTGATATAAAAAAAAAACTAATTGTTATTTCTTATCTTTGAAAAATACATCATATTTATTATTTTTTAGTTTCTTCTTGCCAACTTCAAATTAACACAAAGTGAACTTCGTGGTATTTCTACCATTGAGAGGTATGACGACGTATTTGTTTCATATAAACATAATACAAAGGTTCTAAGTCTTATAATTCCAATTGAATTTATTGACCTTAGCGTAAGTAAATATTTATTATTATTTAATTTATTATTAATATTTAATATTATACTTCACTAAACTTATGATAAATTTATTTTTTATATATATAGTTAAAATCCCTTTGTTTTACATAAAGTCATATAGACCAGGCGGGATCTGTCAAAAATGAACATAACGAACATAACAGAACATAATGAACATTTTCCATAGGAGTCTATTTTTTGCTGGAATTACTTCAGGATGTAACCAACCTGTATCAATAACTACCATATGCACCGATTTAATTTATAATTTAAACTTTATTGTATAAAAAATAGTAATAATTGGGAAAAAAGAGCACACAATTAAGATTTTTTAACACATTTTAAGTGCTTGCAAAATTCTAAAATTATACTGGTACCAATGTGGACACTTTAAACAGTCGAAAATTGTTTTGCATATAAAGAAAGGCTCACTCTTTTAAACGCACTTTAAAAAATTAAACTCAGTCAACTAGAAGATTTCAAATTATACGTAATTTTACAATAAAACTAGATTTTCAAATTTAACGAATTATTAAAAAACTGTTGAAATAAATTAATTTTCATAGATAAATTATTTTAAAAAGTTAAAATAAAAAAAATTCTAAAAGTCAAGGTTTCGCCACATAATTTTGGGCTTCATCACTTGCTGTAATGGAAAAACATTCTTTACAATCATCATAATTAAAAGATGTTATTTTTAATACTACTTAACGTTGACATTATTTCTTAGTGTATAATATTATCGATGTGGAACTACACATTGTTTTTAAACACAAACCAATCGCATCTCCCAACTAGAGGAAGATTATTCTAAAAAGGTAAGTAATACATTCGTGCAGATGTTAGAATATCACAAATATTTCGTTGCTGTCTTTTACATTCATTTATGTTAGTGGTACAAACACAATATGTCCAAAGAAGGGTTGGACATTTACAGATATATTAAAATTTAAAACTTGACAAAATAGTTTGGTTGAATGATATAAGAATATAAAAAACATGATTTGTACATGAAGTTAAGTTATAAAATTTTTTTTGTGTTTTTTAAATTATTAACAAATTGACTTCTGGATTAAATTAAATTTAAATATAAATTTAGTGCAGGCAATCAACTGAGTCATAACAGGTAGAAACATAATAAACGTACGTTTCAGTGAAGTGTGGAGCAGCAGTGTTATGTAAATCTAATATACGAAGGTGGTAGTTTTTTTATTTATTATTATTATTTGTCTTAACATTCACCAATATACCTCTTGACTTAATAACCTCAATTATAGAAGAACATCTTGACGTAATACAACCGAATTGCAATATTCCAAAAACAGTGTTCGTAGAGATTATTGCTTTTTTGTATAATCATACTTATTTCTCATTTGACAGTAAATTTTACAAATAAAAATTAGTACTACCGATGGGTGCAGCAACCTCACCAATCTTAGCTGAAATCGTTATGAATAAGTTAAATACATCGATAGCAATTAAACTGTATACCCAAGCTTAATTAAGCCATTCAGAGCGGTGCTGGGAATAATTATATTCCACTATGCACCAACAATTTACCCATATAAATTACCATCATTCTTATATCATTGTAGTTTACATTGTAGTACACAGTTCGAATTTCCTTTTCTCTATCAATATGGTGATGATTTTATAACATCAGTACCACAAAATGAGATACAAAATACACTTACAATTTTTAATTCATTTAATATTTATTTGCAATTCACGGTTGAGGAGGAGTCAAACTCTTCGGTACCCTTTCTTGATAGAAGAGTTGTTAGAACGGAAGATAAACCCATCTGTTTAGATTGGTATAGAAAAACTACTAATTCCGGTAGATGCGTACCCTTTAACTCATTTCATCCCGTGAAACAGAAAGTTAACACCGTTCTAGCAATGAAAAATAGAATATTAAAAATCTCACATCCTACTTTTACTGAAAAGAATTAAAAACTGTTGTTTGACACATTAATATGCAATTATTATCCTAACAATTTGCTTAATAAACTTTTGTATTCCCATACAGAACGTAGTGCAAGTGGCGATATATCTGTGCACGATCAGTCATCATCTGATAGCGTCGTGCAGGTGAAGTATGGATCATTATCTTACGTTGAAGGTTTAACGCAATCTCGAACTAGACTATTTAGTCAATTTAACATAAAAATAGACAATTATAAAAACAAAAAAATTAATTTGTTCCACTCTAAATTAAAAGATCCAGTTCCACTAGAGAAGAACTGTAACGTAATCTACGGTATACCCTATGAATGTGGCAAAATATACATAGGCCACATAAGTCATCGACTTAGCAAGCGCCTATCCCATCACAAAAGTGATTGTAAACATAAACCCCTAGCAACAAGTTTAAGTATTCATGTCAACGACAATGACCATCGGGTCTTATATATTAAGGTTATAACAGCAAATTTACTAAGATGTACATAAATTCTAGCTAGAAGGTCAGATAATAAATGAAGTGATGGAGTAATGTGATGTGAAGGCATCAAATTATCTAGTTACGGAAAGCTCGAAACAGAAGTGGAAGATTAAGTTAAAAAAGCTAACAGTACCACAGGTTACCTAAATAAAACAATATGGGGAAATGAAAATATCGGGAAAGATGAAGCTGAGAATTTACAAAACAGTCATCAGACCAATAATGAGATACGTGGCATAAACACCACCTGACACACAAAAGACAAAAAGCATGTAACAAACAGCAGAAATAAAAGAGTAGAATGAAACTATCATACAAGCCAAATGACAACAAAGAGAGTAGTAAAGACGGCAAGAGACGGTTCCTCAATATAAAGAAGATCCACGAAAGACAACGAAAACGATGAAATGATACTTACTGTGAACTTATTGTCTTTTTCTAATTGCGTCGTCTCCTTTCGAAGGTTAGTGATCCAAATAACAATAATTGTAGCTTAGGAAACTACTGCACAAAAGATTTCTGTAGGGCGGTCGAACCATCTCCTTAGGTCTTTTAGCCAGGAGTTCTGGCGTCTTCCAACTGATCTGTTGCACTGAACTTGACCTTCCAGTATGATTTGGAGTAATTCATATCTTTCACCTCTTTCATGACCCAATTATTGTATTTTTGTTTCTTTAATTATGCTAAGTAATTCTTTTTGTTTACTTATGTGCCGAAGTACCTCACCATTGGTAACATATATACATTTTAAAAGCATCTATTCTTTTTCTGTTTTAGATTCCATTGTCCAACTTTCACAGCTATACAGCAAAACAAAGAAAACGTAACATCCGTTCATTCTAATTCTGAGCTCTAGATTAAGATCCGATCTTGTAAAAAATGTTTTTATGTTCATGAGTGTTTTCCTCGCTTGTTCTATTTTTGATAGGACTTGTTTTTTTGGATTACACTGGCTATTGATATTTGTTTCCAAATATTTGACGGAAGTTACCTGATCTATTATTTGTCCTTTGGTTAACAAATGTACGTTTGTTGGTATCTTTGAAAATAGTAGAATTTTAGTTTTGGAAACATTTATATGGAAACCGAACATTTCGCTATGAGGAACTACCGCATTGGTTATATTTTGTAGTTCTTGTACGTTGCTTGCTATTGGAATCTATATTCAGAACATCTACCTGATGTTCTGAATATAGATTCCGAATACAGATTAAATAATAGCGCTGATAAGACGCAACCTTGTCGCACTCGTCGTCGGATGTTGTCTGTTCTATTTTAATTGTTGCCGTTTGGTATCAATATATTTCTGAGATAATTCGCAAATCTTGTTCGTGAATTCCAGTTGTTCCTAGAATTTTGATCATCTTTTATGTTTAACGCAGTCAAATGCTTTTCGATAATCAATAAAACATACATGTTATATACCTACATTCATGTCGCTGCATCGTTGTGTCAACACATTTAGGGTAAAAAGAGCTTGTCGTGTTCCCAGTCCAGTTTGAAATCCGAATTGAGTGTCACTCATCTGAAATTCACACTTCTTGTAAATTCATATATGAATGATCCTGAGAAAAGTTTTAAGGATATGAGACATCAAACTTAATATTCGATAGTCATCGCAGTGTAAAGCGTTAGATTTTTTAGTAATGTTATGAATGTTGATTTTAGCCAGTATTTTACTTGTGTCATATCTTATTAAGTAATGCTGTTATTAAGTCGAGGCTTTTGCTTTCGTTGTCTACCATTAATTTATGTATTTCGACATTGATATTGTATACACCGGTAGCTTTTCCATTCTTCTGAACTTTCAGTGCATAAATAACTTCTCCTTTTGTTATTTTTGGACCGTTTTTATTTATTTGATTATCCGCGAATGGTGGAGAACAATGTCTATCATCGTCAAAAAGTGTCTGAATGTATTTTTTCCATCTCTCCAGTTTGTCTTTTGTACCTATAACTGACTGAAGGCACATTAAAAACTGAGAGAGTTATGTCTACATAAAAAGAAGAAGAAAATGAAAAAGAGGAGGAAAAGAAGAAGAAATAAAACTAAATAAACAGAAATGCGTTTATTGAATGGCATAAAATTATTTAATGCAGATTTCGCGTCTTGCAAATAAAATAGGTGTTTATCTCATATTTACAACACCACAAAATCGGGTGACAGGACGCCGAAAAAATACAATTTTTGGAGTGGGTTGTGACTTTGAACGCTGATTTGATTTTAGCTCGGCATACCGAGTTGATACCCCTCTCTACCTCCCATTCAAATTGAGTGAATTTTATGCAAAACCGATTCTTTTGTCGTTTTTTATGCATGTTGTCACGAGGTGCATCACGTAAAAATTTGTATATAAAAAGTACGCGACAAGACGGAGGTATTTGTTAAATCCCTCTATCACTTAAGGTTAGAGGTTAGGTGGCAAATGCATGCTAACTTTAAGCTTCGACACTTAGACAACCAATAAACCGAATGCATTTAAAAAAAACGCCTTTCCAAGTTCTATAAGTGTACAAATTTTAAAATTAATATCTGAAAAATTCGTGAAATTATTTTATTTATTTATAAGCTAAAAAATTGTTTATAACTTTAAAAAATTTACTAGGCTCTCCTAAATTGAAATTTGAAATTTTGTTTAAGAAAGGAAATTTAACACACGTTTTAGTCGTATTATAAAGTTTTTTTAGGCAGAATATGAAGTTATGTTTAAGAGGTCAAAAAAAGAAAAACCAAATTTTTGCACTTTTCACTTGTTATGTAATTATCGTTTTAATTATTGCTATATTTTAAACAGTAAACATTATTTATTGTTTTATTATAATGCATTTTGTCGCCAACATTTTTCAATGTTTACTCGGACCAGTTATTTATAAAGGCACTTGAGAGACAACCATTTGGAATAAAAATCAACGGGAAACTACTTAATGTGATTAGATATGAGGACGGTACAGTAATTCTATCAGATAATGTTGAAGGTCTCCAAATTCTGCTTGATCGTATTCACGAGGTAGGAGAGGAAATGGGCATCAAAATAAACTCAAACAAAACCAAATTTTTAGTGTTTAATCGTGACCCACATCCCGATGCAAAGCTTCAATTGAACGGAGTCAAAGTTGAGAAAGTTCATAAAATGACATATTTGGGAACTATGATAAAGGACCAACTAGATCCAGACATAGAAATAAAACAAAGAATAGCAATGACTAAAATTACTTTTATGAAAATGAAGTCATTTCTTTGCAATAAACATCTCAGTTTAGAACGAAGGCAAAGAATGGTTAAGTGCTATGTTTGGTCTGTACTTTTGTATAGAGCAGAAGTGTGGACGTTCAAAGTATCGATCATGAACAAAATTGAAGCATTGGAAATGTGGGTTCATAGACAAATGCTGGAAATACCTTGGACAGCAAGAAAAACTAATGAAGAAGTACTAAGAAGCGTCACCAAAGACAGAGATCTGCTAAAGACTGTTAAACATCGAAAAATGTCTTATCTGAGACATATAGTAAGGGGAAGTCGATATAAAATTTTACAACTGATCCTTAAAGGCAAAATAGAGTGCCGTAGAGGTGTAGGAAGAAAACAAGTTTCTTGGTTAAAAAACAGTCGTGAATGGACTCAGATACCAAATGCAAGACAATTATTCCATATTGCAGAAGATCGAGAAACTTTTGCAATGGTGATCGCCAACGTCGGATAAATCTGATATGGCACGCGAAGAAGAAGAAGAAGAAACATTAAATGTTCAATTTCTACATAGTCAATATCATATAAAATTAAAAAACGAAACTTTTACCTTATATATTTTTTTTGTAGGAGCAATATCTTTTAATTTATAGGCAAAAATATGGGCACAGAAAAAAAAATTTTCGTTTTTGTTCAGGTTTTGTTAAATAAAATAAAAAGCATAATTAAAAAGTTTGCAATTGACGTATGTTGAGATTATTGATACAAAGTATATCCTGAAGTGAGTCCAGCAACAAAATAGACTCCTATTAAAAATGTCCAACTCAAAACAGATCCACCTAAAGTAATAGTTAATTAATATTTTTAAATTAAACATCCTATCCTGTATTTTAGTATTTATAATAGAAAAGAATTATTGTGATTTAAATAATATTAGAGTACCCATCTTATAGGTGGGGTACCGTAATTCTATATTCCATACTCCTTTACCCAGTTTACTTTGTTTAAATTTCTTTAAAGCTCCGAAATTACTCATTCCATAGCTTTAAGAAGTACATTTAATATTTTAGTTATATTTTTTCAAATAATAATGTGGGTTATTTCTATTTTTTAGTTTATGTATCACTATGAAATACATGTACTTGGTATGGGCCCTATAGGAGAACTGATAGGAGATATTAAACAATTTAAATTTTATCTCAGTTTTGATTTTGATATACCCAACTTAAAGGCCAGTATTAACAAATTGGAAGTAACAGATTGTGGGTAAGTAGAAAGTACTAATTTTACATCGGATTCTAGTTTCCCGAATTTATATCCGGTCTTTTCGAAATCTTCATATATTTACTTTAACTTTGTGCTTGGTTTTTAAGAATAACTCTGCTTTATTATAATCTTAGGTCCTATGTAATAATGTATTTAATCTGTATTGTATTTTGTATCTTGTATTTCTCATTCAACGATTTTATACATTTTTTTGTAATTTAACATTAATTTGAATTTGCGCTATTAGGACATATTGTATTACCTCTAATATGCTTATTATATAATATACAATGCTAGTCGAAAGTCCGTTACCCCCGTTCCGTTATTGTTCTAAAAATGAAATTTGGAGGGAGGTAATAAACAGACGTAGGCTTCTTAACTAGTCATAACAGGTGACGTAATAGTGACAGATGACGCTACAACGCCACTGTGACAGATAGTTTTAAATGGGACCTTAAAGCAAGTGATATCTTGTTTAAAAGGTATTGAAAATATCTATTTAGTTATAATAATTTTGTTTGAGTTTGAGCTCGTTTTGATGAATAAATTAAATAAATACTAAAATTGTAGCTTCTCATTTAATTATTAAATATTTAACAACCAGTTCTTATAGTAAGTATTCAAAATGTACTCCATCTACTTCCTGAGATTTTTTACAAAAATTACATCTTTATGGAATACAGGGACCTGAATTAAAATGGATAAAATCATTTCTCATAGATAAGTCGCAAAAGGTATGGCTGGAGAAAAGGGGATGTAAGGTTTACTCTGAACCGATCAATTTAAAATTAGGTATACCACAGGGGAGTGTTCTGGGGCCTTTTCTCTTTTTGGTCTACCTTAACGACCTTTCAAATGCGGTGGTTAGTAGTTCCTCAAATCTTGTAAATTTCACTGATAACTCAAATGTGCTTTTCTGGGAAAAACCTTTAGAAACACTCCTCACCGTGGCAGAGCAAATTCTAAGCAAGGCTGAGCAGTGGTTTAGTGGAAATCGGTTGTTGCTTAATTCTGACAAGACAGTTTTTGTCTACTTCAGAACCAACCAGTCACGAGAACAGTTTCCAGATACAATTAATTTTCTATCGCAAAACAAGGAACCTGCTAGATCAATTAAATTTCTTGGTATTTATATTGACCAGAATCTGAATTGGGGGGAACAAATACAAAATGCAACAAAACAACTGAATAATAGAGCCTGCTACTCATTAAGAGTGTTAAAGAGCTATCTAGACCAGGGGAGAATCCTGTAAAGGCCGATTCAAATCACTCAATATACTCACTTTCTCAGCCATTTATATATTTGAATGTATTATGTGCCTTTTTAAAAAATTTTCCTTGTTTTATCACCTACTTCCCAATCATGCATATAAAACAAGTAGCCTTAATTTGAATTTGCCACTTCACAGATTGTCTATGACAGAGAGAAGTCAAGTCAACAAAGGTTTTTCAACACCTATTTGACATTGAGCCCTATACTGTACTGTTTGGCCTATTGTTCTCCTTTATCAGCATATTTAATTTGTAATGTTAATATATTTTAAATGTGTGATGTCAATGTATATTTTTTTAATGTGTAATTAATATTGTGACGTTATTTGCCTAATTATGTTTAAAAATTTATGCAAATAAAAATTTACTCTACTTTACTCTACTCTACTGACAGTAATGCATCCTATTTCTAAACTTTTGCCGTACTCGTACAAGTGTGTTGGGGGAAATTGCCCTACATTCTTTAAAAATTCGTTGTTTCAAAATGTCAATATTGTCAGGTACCGTAGCGTAAACTTTAAATTTCAAGTATCCGCTCAAAAAAAAATAATTTTGTGAGGACCGGTGACCGAGCTGGCCATTCTATCGTACCTCGTCGTCCAATCCATCTACCACGATATTCTTCATCTAGGTAACGTTTTACTACACCATAATGGTATACAGGAGCACCATCTTGTTGAAACGGTATTTCCAAGATACACTTCACCGGTTAAGTTAGTATTGAGAAAAACAGGCACAACTATGTGGTGCCCCAAAATACCTGCCCAAAACATTTAATTTGTTGGAAATTATGTAAATTTTGTTGTCATCACTAATTATTGGTCGACCAGATCGTTTGATATCTTGAACACTACCTGTTTGTTTTTGCGTTCGCAATTATCTTTAACGTTCGCTTCTGTTTGTTTAAACTTCCGAAGAAGCTTTCTCAAATAAGCTCTCGATGTAGTTCAATCGGGGTACCTCCCATTAAAAAGAAGTTCTGCTGCATGTAAATTATTTCCACATTCACCAATTATTAACACAGCTGCTACTTTATCGGCTACAATAGATACCATTCTACCTGTGTAAAAATTTAAACGTCTCGTTAAATAATAACTCAACTAAATATTAACTAAAAACAACCACTAAAATAAGCAGAAACACAAACTAAATATTCAGGTATAAAGCTATAAAGTCTTTTGTAAACTAAAAACAATTAGAGAATAGATAAACGTTAACTTTTTTAACAAATAAGAATTAGACAAGTTATAGTTTTTATTAGTTAAACGCCATTTAATTTAATCGTTAAAATCACCTTAAATCCAAACAAAAGTAGTATGATTGAATAGGTAACTATATTAAAATAATTGTAGTTTCGCATTTAATTAATAAATCTTTAACGTTCGCTTCTGGTTAATTGTCAAAAAGTTGACGTTGACATAAAAACAATTAGAGAATTATAAAACGTCTCCTTTTGACAAGTTACAAGGTTTAAGTAAAATAAGCTTAAAATCAAAAAATATATGTATAGTTGAATGGGTATTTCCAATACCTTTCAAACGAGGTATCACTTGCCATAACGTCCTATTTAAAATGATCTGTCACAGTGGCGCTGTAACGTCATCTGTCACTATGACGTCACTTTTTATTATTACAATTATATTAACTTTTTTTATTTTTGAACTTCTGCTCTAAACAAATCAATCGATCTGCTCGATCTGCATTAATACCAATCACGTAGATTCTTCAATCAAAAATTCTGCCTTCGGTCAAAAGATTTTTTTACTTGAATCTTTCCCTGTGTAATGAGTCTCAAAATTTCATATTTTGGTTCTCTCATCACGTGGCCTAGGTATTCCAGTTTTCTTGTTTATATAGTGGTTATTAGTTCTGTTTCATTACCAAGCCTCTCCAGTACTTCTTTATTTGTAATTCTATCAGTCCATGATATTTTTAAATATTGAATGGTACGTAGTTTGAATTCCAAATTAAGATTTCTGAACGTTAAGAGTAACTTCATTAGTATGAATGCTGCTCTGGCAACCTCTATTCGCCTGTTTATTTCTGCAGCATGATTATTTGTTTCAATGATATTTTTATGCTACTTGTTTTATTACGTTATCCTTTATTGTCAATATGTTTTGTATGTTTTTTGGTATTTATGTAATTAGCATATCTTGTGTTGTTGGGGTTTATGTTTTTCTTCAAGTGCCATCTCTGCGGCGGAGGTCGGCAATCATCATAGCCATTCGGACTTTTGAGACGGCTGCTCTAAAAACTTCATTTAATGCACATCCGTACCACTCTCTCAGGTTGCGCAGCCATAGCATTCTACGTCTACCTATGCTTCTCTTTCCTTGGATCTTTCCCTGCATAATCAGTTTTAGCAAGGTATATTTCTCTCCACTTATAATATGTTCGAGATTTTTTAATTTTTTTGTTTTAGTTGTATTTACAAATTTCTATTTCATTATTCATCCTTCTCAGAACCTCTTTGTTTATGACGTGCTTCGTCCACGATATTTTCAGAATTTTTCTATACACCCACAGCTCGAATGATTTCAGTTTTTTCATTGATGTGGCATTCAAGGCTTAAGATTTCATTCCATAAAAACAAAGTCGAAAAAATATAGCACCTCGCCATCCCAACTCTTAGTTCCAATTTTAAGTCCCTTGTACATAGCACTCTTCTCATTTTGTTGAAATTTGTCCTAGCCTTTTTTATTTTGATATTGATCTTCTTTTAATTCATCATTAATCCGTTAATCATTCTATTCAGATATGCATATTTGTCCACCTGTTTAATGTTAGTTCCGTTTATTGGAAGATTCTCCTTATTTCTTTTAGTTTTCGATATTCTCATAAATTTCGTCTTCTTGACGTTCATTGCTAGATCGTACTTTTTTCCATACTCTGCTATTGTGGTCACCAGTCTCTGAAGATGTTCAATATTTTCGGCTAAGATCACAGTGTCGTCCGCATTTCTAATGTTGTTAATAGAAACTCCATTTACCTTTATTCCAGCTGTTTCACCCTCAAGAGCTTTTTTCAGGATTTCTTCGGAGTAGACATTAAAAGGATTGGCGACAATACGCAACCCTGTTACACTACACGCCTAATTTTAATTTCTTCTGACAGCTGTTCGTTAACACGTACTTCTGCTCGCTGTTTTTAGTATACATTTGATATGATCCTGAGGTCGTTGTAGTCAATCAATTCTTTGATTTCAGGACATTCATTAATTGTTAATGTCGTACTTTATCGAATGCTTTATTATAGTCAATAAAACATGCGTATATATCTTGAAAGATATCCAGGCATCTTTGTATCACTATATTAAGTGAAAAAAGAGCTACACGCGTTCCTAAGCCATTGCGAAAAACAAATTGTGTATCATTAACGTCTATGTCCAGTTTGTGATATATTCGGTTATGGATGACTTTTAGTAGTGACCTCAGCACATAAGACATCAAGCTAATGATGTGATAATTAAAATAGTTTATAGTAATTCCCATCTCAGCACTTTTCATACTTAAGCTTTCGATTAGTTGTTGCACCTGGGTCTTCTATATTAATTGCAATGATCACAGTATTAACTGCATATCGTAAGTTGTTAATTAATTTTCCGATAACGGTAACTCTCGGTTTAAAGTATTGATCTGAAGCTATTTTCTTGTGGCATTGTAAATTAATTACTATTAAACTGGGAATAAGACACAATTAAAGATAAAAATACGTTTATTGACGTTTCAATTTCCACTGTCAATTTACTGTTTGTATTTTGAGAACGATTTCCGAAGTGGAAATTGAAACGTCAATAAACGTATTTTTATCTTTAATTGTGGCTTATTCCCAGTTTAATAGTAATTAAACTATTGATATTACGTTTTCGTTTTTATGTCTTACTCTATCAAAATTAGTCAGCAGCGTGGATTCTGTGGGCGGCAAATATTAGATTTAATATTATTTATCATTTGGGGGATATAATAATCATTTTTTTGTATAGCCGCTTACAATAGAGGAACTATGAGGAGCCAAGAACACCTTGACGGATTAAAACGATTCACAGATAATACACAGTAATAAATCACTTAAATATCAAATAGGATATACTTGGTCTGTGTGAAACTCGATTACTAGGAGAAGCATAGCATGTACCATCTTAAAACCTGCTCACGAGCTATACTAGAAAAACTCTGTAGATATTTATCACATAAGTGGTGTGGCGTCCCTGATAAACAACAGAGCTCCCTACTAAGTAACAAAGTTCTGTACAGTATCAAACCGAGTCTTCGCTTTAAACAGCAGATATAGTTCACAGATAATACACAGATATGCATTGATCTGAAACTTAATAGATAAGTAATACTTACATGAGATTTTAGTACAAAAATCGGAACAAAAGTAGAGCGCGACACACAATATATCAGTTGTTTTGAGCTGGAAAACAGGAAAAAAGGAATAAGATGTTGTACAACCATTTAAACAACGAAAATTTACTTTGCCTTAATGCTTTCTTTAAAAAAATCTACACAACGTAAATGGACATGGATCAGCACAGACAAAAAAAAAACTAAAAACGAAATAGACTACACATATTCTCCAATAACAAAAATATATGCACCGACGTGATAGTACTAAAAAAATGTATACCAAAAGTGATGAAAGAATCTTGTCAAATAAGAACGATACACAAACATCAATGTTCTCAATTGAAAAACAAACAGAATATCAAAGAGAGTTAAGGATAAGACTAAAATCAATAAAGAGACTGAAAAAAAGTGGATAAATAATAATAAATGGACTTGTCAAAAAATAAAAGTAATATCAATAACATCGATTAAGGAAATATGCTCGAACACGAAAGTAGCCAAAATATCCAAACTCCAACCCAATACAATTAAACTACTAACAATCTAAAAAAGATATGATACAAGATAACTGCAATATCAAATTGCTGAAAGAAAAAAATTCAAGGCGTAAGAAAAATAATTGAAATAAAAATCGAGAAAAACGTCACCGCCCGGGACAGAAATGAAATAAAAAAAGAGGATAGTCTTCGTAAATGGGTATATTTATTTAAAAAACCCTTAAAAGGGATACATAAAAAAACAAACGTTTTTTTAACTGTAAGTTACCAGCCGGACACTGGAACTCACTTCTAGCATGTTACCTGAAGACAAATTCAATTTAATATTTAACATCACATTTTAATAACAACAATATGTACAATCTTTAATAACTAGATGTAATTTAAAGGGTTTTTACCTTGGTATTTTGGTAGCTCAGGAATTTTAACCTAGCAATTTTAAACCTGATGATGGACTGTTTAGTCCGAAAACGTTTGTTTTTTTGATGTAGCCCTTTTAAGGGTTTTTTTTAAAATAAATATATCCATTTACGAAGACTAACCTCTTTTTTGTGATACGTGGTATACAGCCAGCTACAGGAATTGTTTTCCTTGTGGATTTTAGAAACGAAATAAGCCAGGTCATAGAAAAATAATTCTACACTAAACTATACTTTTTCAACATAAACACAACCATAACAACAAAATACTGAAAAAACTATAAATTACACCGACCCTGAAATACGAATGGACCTAAATCAACTAAAAACAAATAAATTTTATGGTTGAAATGTTGCTAATTGGTGGCAGAAAAATGGAACAGGTAATAAATATATTTTATACAGAGTGGCTCAAAAGTCTGGAAACGGCCAATTATCGCGTAAATTTCTAGTTATAATTGTACAAAATTTGAGGTACACCTATTTTGGGATACGGAGATTCCATATTTGATATTTGCAATGTTGCCAAATTTTCCGTTTCTTTTATATTATTAGTAACTTTGGTGTTTTAAATGCATCACCCTGTATATTTAGTCATTATTGGAATCTCCTATTCAATACGAGTTTAACCATATGTAATACTTATGATTTTATGTAGTCTTAAAGGTCTTAAATACATAAAACACAAGTCTGGCAACGCCTAATTGTTTCAATAATTTTTTTAATATTAATTATTTTCAACTACATTAAAACGTAACAATTGATAGAGTAGAACATTGTTTAACAATAGTTACGTTATTAGATGTTCAAAATGTGCTCAATTTATGAGTTGACAGTACCCTAATCGATGGTAGAATGCGTCTATCACATTTCTCCATGATGGTCTAGAAACAATTCGAGATTCATCGATAATTCGTTGCCTTAGCTCTGCAAGAGTGGCTGGTTAAGTTTTGTATGAAAAACTGAATTTTTCAAGTATCCTAATAAAAATAATCTTTATGATTGAAATCGGGTGAACGTGAAGGTCATTCAATTCTACCTTGTCTACCAATTTATCGTCCGGGAAATATCTCATCTAAATAATGCCGAACATTTACACCAACTATCTGACGTTAAATTTGTTTCGATAAAAAATGGCCCAATTGACTGAGTATCTACTATAGCTGACGATACATTTAATTTTTGTGATCTTTGAGTATGGTTTTCACGCATTCAGTGTGAATTTGCGTCATTAAAGTACCTTAAATTGTGTCGATTTACACTTCCACACAGTGTAAAGATTGTTTCATCGGAAAACATATTCTGTTGACGAAATTTTAATAATTTTTAATTTTATCCTTCATTACCTCAGTAAACTCTAATTTAAGATCGAAGTCATCTTCACTTAATTCTTGCAATAAGTTTATTTTGTATGGTTTAAACTTATTTTTACGTAATATACGCAAGACTGAAGAACGACCTACACTACATCATGTACTTGTGCAACCCTGCCTGAGGACGTATGTGGATCTTCAACAAAACTTTTCTCTTTCCATCTAGCTTTACCTTCTTCAGATCTCTCAAATCGCTTTACAGTTTTTTGTACCATCTCCTTATGAATAGGAGAAAGGTTTAGAGAACGGCAATTTAGAGAAGCAATTTAAATTGCAGACCTTTTCGAAACACAACTACTGTCAGTTTTAGTTTATAATGTAAATCGTGAACAAATGTCAATATCACAGCATTCTACATTTAAATATTTAAATTTATTAAAATCTACATATTTTGCACTGTTTTATGCACTTAAGACCTTCCAGACTACATACAATCATAAGTGTTACACATTTTTGAACTCGTATTGAATAGTTGAACTCGTATGAAATTAACACTGAAAGCGTGAAAACCATACCGGACCACAAAAATTAAATGTATGATCAGGTATAGTAGGTACTTAGTCAATTGGGTCATTTTTTTGGAACGAAATTTAACGTCAGATAGTTGGTGTAAATGTTCGGCGTTATTTAGATGAGATATTTTCCGTACAATAAATTGGTAGACAAGGTAGAAGTGAATGGCCTCCACATTCACCCGATTTCAATCCTAAAGATTATTTTTATTAGGGATACTTGAAAAATTTAGTTTACAAAACTTAACCAGCCAAGTCTTGCTGAGCAAAGGCAACGAATTATCGATTAATCTCAAATAATTTCTAGACAATCATGGAGAAATGTGGTAGACGCATTCTACCATCGATTAGGGTACTGTCAACTCACAAATTGAGCAAATTTTGAACACTTAATAACGTGACTATTGCTAAAAAATGGTCGAATCTATTAATTGTTACGTTTTAATGTAGTTGAAAATAATTAGTATCAAAAAATTTATTGAAACAATTAGGCGTTGGCTCACTTCTGTTTTATGTATTTAAGACCTTCCAGACTATAAAAAATCAAAAGTGTTATATACAGTTGAATTCGTATTGAATAGGAGATTCTAATAATGACTGAATATACAGGGTCATGCATTTGAAAAACCAAAGTTACTAATAATATCAGAGAAACAGCAAATCTGGCAACATTGCAAATATCAAATATGGAATCTCCGTATCCCAAAATAAGTGTACCTTAAATTTTGTACAATTATAACTAGCGATTTACGAGATAATTGGCCGTTTCCAGACTTTTGGGTCACTCTGTATAATAAAATAATTGATGAAAAAAAAGTTTCTTTAAGAATGGTACAATTTCGAAGTTATTATATATACTATTCAAGAAGGGAGACAAAGCGAACATCGAGAATTACAGCTCATTATCCTTGCTACCACATCTTTATACATTGCTAACACAAATCATAACCAACTGCGTAACAAATAAGCTTGACTTCTACCAACATATCCGTCAGAATTGATTCAGAAAACACTTTAGTACCATAGCCTACTTGCACATCGTAAAAAGTCTAATAGAAAAATGTACCGATATAACATTCCAATTTATATGGTGTTTGTGGGTTTGTTTTCAAAAAGCACTCGATTTCATCGAAAAGCTTTACGAAAGAACAAAAATGAATCTCAGAAATCTACTACGGGGAGTGAAACAAGAAGACACCATTTCTCCCAAACTATTCACCCTTGCGCTAGAAGATTTTAGAATAAAACAACTCCAATAAGAAATTATTAGAATTAAATAACATGGGTATTAACATCGACAGATCATACTTAAACCATTTGAGATTTGCAGACAACATAGTTTTGAAAACAGATAAAATCCAAGAACTAAATGAAATGTTACAACAAATAAATGAAGTTTCCGGAGCGGTAAGCTTAACAATTAATTACTCTAAAACAAAAATAATGAGCCAGGACCAGACAAATATAACAATATAAAACTGTTCTATAGAACACGTTGAACGCTATGTATATCTGTGCCATGATATTACAATGGGAAAACTAAATCAATAAGTAGTAGCTGAAATTAAAAGAGGAACACTATTGACATGGGGTGCTTTCGGTAAACTAGTAAAACTTTTATATACCTTGAAAAGACCATTTCTATAAACTTAAAGAAAAAGGTGTACAACATTATTTGTTACTACCAGTTTGTAGTTTCTGCTACGAAACTAAACACAATGTAAAGGACAATGGAAGGAACCGTACTTGGAATATCACGGGAAGGCATGATTCGAAACACGGGGATAAGACGTAGAACGAAAACCAGGGATTTCGTGAAAAAAATTTAAAACAATTAAATGGCGGTGGGCCGGACACATAGCCAGATATGACGATAATTAGTAGACACGGATAATCCCCATCCACATTACAATTGCTAAAAATCGAAGTAATTTATCTTTATCTGTGTCTTGCCATTTGCACATAAGCGAATAATTTTTGATGGTTTCATTTACAATCCCCTCAACTACTTTCTGTTGAGCATATCTATTTGTTTCTGTTATTAACAAATCTTGAATTTCATTATCAATAAATACTAAGTAAAAATCAATTGGTTCATGACTACGTAGTTGCTCTTTGTCAATGTTGAATCCTGGACTAAAGTACATTCAAATTTATGTCGTTCTTCCGTATGGTCACGATTCCTTCAGTTTCTCTGGGTTCTAAATAATTAACAAATCAATACAAAATTTAAAATTTCCAATAAGACATCTTCTTCATCATCATCATCAGCAACTAGCCTCTAACGTCCACTGCTGAACATAGGCCCCTCGCATGCTCTTCCACTTAGTCCGATTTTGCGCCATCTGAATCCAATTTGTAATCACTCTTTTTATGTCATCTGTCCATCTCGTTGGGGGTCGACCTCTATTTCTGTTACCTTGTATTCGGGGTCTCCATTCCAAAATTGTCTTTCTCCACCGGTCATCAACTGATCTTGCTACATGACCTGCCCAGTTCAACTTTAGTGTTGTTATCCTGTCATCCTTTCATCAATAAGACATCTTATCAATTACTAAATCATCGATTAAATTAGAAGAACCTGCTTTGTTTACAACTTTTGTTTCTTTCTTGGTCTAACATCGTCACCCCTTTCTATAAAATTAAATAAAATAATAAAAACCCCATTAAATATTATTTTGTAACATAAATCACACATAAATAAAAAAATAACAAAAATATGCAATATTTTTGTCTGAGGGTCCATATTTTAAATGTTTCTTTTCTTTTTTTAGGCAAATATCCGTTACCGCAAGTGGCAATCCAGGAGATTTTATTTTTAACTTAATTTCTGAATTCGTTACAACAATTTTACATCCGTTAATTCAAGGAATTATTGAAGTAATTATCAAAAATGCCGCTACCCAAGTGGTAAAGGACATTAATGAATTACTGTACAATATAACACATCCTACCAATTCAACTATTAATCAGATCAGTTCACAATATTCTCAGTATATTTTGGATTATAAGGTATAACCATAAGGCAATCTTTAAAAAATTCAGCATTTATTGTATGTAGTAAAATATTTGTGTATTTAATTTATTATTTTCATTGTTATAAAAAATAATTAATAAAAGTGTAAATTTTAAATGAATATTAAACATTTCTTGTAACCTAATCCATTTCTGATTTTTTTTTGAGTGTTGTAAAAAAGAGTTTCGTTCCAACTTTTCAAAAAATCCAACACAGTTTCAAGATACAGCGCTTGGAAAAAATGACATATGCCGAGTTCGACTGGACTAAATTTGCTCCTTCTGTTTTTAAACTACAGTACCTGGCCAAATTATTAGGCCAAGCAATGAAAAATTTACTATATGAAGTGGTTTCTCTCATAATTATGAATATATTAAAAAAAATTACTGTTTTGTTCTTTTGTGTGAATATTAACTCTAAGGTGATTAAACTGTACTAAAAAATTTAACAAAAAACCTTTATTTATTAAAAAAGTATAATTTTTACAAAGTAGGGATAAATTTAATATTTTGTATGTCCGCCTTTGGCTGCTAAAAGAGGCTGAAACACGTCGAGGCACTTGAATAGTTTCCTGGAGGTGAGGATTATGATTCCACTTATAAGAGCATTTCAAGTAACTCACTTTTATTGATAATGTTCAGTAGTTTCCACCCACTCTCAATAGCGTTTATATCAGGTGAGTTGCCTGGCCAGTCAAAAACTTTAAATTTTTTTCTTTTAAATAATTTAAAATAGTCGTAGTCTTGTGGCAAGGATCACGATCGTACATAAATATGGGTTCATCTTCTCCAGGAAACCATTCCTGCAGCTGTGAGAAAAGTCTCGTCTCGAGTACTTTCCGGTACTGGTCTTGTCTCATTGTGTTTTCCACTACATAGAGACGGCCTGTTCCTTTGCCGAATACCACAGACTAGACCATGAGTGACGGTACAATGCAGTCGGGTTTCTATTTCTCGTTGGGACGTCTCCGAACAAATTTCATTTTTTCTGTTAAAACTTGAAAAACGGATTCGTCCGAGAAGCAGACCTTAAATCAACAAAATTTTTGAAATGCTCATGTTTTTTTTGGTTTTTAATATTGATATTCAAGCCATTAATATATACCTTTTTCCAGTCTTCCACTTTTCAGTTTTTGTATTTTTGTGCCCATTCGAATTGTTTCTTTATCATAGCCGGAGTAAGCGTTGGCTTTCGAGCTGGTGTCCTAACTACCAGTTTGTTTTCGACAAATCTCTGACGAACTGTTCTTTCTGAAACACAAATTCCTTTATTTCTTATCTCCTTTCTTTCTGTTTTCTGTTTTCTAGGCAAATATCTCTTATTTTGCGATCAGTCCTTGGGGTAGTCACACGACGTCTTCAGTTGTGAGCCTTATATTTTGGATCCAAACTGACTCCAGACGCAATTTTCTGCTTTATATTCCTTACAAAACTTCTTGATACTCCTTGCTACTATTTCATTTTGAGATATTGCCCAGCTTTGAGGAGTACAGATACCTGTTCTACTCGTTTTGGTGATAGATCAGCGTTTTTCCTCATCTAAAAATGTATAATACCCTTAATTATACAAATAACTTCGCTGCATCTGTTTATAATCTAAATAATAATAATAAAAAAGGATAAATCACTCACCTCTCCAATAAAATTTCAGGTCAAAACCGTTTAGAGTTCAAAGTTCGCACAAGTTTGAGGTTATAAAATGCACACTAGTTGACAGGTCGCAATGTTGTTTAGAAATGGCGGATAGGGTGGTGTTACGATAAAACGTTAAAATAGTACAATAATGTTTCCATACTATATTAAATGTTGCTATTCGAATACATAATAACATTGATGTTGATAAAAATTATTAATTTAAAAAAATGCTAATTTTTATGCTTGGCCTAATAATTTGGCCAGTTACTGTAGGTAAATAGAGAAGAACCGGAGTGACTGATATCATCGAGAAGATAGCCAGACTAAAATGGAGATGGGCTGGACACATAGCCAGAATGATAGATGGGCGATGGACAAAGAGGTTATTGGAATGGAGGCCAAGGAAAGACAAGAGAAGCGTCGGTCGACCACCTACAAGATGGACTGACGATTTAAGAAGACTTAATATAATAATAAAAACTGGAAAAGAGCGGCGCAAGATAGACGGGGTTGGAAACATAAGGAAGAGACCTATGTTCAGCAGTGGACTCCTGAGGCTAAATGATGATGATAATGATGATACTGTAGGTAAACGGTTAAAAGACTAACATTTATCGTATTTTTGCATCAAAATTATCTAAAACAAAGCAGCTAATAGCCACGGGATGTACAAACCATTTCTTAACTCGCTTTTTTTTTATTGGGTTAATGCCTCGACAACTATGATCATTGGCATGGTACAGTCAGGTACCTAGTGTAGTGTGTGTTTGTGTGTGTAGAGTAATTGTCTTGATACTTAGCAAAGTCGACGTCATTGTCTTTGCTAAGAGACGCTAATTGTATCCGAACGTCTGCGGTCCCTCCATATAAACAGTATTAATTTGTTATTTATAACCAATTATTCGTAATAACTCTTAAATATAAATAAAATACTTTTTTAGTATTAAGAGTTTAGTTTAGTTTAGTGAAAAAAACTGAGAGTGGTCATCTTCGCGTCGATCGCTGAGATTTAATTATTATAAAAAATATTGATATCTCATTTATTTTTGTATTCGCCGCTTACATCATCAGAATGCTGAGTTGATTGACATAGAAGTATCTTTGTAGGCTTCTGATATGTTACTTAAGAAAGAAAAGTAACTGATGGGTTTTCAGACTTTGGATTGGAAAATAATACCATATTTGAATACAATTGCGTTTCTTCTGTTTTCTTAAGTAGGTACTTTTGGTATATGCCTGAGATTTTGTTAGAGACTACCAACTAAAGTCAGACCAAAGTCTTTGTGGAGATTTTCTGCAAGCTCCACATAAGTGTAATATCTGCCCGTCTATACGTTCCTGCAAGCCTCCATATACAAAACGTAACGAGTTAAATGATCTGCAAGTATTCGTATAAAAACATCTTATTTACCAGGCTTTTCCTTCACGAAAACTTTGAACTGGAGTCTGCTTCTAAATAAAGATAATATTTCGTCTATTGCAACGTTCATACCTGGTGCAAAATATCCCAAAAATGTATCGTTTAGCTAATCAAAGGTTTGACGTAAGGATGAAAACTTGTCTGCCTGTTTCCTCTCAGTTCGGGCAATTTTATTGATAAATATTAAAATTTTTGTTACTTCTCGGAATCTGTTTCGACTAATTGGGGCAATATACGATGACCTGCCAAATTGTTTAGACCACAAATCATGATAATTCAATTTGGTGTCATCATTAGCTCCCATCAAAATGAAAGTACTAAGTAATGCTAGAATCTGGGTATCATCTGTTTTTGGCACGGTTGTACGCTCAGCTCCTTCATTGGTATGCCGTACAAGATTTTGCAGTATTTCCGGAGTAAAGAATTTTTGGAACAACTGCAATTTATTTTTTACTTGGTCTTTGTGTCCTGGTTGCTCACGAAAAGTTTTTGGTATGGCTGGCCAAATAAATCGTGGTGAGTGGGCTAAGACGGTTCTTCCTGACGTTGATTTATATACATGTGACATGTCACAGTTTTCATCAATTGAAGTCGTCTTTGAACACTTCAATATGGTCTTAGTTTTCACTCACATCTGAGTAGCTGTTGCCGGAACTAACATCTGATGGAACTTCTTTTAATTCTTTCTGCGTTAAATATTTATTTATTTTCAGTTTTCTTATCACATATACATTAAGTAAGAAAAAACTGTCAGATCCATAATGAACCAAGGGGGTTATTTATAATAGTCCACCGTAAAGTTTTTATAAAAGTAAGAGAAAATGAATTAAATAATACAAATGCTAATTATGGCATCTAATAGAGTAGTAGTACACCGACAACTACTAATTATTTGAGATTTTTTAGAATATACGTATTTAGAAAATCGAATAAAAATGTTATGGATACTTTTTAACACAACCTTGGTCCTTCTAGGGCTATTAATGAACATAAAGTTTCTGAAGGTTTTGTGTTTTAAAACTGGTAATACAGTTTAAATTAAAAAGTCTTTAAAAATCAGTTTGGTTAAGATAGACTTCTATAACAGTGCTTTTTAAATTTACTACTATAAAGTGTGTATTTGGCCTTAGAGCAGAGCTTTTTGTTCAGGTAGATTACAATAGTGTGTCAAAATATTTTATCGCATAATACATATATAATATAAATAATATGTGCTTATTTCTCTAAATTTATGGGTAATTAAAAAAATGTACTAATAATAGTAACAAGGCTAATATATTGAGCAAAGAGAGAAGAAAAAGCACATGATATAAAAGTACGTATAAGAAAGAAAATATTTCCCAAAAGATTTTTATACTTAATTTATAAAAATCTTTATTTATCGTTAAAAATTACCATATTTTATCTTCAAGTGCGTCCATGAATATTATTGATTCATGCGAGTGATTAAGTAGAGCAAAATTTATTATTTTTACTCATAAGTATAGATTAAACATTCATACTGCTAACAATATGAATACCAAAAGTGTATTTACGATATTTTTGTTGGGGGTCATTTCTTTGACCCATGGATTCGACACAGAATTTCTTACTGCCAATGGAAAGTTGAAGTTGGCTAAGCTGGTAAAATATGAACCTGAAAATTTTGAGTAAGTAAAACATTAATTTTAATTTTTTTTTAAAGAAAGGTAACAATATGTGTTATCTAAGCACCAAGAGTGTGTCACAGTTATACCCAACACCTGCCTAAATTTTTTCTGCACAGGCAAGGATTTCTTCTGTTAGTAGCGCCCTGTAAGCCAATGCTCGTATTCCGCCGTTAGAAAACACTAATTTATATGGGATGAATAACTTTATATATAAGATACAAGGCCTACAAATCAATATTAAATACCAATATAATGTTCATAATTTTAAAGTTATTACTTGCTAATTTGTAATACAAGATTTTTACAGTGGATGATGATGTTTTATCATTTTTAATATGATGCTATGACTAGAGGTGCTCTAAGAGTCTTTTCTTAGGTTCTCCTGCAATGGTATAAGAATGCAAGTTCTCCTATATTCAATACAGAATTGTGTTCTCTAGGTAACGTTTCTTAAGATTTTTACCTTACAGCAAGTTACTCGTTATCTTCCTTTATATGATATTTTATGACATGTTAGTATAACAATTACATTTACTTTTTTTTATATAATTGTAGAAATTATGAAGATTCTGGAATTACAGCAAACCTAAACGAGTATGCAGAAAAAATTTTCTACAATGTTGGAAGGTATGCTTTAACCCATGGACTTGATCCTATCGATATTGCAAATATAACTGAAGATGTAAGTGTATTTCTTAACCTTTAAAAATCTTTAATAGTCTGAAATTACCAAACATTTTTGTAGTTTAAACTGGCAATGATAAAGCTTACACATGGTAGACTTCAAGGAATATCCACACTTAAAAGATATCAAGACGTTTTAGCTAATTACCAACATAGCACTAAGACTTTAACTGTCACTTTACCTATAGAATTTGCTGATCTTAAGGTAGGTTTTTTTAACAAAACTTTTTTTTTACCCGAAAATATTTCAAATTTTAATTAAATATAATAACTGCAGTTATCAATATTAATTTTTATTAATTTTTATTATTTTAAAATCTAGAATGTGTTTTTTCTTCTCGCAATAAACATGCACCGATTTATGCTAGGTTATATTTTATGGACCTTAGTTATAGACTTTAGATGAGTTTGGACGTCTTATACTGGTAGATACCAATTTTGTTGGTCTATTTAGTCTGTTGTATTAAAAAATCCTTCTTATATTGTAAAATCTTTAACAAACTGTTCTAGGATTACGCTTCTTTAGAACTAAATGTGTCTTTCGCTTTATAGTTGTGCTCTGTGGCTTATACAAATATGACTTTCAAGTTATACTTATTCTCATATCTTTTTCCAATGTCAAGTTAAAATACCTATTTTTATTTTTTTTTAAACAGTATACATTTCCATTGCTTGTATTTTTGTACCTAATCTTTGTCTTATAAACTGATTTTTTTACGTTTTCTTCACATATTCTTCTCTATTCATTTTTGTATAATTTTGGTTTCTGAGTTGGTTTTGATACTATTAAGTTTTAAAAAAGCCATTAAAAATTACATTAATATGCATACAGCGCTTAGACCTATTTGAAGAACCATGATGTATGTAGTACAGTGAATGAAGGTAAAAATCAACTATTACCTCCGATTTCGGTGAACCTCCACCAATTTGCATGAAAATTGGGGATTCAGTATATTTTACCCTCACCTTCAACAGTGACATATGCTCAACTTGCGCTTTTTGCATTTTAGGAGTGAAATCCACCCCTTTTTTTAAAAATGGTAAAAAAATGTAGATTTAAGCATAAGTAATCTAAATTAATTATATAAAATTAATATCTTGCAACCTTTATATCCATGATTTATGATTTTAATTATTTTTTTAACCCTTTTAACAACTATTCCTTAAATCGAAAATCATGAAAAAATCATTTTTTATATTTCTGAAATATCAAATCGCATATTAATATTACCAAAATAGTTTCTTTAATATTTATGATATCATTTTTAATTGACTGTAAAATTTAAACCCTTAAAAACCACCCCCTAAAGCAGAATCATTGGAAAAATTAATTTCAAGAAACTTCAATTATTTGAATAATACATTACTGAATTAAAATCTCATTTACTGAGTATTAAAGTACTTATTTATTTATTGCGTAATTTTGCACCCTTAAAAACTACCGCTTGTCATAAAAATAATGGAAAATGGTTTTTTATTAGCTTTAATAGCTTTAATCATTCAGAAACTTTTTTGTTGGTTATGATAAACTTTATTAATAGATTACAAACCTTATTAATATTATTCTTTCCACATTTCCTAAACAATTTTTTCAGTGCTTATGTGACATAAAAATTTAATTTTTTAGATAAGAGGAAAACGTATGAAAATAAATATTAAAATATATAAAAAGTTCATTCATTTTTTATTTAACTAATGTTTCATAAATTAATCAAATATTAATAGTATTTATTAATAGTATTTATTAATAGTATCAAATATTAATAGTTTAATTGTTAATTTTTCACTCTTTATCAGAGCTCTCTTCACCAATTTCTCCTTTTTCATCAATTGGAGGGCAATTTTGGTAATTGTCCCCACTACATGATCTGCAGACTGCATTGCAAAATAACCCTACTTTTCGACACCCGCAAGAAGCGCCGCATGCTTTTTTGCAGTTCCAAAAACTCATTTTTAACAATTCTTCTGGAGCAGGTGGATTGTGATTTTTAGTTGGACTCTTCAATTTTGCACCATCCCCAGTCAACTGGACGAATGTCTTCTGAAAAATAAAAAAAAATCTGACTTTAAATTAAATTTTTTTTTTCAAAAATATTCTAAACCGGCCAAAATTTTTAAGGTCATTACTATGCTAAAATAAAGAAATTTTTATAGAGATTACTAAAAATTTTAATTTTTATGGAAATAGCGTATGTTTTATTTTTCACTTTAAAAAAAAATCGAAAAGGTCCTCTTATTTTCATAATAATTTGCTTAATTTTGATGCTATCAACTTCATCTAAAGCTCATTTTAAAGGTATTTCTAAGTACTTTGAAAAATGTTTAATAGGTATATTTTATAAAATTCATTGTTTTCCCTATATTTAAGCTTGAATATTCAGATTTGAGTACTCTCAAAAAAAATACATTTAATTAGCTGTAACTCACTTTGAAATTATATCAAAAGGGTTTGTCAGCATAAAATTTATTCAATTTTTTATTATCTTTAATTTTGGTAATAACAACTTTATTATAAAAACTTATAGATTTTGAGTTATTTATGAAAATTCGCTTTAAAACATACATTTTTTTACGAAGAATCAAAATCTTTGATCTTCAATAAGTCAAGAAGTATTAATTTATTTTAATAACTTTTTTGTTTTAAAAAAATTTTGTTTTGATTTGGTCCCTCTATCGATTCCTGGGGTTATTTTTAATAAAATAATTTCCACCTCCAAGAAGGAGTGGAATCCACCCCCAGTGTAAAAGCGCAAGTTGACACTATGTCACTATTGTTTTTTAAGATATCCTCTAACTACTCACCAATTTTCATGAAAATCGATAAAGGTTCAACGAAATCGAAGTGAAAACCTTTAGTGACTATACTATTGTAGTGAACTGTTAAAATTTTTATTGATTATTATACAACCATTTGTAAACAAAAATAAGACATTTATAAAAAATACAGAACATTGTTTAAATAAATTATGGAATATTGAACTTAATTTAATTCTAAATAATATAAATATAATAATTAATAAATGTATTATATTTAAAATGTCATAAATAATGAAAACAAATGCATTGAGTCTGAATTCAATATTTTCTGCCATCAGCTTATCGCATATTACACATGGGATGACGATTGATCTTTATTCAGAGACTGTTTTTTTTTCTCAGAATTTTAAATTTCTTCTTTTGGGTAGACATTAAATAACGTTGCACACACCCACAGTAGGGTGGCCCACATTATAATGTTAATTTTTCAAAGTTATATTAGACACCTGGGCACCCTCTAACTTTTTTACTTATAATATTAATAGTATTTATGCAAAATTTCAAGATGATATTCCATTTGGAAAGGAGTGCTCAAAGACATTTTATGTTGGGCATAATTTTAGAAAATCGGAATATTTGAGGGAATTAAAAATCAAGAAAAAACAGCTCAAAGTAAGTAAACTAAATGTATTTTATTTACAGTATAAAGGTACAATAAAACAATGCAATGATATTCATGAAAAGAATTTGCTGTGGGCGATCAATACTTTGTTGATATTTTCAAACTATCGACGATCGCTTGTTTTGTAGTCTTTGTAGGTACCATCTTTCTGTTAGCTTCTATGACCTGGAGAAGCACCTGCTTTTCATCTTCATCATTTGTTAACAGCTTGTTAAACTCTTCAAACAGCTTTACTCCTCTTTCAGCCAAGTCATTAACAACTTTCAGATTTCTGATGATGTTTTGACCTTTGATATACTCTTGGTCATCGGTCCATTCATCTGGCTTTTTGGTAAAAAATAGGTATTGATTTCTAATTTCTCAAGTAACTGCAGTGATCTTTTTGAAGCAAAATCAACCAAACGCGCTTTCTCAGTTAGGAGTGCTGAATTGCCTCTCACTTTCCGTTCAGCAGGCTCACATTTCATTTTTTCAACGATTTCCACCTTATCATCAACAGATACTTTTTTGAGAACAGACTCAAACCAACCAACTCATCCGAAAGATACCAAAGATGAGATTTGAAAGCCTTTTTGACAATTTCAGTTACTTCAGGATCAATATCATGGTACTTTGTCATATCATTCCACAGTGAGAGATCTGACCATGGAGCATTTGAAGCTAAAGGAGCTTCTACCCAGTACTTGACGTAGACGAGAACTCCAAATTTCACAAAGCGTTCAAGCTGAGCTTTCTCCCTTTGCGTTGTCACGAAACCACTGTCATCACGAAACAAATAGATTTTGATGCCATATAACAACTTAGCCATCCAACGGGCGTGGTGTACCGCACCAGGAGCTCTCCAATGAATTTTGGCTGGAGTGTGGCCTAAAGCAATTAAAGCCAGCTCAATCAACTCCATATAGTCATCCCGAGGCTGACTTTTGCCTTTTAAGGCAACTTGGAGAACATCAACTGCAGATTGTTTGAAATCTTCACTGCCAGGAATGTTTTCCAAAGACTGATAACTATCTTCTCTGATATATTGCCATGCTGCTTTGAATCTTTTGAATATAGGTATATCAGGTGAACTGGAGGGACCAAAACAGAAAGTAAATACTTTACTGAGTACAATCTCTAAAACATGGTGTCTACATGCTAGCCATAACAATTCTCCTTCAACTAGGTGTTCAATCAGAACACAAGCTCCATTTTTCAACCCTGTGTTTACAGATGTTGTGTCAAAACACATACCCACTACCTTTTTACCCAAACCCCATTCAGTAAGCTTTTTGTAAACAGCATTAGCTGCATTTTCACCAGTACCACCAACTAATTTTGGTACACCAAGCAATTTATCTGTATTGTCAGCAGGACAAGATACTATGACAGGCAAACGGTCTACCTTGTCACTTCCCAAAATATCAGGAAGAATTTTTCCATAACAGTGTACAATGACGGGATTATCAAAAGAGGTAGATTCTTTAATAGTTTAAAATATAGTTTTTCGTGCTTCCTTCCTTTCCCGTTGAATAGTGCTTCTTGAGAGCGGCAATTCACTGGGATCATGACGGAGAGCTGCTGCGATAGGAGCCATTAATCTTAAAACTTTCCTATCAGAAACTTTGCTGCGATCCAATGCACTAACAACATGTGTGGAAAACAAACTTCATTTTGCGATTGGTGGAGATGACAAGTCTGTGTGTGAATCTCTTTTGTTTCTTTGGGATGCCGAAGATGATGATGATGGTTTATACAGCTCTTCTTCTGATGAGCTGTGTTTTACTGGAGTACACTCATCTGATGAATCATCCTCTGAACTTTGGCAGGAAGCAGTCGGAGTCACCAGAGGCGAAGCGGTTCCCTCTTGAGCTTTTTGAAGTCTTTTTTGTTCTTTTAACTCTCTTTCAAGGATTCTCTCCTGTTTTTTTTTATATTCCTTGTCTTCTGATGTTATGATCATTTTTCTGTCAGTTCTTTGATCTATTAGAAACTGTCTGTCCTCATCTACTTTACACATAACGAGGGCTTCACTGTGAGCAATATCAAAAAGGTGATCGAGCTGCTCTACAAACAGATTTTGTCTTTTGTTCTGGGCATCGGAGTTTCTTCCTTTATTTTTCTTTAGCATAAGCCATTCATTGTGTATTTTCTCAACTTTTTCAATACAATGTTTTTTTAATCTGGTAGGAATCGCAGCCTTTTGCCATACTGACATCACTTCTTCCAAGGTTAAGTGGCTAGCATTCCTTATGGATTTTTTCTCGTTTAGGAAAAATGAAATCTGAGAAGAACTTGCCTTACAGAAGGTAGTTGGTTCAACTGAGATATGGGTTCTAATTCTCTTATTCCAATTAAAAAAATATTGTCTGCTTTACGCGTTGAAGTGAAGGGCGAAGCCATGACTACGCACATGCACAAATCACAGTTCATTCTTCTGTTCACTTTTTGCACTTGACTCGTATTTTCTACTAGTAACAAAATAGTCTTTTAAGACAAATATTATCAGTTTTTTATATATTTATATATATATATATATATAATATATATATATATATATATATCAATTACTTAAGTCTTTAAATGCACAATTTTCACAATTTCAGCATCTGAAACAAAAAAATATTGTAAGATATTAATTTTTGAAAATTCGACGAAATTGCGAAATTTTCAAAACTTTGAAGACTTTGAGCACTGCTTTCCACTCCACCTATGACATTGAAACTTTAGGGATTTACTTCTATTAGGCAAAGTAAAAAAATGAGAGGGTGCCTAGGGATGTTCTACAATTTTGAAATTTTTGGGCCACCCTAACCCACAGTCGTGTTAAATACCTCTTTTCTTTTCACCAATCGCTTGTATTGTACTGTATCAAATGCTTTGTTATAGTCTAGAAAATAAACAAATTTGTCTTGGTTTAGTCCAAGCATAGTTATGCTAAGTCATACAAATATTGCTTCTGTGGTTCCTAGTCCGTTTGTAAAGCCAAATTGTATTTTAATTTATTGTAAATTATACGATAAATGGTTTTTAAGAATTCATTGTGACACATGAGACTAATCGAAGGAAATAAAATAAGCAAAGAAATCAAAAGACGAATAAATCTTACAAATAGGGCATACTATGGACTCCAAAAGCATTTCCACTCAAGAAACATTCAAAGAAACACTAAAATTATTATATACAAAACATTGCTGAGGCCGGTTCTCACATATGGAGCAGAAACATGGACTCTAACGAAGAAAGATGAAAGACTTTGGGAATATTTGAGCGTAAAATACTCCGCAAAATATTTGGAGCTGTAAACGAACAAGGGCAGTGGCGCAGATAATATAATTTTGCGTTGCATTGCTAAAAATCTAACCAGAGGAACACCTGTAGGAAAAAGAAGCAAAGGCCGATCGCGAATTAGGTGGTTAGATGGAGTAGAAACCGACTTACGAATATTAAAAATCACAAGATGGCAACATGTTGCCAAAAACCGAACAGAATGGCGACGAATCTTAGAGCAGGTCAAGATCCACAGAGGATTGTCGAGCCAAAGATGATGGTATTGACATGAGACTAATGATCTAGTGTTCCGAGCATTGTTTCTCGTTTTGTTATTTTATTATTGTTATTATTGTTATTAATCACCAATTTTTCGGCTACATCATGAACACTATGCACACCTACACCACGACTAAATCATCAGATAGCCACACCACAAATGACTTAACATAGGGCACGAATTGTGTGTAAATACTTGGGGTAAACTTAAAGATAAGATAATGATATATTATTCATTACGTAATTTAACAATTAGAAATTACACTCTTTTTGGTCACTTATAATTCATTGTTTTTATATTTTATCAATTTATTGTATGGATTTTAGTTTACCTATGATTACGATGTAAGAATACTCGGACTTGGTCCAAGCGGCAGCATGGATGGCGAAATCCAGGAATTTAAGTTTTACCTTCAATTTGCTTTAGACCTCGAGAAATTCGTTGTATCAATTAAACAACTGAAGACAACTGACAGTGGGTAAGTATAGTGTTTTTTCACAAAATCTGCTTCTATTTTGAATGATTGGTTAATGCTTTTTAAATATGGTTTGACCTTGATGAAGTATTACATTTTTACCCAATTGGTGATCCTCCCATTTTACCACAATATTTTTCTGAGCTAAGTGATCTTTTTCTATATATTTTGGAATAATCTTGGTCTATTGTGTATATATTATATATTTCTAGTCATTTACTGAAGAACCTAATGCTATGACTTAAAGGAATGTCTTGAACTATTTCTTTTTTTTTTCTTTACTCAGTTGATGTCTTACTTAAGGCAAAAATTTATGGAAGTAGTACATTTATTGACGACATTTACCAAAGATGTAACACACACACACACATTTCCACAATGTACACACAAGACTGACATTATTTTTTATTTCAGAAAAATTCTCACAATGAGTGTGATTTTTAGTCCTGTTCACTATTCGAATGCTAAAAATTAAATTGCTATTAAGCTTAGGGTGATAGTTTAAACATTTTATTTCGTTCGATACGTCGTATTCTCTCCCATCTGTCTCAAGATGTAGGGATGCCAAGATAATTGTATCATAGCTTATTATAGAACTTCCCCTTCTATTTTGAAGTACAACTGATTTGAATAAAAACAAAAGTTATCATTCTACTTTGTCACTATTTAGAAAAAGTGTATCCCGCATTACCGCATTTTAAGTTTTGTGTAGGTAATGTATTTGTCCATTCTCTTCTGCCGCTTGACTACCAATATATCCTGAATAGTCAGCTTCGCGTTACCTCGCAAAGTGAACGGTTACACCGGAAAAGCAGATCTAGTTCGAGAAAATCGGTGCTTAAGAGAAGACTAAGCAACGGTCCAAATCGGAAACCTGCATCCAAATCGGAAACGGGCCGCGTAACGGTCAACGTACACGGTACACGGCGTAACATACACGACTCAATTAAAGTATTTTCCGCTCAAAGACAGCTTCTATACGACCTACCAATTATCCAGACCTCAAAACCTCACGGCAAAACTATGTCAAATTACAAGAGACAACAATATCTCCATAAATCTAAGGATCAAATCCAAATCTAAAGGCCCAACTAACCCACAAGCGCTCGGAATCATCGAAAAACCTTTTACCGAGTAATTGCGTACACAAAAATCATCTTTGCAGCGAATGCCTTGAAAAATCTATTGCAGACAACAACACAGGTCTACACAATGCCCACAGAGAAAAATTCAACATACTCAACAAACATAACCCGAACACACTCCCAAGCAATTCCCCTCATATGACCTGTCCTCGGAGATGAAATCCTTAATCCACTTCACATCCATGATTTTATTCAATGTTTTCATATCAAATATCCAATTCAATGTATGGATATGTCATATCTACCTCCTGCTATAACGATTCCGTAAACCAAACCTTCACACAACTTCGCACATAAATACAAAACTCTCTACACTCATCATTCATACATACATTTATTATTTTCCCACACACACGCACACCCACACACACATACACACACAAACACACACATAAACACACACAACCGACAACATAAACCAATAACTATACAACACCCACACACACCAAACACATAACAGTGAGCACCCCACACACTCCTTAAGGGTCGCTATTCACATCACATTCACATCACGACACGGTGATCCTTGCCAGTACCATAGACGAATTAAAACAGGTAATAGAAAGAGTTTATTCAGTTAGTGAGGAATACGGCCTGAGCCTCAACTTCAAGAAGACAAAGTGCGGAAAATCTGCGGAAGTGGTTCGGGCTTACATCGGTCAAACTATTTAGAAGCGCCGCAAACAAGATCAGAATTGCCATGTTATTAGCCAATGTTCGCAACGGACAGGGCACTTGAAGAAGAAGAATTTACATCACAAGGAAAAAAGAGATTGGTTTTTTGTGGTTTCCCATTCTCATTGCACAACAATATTTGATCCTTGGTGAGAACACAGCCACAGCTATCTTCCACGAGTTTACACAAAAAAAAACAAAAGGCCAACAATCTGAAAAGGACCGTTTTACCATAAAACTTGTACTTAGTAGCAGACTTGGTTCAACCGGTATCCACAAAGATAGGAAATCCTATGGAAATCTCCTGGCATGGAAATCCTCCTGGCATAACTGCTTTGTAGCTACCACAAAAGCCCGGGAAAAGCGGCAACGTGCACAGATTGAAGTTTCCCTTAACAAACCCTATCTTTAAAGAGTCAACAGAGCCTAGACGAGATAAAAACGTGATCACCAATCCTAAATAGTTTCTTCTTAAAAATGCCATTGTGCGTTTGTTAATTAAAAGATATTTTCTTTTTTTTTGTTTCTTTATACTGGAATCACACTTTTTCAAGTTTTCAAATTGTCATTCTAAAGACCATTCTCATAAAATTGTTTTACAGTTTTAAAAAGCATTGGAATCTAGGTACTATAGGTGCTGATAAAAAACATGTTCTTTGCGTCTTTGTTCTAAAGACTCGCTAGTTGGAATTTGTCGTCCTCATTAAAAAAAAATTAGAGAATTTAAGAGACCCACTTTTCCTCTCTTTAATTAAACTATAAATTGGAATCTGTCAACACACATAATTGTACCTGTTAATTTTAGCCTGTAAAGCATTTGCACCTGGTGTATTTTATAGTGATACATAATTATTTGTTAGGGAAGTTTTGCATTTAAAGATGATATAAATATTGTCCAACTACTCTTAAAAAATGAATATATTAATGTACACTACAAATAATTAACTACATATTCACTTTACTCACAAATAAACTCATTACTACTGAAAAAAATATATTTTAAAATAATATTCCCTATAGAAGTTCTACGCAAATTTTTTTTAATTGCCTTATTGCCAGATTCCCGTAAGACCCTAAGAAGGTATCCTTTGAGTTCTGACAGGTAACGATGGGGGAAATCTTTTTTGGACGTCTACGTCCACAACAAGGCACAAGTCCACAACAAGGCGTGAACAAGGCACTCTGGCATCTTTCGGCCGAGTAGGATACTAGGGTAGTGTCGATACTAAGACCCCAGGGTAGTGTCGAATTAACCGTGTTCCTACTAAAACCTTAACCACTGTTCCAGAGAAGTGGTCTTGCCACTCAATGAACAACTAAAGTAAAAAACTAAAAATTTATAAATAACCATACCTATTACCGTAAATCAGAAAGTGTTTTAGACATTAGACCATAAACTAATAAATAATATTAACCATAAATTTCAGATCCCTGACTCAATTTTCTGCTCTGTCATCCTTCATCACCCCAGAAATCAGACAGTGTACTTATCTCCATTATTTCTCTCCTCTCAACATTATGTTTACAATGTTTCTTTCATTCAGTCCGAAACCCATTTGCCTCTCGAAATCGCCCCTCTTATTTGCCCATCTCTGGCAGTTGAAAATGTAGGCGGTAACGTCCGGTATCCCACAAACAGTAAAGTCTACCGAGGTAGATTTGCCTATTGTAATTGTGAAGGTGCTTAAACTACCACATCGGGTCAGAAACTGCGTCAGGAAGTAGTCTAGTTTCCTGAACTTACGTTCCTACCACTGTCTCATATCTGGAATAAGCTTCTTCGTCCACCTTGCCTTTCCGCTATCATTCGCCTATTCTCTCTGCCACTTTACTATCGATCTTTCTCTCATTCTCATATATATTTAAATCCATTCTCCTCACATACACCCTCGCTCGTTCTTTGCATAACAAAACGATCGGTATCACCGCTCCAATGACATATAGAGCCTCATTTGAAACAGTCCTATATGTGCTAGATATCCTGAGGAGCATCCGCTTTTGCGAAGTCTTTTGGCATTAAAGGCATTCTTGACGTCAAGCAGGATGAGAGTCACCCATCTTTTTGTATCCTGCGTAACTAAAGAGGTTACTACTGTGACCGCATCTATGGTGGACCTTTTGGCTCTAAAACCATATTGGCGGTCGCTCAGCGCATGGTTTTCTTCTAGCTCTCGCTCAAGGCAGCCTTTTACAAGTTGTTCGTGCAATTTAGCGATCGAACTAAGAAGGCAAATTGGCCGAAATCGCACCTCTTCCTCTTTACCTCTACCTTTCGAAATAAGAACAACCTTAGCTTCTTTCAACATTGTTGAAGACTGCTGTTGTTCAAGCACTTTGTTTAGCAATTTCAGGAAAACCTGCAAGTAAAGAAACTCTGCAAAGAAATACCCAATTATATTTATTCGATTCGGTTTTATAAATTACTAAAAATGTTGTCTACAGAAACTGATCTATACAAGAAGAACCATATGAACCAATATATTATTCCTAAATTATACATATTTATGTAAGGCAATAAAATTATTAAATGGTATGGATTTATTACTTTGATCAATTATAATATATTAATATACTGTTTCTTCTTTTAGCCACATCTCTGTTCAATTCCATGGAAATATTACAGATATTATAGCCAATTTGTTATCTGAATTCATAACTACAATTCTACATCCATTGCTACAGGTATAATTGAGGCAATAATAAAATTAATAGCGAATAACGTAGTAGACGAAATTAACAAACTTCTACAAAAAATAATCAATCAAGATGCAACTGAGGTTATTATTAAGGAAGTACTGATCCAGCTTAACAAATCTCTTGTAAATTAATTACTCCTACATTAGTGTTTAAATATATTGAATCAGATTATAAAATTTTAAATAAAATTTATTTTTTCATAATAAACTAAATAAACAACTTTATTTATTTATTTTTAAAACTCTGAAGGCTATGTAGGTCTAAAGCTAGAGTACCTATTATTAATATATTACTATATTAAATATTAGTATATTACATAACGAGAGTTGTAAGAAGCGTATTACATGCGAGTAAAAACGTTGCGCGCGAGCCGTGTAGCGGCGAGCGCAGTAATTTTACAAGCATGTAATAAGCTTACAACTCAAGTTGTGTACTATACTTTTTCTACGATTATTTTCGCTTATAAAAATAAAAATTAAATTACCACTTTATTTACACTGACAGATTAATAATTTTTAATCTGTCAAAATAACGTCTGTTAATTCGTTTCTATGGTAACTCGACCAACTGACTTACGAGGCTTATGTGATATTACACATTTTTTATAAAACTGAAGCGTAATTTTTTTATTACGTACTAGTCATTACGTGTCACTATCTGTTATGATGCATTTACTTAGCATACAAATAGTAGGTAATATACAATTTACTAGTAAGAGAGTAGAAAATAGTATATTACAAAACGAGAGTTGTAAGAAGCTTATTACATGCGAGTAAAAAAGTTGCGCGCGAGCCGCGTAGCGGCGAGCGCAGTAATTTTACAAGCATGTAATAAGCTTACAACTCAAGTTGTGTACTATTATACTTTTTCTACGATTATTTTCGTTTATTAAAATAAAAATTAAATTACCACTATATTTACACTGACAGATTAATAATTTTTAATCTGTCAAAATAACGTCTGTTAATTCGTTTCCATGGTAACTCGACCAACTGACTTACGAGGCTTATGTGATATTACACATTTTTATAAAACTGAAGCGTAATTTTTTTTATTACCTGCTAGTCATTACGTGTCAGTATCTGTTATGATGTATTTACTTAGCATCCAAATAGTAGGTCATATACAATTTACTTTATAGTAAGAGAGTAGAAAAATTATATTAGATACCTAAACAAAAGAATAGCCAATTTATAGCTTGATATATCGAAGCGTAGGCGGAGGAAGGCGATGGATAGGGATGACTGGAGAAAAATTCTTGGGGAGGCTAGGACCCACACAGGGTTGTAAAGCTTGCCCTTTGCGATAATTACCTGTTAAACGGCAACTAACCCATTTGATCCCACGGCATTTTTTTCGATAATACAAGATTTTTTTTAATGTCTTATATATTTATAATATATTATAATAATGTCAAATAACAATTCATTGTTATTTGACATAAAAAATTAAATTTTTAGCAAAAAGTAGGTGTGCATATACGAGTACAATGGGCTGATCGGGAGTCAAAAATATAAAACATTAAGTAAAAATAAAAATATTATATTTTCTTACAATATAGGTACATACTTGGGTATATCCTGTATTATAATCTAACTAGTATGAAATTGTAAAAAACAATCCCGTTCAATACACAGAGTAACTTTACATTTTATACAAATCCAACGTACTCTTTGATGCCATAAGCGACATAGAAGATGTTTGTCTATTTTCTTTGAAAAATGACCGCTTCCATCCATTTTTAGACTAATTGGTACAGATTCTCCTGATAGTTTTCTAGAATATGAAGATTTCTCAAAACTTTTTAAACAATGTAGTACTACATCTCGTTGAATAGCCAAAAGATCCATTTTCGGCAAATATTTGTAACCCCCACGAGATGACAAGAGCTGAATTGAACATGTGGGTAAAAATGGGCCACCACCATTTTTTACCTTGTATACTGACTCGGTAGTTATTAACCGATTGGTCAAAGAGATCAACACCACCCATTGAAGTATTGTATGATAAGAAAAGTCTTGGTTTGGGGTACATCAATTTTTCGTTTGGCAGCAGCACACCAACGAGTCACTTTTGAAAATAGTTTAATACAATCGAAATATAATGCCATTGTGACCACATTGTTGTCCTTCCGTTTTACAAAAAGTAGTAGACTTGCTTTGTCAAAGCGATATTCGAAATTCGAAATGAAGTTTCAAAGAATTCGAAAAGTTTCCATCAAATTGTAACAAGTAAAATAATTGTCAAAAAATACTTAGTGGTCAGTAGGCACATCAAGGACAGCAAGCATTTTTAGAACAACTTGTAATTCTAAATGCAACGCCGCAACTTTTGATTTATCCACTGATGCTTCAAAATATGTGTCAAAATTGTAGCAATAACCAGTTGAACGTTGAGCTACAAAGCATCCAGTCCTTGTCCCCAAATCTTACTGGCTTTCCTCTTATGAACTGTTTAGATGAGTGATGCCCAAAATACTTTATCATCGCTTCATCAATTGATAAGTATTTGTGAAATATGACAAATTGTTGAAATTTTTTATTTAGTTTGTTCATGAGAGGCCTTACTTTATACATTCTGTCCCTTGTATCAATTTGCGAATTATCTGCCAAATGTAGGTATTTTTTAATTTCTTGGAAACGGTTCCTTTAAATTGCATTAGTCACGAGGTTAACTGGAGATCCTCATCTAAACACCAATAGTTGCGCTCTCATGGCAAATTATGGTATCCAGTAAAAAGTAAAATAGCCAGAAATACTTTTATCTCTTCCTGCGTTACATGAAATTGATGAGTATTATTTTGAGCGGCATATAAATTTGTCTGCTTTGTAATATATTTAATAATTTCATTGTTAAAAAATTTCTCAAATATTTCCTTAGGAGATTTACCTCGGATTTGTTTTTTCATATTATCCAGATGAACCTTGTAACCTATTGTAGATGTCATTCTAATATCAGTAATTTCTCTTCTAATGAAGATCCTTTAGTAAATTTTCTCTTCTAATGACACGAGGAAGATTGTTGTCTTCGTCGTTATCACTGTCATCACTCATGTAATGAACCTCTATTTCTCCGGGAACGTCATTCGGAAAGCTTTGAGTCAGAAAATCATCTTCATCTATGTCCTCATTGTCAGTTGAATAGTCAGTCTCAGGAGCAATAACTACCACCGATACATCTTTATGAGTGGAAATCGCTAGGTCATCTGAAGGTAAAGCAAGAGTAGTAGAACACTTCTTAATAGAATCGGACATACACGTGGAGTATCACTTTTTTACCAAATGTGTCACTATTGACTATACTGACACTACTGACCATTTTTGCTGCTGTATTTAGACGAGTACAGTGGAACTAAATGGGTTAAGTGAATTGTTTGTTACAGGTTTAATATTTCCTTTGTTTATTTTCCTTATGTGGTCGATATAACTAGAAATAGAATAGACAATAAATTGGTTTTAAAGTTATTTTATAAAAACTTACTTAGTTATATAAAGGTTTGATTGAAGTTTCATAAAGGGCTTGATTTTTCTTCTGGTAGTATCTTTATGTTATCTTTCAAATTGTTCTTCTTTAGATTATTGTTTTCTTATTAAATGTTTTCTTTATCAAAACTGTCACATGTTAGGTTAATGACAGGGTATGCTTCACAGACCACTAATAACTAGACATTTCACGTAGGTAGCTCAAGGTCAAACTAAACTTAATCTCATTTGTAGTAAAGATACAAATCTTCAGATGTCGCTTTACTCTGTCTTTACCTTAACTCTGCAGTTTAGGTTTAGAACACAACTAAGAATTATAATTATCAATCGCCAATTGTCATATTAGCGTCTATATTTTGATTTTGTTAGTTTGTAAATTACAAATCACCTACCTCAGTGATCTGTGTTTTAAATGTTCCTGGCGGTGTTCAAACAGTATTTTGCAGATTAATAATAATTAGTTAAATATGGTTTTTCACAATAAATGTTGTATCCTACAATGTACCAATTCTTCATTAATTAGACATGCCTTTCTAAATCCTGATAAAGACATTACACGATTTAGGAAGTGGCTCAGTGTTATAAATAATCCTAACTTAGATATGATGAATGCTAGTACAGTTTTTAAAACAAAACGAATCTGCCACAGACACTTTGAAGATAAGTTTGTTTCTTCATGGAGTCATAAATTGTATAAAAATGCAATTCCTAGCTTACATTTGTATGGTGAGTCCAATAAATATTTGATATTAGAGAACAAATAACTGATTGATGATGTATTTTAGATTCTTCTTCTAATGTACATCCCAGAAACATTTCAATGTTGAGTGGGGAAGCAAATGTAACAGAAAGTAAGTAACCCTAATATGTAATTAACAAACATTATTTTACCTGAAGTGAATCATGGTATAAATTATTAAATTAATTTTTTGTTTTAGTTGAGAGTCCTTCAACAAGTAGAGATGCACAATCTTCACAGATGTTTCAGCCACAGGTGACTGTTCCCATTATTGATATACATTTTTTTCCTAGAATAAATCTCAATTATTTTTTGACATTGAAATTTGTATTTTTTTAGGTATTTCCAAACGGCCTTTGAGTAGTTTATTTGTTTACCATGTTAATATGCTAACTGTAGAAATTTTATCTGCTAGTTAATATGCTAACTGTAAATGGTACATGAATAAATAAATAAATAAATACATTCAAGTACCTACTAAAGCAACTAAAATGAATGAAATTAGAGATCTTGGTATCATATTTTTACTGATCATTAGTTGCACACATAAAAAATATATCTGTTCCATAGTATCCTATTTATCCCCATAATTGGTCATCTCAATACCAGTCATTAATTTATATTCATGCTTATATAGTGTGTATTATGTGCTCTTTTAGTTTAACATATATTAATATTTAATGATTTGTAAAAAATCACAAAAGTCAGATGGGGTTTTTATGTAATAAATGTACCAGTGATGCTATGTATGTACCAAATGACGTCTATCAAGCACTACACAATAATCTTTTCACTGCCACTGTTTTCTGTGACTATGTCAAAGCCTTTAATTTTATAAATCATGACATTTTGATAAAAAAAAACAAAATTTCTATGGTATTTATTTGAATTGGTTTCAGTTTAGGAAATAACTAGGTAGAGCAAATGATACAGCTTCTAGTCACAAAAGTATTGTATGTGGAGTACCACAAGGTTCAGTATTGGATAATCTACTTTTCCTTATCTTTATAAATCACATCACCAACTTAAAACCGATGGAAACATTTTAATTTTTGCTGATGATACCAGTATTACCTGGAGAAACTCTAATATTGCAACTCTTCTTGCAGCTATAACTTCTGATCTATTTAAAATAAAAACTAGTCAGACTCTAATTTACTCCCTTTTAACGTGGATAAGATAGTAGCATTATCCTATAAATCTCTTCAATCCTTGTTTCTTAATAATATCCAGATCAGTATCATTGATTCTGTAAAATTTGTTGGTAGAAAGAGGAAGAAACTAGTCTCAGCCTGCTATGCAATAAGATCTGTTTTAAAGAAAATTTAGAATCTTCCAAAATAACATATTTGTCTTTGTTTGAGTCTCATCTTCGATATGGTCTTCATTTTTTGGGGTTCTAGAACAGCTGCCCAATCTGACAATTGTTTTTAAATTACAAACAAAAAAGAGCAATATGGTATCTTTTTGGTCTCGGTAGAATAACATATTGCAGAAAATACTTCAAAAATCACGAGTGTTTAAGTCTTTTTTCTTTATATATTTTAAAAAACTGTTTGCTTAATTCGTAAACGCCTACATGTTTTTCAGCAAGACCTAATCATGACTACTCCACCAGAAATTCAACCTTTAATGTGTATTTACTGATCCCGTCCACGGAGTTAGTAAAGAAATCTATATTATATTCAGTAAAAAGATTATATAACCATCTCCCTTTGCAACTTAAATGCAACTTCTTTCCTTGAGTTCCGTAAAAGAACAAAATCCCATCTATCTGAAAGATCATATTATTCAGTAGAAGAGTTTCTTAACGAATAGTGTTATGTACAAGTAACTAAATTATTTGTAGAAATATGTATTTGAGTATCACATGCAGAAACTTAAATGTATTAGTTCCTAAGGATTTATTATTCAATTTATTTAAATTTTGCAATACATTGTGTATTTTATTATCTTTTATTTTGTGATATTGACGATTTATGTAATTTCAGTAAATTTTAAATTGCTATTTTTCTGACTTTGTAAGCTTTGTTCATAAAATTGTACAATTTTCAGTGGTATTAGCATATTTTTATTCTATTCTAAATTACAAAGTTGTTTTACAAGTATTAAATAAATAAATAAATTACATTTTCTTTTATTTTTTTCCTAAATGGTATTGTATATATTTAAATTTAAAAATGTCAAATGCATTTTTTTTTCAAATGTACCAAATTATATTTGAATATTTTAAGCTATATTTAAATTTTCCCACCAAGATTAAAATTTGAAATTCCTGCGTAATTTCCCGCTTGAATTAGTTCCGATACAAATCTCATGGAGCGCTGAATTTCATATCCAACTAAAGTATTGTCGTGGAACATCTAGGAGGTAGGTGATCTGTGGTGTGCTTACCTTGAGTGACATGACATTTAGCCTGTTCCGAAAGGTTATTTGACATCAACTTCTAAAGGTCAATTTATTGGTTCATGGAACTAAAAGTTGTACTTTGAATTGTTGGTCCTAATAGGTTGGAGACAGGATATCCTGTCATTAGTTCGGTTAAAAGTTAGATTTGTGTTTTTTTTGTTTTTTTTTTTTTGAGAAAAAAGTTGAGATTTTTGGGTTTACGTGTGCCAAGGGTACTGAATACATAGGAAATTTCTGGATTTCAAACTCAATTTTACCACAACAAGATCAGGAATCATCTTACATCAACGGTAAGTCCTATCTAAGACCTATTATTCCATCAATCACAACTTAAACACTTTCTAGGACTATTCTTTTACTTTCAGACCTTATACTTTTATTTTATATTCTTCTCCTCCTTCAATTATTCTATTTGGGATTTACTTTTTATTGGCTTCCATACAAGCTGTTCGTCGTTTGGATCTACAACTTCAAGAAGCTGATTATAAGTTAATTGGATATAAATAAGAACAAGATATAGACTCTAATTACTATTTAACTGGGAATAAGCCCCAATTAAAGATAAAAATACGTTAATTGATGTTTCAATTTCCACTTCGGAAATCGTTCTCAAAATACAAACAGTAAATTAAACAAATTTTGTTTTTTGTTACATAGTGAAAAATTCTTCTAATAATTTAATTTTATCTGACTCATTTATATTGACACTTCAGACATACATTATGCATTTTAAAGTAGACGACTTTAAAATGATATTGCCAATATTGTTGAGTTGCGCTCCTGGGACGACTTTACTTATAAGATAGTTCATTTGATTACATGAAATCAACTTTAACTTGGGAATATCCGTCAGAAAAAAATCGTAGCATGTAATTCGTCTTTAAAAAGACAAACACATGACATAATGACAGCCTGTTCGTGATTCCATAGTAAATTATGAGGGAATTATTTTAAAGTCGTCTACTTTAAAATGCATAATGTATGTCTGAATTGTCAATATAAATGAGTCAGATAAAATTAAATTATTAGAAGAATTTTTCACTATGTAACAAAAAACAAATTTGTTTAATTTCCTGTTTGTATTTTGAGAACGATTTCCGAAGTGGAAATTGAAACGTCAATAAACGTATTTTTATCTTTAATTGTGGCTTATTCCCAGTTAAATAGTAATTAATTTAAAATGCCACAAAAAATAGCTTCAGAACAATATATAGATTCTAAGAAGGAAGGTGAACAATAAACTTGGTGAGAATTAACCATTTTACCTTCCCTACAACCATCTTGTCTACCTTACCATATTTGGGATAAAACTAGTCACATCAACATATCTGTAGTTACATACAACTGATGTATTTATAATAACCTTCTCTTCCCCCAGACGTTTAGATAATTGAAACTCGAATTAAAAGTATAATTAGATTAAATTAGATTACAAGTAAAGTTAGATATTTAGTTATTAATTAGGGGTATAGTTAACAAGGTTTATTTAATTTAGGTAAGTTCGTGTTAGAAACTTGGTAGGAATAATTACTATAAAATACAGATGGTGTGATATAATATTAAGTTAGAAACTTACCGTTGACAAAGTAGTGTGCACCTAAGGTATATATATATATATATATATATATATATATATATATATATATATATATATATATATATATATATATATATATATAAGAAATACTGGATATTATTGACTGTCGATATAAACAAACAACACAGTTTATTAGGGTTGCAGTCAGAAATATTGGCCGGGATGTTAAAAAAAAAACACTCTTTTGACTTTTTGTCGAGCTTTCGGAATGGTTTTATTCCTTTTTCAAGACACTGTAAAAGACAATTATGTAAATATTTAAAAATATCACAATTCTTCAGTGTAACTTACTAGTCGTTGAGATTATTTTTGTAAGCATTGAACACTCAACGTTAATACCACACATTAAAATATACAATTATGGACATAATACATCATAAAATGTTTAAAATTTGTTGTAAAAATAGTAAAACTTGATTGATGGCATGTTTTACTGGTGTATATTAACTCATACAGAGAATGGAAAGAAAAAACAGTGTAATTAATATGTAATTAGGTGTAAATTGATGTTATCTTTCTTAACAAGAAATACTAGAGGCTTTTCTTAGGTGTCTATACTTTTTTAACCTGTCTTAATGGTATGCAACATATTATACAGAGGTGTAATTTTTGTAGAGGTAAATATTTATTTTATTTTTATTTTTCTTGTTTTTCTAGTAAATAACAATAAATGTTACTTAATTTGTCTATATCGGACTTTTTATTGATACAAGATGTGCTAGATTTTATGAAACACATTTCCAAAAAAACACGTTTTAAAGTGTTAACTTGTTAAGTGAGTTAATATACACCAGTAAAACATGCCATCAATCAAGTTTTACTATTTTTACAACAAATTTTAAAAGTACTAGTAAGTTACACTGAAGAATTGTGATATTTTTTAAATATTTACATAATTGTCTTTTACAGTGTCTTGAAAAAGGAATAAAACCATTCCGAAAGCTCGACAAAAAGTCAAAAGAGTGTTTTTTTTTAACATCCCGGCCAATATTTCTGACTGCAACCCTAATAAACTGTGTTGTTTGTATATATATATATATATATATATATATAATATATATATATATATATATATATATATATATATATATATATATATATATACGCTGGGGTTATTCAAATCATGTAGTCATAATATATATTCTCTGCTCTAAGCAATAAATCATACCAACTATACCATTTGACACTGATAATGTTATTATTTGATTTCTTACAATTAACCTCACTTTTGAATGAAAAGATAAACTATATACATAAGGTGTAGTTCTTGATAGGTGACAACAACACCTTCGCTGGGTTATGACTAATGTTCTGATACGCGGCATTATTCGACAATTTGGGCCATAACATTTTACCCACCCGACTCTCCGGGTATATATTGGAGTTCAATTAAATCTTAAAGAGCTGGTCCAACTATTTACCGCCTTTAATTTTAAAATAAAATATGTTGGTAACATGTTAAAAGACATATTTTTGTACTGTTCTATATCGGAAATCAGAATGGTAAATAAACAACCTATTTATTTTGTACGTAACAAATAAAATTTGATTTTAAATTGCTGAAATGGGTTATAATAATTTCTTTCCAATGGCTCACTCGTCGCAGCCAATTCATATGTATCCAAATGAAATACCATCCGCACCTATGATGTAGTCCGGGTTCAATCAAATCTTAAATAATCACATCTTATGCCTAATCTTAACCCCCATTTGTTTACCAATCGTCTAATCCAAGGATACCAAACCAAATGCCATATTCTACCTGATTTCTCTCACTACCTTCATCTAACCCTAATAACGAATGGCATGTAGTTACCAATAGGAAACGTCCGAAAAATTCAGAGAAAGAAAATAGAAAATCGACGAGACAAATGTATACTGGCTAAGCAATAGATCTAGTTGCCTCAGTGAAGAGTCAGAAAAAGAAACTATGAAAATATCAGATGAAGGCACCTAGAAAGAACACAAACCACCACCAATATTTGTCCCTGTAGTAAAAAATATAAAGCTCCTTATTGCAGCGTTTGGTAAAGAAATTGCAGGAAAATACAGTATTACTACTATGCCAGTACTAAGGAGGTGAAAATATAGGTTGAAGATGGAAAAACTTACACTAAAATCATAAAAGCCCCGAATTAGAAAAACACGCAATATTATACATATAAAACTAAAGAAATGAAAATATTTAAAGTAGTACCAAAGACCATCCACTCAATACACCCATTAGCAACCATTAAAGACATAGGAAGAAGATTAAAAGACTTATGAGTCCACAAACCTCTGGAATATAAAATAATGATTGACTAAAAAGTCATTACCTATGTTTTTTATTGATCTAAAACCTCTTCTTCTTCTTCTACTTTTTGTAGGTCTTTCGATCTGTTTAATTCTGAAGCTGCCTCTGGTTAACTTCTTGGGAGGTAGATTGCCAACTATCCCTCCATCTTTTAGGTGGTCTTCCGGGGGGTCTTGAACCGGACGGATTGTTTTCTAGGGCAATTTTTGGGAGTCTATTCTCATCCATTCGTCTTACATGGTTGTACCACATCCTCTTGCGCTGCCTTCCCCATCTTACAATATCTTGAATTTTGCACTGCTCTCTAATGTTTGTATTTCTCGCTCTGTCTCTTCTTGTTTTCCCCATTATTGTTCTTAGGGTTTTCATTTCGGCAAACCTTAGCATCTGTTTCGTTTTGTTAGTATCTTCGCGCACTTCTATGCCATATGTCATGATCGGTCGTATGCAAGTCATAGATTCTAATTTTACTATCTGTGCGCATATACGGATTTGACCAGACTATCTCCCGCAGACATCCTGACAGTGCAGATGCTTGATATATCTATGCCCAGATATCTGAATTGCATCACCTGTTCTATGGGGTTGTCCTCAACCACTAACTTACATCTGAGCGGATCTTTTGCTATTGTCATACATTTAGTTTTGTTGGTAGAGATGTTCATATTTAGTAGTCGGCTTGATTGAAAGAACTGAAAGAGCTGCCTTTGGAGATCATCTTCTGATTCGGCAATAATTGCTGCATCGTCTGTGTAACACACCATACCAATTCTTTTGTTGCCCATTCTATATCCGAGATTAAGAGATGTTACTTTGTTGATAATTTTGCCCATGAGAAGATTAAACAAGAAGGGGCTTAAACTGTCGCCTTGTCTAATTCCTCCCGGTGTTGAAATATTTTCAGTGAATTCGTCTCCTGCTCTAACTTTGGTTACGTTGTTGTTATTTAGTTTATGGAGTATCTTTGTTATACTGGTCGGTGTTTCATTTTCTATTAATATATTTAGAATGTCTCCCAGGCGAACTCTGTCAAATGCCTTCGTCAAATCAATGAAGCAAATATACGCTGGCATGCCGAACTCTATAGCTTTTTCTTTTATTTGTTTTATTATAAATACTGCGTCTGTTATAGACCGCCCTTTTGTAAAACCTTGTTGTTCTTCAGCATTAGTAATTTGCTTTTCCAATTTGTCCTTAGAATATCCGTGAAAAGTTTCATTGTTGTATTTAAGAGGGTTATTCCTCTATAGCTTTGTGGGCAGGTTTTTTGTCCTTTTTTAAATATGGGGATTGTGATACTATTATGCCATTCCTCTGGTGTTTCTGTTTTGTTTAATATTTTGTTAAATAGTTGTGCCAGTTTACTTGCAAGTTCCGGGCCTCCATATTTTAAAAGTTCATTGGGTATACCATCCGTTCCCGGTGATTTTCTGTTTTTTAGCTTTTTGATATTTGCTTCTACTTCTTCGTCATTGATTGTAGCACTCACATCTGTTTCGCCTTCGTTTATATTCAGCGTTTCTTCAGTATCATATAGCTCTTTAAAATGCTGTTGCCATTTAAATGTTTGCCAAATTTAAAATCTAAAACCAAATAAAAATAATAAAGACATATATGCAACGAAACATCTAATGCACTTAAATATTAGTTTGTGAAGCACCACGTTTCAATAGAGAGATACCACAGTGCTTACGATACACAAAAAATGTTTGTCACAGAAAGCCTCGATGTTTAAAATGCACAGAGATTATTTTTACGACAGATTGCTAACATTGCTAAAATCATCCTGCGAAGTACAGATGCTGCATAGTCCATAAGCAACTGCAAGAAAAAGTGTACCCAAAACTAAGACAAAAAAACGGCCATCCAAATAACAATAGAACACCCAACATTCAGCCAGGGATCACATACGCTCAGACATACGTTTTAAAAGCATCAGATTTATTACAGATGTTTTTTTTTATTTTTTAGGATTTCAAGTTAAAATCATTTAATCGTTTGTTAAGATCATACCTTTTTGTTAAAGTAGTTCCTTCTTGCAAAATTGTTTCATCCGCTGACATCTTGTTATGCGCGCCACGGAAGACTAGATGAATGGAATGGGCCTAAGATTGTTATCTGCAGCAAGCAAACTAATTGTCATATTTTACAGTTATCTGAAGCAAGGAACGAAAATTACTTGGTTCAAAATTGAAAACCTGCAAGACCGAATTGTTTAATCTTCAATATGGTTCGTTCGTTTAAGAAATAGTGCTGATAGTGCTACAATAAAAATAACTATTTTTATTGTATCTGGACTTGAAAAATTCAAGTAAAAATTAAAACCTTTATTTGGTCCCTATAGGACCCCACTTGGTCCCTAGAGATGTTTACGTTAATGCAACTAGGATTGCTCCATTTTTTAATTACCCCACCTAATATTTTATATCGTGGTTGATAAAGGTAAGGAAGTTTTATGAATAACTCGAAGATTTAGTTTATATGTAAAAAAATTGCTAAATGGTAATGCAGTCAGTTCTATTACGTCCAGGTATACCGTATTCTATCAAAATGCTCTTATTTTTTTTATACACTCCAAATTCGGCCTTACAGAAGAAGCAGATAGGGTTCCCAGGTAAAAATGTTTCCAGGAAAAATTCCACATTCATAGATCACACATATCAAAGAAAAATTCTTGTGTGAGGGTTGAAGCAGATATATCATCATAAACATTATAACAAGACCACTACTAGTTTTTTATAGACATGATGAAAGTTACAAATCCTCCTGCTGTCCGTTGCAAGACATGCTCACGTTCATTATCAAATTTTAAGTAAATTTTTATTTCGGTAATAAAAACACTTTCCAGCTATTCGTCTTCTTGTACTTGTTGTAAATCTGACGATCTGTTAATCACGTGGCTAAAGTATTTTTTGAGAGATGGACTGCCAGTTATCCCTCAATCTATTTGGTAATCTTTCAGGGCGTGGTTTGCCGTGTGGTTTTACTTCTAGCGCAATTCTTGCTATCTGGTGCTCCTTTCTTCATCTCACTTTATGTTGTACGCCAAATGGTTTCTGGTATTGCTTTTGAATCTTAATTAAGGTACTTTTGGTTTTATTGGTGGCTTTCCTAGATTCTAGTCCATAGGTCATTACGACAAGTTTTATACATTTTAACTTGACTGCTCATTCACATAAACAGGATATTCGAGAAAACATCTCTCCAATATCCAGATATCATTGCAGTCTTATTTATTTGTCACTTTAGGCCTCCGATATGGTCACGGTAACTTGAAAAATGTTCACAGAGTTATTTGAATTTATTTAGTAATTCTATGGATATATTTTCCAGTACGAGCTTACATCTAATTTGATCTTTAGCTATAGTATTGCTCTTTGTTTCTGCATTCTCTGCACATCTTTCCAATTCTGCTATATCTTAGTCTGTATTCTAGTTGTAGCAATTCCACATCTTCTAATATACCTTCATTAGTATGTTGAACAGGAACGAGCTAGCGTCATATCACCGTGTGAATCCAATAACGTTGTTGTGTTAGTTCTATTGATTGTTATAATTTTTGTCGTTTTGCAGTTATTAATTTGTTTAATAATTTTTGAGATGTTTGTTTGGATTCTTTTCTACATAAGCTTTTGTAATATATCGTAAGTTTAACTTTATCAAACGCTTATGTTAGATTCACAAAGCATATATATGTTGGCTTGTTTTATTATATCGAATTTTTTTTATCATTATGATTATTGCAACCATCGTCGACCTATCCTTTCTGAAATATTGTTGTTATTTTAGCTTACAGCTGTTAAAATACAAATTTTGATTGACAATTACTTATAACTCAAAATAACTAGCCAGCAACTTTGTTGATAGCTGTTCTAAATATATGTATGGTAGTCATTTCTCTCCACTGTCCGATGTTCCTGAACCCCGATGTCCTTCTGCGCCCTTGAGATCTTTTGCATTCTATCTTGCCTTGTAAAATTAGTTGAATTAGTTGATACTTCTCATTCCGCATCACATCCTCTTAAGTATATCATCTTTCTGATTTTTACGATACGCATAATTTCCAGATCTTTATTCATACGTTGGATCCCGGTGTTGTTTCTAACATGATGGATATAAGAAATTCTGAGCATGCGGCGATAGCATCACATTTCGAAGACTTCTAATCGTTTGGATATTGCCTCCGTCAAGGTCCAGGCTTCGACTCCATATAAAAGGGTAGAAAATACATAGCATCTCAAGAGTTGTGATCTTATATCAATGTTCAGGTGCATATCAATGTTCAGGTGCATATTACATAGAATATTCCTGAGGCGATTGAAGACCGCTCTCACCTTTTCTATACGACATTTTATTTCCTGTAAGTGGTCCCATTCCTTATTTAGGCTACATCCAAGATATGTAATTTTGTCGACTATTTTCAAGGGTTCATTATTAGCTGTGAATTGGTGCTGTATTACACCGTTTTTACTTACTACAAGAATTTTGGTCTTCTTACAGTTTAATTTCATGCCGTATCTGTCAGAGACTTCCACTACATGGTCTATTAATGTTTGCCGATCCTCCGCATTATCAGCAATCAAAACCGTACCGTCCGTATATCTTAAATTGTTTATAATTTCACCATTGATTTTTATACCTTCTCCTAAACCATCAATAGCTTCCCTGAACAGCATTTCCAAGTAAGTATTAAACAACGTCGGTGACAAAATGCAGCCCTGACGTACTTCCCGTTTTATCGTGAATTCTTGTGAGGTTTCGTTGTCTACTTGTACAGTTGCCCTTTGCTGTAAGTAGAAATTTTTAATTAGTCGTAAATCTTTGTCATCAATACTAGATTCTTTCAGTATCTGAAATAATTTTTGATATTGCACCTTGTCAAATGCTTTTTCAAAGTATATAAAGCATACGTAGACTTCGCAATTTACGTCTCGAGAGCTCTTTGCATCAATACTTGTATGGAAAATAGGTCCTCTCGCGTTTTCAGTCCGCTTTTAAGCCCAAACTGAACACTGCTAATGTTTTCTTCAAGTTTTCTATATATGCGAGAGTGAATAACAGAAAGTGCATGGCTCATTAAGCTTATAATTCTGTAATCAGAACATCTGGTGGCATTTGTAGTTTTGGGGAGAGGCATGAAGGTGGAAATTTGCCAATCTGTGGGAAATTCTGCAGTTTCATAGATTTTGTGCAATAAACTCGTTAGGAGTTTGAGTTGGTTGTTTTCAAAAAGTTTCAATATTTCAGGTTGTATGTTATCAGGTCCAGGGTCGCTATTCTCGACATCGCTCGCAATTAGCACGTATACGCAGGATGCGAAGGTTTGATTTGCGAATGTTTCCTAAAAATGGTATTCTTGACCAACGTCCGCATAAATATGACTGTTCGCATTGTTGATGTCTTTAGCAACACTGTAATGTCTAAAACGCCTGTCTTCACTGCTGTCGGAATAAGGTTATTTTGTTATGCACAAAAGATCTGTATAGGTCGAAGTGCGGTGAGGCCGCACGGCGTTAACGACCTCACATAATCTAAGGTTATTTTGTGGCTATTTACAGCTTGTTTACATCACATTTATATTTTGAAAATGGAAATTCAAACCATTAAAGTAAAAAGATCAACAAATGTCTCAGATGAACAAAAAAAATTATTGCTGGAGTTTATGAAAAAAAAATCCCAACTTGCTGGCTGCAAAATTTTCAAACACATTTTCTCAAAATGATGCCCAGAATCAATGGCAACATATTGCAAATGTATTAAATAGTTGTGGTGATGGGGCCAATAAAAACTGGCGAGCATGGCGAAAGGTAATAAATAAAACATATCTTATCATTGCAAATGTAATATTGATTATGTTAATTTTGTCGTAGACATGGAAAGACATACGAAGCAGGACAAAAGCAAACAATGTGCAATTAAAAACACATGCGCAAGGTACAGAAGGTGGACCACCCATAGAAAAGGCAAACCCCTTTGAACAAGAAGTGTTAGAAACAATAACAGTAATATCACTGGCTGGATAACCGGACATTACTGAATCAGAAACAAATTTTTGTTTTAATGAAGTAGAAAACTTGACTGATCACCAACTTGAACCAGATGCACTAGATACGACTGATATGAGAGAAGAATTGGAACAACAACAACCAACAGTTGCTCCAATAACACTGGAAAAAAGCCAAATTAAAACCAAACCAAAAAAAACCAAGAAAAAAATTAGAATACACTTCAGAGGCAGCAGAAAATTATCAACTGTCTTTAAATAAAACAATAAGTTAAAAAAAAATTATTATGAAAAAAAAATTTCATTGCTCGAAAGATTGGTAGTTGCAAAAGAAAGAAGCACGGTAGCAAAAGAAAGAAGTGAAGTTGCCAATGAACGCATTGTAGCTATATTAGAAGAGGTGTCTAAGAAACTTGAGTTTTTTAAATTTTTTAAAAGATTTTATTTGTATTTTTTTATAAGTTTGTTTATTGGAGCAATATAAAAAGTTTGATTGTTTACTTATAGTTTTCTTTTCTTGAAGGGACATAGGTTAATTTTAAAATGCAATACAATCATTATTTGGTAATAACCCTCAATAGGTTTTGATTTAGGATAATGAAAAATACCACACAAGGGCAATTAGAGATATATATACTTAAAAAAAATAAAAATTCTATGAAGCTGCAACTTTATATTTAGGTAAATAACATATTTTTGCAATAAAAATGAGTAGTGGAAAACAAACTTTTATAAAGAATAACATTTGATAAATACCAATTTTTCTTTCTTGTGCAGTTCATATGGAAATACACTGAACTCAGATAAAGTAAAGAGGGGATAAGTAAAAACTGAGTATATATTACTAATGTATTTAATTATTGGTAAAAAAATTGGTAATTAAATTTTGCCTTAACCTTCTCCCTGCAGCAAGTTCAGGATTGACACGTCTTGCTGCATTTTGTAAATTGTCATTTTGTGGCTGGTTCAGTTCGTTGAAGATTTGTCCTAAATCAATGTTTTCTTCATCAATAGGCATCTCAGGAATATTGTATTCGATGCATATATTATGAAGCACTATGCAGGCATTTATTATTCTGCTATCGATTGCAGGTTTGTAATGCAGTACTTTGTGTTATATTTATATATAACACCTGAATCGCATTTTCAAGATATCATTACACCTTTCTATTGCATTTCTTGTTTGTTTGTGGGCTATATTGTAATTATATCCAGAGTTGTTTACAACAGGTTCTTCCTCTAAATGAGTCAAGAGCCAGGGCCTTAATGGATATCCACTGTCTCCTAATAAATAATAATTATTAAATTCTCTTCTATGTAAGTTTTCTAATATACCCAAAACATTTGAATTGGCCCATATATATGAATCATGTGTGCTTCCTGGGTATCTTGCATTCACATTAATTATTTTAAGATTGGTATCACATATAAGTTGTACATTTATTTAATGATACCCCTTCCGATTAACAAAAATATATTCAGGATTTTTCTCATAATTAATTTTTGGTGGAAATATAGCAATCGATGCACCCTACAACACCAGGAAACTAAAACTTTTCATAAAACTTTGTCCTAGTTTCATTTAATTCCTCAACATTTTTTGGGAAATGCACCCATGTATTAATTATATCGGGTTCGTTAAATGCCACGCTAACGTCTTCTAGACATCGCGACCTTGAAGGTTGTGAAATTGATACAAATGATCCATTCGCGATGTCCATCTGGTAACTGCCTGTTGCGAAAAAACGCAATGCAGCTAAAACCTATAAAAGAATGTTAATAAGGGCTTTACTATAAGACAAAATGAAAAACTTACTCTTGTGGTCACGCTTAAATCAGTTGCTCGTCTTTGCGGTCTCATGTGTAGAGTGATTATTTCAATTAAGTAACGGCACAATTCCTTACTTAATCGAAAACGCTGCACAAATTGATTGTCAGATAGCATTTTAAACGGATCAATGTTGTTAAATCGGTTACGTGGTTGGACTGCTTCTTCAGCATTTTCCAAATATTCAATGGCAGCAATATGCATATCGTCCATAATACACAAATGATTATGTCTAATTATTTTATTTGATACTTTTCGTAGAATTTTAAATGATTTTAACTTTATCTGGAAAATTAATAAACGTTATTAGATATTAATGAATGAATAAAATTATATAATAATTTACCGCTCCAATTATTCTACATAAAAGTTGCAGCAACAATATAGGTACAGCAAGATTTGCAAATTTCATTTAAAAATAAACATAACCATATTTTTTAACATAAAACGTTACAATCTTCACTTACGAAGACGATGAGAATGATTACAACCACTCGTAGCGAGTTTCGAACGTTCGCAATTGCTGAGAGTGCTCAAGAATACGAAAAACAGTATTTCGTTCGCATCGTTCGATCTTGAGAATGACATTTGTACTTGCGAGTGGTCAAGAATAGCTCCCCTGGTGCTTTGTGGGCTTTTAGTCTTTTTATTGCATATTCACTGACGTATTATAGATACTGCCAGCTTTTATTTATTTTAATTAACTTAAGTGGTTTCTGGTTATTAAATTTTGCAATTTTACGAACGGCTAATAACACATTTATCTATAAAATACCAGTGACTGTCTATTTTTTAAGTAGGTACATTTTTTGACATATAAACTTTATAAACTCTGTGTAAACGTATAGTCAATGACAAATATTACTTCGTCAAAATGTCTACAAGTCTCTTTTAATAAAATGGAAAAAATTCTAAACGGTTAAATACCCGAAAACATACAAAAATATTTAATATAAAGAACACCTGTAAAGGATGATAGCTGAAGATCTTTAACAGTTTATGGTAGAAATAAGAGAAATTAAAGAAGCACAAAGAAGAAGATACAAAGAGAGTACAGAAGTGATATGATAACAAGTAGGTACAGCAATAAAATGAACTGTTAACACTTCATTCTAATATGTATATCTTGGCAGAGGTGTGGTAATTGTAACTATGAATGTTGCGGTTCTTTCATGGATCGTATTGATCTTTTTACGCTGTATATCCACTTATTCCAATTTTCCTTGCACCGACTAGTCTCCCCATATTACCAACACGTGTTATATGTTCAAAGAATGTTAATGCTTTTGGAATTATAGAACTGGGGAAAGGTTGTGGATTATTAATCTCCTCAAGAAAGTATTTCTTCTTCTGGCTATTCAAAATATTGGTAACAATATTTTCCACCAGCACATCTCAAATAAAGCGGTTCTTTTTCTATCTGATCTTTAAACAGGCAATTTCAGAGGCATTGCTAATTATTGAGAAAACTAATATTCGTACCGGATTGATCGTACTGTTTTTTGTTATGAGTTTATTTTTCCACTTCATAACCAACCATTTCAACTGCAATGCTGAGAATTTTCGTTCTGTTCATGTTGATTGTGTTAAAAATAATTATTTTGCCTTATTTTTATTAATTAGTAGCCTGTATCAACACGAGATGTTGATTTGTACCTTGTATGTGTTCACCTCCTTTCCATTCTTCTAGGACAGTTCTTCTTATGTGTGTTACTAGATAGTCTACGCAACCCTTTGTTGTATTTTTCTAATTTTGCACCGCGACAAATGTGTTTTTCAATCTCATAATTGCTTAATTTTTGCATACAAAGTTTGTTGTGATTTAACTAATAGATTCGCGGTGTTCATATCAATTAGGATTAGCCAAAGTAGATGACATTGTACATTATAAAAGCTGTCTTAGAAGTTACGAAACAGAAGTGCATGGTGTAAATTTTCCAATGAGTTGTGTATTATTTGTAGGATTTTGCTTGCATGTGTTATTAATGAAATAAGTGTATAGTGGTATCTTTGAAGAAACCCTTTTTAAGAAAAACAACAATTATGCAGATTATGTAGTCAGCAGGCCCGTGTAGTACCAAATACTACTACAATTGCTAGGGATGTAGTCAATTTGAAAAGAGGTTAAAACAATGTCGTGTCAAAGCAAATAATACTAAATGAACTTACATCATCTTCACATTACAAAGAGAGAACTGCCCTCTGTCATCTACAAACTGAAAATTACTATATGCTAGGAACGGTATCAAATATCTGGGTATCCACAAAGATAATCACCTAAATTGGGGAAAACATATATGGTTCAGACGACTACAACTAGGTATGTTTTACAAGAAAATGTATTGGTTTATGAATCGGAACTCAGGTTTAAGATCCAAATCAAACTTCTCCTTTATAAGGCAATACTGCGACCGGTATGGATGTAGGTGATTTAAATATGGCGAACTTTCAGTAATACAAATATGCAAAGAAAAACAATTTTATTTATTTTGACCTGAATGTTAAAACTGTTAAAGAACCAAATGCACTCGCCAACGACCTCCTGACAGCACCGCTGCTTAGAAGACTTAAAAGGTCTTCTAGACCTCTCCACCGCTATAATCTAGAGTAATATCAGCTAAATAGTAGTAGTAATAGCTAGTAATATCAGCTAAATATAAGTAGAGAGTGCTCACAACTGAGTGAAGCACCCACTGTCACTTTTTATATATCTTTCAAACATATTGTTTATTGTTGTATTGATAATATATTGCAAAAGGTAAAAAAATATATAGTAAAGATTGTTAAACCAATATTTTCCATATATTTTAACACCTTAGATGGAATTGCATCCACACTAGACAAGTTTTTCTCTTCTCTTCTTCTTTTTATTTTTCTTTTCTTTTTATAAAGACACTCTTTTATTTTTTGTCCAGTCCTTGATGTTTTTCACTTTACATATACGTTGTATATGTCTGTACTTAGAGCTCTATGTCATAGTATCTTACCAATAATTTTTTTAAGAGTTTTCATCTCTGCTGATTATAACATTATTTTTGTACTCTCTGTCTGAGGTCGTGTTTCTTCTGCATATCTTATTATTGATCTGATGACTGTTTGGTATGATGAATAAATTCTGCCTTTCATTGCTTTCCCGATATTTTTATTTCTCCATATTGTTTATCTAAGCAACCTGCGGCTCTATTTGATCTTTTCACTAGATCTTTTACTTTTGTTTCAAACTTTCCGTAGCTAGAAATTTTCTGGCAATTAAATTTAATTACAACGTTGAAGGCGTTTTATTATTTCATATGGTCAGTGGACCTTCAAGTGTGAAAAAACCTTGGAGTGCTACCATTTAAAAGGGTGCGTTTTTGAGAATGGAATGCAGATTTGTCGCTATGCACTAGCGCTTTGAACTTTTTAGAGCGGCAGTCAACAGAGTCCGCATAGCAATGATGATTTCCAACCTTCGATAGAAGATGGAACTTAAAGAAGAAGACTAGCGCTGAATATATTATATAATAGTCATAAGGTACTAGAATAATCTGGAACAGTCCACCTTTATTTTCGCTTATATCAGTACATCGATCTATCCACCGGTCGATAGATCATGAACATTCTCGAACACAGGTCGTCGCCTCGAGATGCAACCGTTATTGGGCTACGTCGAAATTTATTAAACGCTACTTTAAAATGTACCTGCTCTGTTAACAACTTAACAGAGCAAGTACATTTTAAGCTTGAATTAACATAGCCATAATAAAGACCAATTAAATTATTAAATGTCTAAACAACTGACTCCGGGTCGGATTTGCAGCCACGATCTAAGCGATCAGTGCCTATGCTTTAACTAACTCAACTATGTACCATGCCCCATGGAAGTCAATCTGTTTCTTAATAAACGTATGCATTTATTAAGCTTACATGTGCTGAAACATGGTTAAAACATAAAAAAAACAAATTAATGACATAAACTTGACTGTATTTCAAACAACATTATCTGTTCTTTAAAATGAAATTTCACATACATGTATCAAGGACAAATATTCTTTAGGTGATAATAACAAACTATAATCCACTTATTAAGGCAACATTAGTGTTATTAACAATCATAGCTCTACTTTTATATAAAAACTAACTTAAAAAATAAAGAATAGATAAAAAAGCATATGATAATCAAATGAAGTTATTTTAAATTAGGGAGATATCTACTTAATAGCTATATTAATTTACCAAAATAAAAAAGTAGGTACATAATATTATATGTAATTGTTAATAAGGTAATACAATTGAACGATCAGGATTATATATATACTTTACAGTTTGCAGATGATCAGCTGGTGATCTCAAATGACAAAGACGACATGGAATACATGCTTAGAAAACTAATTAAAGAATACCAGAAATGGGGATTAAATATCAATTTAGAAAAGACAAAAATACCTCTCAATTGGAGCTGAAACAGAACAACTCGATATCGATGACAATCAAAAAATAAATCCATGTGACGAATATAAATACCTGGGCGTCATCTTCGACCGTAGTGAAAAAGACAAACGAGAAATAGAACATCGAATTGTACAAGCACGAAGAGCTATAGCATGTTTAAACGGAGTTCTATGGAGTAAAGAAATATCAAAGAAAAGAAAATGGAACATCTATAAGACAATGGTTAAAACTAGCCTACTTTATGGAGCTGAGACATGGAGAATAACCGAGAAATATAAGAAAAAGGTCGAAGCCATGAAAATTGATGCCATCAGAAGATCGATGAGAATATCAAGAGCCGACAGAATACGGAATGAAGTGATAAAACAACAAATGGGTATAGAGGGCACTATAGTTGAGGATATTGAGAGAAAACAGCTCATAGGGTATGGGCATGTAAGCCGAATGTGGCACGAAAGATTGCCTAAAAAAACAATGATGTGGCAACCCCCAGAGAAGAGGAAACGAGGAAGACCACCACAGAGCTGGAACCTGTGAGTTAGGAAAGCGATTAGCGCTCGAAATCTGGACGAAGACCTAAAACCGAATATATATATATATATATATATATATATATATATATATATATATATATATATATATATATATATAAAATAAGGTAATAAGTATATTTTTTACATGTTCACTTTTTCCAGCGGTTATTAAAAAGCTTGTGGTATCGCCACAGAATTTTGGGTTTTCAGGAAGAAATATTGTAAATCCTTTTTGTGAAAAGTTATTAGATGCTTCCTTAAACCTAACGTGTTTCTGTTTTTAATTTTCATTTCAACCTTTCTATGTAGGTACCATTTACACAAATCAGTTTGGAAAGCATGATCTATAATTTCATCGCTGACTACTCCGACTAGAACTATTTGAATCTTTGTACCTCATGTCAAATTGTAAACTTCAATTGTGAATGAAGTTTAGTGATTTTGAAAAAGTAACTACTACTAGTTACTTTATGTCCGTTAGTATTTAATACCCTAAGTATCCAATAACAAAACTAGAATTATATATCGTTACTTCGTTATTCTTAATATTTCTAAATATGCAACGGGTGTCCGTAACAATGAGTATTATATTTTTTATTAGCTTATATTATTGCCGGCGTCCCAATGCAAGAAGACTATTTTATGATGAGAGGGCGGCTATTCTCAAAATCTGTACAATTAATTTCAGAATGAAGAAGTCGTCTGCTGGAAAATAATGTTTTATTTTTACATTGTAATTATGACCTCGCAGCACGTGTCAAATGCATGATACTTCCAAGATAAACCCACTTCGCAATCGAGTTTTGTACGTCGACGCGCATGACGTCACTTGGTGATAAAAGTTCCACTTTTATCATCAACCTTTTATCATCACAGTCGATAAAACATATATGGAAAGAGGGGGTTTTTATTTAAATATTTAGAATACTAAGGGATTTTAGGTAAAATATCTGCAATTAAAACTTAAAAATATGTTATAGATACATATCTGTTAGCTTAGCAATGTAAATTAATAGAATTTAAATAGATAATAAAATTATATAAAAAAAGTAGGAATTAAACATCCTTTTGGAAATGGAAATTTATATACAATGGATTGATTTATTAAAATTAAAATTTAATACAACTGATAAAATAAAGTACACTGTAATAATTTACAGTTTATTCAACAATTTATTTTACAATTTTTAATATCTTCTTCTTCTTAACTTTGGATGTTTCTTTAATATATCTATTCAATTTTCTAATTTTAAAATATAATTTACACCTAAAAAAAGATGTTTGACATCTGCACTTACGTTTACTAACATTACATCTGAACACAGCTAAATCAATTAGCGATTTTAAATAATTCTTGGTTAATCTTAATGACCAATTGTTAAAATTGTTAAAAATATGGTCCAGTTCATTACATTTAATTAGAAAATCTGGATATGGTTTAAGTACACCACTTCGGAAAGATGGTTTACCCAGTAAACCGATGTCAACGTACAAGAGAAACGATAAAACAATACTAAATCTGACAAAACTCCATACAACACACAAAATTTCTGGTGACATTTGTCGCCAAGTGACGTCACACGACTAATCGCGTGCGCGTGGGTTTATCTTTAGTTCATAGTATCATGTGTCAAATGTGTTTTTTAATATTTTTAAATATAAATAAAATATTTTGACTCGGTATGTATGTTTATGGTATTGTTCGTAATGCGCATAAGTCCAGTTTTTCAAATTTTTATTACATATTTTTTTGCATCTTGTAGAGACTTCAAGCATATACCCGAACTATTATACTCGCTAAAACGACACTCCTAACTGCAAGACACAATAGTCTCGCAGGCTTAGTCTTGTTCTTGCTTAAATCTTGCATAGTCAGTCTTGCTCTTGGTCTTGCTACAATTAGGTGGTCTTGTAGTACACCGACTGCACACCGAGTACACCGACTGCACACTCAAGACTGCAAGATCAAGACCGATTTTGGGCAACACTAATGTATAGGTAGTATCATGTTTTTAGTTGGTCTCGTCTTAATATTATTGTTAGTTTGTTTTTTCTTCCTGAGTCCTCTAATGGCCGGTTTTGTTGATTCTTTCGTTTGGATCGTTGCGATTACGTGTCGTGTAAACGTTAGACCTTTAACCATTGTAACTTCTAAGTATTTTGAAGCGTTGTTAATTCTAAACAGTTGGAATTTTTAAGTACACCGCTTAATTACATATTGCTTACTGTTTTTAAAAAATTTTAATTTGTTACCTAACTAATATATATGTAACGCGTATTTTATTTTACTGCCATTTTTTCCTAATTTTTTTATTATATCTAATCAACAATTGTGTAACTATTTCCGTTAATGATAAATGCCTTCTGTTGTTATCGATATTTTTGATGTAAATAGCACCTTTTCATTGAAACTTTTATTACAGAGTTGTATTATAATGTATATAACAATAAAACACTGAAAACTTTGTTTTCAAAACTTCAACAAAATTTATTATAACATCTTATCACTGTTTCGACAGTGTGTCTTTCTCAAGTGATCTATTTTTGGTATGTGTTTACACTTTATAGTCTTTAACGAAATAAAGAATAAAAAATAATTTTATTTTGGATATGAAGAATTTAAAATTCGTCATTAAAAGAATGATTATGATCCTAAGGTGACCATTTTATGTTATGCTATAAGTTTGTTAAAAGCTCTACCAGTTTGACCGAACTAAGTTTTTCGACAGTCCCATATCTAAGTTTTTATACAACACTATGTAAGTGTGCTTTTTATTTTGGCTCTTTTTGTTTTTAATATTGCTCGATGTTCAAGTTGTAATTTGTTGTAAAAGCTAGTGGTGCGTCATCGAGCAAAAGGTACTGGGTTTTTTCTCTGGTGTTGGCAATACTAATTTTTGGGCTTTCTTATGTAGTTTTTATTGGAACTTGACCAAATATCGTATATTAATTTACTCCATAGTCATATTGAATTTACAATAGAAACAGAACAGAATCAATCCATAAATTTTCTAGATTTAAAATTATCAGACTTAACAAAAACATAAGTTCTTCTTTGTTGTGTAAGATATTTCCTACGAAAGATTTTAAAATTGTAGGGTATATGGCAGATAGTCTTCGAAAGCTAATTTCTGAATTTTCCTCAACTTGCACTAAAACAATATCTTAATGTGCTGCTGGTACATCATAATGTCGCCCCCGTTCATTATTAAACCTGTTCCTCTTCATCGTTGATAAAGATCTGTGCATGTTGAGTGCATGGGATCACCATTGGGAAATTTTTCAGGGTATCTTCGTTGTGCTACTCGAGCGTTACACCTCATTTCGCCATAAACTAAAGCATATCAGCATATTCCTGGTTACTAAAAACCATTTTTGTTGAATAAAAAATTGGTATCTTTGAATGCCACAAAATAAAAACTAAAAAAAACTTCGCTAACTGACCACAATTTGACAATGAAAAACGTAGGTTATACTTCTGTTGACATGTCCACGGCCAACTAGTGCAAAAAATATTTATTTAACTTTCATCATAAAAAACAAAAAATTTTCAAATCGATTTTTCTAGAAAACGGTGTGTTCTATAGACTTAAAGTAAGAGTATAGACTATAGTAGTAGAGTATATTGTTCTATAGACTTAAAGTAAGAGTTTCGTTTAGTGATAGAATATCTAAAAATTTAATAATCTAGTTTCACGAATGCTTAAAAGGTAAAAAAAATGTTATACGTTAAAATAATCGTTGACCTACCCAAAATAGACGTTGATCGTTTTTCCAAATAGAAGCATTTTGAAGGTATTAAAAAAAATTCAATACAAGGCGCTATCTTCAAAGAGTTCTAGCTACCTTAAGAAGCATTTTTGGACTAGGTGAATTGAGTTAAATTGTCTTAAAATTATCTAAGAAATCACCGGTTTTCGTTTGTCAGGAGAGTATCTGGACACCCTGTATAAACTCAAAATTTTGTGCACAAAAATCTGGATATTTCGTGCTGCAGAGTGGCTTCTATCTTTATGATCCTCCACTACAATGTAACAAAAGTGGTAGTTCCACTTAAAATCTTTTAATATTATTAAAATAATGATGAATTGTTTTAAACTAATACACTTAGTGAGGAAGACCAAAACAATATCAAATATGCTTTATAATTACTTTAATTTTTCAAAACCATTTACAAATCTAGTGTACAAAATTCCAATTTTTCCCGAATTTAAGCATAGTAAACTAACTAACTAACTAAGTATTAAATTTCGGAGTCTTGTTCGATCATTCATAGCAAGTAATATTTACAGGTGCTTAAATAGTGATTAAGACCAGTTTTTTGTGACTATCAATAATAAACCAATTTCACTCCGGGCAAATAAACAAAGTTTTTGTGTTTATTTAAGTGTTTTTTATTGTTTTTGTTTGTGTGTATGTAGTGGCAGTTTACAAAAATGGATGAAAACTCTCCCCCTGACAAAGGGGGGACCCAAAATATGAACCAAGTGTAAGAGTGCCTACAAACCAAGGAACAGGAAAAAGGAATTAAGCTGTTTAATCTACAAAAAGGTTATCTCTATACGGATAAGGTACATGTATTCATTGAAAAAACAAATGAAGAAAATATTGGCAAACTGCATCCTATGAAGGTAGGTCATATTTTACATAAAAAAATTAGCAAACAAGAATATTCATAGTATCGACAGAGTTGGGAAGAATAGGGTAAGAGTACAAGTTAAATGAAAATTTAAAAGAGGAATAACTAAAAGCATATATCCCAAATAATTTGCTTCAACGAAAAGGCATAATAAGAAACGTAGATACTGCTTTTAATGAACAATATCTTTTTGATTATCCAATATAACAGTAACGGAAGTCACTTGACTCAAAAGGAAAATTTACTTACATGAAGAAAAAGTATATGTCCCCAGACAAATGGTATTACTTAATTTTGAAGGAAACATTTTACCCAGATATATAGATATATATATATATATATATATATATATATATATATATATATATATATATATATATATATATATATATATATATATATATATATATATATGTTGCCTGTTCCGTAGAACCCTATGTGCATAGAGTTATACAATGCTTCAAATGCTTGCGACATGGACACATATTTCGTAATTGCAACACTACACAAACCAGATGTATTAACTGCGGACAAGAGAAAAACGATGATCATAACTGTAGAGACCCATAAGACAGTTATTGTATACACTGTAAAAATTATGAGCATAAATCCATTTCCAAACAATGTCCAAAATTTAAAGAACAAAACGAAATTAAAAGACATATGACCGAAAAAAATTTAACTTTCTTAGAAGCAAACGACAGTCTAAAAAACTCTTACACATCTGCTGTTAGTACGATTAATAGTTTTAAAGTATTAGGTATGCTAAATAATGAAAGCTTTCCACCTCTTCCAAGTCAAACTAACACCAAACATATACCTAAACCATCCTCATCTAATACCCAAAAACAAACACAAAAAGTACCTCCAAATCAACCTGAAACTTCCTTACATTTCAAAAAAAGAAAAGTCCAATACCTTTTACAATACCCAATACAAAAAGAAAAGTTCCTTACCTGAAACTATGTTTCCTTTTGAATTTGGTCCAAAAAGACCTCTTTCCTCAAATGTTTTAAACAGTGCCGATCCTGATCTTAATACAGATGAATTTATAAACATATTTTTCAATATTTTTAAAAGTGTAGTCAAAGAGTTTGATTCTTTTAGCGATTTAGAAGATAGATAGATTTAGAAGTTAGATAAAGCTACGTTTATGACAAAATTAACAATTTCAATAAATTTAAGTAATGGCTAATAAAATAAAGATTTTACAATGGAATGCGCAATCGGCTACAGCCAATAAACTGAGTTTACTAAAATGTTTAAATGAAAATATAATTGATATTGCCCTAATTTCAGAGACATGGTTTAAGCCAGATAAACAATATAAATTCAAGGGTTATAATATTATTCGTAAAGATAGAAATGATGGTTGTGCAGGTGTGGCAAAGTCAAATAGTATATTTGGAGGTGATTTCAATGCGCATCCTTCAACATGGGGATCATACAAAAGTAACACCAAAGGCACGCAAATTATAACCGCTTCAGACAATACGAAGTTAGTACTTTTAAACTCCGGATCACCTACAAGGTTCACAAATATTGGGAATAATTTAGTCGTGGATTTAACTTTTGCAACTCCAGATATAGCAGCTGCATAGTGCATGGGAAACTTTACCTGATGTACTGGGTTCAGACCATTTTTCAATTATTATAGAAATTAAAAAAGGCATGGAAAGTAAAGACACCATAATACACCCAAAAACAAAATTGAATTTAAATAAAGCAGATTGGACTCCATATCACGAAGTTGCGAATAACTATTTCTCACAACACATTAAAAATAGCAATAACGGGGAAGATAATTATAGTTTATTAATTGTAGGGTTAAATAAGGCAGCCAATGCCTCTATACCCACTTATCAACCTTTTAAACCGATCAAAAAACTCCTTTTTCATCATGGTGGGATCAAAGCTGCGAAGAGGTAGAAAACAAAGAAAACAAAAAAAAAAAAAAAGAAAACAAATGCTCAATACGTATAGGCAACAAAGCACTATGGAAAATTATGTCAAATGTAAAAACGAAATTTCAAAAGTAATTTAGGGCTTCAAATCTCCGCAGAAAAATCCAAAATTATAATCTATAAACATGAAACCGATGCAGAAAATTACAATAGATGGTATAGAATTTCCGGTGGATACCAATGTCAAAAACTTAGGAATCATATTAGACAGAAAATTAACCTGGAAACTTCATATTGAACAAATAGAGACAAAATGCAATAAAGAGCTAAACTTTTTAGAATCCATTGTGCAGAATCTCAAACAGCTCTACTCTTCTATAAAGCTTACATAAGATCAATAATTGATTATGGTTATACACTTTATGGAACAGCCAATAAAACAAATCTATGTAAGCTGGATATTATATAAAACAAATCACTCAAAGTATGTCTGGGAGCAATGAAATCTACACCAGTTGAACCGTTAAGAGCTGAAGCAATCGAACCTCCATTAGAACTGAGAAGATCATTTTTAGCTGAAAAATGATTATTAAGTCGCTTAAGAAAAACTTACAATTCGTTAGCAGCATGTATAAATTAAACGAATACGGCCTAAAAGCGTTAATTTTATAAGCCTTTTTGGATTCATAAACACTTTTCTTCTATTGATGTGATGTGAATATACCTCTTTATTCGGAGTTAGCATCATTTAATAGTATAGTCATAAATCAAATTTTAGAGAAACATTCAAACTACGTCACTATAGTGTATTTTTATGTATGAGAGAGTAATAAAACAATAAATTATGTATGCAAATCCCTAAACTGTTGATACGGGTGACTCAATGAAAAACAGATATTTGTCAACAAGTTTACAGAAGTATATAGGAAAACAATTTTAAATTGAGTATGACCACCAGGTATAAAGGTTGGAGCAGAATAGAATACAATAGTTGTGAGGGTTACTAATCCCTAAATAAGGTTGCCAGTGTCGGAGTGATGGAGGTTAACAGGTACTAATGAATTTGCAAGAAATGTAAGATGTTTATTTTATTGGTTATATATAACCAATAAAAGTTTAATAGGTACCTACCTATTTGCAAAATAAAGTTTAATTCTTTAGATAAAATAAAACGTTTTATTTTATCTGAAATGAGTGCATTCCACGAAGTAAGGGTTTCAACAATCAAACATTTAATTCTTTAATTCCAGGAATCTACGACAGTAATTGACTAGATAATTACCTTCTAAACTTATTCCACAGAAAATGTGATAGTGGATTTTTCCATTTTGTAAGAAGGTCCAAGTGGCGTATTCAAAATTCTTAACAGTTCACTAAAAGTAGGTACTTCAGTTGCAAGGTGCAGTTTATTGTATATACTAGTGTTATGGAAAATTTGGAAGAGCCGTGTAAACGCCGAAAAATTGGTCCTTTAACAGTTAATGAAAAAACATTAATATTTAATTGTTTTAAATCATTTACAGACAAACGTTTATGTAAAAGTGTTGATGAGACCGTTGAGTTAGTTAGCAGTACACTTGGTGTTGGGAAATCTACGATTTACAAAGTTATTAAAGAAGAGAAATGTGGTAGTTTTCAAATGCCACGTAATTCTCCAGGGAAACCAAAATTTCAAATAGAATATCATTTTAAAGAAGGACTTCGGCGGAAAGTGCATGAATTCTTCTTAAGACAAGAATTTCCAACACTGGATAAAGTTCTTGTCTCAGTTCGAGATGATAAGGATTACCCAGAAATGAGTCGAAGTACGTTATGGAAACTTTTAAAAGAAATAAGCTACCGCTGGAAAAAGAATCCCAGAAAGTCTATTTTATTAGAAAGAAACGATATTGTCATATGGAGAAGACATTTTCTAAGAACCATAAAGGAAATGAGAAACCAAAAAAGAAAAATATTTTATCTTGATGAAACATGGATCAACGAGGGTCATACACCAAATAGATTCTGGCAGGATGAAACTGTTACAAGTCAAACGCACGCTTTTGTAAATAACTTATCTACTGGTTTAAACCCACCATCAGGAAAGGGACGCAGGCTGATAATAGTACACATTGGCAGTTCAGACGGTTTTGTTGAAGGTGGTTTATTAACTTTTGAATCAACTCGTACTGGTGACTACCATGAAGACATGAACGCTGATGTCTTTCAAGAATGGTTCGAACAAATGATAGATCTTCTTCCTAAGAACTGTGTAATAGTAATGGATAATGCAAGTTATCACTCCAGACTTATAGAAGGACTACCCACAACCAAGTGGTTAAAAAAAGACTTGCCGAATTGGCTGAGTTCAAAAAATATTACGTACCATCCCGGATCTATAAGAAAGGAGCATTATTCGTTGTGTGCCCTTCATAAAGAAAAATTTAAAAAATACGAAATTGATGAAATTGCCAAAAATCGTGGAATGACAGTACTTAGATCCCCACCATATCATTGTGAATTAAACCCGATTGAACTGGTATGGGCACAGATAAAGAGAGAAGTTTCAAGAAAAAATACCACTTTTAAAATTCATGATGTTAAACAGTTGTTTTTAGAGGCCGTAAATAATGTAAAACCTGAAAACTGGGAAAAGGCAGTAAATCACACTATTAAAGTAGAGGAAAAAATGTGGAAGCTGGACAATATTACTGATAAAATGATCGAGCCAGTTATTATAAATCTTGGTTCTGAAAGTTCATCTTCTGAATCTGATTTGGATTTGTAACAAGTAGCTGTAAGTTTTATATTAATATTTTTATTCATCTATTTAACATACCTTAGACGGTTTAAAAAATTTTTTTTCTCTTTTGTAATTTTTAAAAATTAAAAAAAATGTGAATTTTTTAAAACTCTTTTTAATGTAGGCCAATCAGTTCTAATATAGTGTGTGATAAAAGAGGTCACTTTTGTTTACATACACATAACACTTTATAACACTGAAATAATTCATTTATTTTTTACAATTATTCAAAGTAATTTTTCAATTAATCTTGAGCACGCCCATGGAGTGGTCAGATGTACCAGTTAAAATTATGCTAATTACTCTCTCGTTCATAAAAATAAACTATAAATACACTGATGGATAAAAAAAAACCGATTCTACAGGTTGCGCTTTCGTAATACCTAAACGTATACAGAAAAAATATAAGTTAAACAAAAACACATCTATTTTCACAGCTCAGGCAATAGCAATTCTGAAAGTACTAGAATATGTTTATCAGGAAGATGATCATAATCCTATAATCTTTCCCGATTCACTTTCCATTCTTAAAATTTTGAAATAAAACACAACTAATGACATTATTTTAGCATCCAAGCAATACTTAAACAATTACAAGATCAAAATAAATATATAAAATTCTTCTGGGTCAAAGCACACGCAGGAATAACAAACAATGAAATTGCAGATCAAATGGCCAAAGAAAGCATAGTAATGGGGGAACAAATAAATTACGAAATAACTACAGACGAACAAATAATCATAGCAAAACAGAGAATGATGAAGAAATGGTACTATTAATGGCAAGAGTACAGCTTTACAAATTCAACACGTTACACCAAACTTGAAACCAAATTAAGGAGAAAACCTTTGTACAATGAGTACGATTACAGTCAAAAAAGTATAAATACTATCAGCAGAACGAAGTTTGGTCACGCATGTTATCCAGCACATTTATTTAAAATAAAAATACATGAGAGTGATCTTTGTAAAGCCTGTAATAAAATCGGTGATCTGGACGACATCTTTTTTGATTGTTTAAAATATAGGGCTCAATCTAATGAGCTTTTCAAAAAACTTTTAAAATTTAACCTTGAAAGGCTGTATAATATACTGCATCTTCTTGCTTTAGACAGAAAATAAATTTACGATTGTTTGCTGTCTTTCGTCAGAACAACGAATATACAAATATAACCACCTTTGTTAATATCTGATGCCTTTCCTTAATATATGCATATCTATCTCTCCAAGGCCTACCTTTTATCGTTTATAAAAATGCCCTGATCGGCCTCTGGGCGAGAAGAGTGCAATCCCTGTGTAATCCTTGTATGTGTTTTTAAAAAAAAATTATGTCTGGCTGTGTGGGTATTTACCCTAAAGCCAATAAAAAAAAGTATTAAATTTACTACTCACTACAGCGAAATATACTCTCCACATAAATGACTACGTTACAAGTACCATGCAATTTTACATAGTATAGCTAGAGGTACAGACAACTACACAAGTCAGATTGCCAGTAAAAAATATATAAGGTGTAATTATAATACGAAGACAAGAAGGTGTACGTGCCATCCTAAAAGACACCCTTTGACACCATTAAAAGTATCCCAATAAACCTTCACGAATATCATATACATATATACACATTATCCCACGGAAATAAATAATTTATGAATAGACTAATATGTTTTTGTACAGACTTATGACTTATGACTTATTACAAAGAATGAAAAAGAAAAGTATTTTTAAAGTGTATAGAATTTATTGCCTAGTTGAGCGCTTTCGGCTTAAAAGCCATCCTCAGAGCTATGGTCAAGTTTTAAAAAGCACTATTTTGGTGAAAAAATCCATTATTTTCCTTTATTAAGGATAAGTTTGTTCTTTGAAAAAACACACAGAAGACAGAACATTGGACTCCACAAAAAACATATTAAAAAAATTGTTTATGGTACGGGTGTAAGAACTCGACCATTTGATTGAAGTTGAGGTGACAAACAAACACACAGCTGTTTGGTTAACAGATGTCAATATTATATAAGTCAGATTACATCGAAAGCCAAATTATAGAATAGTATGTATATTTATTTTAAAATTATTTTCGGCAACGGTTTTCCATCTAAAAGTCAAGACGTCAATAATAATTTTATATTCTTATCTTCAGTTGTTAATTTGAGTAATTAAACTACAGTTTAAAGTGTTAATATCTATTATTGTAGTTTTAAACGGTCCGAACCTGTTATGCAACGTCATAAATTATTTACTAACGAACAACGTTTTTATTTTGAAAAATATAATTAGGCACATTGTAATTATATTTTTAAACTATATATAGAGGCGGTAGTATTACTTGTTACTGCACATTATAACGAAAATTTTTGTCTCTGCTAATTAGAAATGAATTGGTTATTTTGGTATGTTACTGTTGTTACATTGACTGCAGTCCATTTAAAACCCTTACAACTGGTGAGTTGATTAATTTTTTTTACTTCACATTCAATAATATTTATTATTTGGATGACTTAAGCTTATCTAGGTTACTCCCTCCATGTTTCAGGTTGAATAATTAATATTTGCATAACATATATTATTTATCATATTTTATAGGACTGGATGCTGAGGTCTTTGTCTAATTTTGACACCATCCAAGATATATTTGAATATTTAACTAATATATAACATTTTTCTTTCTTTTGTCGTTTAGTACTATTTTCCCAAATATAGATCTTCCATCTCCATGTGACACATCAGACTTACCAACTTATGCAATAACCATAGCAAATGCTATAAGATCTTTAGCCAGAATTTTTTTTGTCTGGCCTTCTTCAATTTTTACTTTTATGTGTGTAGCTGAATGAATTGAGATTAAATCTCTAATAGTATGATGTTACTAGTATAATATGTGTTGAAGTATTAAATATCTATTTCATTATTAAGAAAGAATATTATTGGGAAAACACAACAGTTTACTTGTATATCTTTATAGTGCAGTCATTGAACCGAAAAATACGGTCTTACGTTCGAATTTTTTTACTGTAAACCGATTTGCATGAAATTTTGAATTTAGGCTCATCTTACCCTTAACTTCAAAAGTGAAAATGATCTGAACACCGCCTATTATTTTTAAGGGGTGTGAACAACCCCTTAATGGAAAAATTGACATTAAGCAATTTTATCGCTAGAAAACATGTCTAATAGTAAGCGGCTAAATTGTAAAATGTTTTCTAACACAATTACCTTATACTAAAATAATTTTCAACCCCTTTAAGATCTTAAAACCCTTGCAAATAACTCCTAAATTAAAAAAAATGACAAAAACATATTTTGGTATGACATAAAAAGATGTAAGTATAGAGTAAGTAATATTTTATATTCTCTACAGTAATTATCAAATTTTTATTTCCCTTTTAACCCTTGAACACTACCCCTTAATAAAAAATTGTTAAAAATTTTTTTTTGATAAAATGAAAAGGATTTAAGTATTATTCCACACTCTCGAAAATGATAATCATATTCTTAAGCTTTTTTTACATTTAAAACTGTCCCTAAATAAAAACAGTAAATATATATGATTACATATTTAACCCCTGGCCTCTTCACTTAAATGTGTTATATATACATATAAGAATGTTGGACTGTATTGATGCCTACGTTTCCAAAATATATGAGCCATATTATGTATATACACATTACAATTGGCGACGTGCAAGTACTTGGGGGGGATACGAGAAACGATCGTGCGCGAGTAGTGGAGAAATCTTACATTTTTTATTGCACATTTCATAGATCATAGATTTCATAAATTCATTTGTTTATTTACACCTTCTATCACTGAAGAAAATGGGATTTAGGAAATGCTGTGTTATAAATTGTAAAAATACAACAAAAAATTGTCAATTTAAGTTTTATTCGTTTCCAACTTTGAAGCACAAAGCTACTACAAAGAGAAAAGTGGATTTATATTATAAAAAAGCATAAGTAACATAACCTAAATTATGCATTATTCTTGCGTCCAATTTTAAAGTCAGTTTGAAATAAATATTAAATAAAAGTTCACTTTTAAGTATAAATTTTAGTTTCATAACACTAACTTAGAGTTCATTTTAACCCAAAAATCAAGTTTATTGTTTGAATTTTATTTTTTTGAAGTTTACAAAAATGCATCAAGTTCAAGTTTTTCTGAAGATGCATTAAGATATATTCGCTGTCCAAAAGTTTACAGGGAAAGAATTAATTGTTCAAACCAATATGATGATATCATGGGCTTAACCTGCTAATTTATGCATTAGCATTATTTATGATAATTTATTTTTCTTAATTCTTCCACTCCACATAATTCTTCCAGTCTTTTTAGACATTTGCCACTACTAAAGCTTTTCCCTTTGACTCATGCTTGGTTGAAAAGTTATTTGGTGATTTACTTTCTGAAATCCAGTTTTTATTATTGCATCCATATTAACAGTAATGCTGTAATTCAATAATATATTTATTTGTATTTACGCTACATCAACGTTTACCTTTTAATAACATACCGACATAACCTCAATCTTACTTTTTCTTCTTATTCTTTTTTGGGGCCACGTCCTTGACAGTTATCCGGTAACCTCGATCTAACATGAAAGCGCAGTAAATTTGGCTGATTTACGACACCAGGTGTCGCTGTTCCGAACTTGCACGGTCCCAATAGTGTTGGGTCTCTATTATACTGCGTACTTTCACATTGCTCCAAATATTCACACTCCGAAATTTTCAGTTACGAAGTAGAAAAAAATATGATAAGTTCTTGGACCATAACTCCGTCAATTTTCATGCTATCACAATTTATAAAAAACCATTGTAAAGGTAATTAAGAGAGCTACAGCATTCTTTATTCCAATATATAGTAAAAAACCTTTTTCTAAAACGGTGAATGATTAAAGGGCTTAAGAGAGGCTGCGAATGCGCTGTTTGTCAACAAACAAACAAACCAAATTGTTTGTCAGAAAAATATCTAAATTTTTTATCTCTACCCTTTTATACGTATCTGTCGTTATTTTTAAGATATTATGAAAAAGAAGGTGGTTTTTCTAAAAATTTGAATTTTTTTAATCGTGACTTTTTTGAAAAACATGTGTCCTAAAGCAGCCAAACTAATACAATCTATCAAACTCTTCATAATAAAGTTAGTTCTAGAAAGCTTACGATTAATTTTAATTTTGGTGGAAATGGCACTTATGAAATCCATCTATTTAAAAGAAAAAACATGAGATTCTTCTCTTATTTGCAATACAGCTCAAATATTTTACGTGCAAAAGACTTTTAATAGTGCTCATTTTAAAGCTTATTTCAAGCACTACAAAACCCTCTTTTTAATAAAATGGGTAAAATGCATCTGCTCGCCGCTAGATGGCATTGACATCGATTAAATTTCAGACAAAATAAAAAACAGCTTTGATCTTTAACATCTAGCTTAATATTGCACTTAGAATACTTTATAAAAAACCAAATTGTTCATTTTTTTACCTGCTATTATTTTGTTTTTTATAAAATTTTCGTCTTTTTATAAAATTTTAAAACGTATATTTTTGGAGATATTTGCAAAAAACCGATGAAAAACGTGAAAAAATGCGAATTTTCAATTGCCAATAACTTGAAAAGTATTGGATTTTTCGAAAAACTTTATAAAGGATTTTTTTGTTAAAAATTAGGCCTTCTATTGATATCCGAGGTTAACAAAAAAATTCACCCCCGAGAAGGGGTGGCAACCACCCCCAGGGTGGTTGAGGAGTTCAAATCATTTTCACTTTTGAAGGGTAAGATAAACCAAATTTAAAAATTGTATGCAATTCGGTTCACAGTAAAAAAATTCGGAGCAATAATGCTTCAATGATTGCACTATTGCTTCCAGCCTGGTGTCGCATGTTTGCTGTATTAAATACATAGTAAAAGTTATGCTTCACCCAAAATTTTTGGTTTTATTAACTATTTTCAGAAACTACTTTTATGAATCTTTTATAAAAAAAACAGAATAATTTTAACTGAAATTTTTTGTTTAAAAGAAAGATACTCTTATTTTTAATAAATAAAAAATTAAAAACTAAAAAAATTATTTCCAATAAAAATGTGTCTAATAATTCTAATATTTTGTATTTCCACCTCGAGCATCGATACAAGTATGGATTCCAGTTTTAATACTACTAAAAAGTCGATCAATAATATTCTGTGGCAGATTCTTCCATTTTTCTCAACAACCAATTTTATGTTCATGATGGGTTTTAGGAATATTCCTTCAAGCCTGAAAAGTTCTGAAGAGCACATCTCACGCATATTGACTGCAGTTTATATCTGAAGACATCGCAGGCTACCCCAAATGGCGAATACCTTCTGTCTCAAAATAGTCATTAATCGCTTGAATCCCATATGGATTCCCGCTATCATCCATAAAACAAAATTTTCACCCACAGCTCCTCGCCACAATCTCATATGAAGTCCTAAAATCCGTGTGATGTACCTTTGTCCTGTTGGAGTTTCGTCAATAACCACCAATTCCATGCGTCAACCTGCCATAATACCTGGCCAAAACTCTGCCACCAGCGAAACGCCGTGTGAGACGGGCATGTGCTAGTTGTGCAGCTCTTGTTGGCTCTCTCCAAACATGATTTCGCCGGCTATCGCTATTTAAACAGATTCTGATCTCGTCTGAAAAAAGCAGGTGATCTTGGGCCCACTGGAGGAGTGCAAAACATTCTAGGTTTATTTGAGAAACTCGGCGACTTGGTCGACTACTCCTCAAACCAGGAGTATTCTTTCATATATAGAGACATAACTCTAAGAAACATCCCCTCTTTTCGCCACAAACCGCTGGCTGTGAATGGCCTTATTCAACTAAAACGTTATTCTTGCACCATACAACTCAGAAATTAAATGACGATTTATTATACGGGGTATGTTAAAAAAATACCCGGAATTGTTGTTTTTAAAATTTATTTATGTGCCTACATTAATGTTGCATACCCCAAAGTAGTCTCCATCAGATATTATATACTTGTGCCACCGCTTTTGCTAATCTTTGAAACACTTCTCAAACTCAATCTTTGTGATTTAGTCTTTAGTTATATCAGCGATGCACTTTTAATGTCATTAATGCTTCTGAAACGATAGTCCTTTGAAGTTTTCCTTATTTTAGACAAAAAGGAAAAAAAAATCACACGGAGCCATGTCTGGCGCAAACGGAGGATAGGGTATCACTACAGTGTTTTTTTGGCCAAAAATTCACGAACACGCAATAAAGTGTAAGCTTGTGCTTTATAGTGATGCAAAAGCCATGAGTTGTTTTTTTTTTTCACAAATCCGGTCTTTTTTGGAGACTGATTCGCGCAAACGAGCTTGTAGGTAGTGCTTTTTATTGACTGTTTGAGCTAGTGGCAAAAATTCATGGTGCACTATGCCATTAAAATCAAAGAAAACAGTGAGCATACCCGTTAGTTAGACCATAATTGTTGACCCTTTTTTGGTCTTGGCGAATCAGAATACCTCCACTGGGATGATCGAACCTTGCTTTTACCATCATATTTGTAAACCCGCGTTTTGTCACCTGTTATAATTCCTTTAAGTAAATACGGATCGTATCGTAATCCTGACCAACTTCCATTCGCAGCTGTTTTTGTTCAAAATTCAACTATTTTGGAACAAGGTTACGTTTGAAAAAAATGTCATGGGATGACTCAATTGATATGCCCACTTTATTAGCGGTTTCTCTGATTTTGATTCGGTGCTCGTTCATAACCATTTCTGTCACTTTTTTTGCCTTTTCATCGGTTATTGATGTCCTGAGTTGTTCAGGGCATTCATCATCTTCAACGTCTTCACGGCCATCTTGGAAAGGCTTAGACCACTCATAAACACTTCAGAAAAAGTGTTTAGGTTTAAAATCAAATGTATGACGTCAGTACGATGCAATGGTGATATCTTTAGAGTTGCGATTATCCAAACTAAAATATTACATGCAAGACGTTTGACATAATCTTACATAATATACGGTAATTAGGAGAATTATTCGGCACTAATTAATGCATTCAACATACATACAATAATATAGTCCAATGGGTATATTAAGCTTAAACTTCATTCCTCAGGCATTTGCACCTCAGATCAAATTTTAAAATTTTTTTTATAGCATTTTTGATCTGCCATTAACAACGTTTAAATAACTCTTCTGAGATATCATCGCAGTCCGGTGATTTGTTGTTTTTAATTTTTTTGTAGATATTTTTACTTCCGAGGGATCCCACAGATTTCTCATTTCTGTACTTCAGTTTCATGTTGTTGGTAGGTTCCTCTTTCAGCAACTCTCGAAAATGTCCTACCAATCGTAACAAGATTTCCTCTTTGTAGCAAGTTGTCATCGTTGTTACTACTTATGTTGGTTCTCAGCTTGAATTATTTTCTAATACTATTTGTTTATTGTTAGTTACTTGATACTAGGAATGACGTTCCAAACTCGTGTCGGTACGGGTTGCAGCTGTAGTAGAGATCAGAAGATTTTGACAATTAAATTTGTTTTTTGGAATTACTGTCGTCTGACAATACATACTGGTATATTAATATCACGGTAGATTTTAATTATCTCCTTATCTCTGCAGTAACACCCTGTATATATCAAATATGTTTGGCATGTCATTATGAATTTCTATTGTTGACAGCATCTTGGTTCACATTTATCGTACATATGAGTTTTTTTAATTCCTTACTCATTCATTGCGTTGTTTAGACTTGGTCGTATGATTTTGTCATATGTCGCTTTAAAATTTACAAATAGATGTTGCATTTCTATATTAAACTCTAGCGCTTTTTTGAAAATTTGGCGTAGTAATATAACATCTGGTTAATAGTTTAACGTCTACACCTAAAACCTATTTGATATTTTCCTATGAACGCTTTGTTATAATTCTACAATATCCCATACAAGATTTTTACCAATATCTTGTATACGTATATTCCGCGGTAATTATTACATTATAGTCGGTTTCTTTTTGTCCAACAGGCATATTAAGCCTATGCTCCAATCCTCAGTCATTTGTTTCTCAGATCAAATCGTTTTGCTGCCAATATGTGTTTAAATAACTCTGCTGGAGTATCATCGCTGCCTGGGAATTTGTGGTTTTTTAGTTTTTTATAGATATTTTCACTAGGTCCCACAGATTTTCCATTTCAGTTCTTTAGTTCTATATTGTTAGTAGGTTCCCCTTCTAGCAACTCACTAAAGTGTCCTACCATCGCAATAGGATTTCCTCTTTGTTGATAAGCAAGTTGTCATTATTATCATTAAATATATTGGTTTTCGGTTTAAATTATTCAGGTATCCATCAGGTCTAGACATTAAAACTTTCTCACTATATGTTGGGAAGAGTTACGATCCACGAAGTTGGTAAGCGGAGATTTTATATTTCTTTATACTATTTACCAGGGTAACTGCATATAGGCGGATGTCTTGAGCACTACATTTTTGACATCTAGTGCACTTCCAAGTTTTTTTAAAATGTTCGTATCTTATACAAAACTAGTCGAAGATTTTGACAATTAACATTTTTTAGTTTGTTGTTTTCTCGCAATACATATTGGTATAATAATATAACCGTAGATTTTAATTATCTCACTAGTTCTTGTTTTAAGTTATAATGATGTAAGTGATAATCTAAAATGAAGTATTATTATTTCTAGTCGTACAATGCACCTTTATCAGTTAAAAACAATCTTTAATAAAACCCTTAGTGTACAAACTATAAACTCCTCAAGAGTTAACCGTAAATTTCGTCCTTTAGTTTTAAACCTTTTTCCTTAAGAGCTTGTATCCAGTATTCCAGTTTTATTCTAAGTCGCTTTTACTATTTTCTACTAACACCACATCATCAGCATACATTAAGCACCATTAATGAATAAATTGTATTTTCTATTAACATATAACATAACATAACATACCTCTTACAGAGGTATATATATATATCTATATATTTCTAAGAAAAGAATATATATATATATATATATATATATATATACATATATGGAAAAGGATAATGCGAGTGAATAATAAGAGTAAAAAGTAATGACATGTCTCGCAAAACAAAAAACCAAAAATGGTATATCGATGGAAGGCAACCGTATATACGTATTTCTGACTATTGGTCGTCTTCAGTACGGTGCAGCCAAGTTATAAAAGGAGCATATTAACTTGGGATTGGATATATATATATATATATATATATATATATATATATATATATATATATATATATATATATATATATATATATATATATATATTGTAGTGAGAGCAGAAATGCAATAAATTAACATAGAAATATATACAACCAGATATACAATGTTAATTAATTTAAATAGTGGTTAGATACATAATTTGTAAGTTACATACTAGATAATATTATTAAAAAATAATTATATGAGGGTATTTTTAAGAATTTAGCATAAGAATTAAGTTTAAGAAGTTTTTTTTTATTTTATTTAATATTTAATATGTTTAGTCATCCATGCGCATATGCAACCAAACATACACTGTAGTGTCAAAGTCAAAAAGTTATTTTTTTTTTAGAATTTTAATTTAAAATAAAATTACACATGTAAAATGGTAAAAATATATTTCATATAAATGTTTAAGTTACATAAAATAGTATAGTTCTGATCTGAAGAGCCTAAAGTCAAGTAAATTGTATATAGAGAATTCTAGAAATGTCAATAGGACTATTTACATAATACATCGTAGACAAAAAACGATTCCATTTTATTCCAGAATTTTCAAATAGAAAAAATAGAATGATTCGAACATTATTTGTTGCTAGAATATTCTGGAAACAATGAAAAGATATAAAAAGCCATGTAATTTGGAGGAGAAGTCAGTTATGAGTTAGAGTTCAGTTATCAATCAGTCAGTTATCAGTAAGAAGTCAGTTAGTTAGTTAGTTACAGTAAAGTTATAATTCAAGAATTTAGTAACAAGAAGATTATTAATTGAGTTAAGTGAGTTAGTTAGAAGAAGTTAAATCAGTTACAAGATCATTATTGAATTGTTAGTTATAACAATTCAAGGATTATTAAGTCAGTTATTTATGAGGTTATGAAGAGATTATTAGCTTCTTCTTCTTCTTCTAGTTCCATGACCGTTATCGATCGTTGGATATCATGTTGGCTACCATATTCGCTATCGTGACTTTATTGACAGCAGCTCTAAATAACGATGTAGTTGATTTTCCATACCATTGCCTTAGATTTTTCAGCCATGATGTTCTTCTTCTACCAGGACCACGATTACCTTGGATCTTTCCCTGAATGATTAGATGTAAAAGATCATATTTTTCAGGGTGTCTCATAATATGACCGAAGTATTCCAGCTTGCGTTTCTTTATTATATTGACCAGTTGTGTTGTTTGGTTCAGCCGTCTAAGGACCTCCTCATTTCTAACTCTGTCGACCCAGCTTATTTTCAGTAGTCGTCTGTATACCCACATCTCAAAGGCTGTCAAGCGTTTAAGCATAGCCTCAGTTAGGGTCCACGCTTCTACTCCATACAGCAGGACAGGAAAGGTGTAGCAAGATATCATACGAACTCTAAGGTCAATGCTAAGATCGTGACTGCAAAGTACGTTTCTCATTTTAGCTCTCATTTTCTCATTTTAGATTATTAGCTAGAAGAAGGCATTGATTAAGTTAAATGAATTATTAAGTTAAATACAGTTGGAGATTAATTATTACTACAGTAATATAGTGACAGTTTGAAGTTAATTCATTGAAATAAGCATTCAATAATACAACCACAAGATCCAGTATATTTCAAAGTACATTATATAGAAATTACAAGGAGTTATATATATATATATATATATATATATATATATATATATATATATATATATATATATATATATATATATATATATCGGAAAAAGGAGTACGACCGTCAAATTCCAATATATAAAAGGATCACTCAACAGAGTGGTGGGCTCTTATATCGGTCAATTTGTAGGTGGAGAAATGAAAGACAAAGTTGATGTGCCACTCTATCTATTTTGAAAACGTTTCGCTTTCGTATTCTGAAAGCATCATCAGTTCATTCTAAAAAGTATAATATAAGAACCACACAATCATGGAAAAGATGTTACAGGTGTTACCTTAAAAAGACATGTAGCAGTCAAAGATGTTAACAAGCTTATGAATTAAACTTGAATAAATGGACAATATAAAGTAGAAATGTATAAACATTTAATTTACTAACAACATTTAGTGACTTATTAAAAAATTAGCACAGTGAGTGACCATGTGCTCAGAAGTATAAAAAATATATATTAAATTATAACGTAATTGATGCAAAGAACTAAGAAAATCAACGATTAACTTCCAACAATAGATAATTATTAAGCTTTAATTTTAACTTTTGGTAGCATTATTAAAAGATGTTAATATAATTTAAAAAAAAATAAGTGTAAAAGAATGAAGTTACCGGTCTAAGCCTTACACCTGCTACCAGGAAAATGGCGTTAGATTGAACAGACTGACACAGAACCACGAAAAGACAGCCAACCTTGAGGTTGAAATTATTTCAACAGAACAGCAAGGTCAGAGGTACCACCTCAAATAATTGAGCGGTTTATTTAAAAGTTAATGAGCTTTGGATGACAGCCCGCTTGTAAGAGACAATCCAATGAAAGAAACTGATATAGCAATAACAATTACTCGCATTAGCCCGTCTAAAACAAACAAACAGGAGAATTTCATTCAAACTCTTATATTTAAATTTATGTTAAACATTGTGGCTGAAAAAGTTTTGCCAACAGGTGAATAACAATTAGATAATTTCCAACAGTCTAAGCTTCAGACACTTAGATCTGTAATTTGTAAAGGATTCTATGAATCAATTACAATGTTAATATTATTACTATACTATTAAATAGTGACTGGTTCACACTCATATGGACAAATTATAGTGTAGAGGTAACCTTGTAATGAAAGTTGCCTATATTTAAGTAATTGGTATAAAGAATTGAGTGTTACAGTTTATTTTATATTAGTTATTTATTTACTATGTTATATTATTAATTAAAAAATTGTGTTCAAATATGTATATTACATGATAATTATATTGAAAATGAAAGTAAAGCCTAGTTCTGCAATATTAGAGCATGATAAATTTGGCTCAAGTTACTTATGTCAGTTCTCTTATTTAGAGAATTAGGATGTTTAAGAATTGAACACATTTCTAAAAACTGTCTTTTAAATAGATTACGTTCAGTGCCAAGAATCTTAACTTCATTAAAATCCACTTTATGTTTGGTGCTAATAGCATGTTGTGCGAGAGCACACGTATTTTTTGATAAATTAATATCACTACGATGGGAAGTAAGACGACCTTTTAATGATCTACCGGTCTGGCCAATGTAGCACAATTCACAATCAGAGCATGGAAGGTGGTAAATTGTATTGACTTGTTCTAAAGTGGACAATGGTGATTTAGTTTTTGAAAAAAGATTTCTAACAGTTTTTGCGTTCTTGACAGCAATTTTAACAGGAATGTTATTTTGTTTATACAGTTTAATAAGTTTCTCAGTAACTTGAGGAAAATAAGGTAGAGAAGAATAACGGATAATAGGATTCTCAGACTCAGTGTCTGGCAGAACAATGCTATTAATTGAGATAGTAACTTGAGGAAAATAAGGTAGAGAAGAATAATGGATAATAGGATTCTCAGACTCAGTGTCTGGCAGAACAATGCTATTAATTGAGATATCTTAATTAATAGCATTGTTCTGCCGGACACTGAGTCTGAGAATCCTATTATCCATTATTCTTCTCTACCTTATTTTCCTCAAGTTACTGAGAAACTTATTAAACTGTATAAACAAAATAACATTCCTGTTAAAATTGCTGTCAAGAACGCAAAAACTGTTAGAAATCTTTTTTCAAAAACTAAAACACCATTGTCCACTTTAGAACAAGTCAATACAATTTACCACCTTCCATGCTCTGATTGTGAATTGAGCTACATTGGCCAGACCGGTAGATCATTAAAAGGTCGTCTTACTTCCCATCGTAGTGATATTAATTTATCAAAAAATACGTGTGCTCTCGCACAACATGCTATTAGCACCAAACATAAAGTGGATTTTAATGAAGTTAAGATTCTTGGCACTGAACGTAATCTATTTAAAAGACAGTTTTTAGAAATGTGTTCAATTCTTAAACATCCTAATTCTCTAAATAAGAGAACTGACATAAGTAACTTGAGCCAAATTTATCATGCTCTAATATTGCAGAACTAGGCTTTACTTTCATTTTCAATATAATTATCATGTAATATACATATTTGAACACAATTTTTTAATTAATAATATAACATAGTAAATAAATAACTAATATAAAATAAACTGTAACACTCAATTCTTTATACCAATTACTTAAATATAGGCAACTTTCATTACAAGGTTACCTCTACACTATAATTTGTCCATATGAGTGTGAACCAGTCACTATTTAATAGTATAGTAATAATATTAACATTGTAATTGATTCATAGAATCCTTTACAAATTACAGATCTAAGTGTCTGAAGCTTAGACTGTTGGAAATTATCTAATTGTTATTCACCTGTTGGCAAAACTTTTTCAGCCACAATGTTTAACATAAATTTAAATATAAGAGTTTGAATGAAATTCTCCTGTTTGTTTGTTTTAGACGGGCTAATGCGAGTAATTGTTATTGCTATATCAGTTTCTTTCATTGGATTGTCTCTTACAAGCGGGCTGTCATCCAAAGCTCATTAACTTTTAAATAAACCGCTCAATTATTTGAGGTGGTACCTCTGACCTTGCTGTTCTGTTGAAATAATTTCAACCTCAAGGTTGGCTGTCTTTTCGTGGTTCTGTGTCAGTCTGTTCAATCTAACGCCATTTTCCTGGTAGCAGGTGTAAGGCTTAGACCGGTAACTTCATTCTTTTACACTTATTTTTTTTAAATTATATTAACATCTTTTAATAATGCTACCAAAAGTTAAAATTAAAGCTTAATAATTATCTATTGTTGGAAGTTAATCGTTGATTTTCTTAGTTCTTTGCATCAATTACGTTATAATTTAATATATATTTTTTATACTTCTGACCACATGGTCACTCACTGTGCTAATTTTTTAATAAGTCACTAAATGTTGTTAGTAAATTAAATGTTTATACATTTCTACTTTATATTATCCATTTATTCAAGTTTAATTCATAAGCTTGTTAACATCTTTGACTGCTACATGTCTTTTTAAGGTAACACCTGTAACATCTTTTCCATGATTGTGTGGTTCTTATATTATACTTTTTAGAATGAACTGATGATGCTTTCAGAATACGAAAGCGAAACGTTTTCAAAATAGATAGAGTGGCACATCAACTTTGTCTTTCATTTCTCCACCTACAAATTGACCGATATAAGAGCCCACCACTCTGTTGAGTGATCCTTTTATATATATATATATATATATATATATATATATATATATATATATATATATATATATTTATTTATATGGTGAGTGGAGATAATTAAGAAGGAACATATTAAAATAGTTGGATAACCAAGGCTTAGTAAGAAGATATCGAGTGGTGATAATAACTTTAATTTTGGAAAAAACTTTAGGCGTTCAGTGAAAGAAGGTACAAAATTTTGTTAATAATTTAATAATTGTAAGAATTTCAAATTTTAGATAGATTGTTTTAAATTGATATTGCTTATATTAGATAGATAGGTTTGTTTCATAATAGTTATAATAAAGATAATTTAAAAAAGTACTTACAAACTAATTCTTTGAGAACCGCGATAAAAACCCTATACTTACATATATCATTCAAATTTACTCATAACTCATACAACAACAACACATCATAACAATTTTGTCATCCAACGCGGGGCTCTCTTTATTTAAAAGAATTAGTTTGGGAAGATAAGTGCTCTCATATAATTAAATTAATTTTCAAAAAAAAAGAATTATAGATTTTACTTTTAATTAAATTTGAACAAGTAAAGTCTCAATATGTCTCAAGGAAAAAAAGGTACAAGAAACAAAAAGAATGAAGAAGATTTGGAAATAGAAACACAAGCTGTACAAGAGGAGATTTTAGTCCAAGTTCCACAAGATACAGTGGAAATGAATCAAGAAGGAGGAGAAAATGTCAATATGGCAGCTCTGATGGCAATAATGATGCAGATGAACAAGACAATGGAAGAGAACTCGAAAAAAATGGAACAGAAATTGGAAGAGAATTCAAAAAAAAATGGAAGAGAATTCTAAAGAAGTCAAAGAAGACATGAAAAAAATGAAACAGAAAATGGAAGAGAATTCGAAAAAAATGGAAGAGAATTATAAAAAATTAGAAAAGAAAATAGAAGATAATAATAATAAAATTATAAAACAAATAGAAAAACAAATAGATAAAAAACTTGAAGCTGCAGAGAAAAAAGTAGCAAATGAAATAAAAAATATAAGGCATGACTATAAGAAAAGGATAGAAAATGAGAGAACAGAAGTAAATAGGATTATTCAAGATAATATGATAGATATAGAACAGAAAATAGAGTTGCAGAAATGTAACTTAGAAGTCAAAATGAACGAAGACAGGAGAAACACAGAAGAAAAATTAGACGATATGCAACATAATATCCAAATAAATAGTAATCAAATAAGAAATGTGGAACAAAGAATAGATGATATTTCATAAATGAGAGACATAGGGAGACTTTACTTAAATTTAACAAATGACACTGGGATTAAATTCTCTGGTACTATCAAAAATTTGCATCCTAGAGTATACATAAATAGTTTAAAACATAAATTAAGATTAGTGAATATTATTAATGATATTAAAGATTATATTAGAATGACATTAAGTGATAATGCGGCAACTTGGTTTGCCAGTGTTGAGAATGATTTGGACAATTTTCAAACATTTAAAAATAAATTTTTAAATTATTATTGGGGTGAATTAGAGCAAAACTTTAGGCGTTCAGTGAAAGAAGGTACCAAATTTTGTTAATAATTTAATAATTGTAAGAATTTCAAATTTTAGATAGATTGTTTTAAATTAATATTGCTTATCTTAGATAGACAGGTTTGTTTCATAATAGTTTGCTGGATATTAAAGATAATTTAAAAAGTACTTACAAACTAATTCTTGGAGAACCCGATAAAAACCCTATACTTACATATATCATTCAAATTTACTCATAGCTCATACACATCAACAATATATACCTATATATATATATATATATATATATATATATATATATATATATATATATATTATAATATAATGAACGAGTCTTCATCCTAATTTACAACGTTTTCTGTTGAAGCACTCTTAATTTTTAGTTTTTAAATTTTTGACGCATCTTAGACTTCTTCTCTCCATGACTGTCCTGGTGTACCTCGTTTTCCTTTAGTGGACGAAGTCCGTTTTTCTATCTTTTTTGGCCATCCATTTTTAAGCATTTTCTGTAGTTGTTCATACAAGTTTTTTTTGTCTTAAATAGTATCTATTATGTCTAGGTCAATTTACATTTCTTTCAATGCAACTCAATACTTTCTATTATTGTTTTATAAATTTCCCTTTTATTTTGTTTTTGTTATTTTATTATTACACAATAGTCCGTGTAGCTGTCTAGTGGCTGATCTTGCTTGGTCAATCCTATATTGTATTTCTTCGTTACTCCCTGCTTTGGATGTTATTTGAAGGTTTCAGTTGCTTTTATAGTTCTCATTTCAATTTGTAGGCTTTCTGATTTTTTTCCTGTAAATACTCGTTTTTTTTTGTATATTAATTGAAAGATAATAGTACAAGTCATGGAGTTTAAATATCTAGGCATCACATTATCTAGCTACGGAAAGCTCGAAACTCAAGTGGAAGATCAAGTGAATAGAGCAAACAGAGCCGCAGAGTAAGGATGATAGAAACAGCAGAGATGAAAACACTTAGAAAAATTGATGGTAAGATTTATATTTTCTGGTAATACTGTTGGTACTAATTTTACTAGGCATCTATTTATCGTTATCCTGTCTACTACATCGAGAGGAGCCTCTCTTAATTTAATGATGAAATTTATATCTTGTTCTTATCTCATTTTTAGTTTTCTTCTTAGAATGTTTTTAATTATGTGTATTTTATGATTCGTTGTTTTCTTCAATAAAAACTGCTGGTTCTTTTCCTATTTATTTTTATAATCTTTTTAAGTATTGAGTTCAAGGTCCTTGTGTATTTCCTTATTTAAAATCTTTAAATAGTCTTTATCGAAAATAGAACAACTACGCATTCTAATATTGTAAGTACTTATATTGTTTGCAAATATTTTTATAGGTTCGAGTACACTTTCAAAGTCTAATGTCTTTATTATATTTTTGCCACAATTTATTTTAAAATTTAGAAAGTTTACCCCTCGTTAAGATAAACAAAATGCCACTCCTAGAATTATTCTATTTTTTTAAAATTTCTTTACGTTTTACATATTAAAAAAATTGGACTTTTAACGCAATTTTAACCCTCCACCTCCCTGTCCACAGCACCTACCCCAAAAACGTCATTTTATGTTTTTATTATTATTTTTTTTTTTTTTTTTCGGTGGGTTGCAAACAATTTAAAAATTTCAAAGAACTTACACGCATAATTAAGCCTTTTATAAAACTAAAAACTTTGGAGATGGCTGCAGATCTAGTTTTAGTTCTATTTTATGTAGAAATGAAATTTAAACTGATTTTTTAGTCATTTTTTTTTGTCAATTTTGCTCATTTTATAGACTTTAAAATATATTAAATAAAGGTTTTTTTGTTATTGGTTTTATCTGATTTCAAGTAATTGAGTATTATAGAATATTCAAATATTGGTCGAAACTCCATTAAAACTTATTATTATAAAACTTAAAACTTATAAAAAAAATATTATTTTTAAGGTTTTCAAGTATTTTAAATTTAGTAAAAACCCTTGGATAACCCTTAAAACCCAAGTTTTTCGCATAAACAATGGTTATATTTGCTTTTTTGAAGCCTAAAAATTGTCTTTTTTATATATTTTTTAAATACGAATTGAAGAACTAATAACTCAGACAGTATCGATCTCAAAAAATATTATTAACCTCGCAAAACTCTGAAAACAGTTTTATGGGGATGGAAAGGTGTTTTGCCCGATGTTTTATTGTCGTAAAGGACTTAGTTATTTTAAGTTATATATAACCTATAAAAACCTTGATTTCATATCCTCTGAAGTCAATAAAATGCGGAAAATCTGCATAAACCCCTAAAAAGTTTTTCGAATTTTTGAAGCATGCTAACGAAAAAATATGACAAAATCAGAAATTAAAAAAAAAATGGATTTTTAGTTTGTGTAAACTTAACCTACGGGCCTTTAAAAAATTTATAATTTTTGTAAATGGCTCAACTATGCATGTAAAATTTTTAAATTTTTAATTGATTGCAACCCACGTTTTGTAAAAACTTCAGAGTTTTTAAATTTGCAACGCACCGAACAAAAAAATTACAATTTTGTGGTTAGGGGGAAGGGGTGTCGAGCTAAAATAAAGTTTTATTTTTTATGCGCATAAAATGTCACAAATTTAAACACCCATTAAAGTTGTATTGATTTCAAAAAATATAATTAATTCCAAAAAACTCACAAAAACCGGTCAAAAACCTGAAAAAATATGTCTTTTGGGGTTTTAAGGTATTTCGCTAAATTTTTTAATGTCCAAAAGAACTGTTAGTTTAAATTATACATAATCTCTAAAACAACCAGCATTGATCTATTTTGAAGTCTCTAAAATGGGCAAAATCCCCCAAAAACCCTAAACAAACAAATATTTTTGGATTTTTGAAGGTGGCGCACTTGACAATTATATCGCAATTATAAATATAGTTTTTGATTTAGTACGCAAAATGAAAATAACCTGCATTACTAGCAGTCATCTACAAACAATATTTATACGATTATTTCGAAAAAAAAATTTTTTTTGGCTACGTTCACTCAACCTGTGAACGTATAAAAAATACGCAATGTTTGTAAAAGCCTTAACTATACGTGCGAATTTTTTGAAATTTTTGATATGATTGCAACCCACTTAAAACGATAAAAACGAAAAAATGACGGTTTAGCGGTAGGGGATGGCTAGTTAAAATTGGAATGAGACTTATTTTTTAATTATATAAAACGTAAACAAATAAAAAAAATTATTCTGGGAGTCAGAGTTATGATTATGAAGTTTGTAGTGTGAAGTAGTGATTATGAGTAAGAAAACTTATGATTTCTGAACTGATGATTAGCTCATCAGTTTTATTTATTTTCACTTTTATTTACACTTTGTACAATTATTATTACATTCTATAAAATATAATTTTCCAATGGTCATACAATTATACAGCTATATAAAATAACTTAGAATTTGTATTATTATTTCATCTATGATAAGTAAATTCAATTATATTTTTAGGTCGAATTTAGTGATTCGTACCTGGAAGAAGTAGAGAAGATAATTAAAGAATGTCAAGCTAACCCAGCTACCCGTGCTTCTGAAGAATGGTTAAAAACAGAAGATCTTGCAACTGCAGATCAATATGGAGGCCATATTTTATGTCGATTAACAAAGGTTGGAAGCTTAAAACCAAATGGAGATGTTGATAAGGAAGGAATGAGACGAGATATTTCGAAGGGTATAGATGATCCAAAGATAGTAGACCTAATTGTTGAAAAATGTGGACATCGCGTTTCCGGTTTGTCAGCAGAACAAAGTGCCGTGGAAAACTTTAGATGTGTTGTTTCAACAGTCCAAAGCCTTTAACGTTACTAAAATACTTAAAATCCGTAGATTGATTCTTGTTCACGAAAATATGTTGTGAATTTTTCGATAGATAAATAAAAATGTAAATATAGAATTGTATATTTGCAACGAAAGAATAGGATTGATATTACATTACTTATTTAAAGTCTTGTCCTACAACAAACATCCTCAACCTCAACCTTTCAAATGACTAATCTAGAATGGTAGACGGTGGGCTCATCATAAAGCCCATCTAAATAATTTTCAATGCCATATACAATTTACAAAATTTTAATAATTAATAAATTTTTAATTAATATAAAAAAGTCATAACTTTAAATTAAAAGTCATCAGAACAGTTATTGCAATCACCTATTTTTTCTTCTTCTACTTCTTCTTCTTATTCTTACATTAGGCATCAGGCTTGTTATTGTACGATCTTAAGGTTGTAGTTGTATTTATGATATTGACTGCCAGCTATCTTATATTTAAAGAATTTTTCTAGTATTCTGATGCCTATTGGTCTTTCACTATAAATTCGTGTAATCTGCTGGTTTATTTTACATCTTGTCTATCTTTTCTTTCGTACAATATAATGAATTTAACAGAGATCTGGTGTTTATTTGTTTATTTCGTATTATGTCTCTTTATTTTTTTTCAGCAACTGATATCAAGGCTCTCATAGTACTAAAGCAATATAAAAGACATATATTAAAAATACTAAGATAAATACAGTAATCCAAAACTATTAGAAGTATCAAAAATACCTTATGGTAGTAAATATTGTCTGTCAATAGGACAAAACTATGGCACACGTAATGGATAACATGCGTTTCTTTTTTCACTTTTGCTACAATTTATCTATTACATATTATCTATCGCTACACATTATCTATTTTCGTTGTTTGCAAAGCTGTGGCTATTGTCAAAAGCTGATATGTCAAAAATCACGGTTTTTAGCTTGGAGAATCATGATATGTGTTAAAGTTATATTTTTATATGCCAAATCTTGATTTAGCCTATACAATCTGATGAATATTTTAATTGTTGCCAAAAGTTAACACATCAAGTTCTGTCACCATCAGATTTAAAATGTGGACGAATTGTTTATACACGTGTTTTGGTTACCAGCTATTAGATAACATAACCTTTGGTTCTTTGGTTCTTTTAAGAAAACTATTAGTAAAAAGTATGTATCGTGGAAAGCTGTTAGTTGATATGGTTATTAGCAAAGATGAAAATTCGGCGGTTTTAGTAAATATCGAAGAAATAGTATTACACACTGAAAGTGAGGATTTAAAAAAAAAAACAGTGGGAAGTGACATAAGCGGATTGAAAAGGTGTTAAGTTGATGCCGAAATTAAAGAAATAAGTTTACCTTCTGGAACAACTTGTCGTTCAGAAGGAGTAGTCTCATATTTGGGTAGTGATATTTCAGATATAGATGAAAATTATATTCCTTTGGACACTTCATCCGACATAAGTGACAATGAGAGGCCAGGTTAATATCAAGAAATTTAATTTAAAAAATGTAAGCTAATAGCTACTACCAGTAGGGTAGACCGGGGACAATTAAAACAGGGTACAATTGAAACAGCCGCCATATTGGTAGTATTCCGTGATTAAAACCGCGCGCGCTTGTAGCAAACGCAGCGCCTCTAGGAGCCCGGTGTCTCTATCAGTCAGCCATTGATTGTCGTTTGCATTACATGCGTACATTCTCGTTAGCGTGATTTACCGCTACCGAAGTAAACTTTTGTACTGAACATCAAAAGGTGACGCAACATATCGGAACGTAAGTATGCAGCTTCGACTATTTTTGTAGTTAAATTGGCATCTCTTCTTTAGGGAGGCCAGCTTAAATTCTTACTATTGTCCTATAGTGAAAAGATACTTAAGTGTTTACGAAAAAATGTCTCGTGGGGACAATTGAAACAAATCGTATAGGGGACGATTGAAACATGTTTCAATTGTCCCCAGAGTAGTCTTTTATGTTATTTATTATTGTACGTTGTAGTAGAGTATCCAGTGGTTAACACTTTAGGGACGTTAATAATACCAACCTCAAATTTATGTGAGATAACGTAGATTAAATTGTAGAAAAAATTTGGAAAAATTGTCAACGTAGTTTGTGCACGAGCCCTATTAACTGTTTGGTTTGTTTTAGGATGCCACGAGTACGAGTGAGAAAAACGGAAAGGGGTTTAAAACCCGTTTTGGTTTATGAAGAAGCCTATAAAGAGGTTACTGAAAATAACACGTCCATAAGATCAGCTGCAGCTAAATTTGATCTACACCACGTGTCATTAAGTAGATTTATCAAAAAAAAAAAAGAAAAAAGCAATTAAGCAAGGATTCGTTACTCCAGTCACAATGGGTTATCATTTCGTGAGCCGAGTATTTGACATAGACCAGGAAAAAAGCATTGCTGGATACATAATCAAAGCTGCACATATATTTTACGGGTTACCGCCTAAAGAAATTCGGAAATTGGCCTTTTAATTGGCCGTGAAATATTCGTTGAACATGCCTGATACCTGGAGACAAAATGCTATGGCAAGAGAAGATTGGTTCTCTGGATTTATGAAACGCAATCCAGAACTTTCAGTTCGCTGCGCTCAAGCCACAAGTATTTCCAGAGCAACCAGTTTCAATGTAACGAACGTAAAACTTTTTTATGATAACCTGGCTAATCTAATGAATAAGTACAAATTTGAACCAAAAGATGTATCTAATATTGATGAAACGGGGGTAACAACGGTTCAAAAACCTAGTAAAGTTGTTGCCGAAAAGGGGACAAGACAGGTGGGAGCACTTACATCCGGAGAGAGGGGAACATTGGTGACCATAGCTTTGGCCGTCAATGCTATCTGTAACAGTATCGCCCATTTTTATTTTTCCACGAAAAAGATACCAGGATCACTTAGTCCTTGACGGTCCAGTGGGGTGTATTGGAGCGGGAAACGCGAGCGGGTGGATGCAAGAGGAAGAGTTCTTGGTATACCTTAACCATTTTCAAAAGAATACTAACGCTTCAACCGAAAATAAAGTATTGCTTTTACTTGATAACCACCAGTAGCACATAAGTATACGCTGCTTAGATTTCTGTCAAGCAAATGGCATTGTCGTCTTGTCATTTCCTCCGCACTGTTCGCATAAGTTGCAACCTCTGGATCGTTCTATCTACGGTCCCTTCAAAAAGGCTTTCAATTCAAGTTACGACTCTTAGATGAGAAATAATCCAGGAAAAACGATGACAATTTACGACATACCCAGCATAGCTAAATTATCTCTACCGTTGGCCCTCACGAAATCAAATATTATAGTTGGATTTGCTTGCACAGGCATATATCCATTTAACAGAGACATATTTACGGAACTAGATTTTGCACCTTCATATGTCACGGATAGACCAGCTCTTAATAACACGATACCATATGCCACTGACGTTCTTTAAGAAGCACCTAGTGAAGATCCTCTACATACTAAGAAAGCTGATATCTTGCCAACATCACCATAAAATCACACACCGCCAGCGTCTGCAAGCACTTGCATTGCTCAAGCATCGCAGGTTGTATTTTCACCGGAAGCAGTTAGACCGTTGCCGAAAGCGCTCCCTAGAAAAACAATTGGCAAACGAAAAATCAGGAAGTCTGCAGTTTATACAGATACGCTGGAGAAAAATGCTATCCAAGAGAAATATGACGCAAAAAAGAAAAAACAGGTTAAGAAAAAAGTGACTGAGTTAAACGATGAATCAAATAAAACTTTTAGAAAATACAAGAAAAGCAAGCAATGCCAGAACAATCAAAAACAGAGTGATAGCGACGAAGAGGATGATTGCTATTGTCTGGTTTGCTTGGAAGCATATCGTAGTAGTCGCCCTGGAGAGAAATGGGTGCAGTACACTGAGTGTCGTCATTGGTCCCATGAAGAGTGTACTCGCCAAGAAGAACTATACGTATGCCACAATTGCCTTTCAGAATAAAAAATATTTTATATTATGTATGTTTTTCACTAGAATAAACACTATTTTTCTATGTCTTAGTGCAGTTTCAATTGTCCCAGGTATCTGTTCATTCGTCCCTGCCACGGGGACAATTGAAACAACTTGACAAGTTTTTTTTAATATCTTATTAATAACATTATATAGACAAAATATAATGATATATATGAAAACACAATAGGATACGCTTTTTATAACTAATTTCGTAATTTAGAAATTTGCGATAGATGCGGAGAAGAAAAATCAAAATGCAGAAATGTTTCAATTGTCCCCGGTGTACCCTAATAATATGTGTGACAAAGTAAGTAATAATAATTTTACAAATAAAAGTGATGATAGCAAAGGCCAAATAAATAACTCTAATGTTCAACCTAAAAAACAAAGATAGGGAAAGAGTGGGCATAGTGGCCGCTGCAGGCATAGTGGTCACTTTTTGTTACTGCACAGTAAACTGTTGATACACAGCTACGGGCCAGTCAACTCTTTTATTTGTACGTCATCTTAGATGTGTTAAAGGTGTAAGCTGTTCTGATCATGTGTTTAAAAGTTATTGAAAATTTTCTTATTTTTCAACATCCTGATATAATAAGTACCTGATGGTAATTGTATTTAATTAATTATTACAACCAAACTTTTATTCATAATACAGGCAAATGATAGTAACGTCCTAAAAGAGGTGTATTTAGGCTACAAAACGATGTGTCTGTGTAACGTCTTGCTCTATTAGTTTAGCCAGTAGTGTGGTATTTATATAATAGTAGCAAAGAGAGCAAAGTAGCCACATCTGGGGCCACTATCCCCCACATAAAGTAAAATATATTTTCATTAAAAAATAATAGTAGGGTAAAACGCCAGTTATTAAACACGAGACAGTTATTGGACATTACAGTGTTAACTTACGATTATAAGATTTCTGCAAGTGCTAACAAGAGTATATTTCACTAGGTGGCACTACTCCTTTCTATATTACCTACATTCTTATGTCTATGTTCTGCCTTTAACGGGTTCTGTGATTTTGGCGGTAAATATTTTTAGGTTATGTGAGTGAAGTGACATTTAAGCATTGTGTTAAGCAGGGGGGGGGTTAACTTGAATATTTTTGTCAACGACAACGTTTTTAGTAATATTTTCTAGCACAGATGTCACTCCAGGTAATGATTGATGGTGACCTGTAATTTTTAAAAAAGACAAACAGTGTCATCTGTCATCCGCATGTCATCCAACGGATTGTTGAATATTCAAATCTCGTTTTTATTGTGATAAATGTGATTCTTGTCTTATAATCTGTGTTGTGATCCAAATCCAAAGACGATATAATATATGTGTCATCCTATGCAAATATAAGTATATGTATAATTCTTCCTCAATAACCTATGTATATTCTTTTCAATAATGATATTGTGTATGTTAATAATGAGTCAGATAAATTTTGATATTTTCACGTTTGTATTACTATAGTTAAAATTGTTATTTTTCTTTGGACATTGTTATTTGTATTTTATGTTTTTATATCTCCACCACCACCATAAATAAAACACTTGTACTATATAGAACATTTTTATTTTTTTCCTAGCTTGAGTGAGATTCAACCTTATTCTATCTTTCTTCTGTCATATGAACTATGAACTTCACATTTGCCAAATAGAATTTTTATGATTTATTTACTCATTGTTAAAATTATGTTATGCAAATGTGTGAAATGAATTACAGCAATAATGGTTTGTTTTATAACCATTAAATTTTAATTCCTATAATTTAATAGGACTTGTTCAAGATGGTGGTAAAATAAAATTCTTTGCATCCGAACATTTCGGTTTATTTCATTTCTATTTTTTTATTTTTTTAAACAATTTTTAACGAATTTAATTTCAAACACGACCAACACACTTGTATTGTTAAAAATGTGATAGATTGAAACGTTCAGACGGATATATTTTTATTTTTACAATTTATCTTGACAGTGTCCCTTTAAATTATAGAGAATTCCTACAAGAATTTTGAATTTCCCGCGTCATATAAATTTGAATTTCCCGCTTCTCATTAACAGTTTTCTGTCTTCTTTTTTTTGGCCTTCGTTAAGGTAAGTTACAAAGTTATTAACATTTAGTGTAGAATTCTACCGTAGAGGGCGCTGTAAATCGTATCGGCAATTTTTAACATTAAGGTTGGCGATCTTCTTGTCTTATAATCTGTGGTGTTAAGCATCCGCTCTGACTTCGTTTTCAAAACTGCGTGTTATTTTTAAGCTAAGATTGTATTTTTATTTAAAAGGGTGTAGTAAATGCGCCCATAGTCCCTAAGGTGTATCGCATACAGTAATAGGAATTTAAATTAGGATTTAATTACGTCTATCCAATAAATAAACTAGAAAATTGGCTAAATTCTATTTTGGGAGACCTGTCCAATCACTAGATAACTATACTTACCACATATTTCTACAATTTTCAACGGGTTTACGTATAATTAACTGGATATAGAAGTAAAGTTAATTTAGTAATCAATTTGACAGTTATTGAACAGCTGTCCGATAACTAAATATGGCCGTCCAATCACTAAATTGATGTTTTACGATCGTAGTAAAATGCCTAAACGTAGAAAATACGATAAGATTAAACTTAAGGTCGATTCAGACTTATCAGTTCCGTCACAGTCTCGGCACCGAACCGGTTCTGTTTGGTCACAGAACTATTAATTATCTGACAGCTGTTTACCGCCTGATGAATGTGAATGCCGGCGCCATATTTCTATTAAAGAATATTTTGTATGACCATTTGTTCGGTTCGGCGCCAGGACTGTGACGAGACGTGACTGATGTGTCTGAATCGACCTTTATAGAAGCTATTAAGAATGTCCAAAATGACACTGAATCGTATAGAACAGCTGAAAAAAAAAGTCCACTATAGAATTTAAATTTAATTAAAACATCCGTCACATAAATATACACTTGGACTGTCTTCTATTTTAATTTGCGAGAAGGAGAATACTCTGGTTAGGTACGTATATTAAATGTATCTTAATCCATAGCATTATTTGATTTTACATTCAATATTCCAAGTGGACACACGAAACGGCTTCAAAAAGGTTTACTCAGAAAGGCTAACGATTTAAAAAGCAGCGTACAAAAGTTTTCAACCGAAAATCCGCGCCCCAATAACTTTAAAAATAATTGACCTGGAGATAGATGGTTAAAAGTAAGTCACCAAAAAAAATGTATTTAAATCTGTATTTATCGTTTGATTTTTTTTTTGGGATTTTTGAAGCGACATCCAGAGGTTTCTAAAAGGACAATTGAAGGTATGACGGCAGCTAGCGCTTGTGTATCTGAACGAGACATTAAAAACTGGTTTAAAAGTATTGAAAATTTTGTTAAAGAAAATCATCTAGAAAAAGTTCTAACTGATAACATCTAGAAGAAACATGTCCATCTACTGGAAAAGTATTTGCTTTGAAAGTTTCAAAAAATGTTTATAATGTTAAAAAAAGCTTGTCAAAAGAAAACGTCACTATGATGTTTACGTTTTCAGCAGACGGTAAAATGTGCGTGCCTATGGTTATTTATCCTTATCATCGTATTCCAGAAAAAATTGCTAAAGGCATTAATCCTAAATGGGGTGTGGGCAGAAGGGGTAATGGTTTAATGACGGCAAAAACATTATATCAGTATATTGCGAATGTTTCTTACTCCCACCTAATTGAAAATAATATTAAGCTTCCAGTTATTCTTTTTGTAGATGCGCACATGAGTCACTTAGGTTACAAATTGAGTTTATTGTGTAATGAACAGCAGATTGAAGTAATTGCACTTAAGCCTAACGCCACAAGGATTTTACAACCATGTGAGGATTTTATTTTCCGTTCACTAAAATAAGCTTGGCGGCAGTCAGTGAGAGAATCGGAAGAACGGCATCCAAGAGGAGTAGTAAATAAGGTTGTATTTGCTTCTATATTGGAGCAAACTATAAAAAAGCTGTAAAAAGGTCTGCAGATTGTTTCCATTTAAAGCATATGCTATTGACTACACAAAATGTTTAGGTAAAGAAGTAGTAAAAAATTTATTCATTTCAGATCATAAAAATAAGCCCAAGATAGACTATAATATTTTTGTAAATATCTTAGGTCCTGAAAAAGTTCATAGCTTAGAGAATTTAAAAGAAATCCAAAGAATAATTTACCTAGCGCCGATAATTTAAATTTGTTGTTCAAAATTTGGAATTTTTTGAACATAATATTATTCAAAATATAGCTATTACATCTTTCATTAAAAACAGTGAAATAAAAACATCAGAGCAAAGTGGTATTGAAAATGTAAATATTTCTGAGAGTAGTAGTACCAATGATATCCATATTCAACAATATAAAACTAATGTTTATGACTTACCCTCTACAAATAAAATTATTGTTAAACATTATTTTATCTTCTTCTACTGTACCGGAAAGAAAAAAGAAACGTAACACGGAACGACTTCCTTTTGCTATTATATCTCCACGATATCAAAATCATGTTACGAAAAAAAGAGGAGTTAAAAGAAGAGCAGGAAAAACAAAAACAAGAAAGGAAACGGAAAAGGAAAGAAAAATTAACCAAAAACCAGTGTAGCAACAAAAACAATTAAAAAATAGTCAAATGTTTGATTTGTTCAAATATTATTCAATTGAATGAATTAAAATGCGAAGACTGTAGTCTTTATTATGACAAATGTTGTATTCCTGTTAAGCATAGACTGCATATACCTAACGATGGTGATCTATTTATATGTTACAACTGCTTTAATCTGCAAGATAGAAATTCATATGCTAATAACAGTAACCAAGACAGTGAGGATGAAGACATTTACGAACTTCTCACTTAATACAAAGAAGCACAGGAGTAATTATATAAAATCTAATTGTGTTAACTGTATGTAGGTCCCTATACCGCAGAGAAATTTTTGTGTTTTCTTGTCATTTTTATTTGTTTCTAGGTTTTTATTGTGTTAAAGCAGTTGTCCAATAACTAATTTTGAGTGTCCTGTAACTAAATAAACTGTCCAATAACTATGTTTGTAACTATTTTTAATAAATATATATTGACAAAAAAAGATTTAACACTTTCTTTAAATGCTTTTAACCATATTTTAATAAGCTGTTAAGACTACGTTTTTTATAAATTTCAATTCAATCTTTAGAGAACAATGTGAATTATGAATTTTTAAAGTTGAAATTTTCTTAACTGTGCTGGCGAAACGCAACAGTGTAACTGTGATGTGGGTGCCAGGTCACAAGGGAATTGCAGGAAATGAGGAAGCTGACAGCCTCGCAAAAGAAGGAGCTTATACACCATTCCAGGGTCCGGAACCCTTTTGTGGACTATCGAAAAGCCACATCAGAGAGGAACTCCGTACCTGGGAACTCAATTAACTAAGATCATATTGGTCTAACACACCAGGACAAAGGCAAGCATAAAGGCTCATAAAAGTGTCGCCTACTGCAACAAACCGCCTTCTTGAAATGGGTAAGAAAGATATCAAAATGGTCACTGGTATTCTCACTGGTCACTGCCCTCTGAGATATCATCTCAAGAATATGGGCAAATCAGATAGTGAGAACTGTCGTTTCTGTCACAATGAAAAAGAAACGGCAGAGCATATACTATGCAACTGCGTAGCACTGTTCTGCAAAAGACTAAAATTCCTAAGAGAGGTCAGTCTGGCGTCCTCTGACATAGGAAATAAGTCACCTAGGAAGCTAAATAACTTCGTCAGAAGTATTTGCATTCTAGAGTTTAACTAGATTAAGGTATGAATAAAAGATCTGTATAGGTCGAAGTGCGGTGAGGCCGCATGGCCTTAACGACCTCACATAATCTAATCTAATCTAATCTAATCTTAACTGTCCAATAACTGTATGGTTTACCCTATTGTTTGTTATTAACAAAACTATTAAACATTTTAAACAGCATAATTAATAGCGCATGTTTTATTTGAATTCTTATGGATTAAAGTCTGGTTTAGGGGTTTTCACCTGCAACAAATCTATTTTAGCAAGTAATGTAGACTAGTAATTATATTTTATGATCACTTATTGTGCTATATATTTACATGATACAATAAATTAAAATTACTATATACGATTATTGTAGCTTTATTTAAGGTGAAAACGCTGTGTTACTTTCTTATTTTTATGCTATTTAACATGTAATATTAAAATCGTTTTTTTCTCAGGTATGGCGATGATGTCAAAATATCAGAGAGTCATAGGACCACAGCAATGCAAAGAGCAATCGATGCCGTGAAGAAAGACGGAATTCCTTATCAAACGGCTGTTAAAACTTACAATGTACGTAGGAACACACTAAAACGTCGCGTACTAAATAAAAATCAAGACGCCAATGACAATTAAAAAGTATTAGGCTATTTCGAACTGTTTTCAACGAAGAACAAGAACAGCAATTGGTAAATTATCTCTTGAAGATGGAGGTACATTTTTTTGGAATTACTGTAGCTGATTTACACAGTCTTGCTTACCGACTGACTGACCGGAATAACATCCCCCATGGTTTCAATAAAGAAACAAAATTAGCAGAAAAAATTGGGTAACTGGGTTCAGAAAGCACCATCCTGAGCTTGTGTTAAGAAAACCTGAGGTGACTTCAGCAGCAAGGGATCAAACATTAAACAACACGAATGTAACCAAGTTTTTTGACATTTTGGAGAATGTTCAAAAACATTACTTGTATACTCCTCATTCGGTTTACAATGTTGGTTAAACTTGACTTATGACTGTCCAGTCAAAGTCTTCAAAGGTTTTTGGCCTAAAAGAGCGACGGCAAGTCGGATCTCTTATATCTGTAGAGAGAGGTATTCTCGGCACATTTGTAATTTCTATGTCAGCTGGGGGAGTTTTTATTCCTCATTTTATCATCTTTTCTAGACAGCGGATGTAACTGGAACTTCAACACGGTGCTCCACCTGGAACAGCTTCTGTTTGTCATCCTTCAGGGTGGATGCAAACTGAGATTTTCATACAATGGTTTGAACATTTCTTGAAGTTTGCGAAGCCATCTGAAGACGAACCAGTTTTGCTTGTACTTAGAAGTACTATAAATTTTTAATATGAAGCGACCACAAATTAATCCAAGCCAAGGTAGTATTAAATGTCAAATTGGAAAGAACAAAGATGCCCCTAAAAACAAAAACAAAAAAATGAATTTTCCCCGAAAACAAACACATATATGTAGATAAATTAACCAAACAGATTCAAGATTTGCAAGACAAAATAGAAGATGTAGGTCAAGCAAATAATGGCCTAATGAAGGCTCTAAAAGAAACTGAAAGGGAGTGCTGCCCGAACGTTCTGACTTATAAAGAAAAACTAAGCCAAATACTAAAGAGCTAATAGGGAAAAAAAGACAGCTGACGGAAGAATGCGGCTCAAATCACACAACAGAGAAAAAATTAAATAAAGATATCCACTGGTCAATCCGAAAAGACGTAAGAGAAAAAAATACAACAGAAATAACTAAAATAATTAAAAAAAAAAAGAAAGTTTAAACGTTTTGAGGCGAAATACGAACAACATTGGCAACCAAAATATGTACAAAATAACAAACAAAGATGGAAACTTTACTATTGATAGAATCAAAATCCTTAAGGTTGTCGCATCCATTTATCGCGAAATGTATGATAGCACCGACGAAATGCAAGATCAGCCCCTGCCCAAAATCACAAACTAGGGATCAGAATTAATGGCAGAAATAACTCCATACGAAATCAAAACGGCACTTTTAGAAATGAAAAATACCAAATCCCCTGTGATGACGGAGTAGTAATCGAAGCGATCAAACAAGGTGGAAATAAAATTATACAGGCTTTATTCAAGCTTTTTACCGAATGCATCTTTCAAGGAAAAACTTCTTTTCAATGGAATTATGCAGTCATTACTTTATTACACCAGCAAGGAGATTTAACGATCATACCAGATTTAAAAAACGACCGCCCTATCAGTTTGCTTTCACCCATATAAAAACTTTTCACAAAAATTATTAAAAAAAGACTGGACGCTAAACTAGACTTCTATCGGCCTAGGGAACAAGCTGGATTTAGGTCGGGATACAGCAATAACGACCACTTAATAGTGATAAGGAACCTGAAGTCTGCAGAATATAAAAAACCATTGGCACTGATATTTGTCGACTACGAGAAAGCATTCGATACATGCCGAATAGACTATCGCTGCACTAACATAATCAAATATATCTAAGAAAAGATTTCACAGGTAGCGTAAGACTATCTGAACACGAAACAAATAAATTGTCTATACAGCAAGGAAAACGGCAAGAAGACACAGCCTCTCCAAAGCTATTCACGACGATTTTATAACATATTTGTAAGAAGGCACATCTAAACGAGCATGGTATCAACATAAATGGAGAGAAGCTCAGTTATTTGAGATTTACAGATTACATCGTCATTATAGCCGATCGTATGGATGATGCAATAATAATGTTTAAAAAATTATGTTACGCTTCCTTGGAGGTCGGACTAAAGATTAATATGAACAAGACGCAAATAATTATTAATCTGATGCTAAATCAAAATATTGCTGTTGATGGAAGGGATATTGTGCAAACTACGTCGTATAAGTACCTAGGACATGAAATTCGGTTAACCAGAGATAACTAGACTTGTGAGCTCCCACGTCACATAGGATGAGCATGGGCAGTGTTTAGTAAATTAAACTATGTATTTAAATCGGATCTATCCATACGCCTCAAAAGGAAAATCTTTGACCAATGTGTGCTACCTGTACTTACTTATGGGGCGAAAACATTAACAATTACAAAAAAGTTCAAATGTTCACAAACTACACGGGGATAGTTTAAATGGTTTTACCAATAACTCCAAAAATTTAGATTTTATCGGAAAACTGTTTGGATATAAAATAAAGCTTATTAAAGAGATTCGTCTTTTATTATTCTAGTAAACCCAAATGATAACATATAATGTTAAGTACTTTAAAAAGTTTTTCATAGAAAACTTATAATAACTTTCTTAAAAATCTCAAAAAAGTTTTAAAATGGCCACTGGTAAAGTTCGCTTATATTTTTTGTGACGCAGAAAGTAACAAACTCACCCATGCCAAACCACCTTGGATGCAATAAATTTGTTGTTTATTCACAATTTACACCAGTTATATATAAACACATTCTATAAATGGTTTAGTTTGAAATAATCTGAATTTAAAATAAAGACAATATTTTCGGAATTTCTCAAAAAATCCCATTGTTTTCAAAAGAACTTAACAACTAAAAAAGATGAACCGAATAAAATGCAAGGATACAAAAAAACAGTTCTTTTTTAATGAATGGTTTATTTTTTATTTGTATAGACGAAAAATTAAACCAGATAATATTATTTACAAGGTTGCATTCGCCTGAGTTTAGCATCAAGCCTCTTCAGCGTAACTCTTTTCAAAAGAACGGGCTTGAAGAAAATTTAATATACATCACTTTTTAGATTCTAAATTATTAAATTTGTCATGATGCCTCATCAGATTAAAGACTAATTCTGTATTGTAATTACGACAATATAAAAGAGTATGCATTAAAATTAAAAAATTACGTTTTACTAAACCTAATTTAACAAAATTATGACCTGATCGATATTGTACTTCATATAAATATATATATATATATATATATATATATATATAAATATAGATATATATATATATATATATATTTATTTATTTTATATGTGCGATAATTTTTTAATTATAAATATGTTTTGATATGTAATAAAAACAAAGGGTAAGTGGCTATTTGCGAATGTATCAAGGCTCATCAATTATGATCTGATAAGACCGAAATTGTTTTAATGCTTCAACTAATCTTTTTAGATAATAAAAAATAAATTTAAATATACAAATTCCAAGAAAAAAATTAACTAAGACTTAAAGAAATGGTTTATAAAATAATATTTATTATTACAAATGCCGTTCTAATACTCAAAGACAATAAAGCCCCAGGAATCGATTAAATCTGTTGGGAAATGTAAAAAAAATTCTGATCAACTTTTTGCAGCAATCCATAAACTAATAGTACTTATAGGGTAAAGAATGAATTGGTACCAGAAGAGTGGCTAAATGAAATAATATACGTTGCATAAAAAAGGCGATCAACTGGACTGTAAGAACTATAGAGGCATTTCTCTGTTAGCATCTGCGTATAAAATATTCGGCAATATATTGTTTGAAAGACTTAAACATTTTACAAAGGATATTGTTGGTCAATGTTAATGCGGATTTACTGCTGCAAAATCAACTATACATCAAATTTAAACACATGGGCAGATTCTAGAAAAGTCACTAGAATATAACATAGATACACACTATCTCTTCGACGACGTCAAAGCAGCCTATGACAGTGTTAAAAGAACTGCATTATATCATGCAATGATAGACTTTGGTTAGGGTCCCACCAAAGTAAGTTAAGTTGACCCAACTTATGATGTAAAACGTAAGCTCGTGAATTAGAATTGAAGGAGAAAACTCTACGTGCTTTGACGTTAATGATGGTCTAAGACAGGGGAAGCGCTAGAGTGTCTCCTTTAATATTGCCTTGGAAAGGGCAACCAGAAAATTAAATATTAGAATGAGTGTAACTATTTTTAATAGAACCAAGAACAGTGTTTCGTGTGTAGTGTGTAGTGGTGACACTACACCATGTCTTATAAGATTTATGAGGACCATTTATGAAACTAAGATGTATACTGAGTAATTATATCCAAAATTTACAACTAAGGATTTAATTTGTTATATGTAAATATATGTATTACTATATGGATGTGAAACATGGATCATGAAGGATACTATGATGGACAATTTATAATGTGACTCAGGTATATAATAAAGTACTTATGGCAAAGAGGCAATAAATATAAACTAAGACTATATTTACCAAAACGGTACTCTGAAATAATTGAATCCTGCATCTTAGAACGATATTTCAGAATTAAACAGGACGATACATACACGGAACTGAAAGAAGTTATAGCAGGGCTGCCACAAAGAAGTGTCCTTACCTTTTGTATACGTGTTGTATTATTGTTCTAGAAAATAATACAATTGCGACATTTACCGATGATACTAGTAGTATCATAGCAATATGCAAAACCAGCGAGAAAGTGACAGAGAAACTGCACAGATGTTAATCAAATATACACTCCAGGGAAATAAGCAAAAAATAGACCATGTTCGTAATAATTGAGGTCGCTGACAACTTTTTTAGTTATTGTTCACCTATAGGCAGAGAACCTACTTGTTTCTGCCTTGAATTTGGAGCCGTTTTCTAATTATTAACAATTTAATGCAAAAAACGCGATTTTTTCTATGATTGTTAATGATACTAGTATTAAAAAAATAGATTTTTGGAAGAAAATTATTTTTTCACGAATTAACAAAAAACATGGCTAACTTTGGCTCAAATTAACCTAGGCCAAATTTTTTTATTTGAAAATTTGAGTGAAAATATTAGCTTTACGAGTGTATAAAAAGATTTTTTCTAAGGACAATGTTTTTAAAGTTATTCTAAATGTTTATAAACTACATAGTTTCAAAAATTTGGAATTTTGGATTTTTGACTATAATGAATCATTTTTTTATTTTTTTAATATTTATTGATAGTAGATATCTTTTGCTTTCATTTGTAACCAACAGCATTACCCCATCTTTATTATTTTCTGTCTTATGTTATTCTAAAAAAAAGGTCTCTGAGATACACAAATACAATAAATTTTAAACTAATTAATATATTGGTCCAAATTTTGAGGGTTTGTTACGTACCCCAATACCCAACTTTAGGTGTAACACTAAAGTTTAAAGTTTAAGTTTACTAAAAGTTTTTAACAAATATCAATTGTCACTTATTTTGCAGTTTGCGTAGCAACAAATTGATTTTTCAGCTTTCAAAAATCGGCATTTTGAAGCTTTGTCAATATTCTAAAAAATTAAATTTTGTAGTCTTATGTCAATTATTTACCTTTCTAATGGAATGCAAAAAATCGAAAAAATCGCTTTTTTGCATCAAATTGTTAATCATTAAAAACGGTTCCGAACTTTAGGCAGGAAACAGGTAGGTTTTATTCTTATAGGTCTACAATAACTAAAAAAGTTGTCAGCTACCTGACGAATTATTGGGTATCACGAGAAAATCCTTATTACCCTGGATTAATATAAAAACGTTCAAAATAAATATTCCAATAAATATAAATAATCAAATTCCATATTCAAATACTGCAAAAGCAAGCAAGCAAGCAATTTGATTGAACCCAGCCTATGAGAAATGTTCACCCAGGTAGTACGATCGGGTGTAACAATTCATTGGAGCAAGGTGTTTTAATTCATGGTTAAAAACAGGAATCACCCCACCGTGCTCCAATGCTCTAAACCATCCCTTTCCCCCCTATAGCAATCTGATTCGCTATAGAGGCACAACAATCAGCCAAGTGCTCTTCATGTGGAGGTCCTGGGTAATTGAACCCCAACATGGTTTCCTAACCGTATGTGAAAACTTAGGACAGCGCATCTCCGCTTTATTCCTGTTTATCTTAATGTAGCTTATCCGCGAACTAAAATTGCTTACTTGGGCCTCAAGTCTTCGCTCTGAGTCCCGGCTCAGTTCGGCGACTTGGTGCTCAAGGGGGTTGGGCCCTACGTGCCCGGGTTTAGTGGTTTTTGTTAATTTTTTTGGTGGCCGAAGCCGGTTTTTGTTAGTATTTTATGATTTTTTTGGTGGCCGAAGCCGTTTTTTGTGTTTTTTTGTGATTTTTTTTTGTAGGTCACCTGTGAACAGAAAAGTCATAATTAGTATATAGTCTACACTATAATAAAGAAAATATATAAATATTATACATTACCACAATATAGACTGTATCCTAGTGTGAGCAACAGGGCCCACTGTGTATGAGGCGATTTGCGATATTCTGGGTGATTTGAGCTACGAACTGTCTTCCTTGTGTGTGTGTGTGTGTGTGTGTGTGTGTGTGTGTGTGTGTGTGTGTGTGTGTGTGTGTGTGTGTGTGTGTGTGTGTGTTTTGATTGGATTTTTTTCTCACTCTGGGCTTTTTGTAGAATTTTGTCCCTCTTGGGGGGTTTTTTATTTTTCCCTCTGGTTTTGCGTTAATCTAATATTTGTTGTTTTGGTCTTTTGTGCTTCCATCTGTGGAAAGCGTCATACCTCATTATCTCTCGTAATACTGCAAAATATTTGGGCATTACTCTTTAATAAGCCCTAATAATGTTATTCAACATTATTTATGACCCTCCCCCAAGAGGGTGTATATATCTTACCTACCTGTCGGCGAGAATCCAGAAGCTATCGACAAGAATAGCCTGTTCTGACCTAGAAAGAGTTACATTTAGCAGAACTTGGAGATTTTTTAAAAAGTTTTTACCAAATAGCTACTCTGTGTTACACTTTATGTTAAAAATAAAAAACAGATTCGGAAAGTAGGTCAAATTCTGTAATACACTATTTAAAAAAAATTATGTTTATTTTAACCAAAAATATTTGAAAAAAAATATTGTTTAAACAATTTATTAATTTACAACCAAATAGTGCATTAAAACTTTTTAAGACCTTTCATATAAAAAAAGAATCATGTCAATATCTGCCATAGTTTTTGCATTATTTGATATAAACTTTTACATTGGAATTTAGCTATGCCCAGAAACGGCCTTAAAAGACACAGCTTATTTGTCAACGAGCCTAAGATCACATCCACTAAAGCTCAGCCCCCTAAACTTACCTTCATTTTATTATGATTATTCTGTAAGTACCTTATCAATAGTATCTTCATTGATTTTCTCACATTATAGTCGTGAAACTGGTTTTATGCTGTAAATTAATTATATCATTTGTTTAACATCCTCTCACTGTCATAATGTAGTTCTGTTCTATGTACATAAATTTTTGTTTTTTTTTTTGAAACCGCAAATAACATAAGTACGTACATTTTTATTTAAATGTAGTAAAAAATATTTAAGTCAAAGATATTATAAATATACTATTTCTATAAGATTTTCCGGATATGACTCGCTATTTTTGACCTAAAACATTAATTAGATTTAAAAAGAGAATCTAATTTAAAAAATAATTAATCGAGCAATATTGATGTTTTAACAAGTGTACTTAATATTTAATAATAGGATACACCTGCAAATCAAATATTTTTTATCTCTCAGGTGAGGTACTTGCGACATTCCTCTTTAGATTTTGTTTTTCATAATCGGAAATAATCATTTGGTATCATTTTTTTCGGAAGTAAATCAGTGTCGTCGTTTTTCAATGAAATTCATAGATTTAATAAATCGTTTTTTGGATTTAAGCGGGTTACACACATACACACACACACACACACACACATATATATATATATATATATATATATATATATATATATATATATATATATATATATATATATATATTATATATAGATATATATATACATATTATATATATATATAATATATATATATATATATATATATATATATATATATATATATACAATAATACTCATGGCGGCGATCTTTTCGACAAAGAAAAAAGTTTGAATGTTGTGTCCTTTTTATGATTCGATTATAATAAATCTTCATACATAATTAGACATACTAGTTACTAGTTATAACATAACTAATGTAAAGCAAAGTTAGTTGCATCAGGTTATAAAAATTTGTGAAGATTTAAGAGAATGGTGTTGTTGCACCACAAATGAGCTTGGGTCAACGCTGTAAATAAGATCATAATAGTATTGAGAATCTTCACTTAACGCTCACTCATAGCTCCCATATAACATTTTTATTGGGTACTAAAAATGAGCTAACAATTGGATGTTGAGAATAGATGTATAGATCTAGTATCTAATCATTCAGTCGTTAGGTTCATTTCCGTTAAATTAATATTACAAACTGAGCTTATTAAAATGAATAATTAATGTATGTATCATTAAGTCTGTTTTATCGGTGCACCAAAACCTACGGACAGTGTTTTCTTTGTTATTTGCCGAAAAAATATCTCGAAATTTGGACACAATATTCGAAATTATGTTACCTTTAAAATTATGGTTTTACTTTTTTTTTTATTTTTTTGAAATTTCTGATGAAAAATTGGATTATACTGTTTAACGTTCTATTATAACCAAACTTTTTATGCCCATCACTTGAAAGGGTTTTTTTTTGTTATCGTTAATTTTGTTTTCAACTTTCTGTGTCCAGTAATAATCGAGAAAAGCGTGTTCCAACTCTAAAGCAAATTGCTAAAAAATACTAAAATCAAATAGTGAAACGTGTTACTCATCATTGGCGCTTAGTTTCTTCGTTATCGCCTTCATGACGTTAAATCTCATAAATGTACGGTCAGTTAGTACGTGTTAAATACGTGTTAAAACTAATTTGAATCGAGAATAATGCATTTATTGTCATTAAACTACCCGAGGCCGGTGCCACTGAGTAAAGATGGCCTGGCGTAAGCAGTGTAGAAAAGTAAGTGATACGCCCATTTCAAATCGCAGTGTGCTTGAACTGCTAAAACAGCATTAATCTTAAATATTAAGAACTAAATAAATCCAAAGCAATCTTTAAAGCAAAGCTAAACCTTATCATGAACCAACAGTACAAAAACTAGATGAAATATTTACGGATCCATCAAAAACCGAACAGAGTGGTTTTACAAATTTTAGAGTGGGGGGAGGGGGCAGTGTTGGCTAATAGGACTGCTGTAGGGAATATTGATATCGCTCCTATAATTATTACAAAGGTTAGCTACGGTAGAAGTTTCCTCTTCTTTCAAGTTGTTTAGACTAGAAAGAAATATTTTTAAAACTATGTTCTATCTTTTAATTTAAGTAAATTAACTTTCCGAGTTAGAAATCGGAACATACAGTATAATGATTTTTTCATAAACATACTTTTTATACTTAACAGAGAGACTAGTAAATAAAAAAGTTTATATTTCAAATCGCCTATAGGAAGAATATTTCAAGAGAAATTGTACAGAAATTAATCCAATATTAAAAAAAAAACTACCACCCAACTATTAATTCTACCTATATTATAATACTGCTTTTCTATTAACATTCTGCACTGCTTTATTATAAATAAATTTTGTGGTCTAGCTCACTTCTAAAAACTTGATTATTTCTCTTTTTTTTCGGTCCCTTGCTTTCTCTCGTCCATTTCTTACGCCTATGTCTGACAGGTCTTGCTTTACAACTTCCAACTACTTCTTCTTTGGACGTTCTCTTCTTTTTTTTTCCATTTCTCCCTCCTTCAGTAAGGCCCAGGGCATTTTTTTACACATAATTCTATTTTTAACTTATTACAATTAGGTAAAGAAATAATACTTACAATCAATTTAATTTAACTATCAGACGACCGGTTTCGCTTTCTACAATATGCAAAGCATCTTCAAGTCTCGATACAGAGTTAAATAAATGCTGAAATGATAAAAACCCATATTAGGGTGTTGTCTAATAAAGATAAATAAATTAGATGTTGTAAATTACAATAATTATGCCAATATTACATGTCTGTGGTTTTATTTCAAAATTAGTAAGTTGAATAAAAAGGTATAAAAAGTTTTAAAAGTTTAAACAGACAAGGTAAGGCCCACAAATTGTTATACAATAGTCTATTAGATTGTAATAAATTAATAAATGAGCAAATAAATAAATATTGCTTACATGCCGGTACTCTATTAATTGATGGATGGTAGAACATGGTTGAAACTACTATGTATTGTTAAATGGAGAATTCAATTCTGCTATTGTAGTTGTTTGACAGTAAAAGGGAAGATCTTGAGGAGATAGATTTGATCCAATGAAGCAGAGATATGTGTGTGATTGTTTGTTAAAAGAAAGTGAAAGTTAAATTAAATTGATTGTGAGTAAGTCTTATTTATTATTTCTTTACCTATTTGAAATGGACTCACACAAGCAACACATTCATGATTTTAATTACAATTATTTTAAACAAAACTTTAACCTAAATATGTATATACAACATTCTTAACTACTCTGAAGGACGTGGTGGACAATATTTCTCCATTCGCTTCTATTTTGTTCTTTTATTTTCCAGTCCCTCACCTTCACATGTTTAAGGTCTTCTTCCACTTCTAATCCATTTCGTTCTGGGTCTACCTATTCTTTTGGGGCCGATTAGTTTTCTGGTTATTAATAGTTTGGGCATTCTGTTTGCTGGCATTTTTTCCACATGTCCCAAGCATCTGATTCTTTGGCCTTGACGAATTTGGTAATGGTAGGTTCTTTGAAACGCATAGCGGAACTAAAATAGAACTGGGCAGGCCATGTTGCGAGATTGCACGATTCACGATGGACGAGCAAAATTACAAATTGGAGACCAAGAGCAGACAAACGCAGTAGAGGAAGACCACCTACACGTTGGGCCGACGACATCAGGCGTATCACTAAAAATTGGCAACAAAGAGCACAAAATCGTAAGGAATGGAGGAGTTTAAGGGAGGCCTATGTCCAGCAGTTGACGTGATAAATAGAGGCTGGATGATGATAATGAGGTTCTTGGTATAAAGCCATTAATATATTGTTGGTTCTTCTCTTTCAACCATCTTCTGTCTTCCGTCCTCCAAATATGCGTCTCAGTATTTTCCTTTCGCATCTTTCCAGAGTATCCTCTTCCTTCTTATTTAATATCCATGTCTCACCGGCATATGTTACTGTGGGTCGAATTACTGTTTTATATTTTCTGAGTTTACCTTGTCTAGAAACGTATTTTGAGTTCAGTAGGGATCTTAAACTACCTAATTTTTTATTCCCTTTTGTTATTCTGGCTTCGAGTTCCCATTTCTCTTCTCCATTTTCATCGAAAACTACACTCAAGTATTTAAATTTGTCCACCCTTTTAAAACTATAGCTTTTACCACTTACAGACCTCATACTAAAGTCTTTTTTTTTACCTTCGGTCCCTCTCATGATCATATATTTGGTTTTGTCTTCATTTAGTTGGAATCCGAATTTCTGTGCTTGTTAATTGATAGTTGTTAGTTGCTTGTTAGTTAGTTAGCTTGTTAGTTGATATATTTTTCTTTGTAGTTGTTCGCCACCAAACTTATCATTTCTATGCATATGTCATTTTTACCAGGACTTCTGTTATTTTTCATTTCTTGTATTGTTGTTACAACCTCCTCCTCTGTAGGCTGCCTATCAACTATCGTATCTTCTCCAACCGTCCAGTTGTCTACTGCTTCGTGGTCCACCTCACCATTTAATAATTCTTCAAAATGTTTTTTCCATTCCGTCATTATTTCTGCCGGATCGCTAATTAAATTTCCATCTTTACCTTTCATATAACTACAGTGGCTTTGGTAACCTTTTCCCATTTTTTTACCTTCGTGATAGAACGACGCCACCTCTTTGTTTTTAAACTTCTCTTCTATCTCTTTTAATTTCAACTCATTGTGGTATCTCTTTTTCCTTCTACACAGAGCTTCCAATCATCCTCGAATTATTCTATATTCTTGTTTTTTACACTCTCTATTATCTGTTAATATTTGTTGTCTGATCTTCTTCTTTTCCTTTACTATCGCCTGACACTCTTCGTCAAACCATTCTTTGTTTGTACTTCTCTTGGAGTCGCACTTAACTATTTTTTCGCTAGCTTCTCCTACGGCAGATTTAATTTGTTCCCAGGATTGACCTGTCTGTAAATTTTGGTCACATTCTTCTAGAATTTTATTTATTTCTTCTTCATATTTATTTTTTATTTTTACTTCCTTAAGTTTTTCAATGTTGTACTTTTCTCTTCGTTTTATGGTTCGATTTTTCTTTTTCTTCCAGCCGTCTCCCACATGTTACTTCAACGAGGTAATGGTCCGAGTCGACTTCAGCTTCTCTCATACTTCTTACCTTCTGAATGCTATTCATATATTAACTTTCAATCATAACATGATCTATTTGATTTACCGTCCTTCCATCTGGGGAGACGCACGTACATTTGTATATCTCTTTTCGTTTCAGTTGTGTGATCCTCACCACCATGTTTTTCTCCATGGCAAATCCAATAAGTCTTTGAGCATTATCGTTTGTTACTTCGTATTTTTCGATTCTCTGGCATTCGTATAATGTGACCAAGCCATCTAGCTCTTTGGGCTCGTATGTTTGCCGTAATTGCTGATTTTTTATACATCTGTCCATACTCCCCTTTATTCCTCCGAAGATTTTTCTGACCACCTTTCTTTCCCAGATCTCTACCTTCTTTTCTTCCTGCTGGTTCATTATCGACATTTCACTGGCATACATTACTGTGAGTCTGATTGATTACTGTCTCGTAGACTCGCAGTTTAGCTGTTCTTGACACATTTTTTGCATTCAGTAATGTATTTAGTGACCCTATCGATCTGCATCCTTTCATTAATCTTTTGCCTATCTATTTTTTTCTTTCCCGTGCTTTTTATGGTTACTCCTAAGTATTTAAATTCTGACACTTTTTCAAAACTACAGTCTCTGCTCCTTTCATTTTGATATATTTGTTATGTCTTCTCGCATTTCCATATACTGCGTTTTTGTTTGTTTATTGTTAATCTTGTTGGTTCTTCTTCTTCTTGGTATTTAATTGTATCTTTTTGGTTCTTCCTCTTATCTCTGGAAAACTTTTTCTAAATGTTTTTTGTTCTCGCCAGTATCACTATATCATCCGTCTACGCTATACACTGTTCCCTGCTTCCTTCCATACTTACTCTATTTATCGTGTTCCTAAGCGTCTTTCTTATTAGCCTTATAAGCTTTTCTGGTATTTCTAATGTTCTCATGGCCTCATATATTATCGTTCGATTTAAAGAGTCATATGCTTATTTAAAATCGATAAACAGTATACGTAATCCTAAGTTTTGTTCGTTGCTATTATTTTGTCTTAATTTTAACATACTTATTTGATCAATAGTTGTTCTTCCTGATCTAAAACCTCCATGGCATTCTCCAATCACTTTGTTATCATGTTTTATTAATCTTTTGCTAATAATTTTTGCAAGTATTTTATAGACTACTTCTGATATTGCTATACCTCTATAGTTTTCGCACACCGTTTTGGCTTCTTTTTTATAGATAGAACAAATAAGAGCACTATTCCATTGTTTTGGCATTTCTTTCTTTTGCCAAATTATTAGTGTCAAGTGAAATATCCTTTCCCTTAATATTTTGCCACCTTGCTTAAAAATCTCAGCTGGGATACCACTTTCTCCTGCACTTTTGTTATTTTTTAAGTCTCTTATTACTTCTTTGACTTCATTCAGAGTTGGTTCCTCGCACGTCCCTTCTTCATCTTCTTGCCAATTCTCATTTTTCTCAAATTCCTCTTGTTGGTCTGTATTTAATAGATCTTCGAAATATTCCGCTCATCTCTTAAATGTTTCTGTTGTTTTACCTAGAAGTAAGCCTTCTTTGCTTCTGCAATAATGTGGATTATTCTTTGTAGTTTCTCTGGAGTTTCTAACTTCTTCTTAGACATTATTTACCTCTTTGTTTATGTAGACTTCTTCTATGGTTTTCAATTGCTTTTCTAGCTCTTTTCTTTTCTCTTTTCTGTTTTCTGCAAATTATTTTCACTTCCCTTTTTCTTGCCACATAGTTTTCGATCGCATTTTTAGTATTATCTTTACTTCTTTGTAGTTTTTCCCTGTTTTTATTATTTTTACATTCTTCATCGAACCAGTCTTGCCGCCTTTTTATAGCTCTCTTCCTATACAACTTTTCCGCTGCTTCGGATATGGCTGTCTGTATTGTGTGCCATTCTTCATTTATATATCCTGTTTGACTGGATTTTCTAGATTTTTATTTATTTCTTCATATAGTCTGTTTACAACCTGCTTTTTTTAAAGGTGGTCTAATTGGTAATTTAATCTATCTTTAACAGGTTTTATCACTGTTGGTATCTACCCCTCTGTAACTCTTGCAATCTATCATGTTTTGTTTCAATTAGGATATGATCTAGGTATCTAATTTTTTATTTTTCTATTGGGAGAAGTCCACGTTACCTTATGAACGTCTTTGTGATCAAACCTTGTGTTAGATATCTTCATTTTGTTTTCTGTAGCAAATTCAGTTAACTTTTTTCCGTTTTTATTTGATTCCTCATGTAAGCTTCGTCCCCCTTTTAGTCTTCTTATATTTCCTCTTTTCCGACTTTTGCATTTATGTCACCAATGATTATCTTTATATCGTATTTCTGTATATTTGACATTAGGGTGCTTAGCTTAAATTTTGTGTTATATAAAACATAAGTAGAATACAATATGTCAGTTCTATAAGTGCGCTACTGATTTATCAGGAACTGGATATCAGGTTTTTGACAATTTTTTCACACCTGCTTATTAATCACATATTATTATATCACATTTAAAATCAACTGTTATCAAATAATATTTCATATAAATATTGTTGGTTTATCCGAAATTCTATATTCAACATGAAATCTTCACTTATTTTGGTAGCTCTTTTGAGCTTGACAGCAGCTAAATCTGTTGATCAAAATGCGTTGTTAAAAAATGGTTTTGGGGATGTAAGGTAAGAATAATTTTTTTGTTAACAAAATTGTAATTTTAATAAATTGAATATTTTTATCATATTCCAATTAATTACTACCAACCTAAGCGAACCGAATCCTATTTATATTATATTTTTCAACTTTCTTCTTCTTTTTAGGTATCATGTAGTTTTGATTTCAATAAAAGGCGATATTATGTCGTTTGGGCAGCATGCTACTTTATTAGCTTTTGTATCGTGTGGTATTACGTAATTTTCCATGTTCATTTAATTGAATATCTCTCTTCCCAGTTAGTTAAATTGATTGTTTTTTCCTTTGTTTTTTTTTTTCACCAATAATTTTCTCTATATTGGATCGTAGAGAAGTATTTTAATAGTAAAGCAAAAGTAAAAATCCGAAAATTTCTACTTGTTCGAAACCAAAATTCAGACTTTCACCCAAATCTGTGCCTTCTACGATTAACAAAGCAAATAGACGATGAATAAACCTATACGGAGAATCTAAAATTACATTTCATATCAAATCGATTCATCTAAGTAAGAACCTCTCATGAATTGGCTTCTTATACTCAAAATACGAGTAAATAAAGATGCAGAAAAGACTGTTAAGATTTGATTTTACATATAGTGCCTTTACAATTCATTTATACGTATTTCGTCCTTTCAGGATTCATCAGAGCGACTCAGTAGAAAGCTCTTTCTTCTTCTTTGCGTGCCATATGAGAACTATCCGACGTTGGTGATCACCATTGCGAAGGCTTCTCGATCTTCTGAAATATGGAATAATTATTCTGTATTTGATATCTGAGTCCATTCACGAATGTTTTTTTACCAAGAAACTTCTTTCTACACCTCTATAGACCTCTATTTTGTCTTTAAGGATCAGTTGTAATATTTTATATCAACTTACCCTTACTATATGTCCTAGGTAAAACATTTTTCGATGTTTAACAGTCTTTACCAGTTCTCTATCTTTGTCAACTCTCCTTAGTACTTCTTCATTAGTTTTCCTTGCTGTCCAAGACATCTTCGGCATTCGTCTATGAACCCACATTTCCAATGCTTCAATATTGCTCATGATCGATACTTTTAGCGTCCACACTTCTGCACTATACAAAAATACGGACCAAACATAGCACTTAACCATTATTTGTCTTCTAAGAGAGATGTCTGTTCTAAACTGAGATGATTATTGCAAAGAAATGACTTCATTTTCATAAAAGTAGTTTTAGTCATTGCTATTCTACGTCTTATTTCTATGTCTGGATCTAGTTGGTCAATTATCACATATCCCAAATATGTCATTTTGTAAACTTTCTTAACTTGGCTCCGTTTGGCTGAAGCTTTGCATCGTGATGTGAGTTCTTTGAGTTTATTTTAATGCCTATTTCCTCTCCTCAAGGAAAAGTTGAAGACCTTCAATAATATCTGACAGAATTACTGTATCGTCTGCATATCTAATCACATTAAATAGTTCTCTATATTGTTTTGGAGTTTGTAGTTTCCTATCTCTATAGGATTTGTACTCTATATGGTTGTCTCTCAAGTGCCTTTTTAAATAGCTGGTCCGAGTAAACATTGAACAATGTTGGCGACAAAATGCAAACTTTTCTGACTCCTCATTGTATGAAGATTTTATCGGTGTAGTTATCTCCAATTTTTACGATGGCAGTTTGATTCTAGTACAAATTTTTATTGACACGAATATCCTTGTCATCTATTCCGATATTTTTCAGTATTTGTATTAATTTTACATGCTGTACTTTATCGAATGCCTCTTCAGAGTCCACGTAACATGCAAATACATCTTTTCTTTGGTCACGGCATTTTTGTAAGAGGATGTTAAGCGCAACAAGTGCGTCCCATAGCATGGTTCCCATAGCAATTCTAAAACCAAATTGGTATTATCGAGATCCTCGCATTTGCGTCTAATTCTGTTGTGAAGTATTCTGGGAAAATTTGAAGAGTGTGGCTCATTAGGCTATTTAATCGATATTCTGAGCATTTTCTCGCATTGTGTTTTTTAGGTATTGCGATAAAGATGGATTTGAGCTTATCTGTGGGAATAACTCCGGTATTATATATTGAATTAAAAAGTCTTAAAAATTCTTAAAAAGTCTTCTTATACGAAATAAGTCTAAGTGAATTCTAGAGGAACTATATGCGAAATCAAATCTTATTTGTATATTCTATAGTATTTATATACTTTATATGGAAAACCTGTATTTGTAATATATGTTCATTCTGTTCTATTCATCTGAGGTGGTTAGTATTTTCGGCAAATCCAACTCTAAAATGCCTCTAGTCATCTCACATAATTTACTCTCAAGTTGTATGTTTCTATTTTATAGAAAAATTGGAAATAGAAAATTTTTATAACCAATAATTATCGAATATCCTGTGACTAATAAAGTATACGAGGATTTGTTCATTCGTTAAAAGGCTGTTCTGGTATCTTCATCATCATTAATGTAGTACTTATATTATGTAGATCATATTATTTTAAATTCAAATGATCTTTTATATATTTTTAAAGAAGATAAATTAATACTTAAAAAATTGTTTTTGCAAAAATGTTTTTTTATTTGTTACTTTTTATTTTTTTTGCAGAAATTCCCTAGAGAGTGATGAACTGACTGCACGAATAAATGAATTTGTTGACCGGATTTGCGACAATTTTCCTGCTTTTGCAGAAAAACAAAAACTGGAACCAATAGTACTGCAGGATATAAAACAACATGTAAGTAACACCTAAATAAGTACCTACATAATATATATATATATATATATATATATATATATATATATATATATATATATATATATATATATATATCGATACTGCATGTATATGCTCTAAACTCACATTCCAACAATACTCTCAGAAGAAACGATTGGTAAACTTAACATGCCAGAGACTGAATAATATATAGTTAACTCAATGCAAACTCATAATTATATTAGAATACACTACTAAGCATTAAACAATACCATCAGCAATAGTGATGTTCTAACTTACTCACACAGGTCTACATTTTTTTTCCCTGAAAAAGTGTTTTAAGTAATGGGTGTCCTATAGTAAATGGAATGTGCTGATTACGAATCTGTACTTAGTTTTTTCCTTTAAATTAATTACTATTTAACTGGGAATAAGCCACAATTAAAGATAAAAATACGTTTATTGACGTTTCAATTTCCACTTCGGAAATCGTTCTCAAAATACAAATAGTAAATTAAACAAATTTTGTATTTTGTTACATAGTGAAAAATTCTTCTAATAATTTAATTTCATCTAACTCATTTATATTGACAATTCATACATACATTATGCATTTTAAAGTAGACGACTTTAAAATGATATTGCCAATATTGTTGTGTGGCGCTCCTGGGACGACTTTACTTATAAGATAGTTCATTCGATTACATGAAATCATGACATGATGACAGTAAAATTCTCCTGTCAGTGATTCCATAGTAAATTATGAGGGAAAAACCAGGAAAAAAACCTCATAATACTATCCCGACATGGTAAGTATGTGTTCGTGCATTTAGTTTACCTTCAATAAACACCAAAATTCCGATTTTATATGTTTCTTTATTTAAAAAACATAAATTATGTATCCTCTATATGTTACTTACTTACTAATACTGGTATTTTCTTATTAATAACTTCCTCTTTCAATATTGGTAACCAGATCCCACTACATTCTGCCGAAGAATCTGCGACACAATTGGCCTCATTTAGCATAATTAGAGCCGCTTCTTTGATTTTTCTTTTTTTACCATGCGTTTCTTTTAGGACTACATTTGAATTATTCCATTGAACCCTATGTTCATTATCCCATGCGTGTTTACATATTTGAGATCTATCAAATTCTCTATTTTTAATGGCCTTGATGTTTCACCTAAATAAAACTGATCGCATTCACAAGGTATTTTATAAATGCAATTCTTTGTCCTTTCTTGTTCATTGTTAGGTTTGGTTTTGGACAAAATAGATCTCAACGTGTTTGTTTGCATTTAAATGCATCTGAACTGTTTGTCAAGAAAATCTATTAGAATCATATTCTGCTTTTGAATCCTGAGAAACATGCCCAACATTTATGATTTAACTGTTGGCTTTTATTTAATAGACCAACATATCTGAGCATCCTACTATTCACGTTATCAAGTAAATATTTAAGCACGTTTTTTTACTTTTTTTGAACAATGAAACTGAACTCTTCATGGAGGAGGGATTGAGGACAATGTGGCACATTTCTAGGAAACTTCTCTTGAAATGGTTGCTTTCTGTACAAAGAATTTTGACCTGTTCATAATCTGGTCGGTGGTCAGAAGTAAAAATGTGTTGTGCTAAGGCACTGGAATGTTTCTGGCATCTAATATCACTCATGTAAGAAGTTAGTCGACCTTTAAGGGATCTACGAGTCTGGCCAATGTAACATAGGTTGCAATCCATAAAGGGGATGTTGTAAACCACATTGATATTTTCCACCTGATCATTTTAACCCAACGGGTTTAAAGGAGTTTTGGTTTTAGAAAATAGTTTACGAATTGATCTAACATTTTCAACTCTAATTTTCACTGGTGCCAATGTTAGAAGTTTTGCGATCTTCTGTCAAATGAGGGAAATAAGGGAGAGAGTAGTAACGTATAGGGGAAGAAGGAACGTTATGGGAGTCGTTTTCTGGTGTGCCTATTGAAATATCAGGATGACCCTGTACTTGACTATTGTCTTTCAAACTATGTCTAGACAGTGTGTAGCTGGTAGAAAAAAGAAATTTATTAATTACATATAATGGATAAGAATTCTGTAAACAAAATGGACTTTAGAAGGTTAAGAGAATCCCTTCGGTGAGAAGGATGTGTCAACCTACGAACCCTAAAACTAAGATATATATATATATATATATATATATATATATATATATATATATATATATATAGATATATATATATATATATATATATAGATATATATATATATATATATATATACCCACCACTCGTCTGAGTGATCCTTATATATATATATATATATATATATATATATATATATATATATATATATATATAGATATATATATATATATATATATATATATATATATATATATATATATATATATATATATATATATATATATATATATATATATATATATATATATATATATATATATATAGTTTAGATAATAATATAAGCACCTAAATAATTATATTAATAATTTTTTTTAGTTTCTTACTGCCTCAATTGAGTTGACTCATGGAAAAATTTCTGGTTTATCACATGTTTACAGAGATGGTAATGTTACAGTAACCTACGATCATGATGCCAATATTGTTACGTTAAACCTTCCAATATTTTTCAAAAAGATAAGTGTAAGTATTTGATCTAATTATTATCTACATAATCAAAATTTTCATTGTTGGATGTCGATAAACTATGTCTCCCCTAAATTTATAAGAACAGCATTTTTATGTATTATAATTCATAAAACGATGCTCTTGATAAAATTAAGTACAGACATTTATTTCTGAAGCTAGCACTTTAAAGTTAATTATCACTAAGAATCAGATTTATTATCATTTGAAATTATACAAACAATTAAAATATAGTCAAATAAATATAATGGAATCGATAAAGCCAAACAAGGCCAAACACTTGTCGATTCTAAGGAATTTATTTATATATTTATATTTCCATAATACAAAAGCCGAATAAAACTCCAAGACTAAAGGTGTGATACATTCACATAATGTGGTTACTAAAACAAGATTGTAAAGGCACTCATTGTGAATCAAACGAACCCTCCAACGAAACATCAACCGAAAAATCAAAGGAAAAGTCAAACGAAAAATAAAACAAAATTTATTGATTTATTCATCACCATTTGTTCATTAAATTCACCTATGGATGAATAGTATGGTATGAGATTATGGTATAATATTACCCATTCTAATGATCCCTACCAGAAAGGTGTGTCAATGTTAGAACAACTGGATCTTCTTGTTAGAAAAAATGATACTTATTTTGTTTAGTAGCAACGATTTTTTGCATTTTTTTAAATGCATTTACGATAAATTTTACGTTTATTTTGATAAATTTGGATCACTCTTCATTAGTGGTTTTAAATGGTGTACGATTCCCGAAAATAATGCAAAAATTGTGGCATTACATGAAGATGATCGCAATATACGTTATATTGCAAATCATTTGGATATTACCAAAAGTACCTGTTCCAGAAATGAACATATTGTTTTAAAATATAAAATAAAAATATAATTCTTGTACTTTTCTCAGTGTAGAATAACTAGAAGTCACTTTATCAAGTTTGAAGGCGACAGATTGGCGTCGAACATCCGTTAAATATTTTTCACACCTAAGCACTATTCCCATTCTACGCATTATGTAGTTTTTATTAGTTGAGTATCAGCTGAGCCCTTGCCCAGTTCGACTTATGGCCTTGAGCAGGCACCACTCACAGCGGGCAGTAAGAATTTCACAATTCACGTATTTAAATATTTTCTCTCCGCCGAAATCGGGCATTTTCTCATGTTTATTTCTCATAACGGTTTGTTTTACGTGTTAAAAAGAAAGAGATTTGATATTGTACAGTAAGTTACGGCCGTGTTGGGCCTCCACTCTTAAAGGATTTAATTATAAATCAATAAACTTAAAGGTGCTTTTATTTCTCTGGAGCTATAATTGCTCAAATTAAGAATCCTTATCTTTCAACGGTCACTGAAGATCCAAACCTATGGAGATGCATCCACTCGCAAGTCCTTTGAAGTAAGGCTTGGAATCAAAAGATTTCCAACGCTCACGATGTAGGTAGCCAGTTACAAAGCTTCCTCATATTGTGTGGTCCTATCGAACACGGATTATTTAATAAAACAGGACTGAAGAAAGAAAAGGATTACACACGCCGAAGAACAACAAGAAGAAAAAAGAAAGATTGCACAAGTTGACCTTCGTTCAAGATTAGACACGTGTGTTTTGTGAAAAGTGCGTTATGTGTTGCTAAGTGACAGCGGTAATTAAATTGGATACTTGCAAAACATTTGGTGAGGTTAAAACTCTTTCTATATTTTCTATAATCACTGCATGCACATAATTTATATTTGGTAGATATTTGTCTCGACTTTTATTTGTTTACTTACATTTATATTCACTAATGGCTTTGATTTGACAACAGATCTTTCTTCTCAATATCGCTAAAGATAGCTGACAATTATTTATTATACAGATTGTCTCACAGCCCGCTCTCACGAAAAATATTTGTTCATAACTCTAGTAAAAATACTCTATCAAAATTAAAAACGCGTCTTAGTTAAAAAAGACATTTACTCTAAACAAAATTATTATTCACTCTTTTTCTCGCTCAGCATATATTTGCAAATAAATTCACTTTAAATAAAAAATGGAAGCTTTAAAGAAAAAGCGCAAATCACTTAAAGCATCAATTACACGTATCTCAGAATGGTTTATAGCCAATAAAGACACAGAAAACGAAATACTTGATTTTGAAAATAGGAAAGAAAAACTCTTTAATTGTTTCACACAATATGAACAAATTCAATTAGAAATCGAACAGACTGATGACAGCGACCAACAATCAGCTGATCGAGAAAATGTTGAAGAAAAATACTTCAACACACTCAAAGGTTTACAAAGAAAAATAATAGAATTAAATTCAACAGAAAATAAAGCACATCGCTCAAATAATAATGCTGTTTCCAGTGCGAGGCTGCCTGAAATTAGCATGAAAACCTTCACCGGCAATTTCTCAGAATTCAATGAATTTTTTCAACTATTTGAAACTCTAATCACAAACAATTCAAGTTTAAACAATGTTCAAAAGTTTATATATTTAAAATCTTTTCTCAAAGGAGAACCTTTAAACTTAATTAGCAGTATCGAAGTAGTAGACGCAAATTTTGCTATCGCTATAAAAACCCTAAAAGAAAGATATGATGACAAATCACGAGTGATTAGTACTCTTATAAAAAAGCTGTTAAAGTCTCAATCTCTAGTCAAATGCACTCCTCAGGTACTAAGAGATTTTCTTGTACACACGAAGCAAACGCTTCAAGCTCTTAGTAATCTCGAAGTTCCCATTGAACATTGGGACCTCCTTTTAATAGAAATATTTTTAGAAAAAATAGATTTCGCTTCTCACAAGGCTTTTGAATATGAAGTAGGTTCTAGGAATGTTCCAACACTCAAACAATTTTTTGAATTTCTAGAAAAAAGATGTGATGTTTTAGAGAAACTCAATTACACTGAAACTCAGTCAAAATTTAATAATAAAGTCACTCAAAAAACTGCTCATATTTCCACTATAAATAATAATAAATCTAGCTATGAAAATTGCATATTTTGTAAACAAACTGGTCATAAAATATATCAGTGTAGCTTATTTAAAGACACAAATTCTCGAGAAAGGTTTAATTTTGTAAAGCAAGCACAGCTTTGCAGAAATTGTTTTGGCACTAAGCATTTTACTGATAAATGCATCTCTAAATACACATGTAAAATTTGCAATAAAAAGCACAATACACTTTTGCATGAAGAAAATCATTTTTCTCACACTCATGAAAATAATTTATTCTCTCCCACTCGAAGCAATCAAAGTGCTTCAAACTCACATGATAGTAATCAAAGTCATACCAATAGGCAACAATCACGCTTTAATGCACCACAAACCTCTCAATCGTCCACAAGTATACAGGGTGATTCACAAACTCGCCATAGTGCACCACATATCTCACAAAGTCATTTTCATGCTCCTCAAAGGAGTAATAATGCCCAAGTTACTCAAAGAATTAATTCTCCACATTCATATAATGAATCACCAAACACTTCTACTCACTTAAGTACTCAGACAAATGAAAATTGTCTACTCTCAGACACACAAATTCAAAATTCATCTTGCATCTCTTCTCCCTCAACTTTCAATCCAAAAAACGAAGTTTTGCTAGCCACAGCGCTGGTAACAATTTACTCTGAAAGTGGACAACCTGTACACGCAAGATGTCTTCTCGATAATGGGTCTCAATCGAGCTTTGTAACAAAAAATTTAGTAAATAAACTAAATTACTCTACTTACAATAAAAGATTACAAACTTCCACAATCTCTCAAAATTGTTCCATCTCAAATGAAATGGTAAACATTGAATTTTTCCCATATAAAAACAATGATATGAAATTTGAAGTATCATGTGCAGTTTTGGACAACATTACGTGTAAAATACCTCAGGTACCTCTAGATCGTAGCAAAATAAAAATACCAGCTGGCATAAAGCTCAGTGATCCCTCTTACTCCTCCCCAGGTAGAATCGATCTCTTATTAGGTGCAGAAATTTACTGTGATCTATTAAAGGATGGTTTAATTCATATTGGAGCAGGTCTTCCAGTGCTTCAAAACACTCATTTAGGATATGTCATGTTCGGTAACCTATCCCCACAAGTTTCATCTAAGAAAAAGATGCACTCTCACTCAAACTGTAACGATTCACACTCGAATCATATTTCTTTATTTGTTCAATCTCACATCGAAGAAGAAAATATAAATAATCTTCTCCAAAGGTTTTGGGACATTGAAGAAGTTCCCGAAATTAAGCGTTTAAGTCCTGATGATGAAAAGGTTGAGAAAATATTTAAAGCCACAACACAAATCCTACCGAATGGACAGTTTCAAGTAGATTTACCCCTATGCACGCCTAATGAAAATAATAAATTGGGCGACTCTTTCCAAATGGCGCGAAGGCGATTTCTAAATTTGGAGAACAAATTCTCAAAAAATAATTCTCTTTATAAACAATATAAAGCTTTTATAGATGAGTATGTTGAATTAGGACATGCAAAATATGTTCCTTTGTCTCTGCAGAATATACACTCAGAAAACAAATATTTCTTGCCTCACCACAGTGTAGAAAAAGACACTTCTCTCACAACTCGTTTGCGCGTAGTTTTTGACGCGTCGATGAAAACCACTTCTGGTTTTAGCCTTAATGATATCATGTTAAAGGGTTATACCACACAACCAGAACTATTTGACACTTTAGTCAATTTTAGACTCTTCAAGTATGTATTCACATCTGATATAAAAAAGATGTTTAGACAAATTCGAATAAACCCCAGCCAAACTTTCTTATTAAATATTTTGTGGCGCAACTCTCCCTCGGAGCCGTTAAAATGTATACAATTGGAAACGGTTACCTATGGAACGAAACCAGCTACCTTCCTTAGTACACGATGTTTGATTGAACTCGCAAACATGCATAAGGAAGAATATCCTCTAGCTCATGATATGCTCATTAATTTGTGCTATATTGATGACATATTGTATGGTGCAAATAGTATTGAAACACTCACACTTGCGCATGAGCAAATCACTGCACTGCTACAAAAGGCAGGCATATCTCTCCACAAATGGTGTTCAAATTCACCACAATTTTTAGAAAATATTTCACAATTTTCAACTGACTCTACGTATGTCATATCTCCAGAAAATCATTCCAATAAAATATTAGGTCTTTGTTGGGACTCTAAATTAGATAGTTTCTCTATTTCAGTACCAGAAATCGAAATAAAAGATTCCTACACTAAGAGACAAGTGCTCTCGATAATCGCAAGTTTTTTCGACCCCAAGGGATTAATTAATCCTGTAATAGTAACTGCAAAAATAATAATGCAAAAAATTTGGCTTTCAAAAATTCAGTGGAATGAAAGTTTAGACTCTACACTCTTAAATGAATGGTTAAATTTTCTCAAACATATTTCAGCACTAAAACACTTAAAAATTCACAGACCTTTTTTTATTGAAAATTATATATGTAGTATACAGATACATGCATTTTCCGACGCTAGTGAAAAGGCATACGCCAGCTGCGTATATATTAGAGTTACTTATAGCTCAAGAAATGTCTCTTCCACACTCATCACCTCTAAAAGTAGGGTAGCTCCACTAAAAACATTAACTTTACCTAAGTTAGAACTTATGGGTGCTGTTTTATGCAGCAAACTCACTAAAAGAATAGTTGAAATTCTAAATAATAAATTAACTCAAATAGACTCAATAAACTGCTGGACGGACTCAGAAATCGTACTTGCTTGGTTAGGCTCACATAGCTCGAGATGGTCACAGTTTGTTGCAAATAGAGTTTCTGAAATACAAGGAAACCCACAATTTAAATGGCGATATATAAAGTCAAAAGAAAACCCCGCAGATATTGCGTCAAGAGGCATGTCAGCTCCTGAACTTGTAAACTCAAAAGTTTGGTTTCAAGGTCCCTCATTTCTACTTAATTATGACTTAGATTTAACTAAGTATGATTCAAAACCAAAGGTAAGTAAAATACCCGAGGAAAAGAAAATAGTTCATCTATCACAAAAAAGCCCAATAAGTTTCATTGAAAATTTAGCTCTCAAATTTTCAAATTTCTCAAGATTACAACGCAGTGTCGCACTTATTCTCAGGTACATTCACAATTTCAAGTTTCCAAATGAAAAATATGTTGGACCCTTCTCTGTTTCAGAATTAAAAAATGCTGAAAATTTAATAATAAAACTTTTGCAAAAGGCACACTTTTTTCGAGAATTTTCTTGTCTTGAAAATAAGGAGATAATTTCAAATAGAACAATTTTAAAACTCAACCCATTTATACATAATCAGCAAATGATTCGTGTAGGTGGTCGTCTAAGGTACTCAGACGTCCCATATGAACAGAAGTATCCATTGCTTCTACCCTCTCATAATCACATAGTAAAATTAATGCTGCATAGAGAACATATAAGATTATGTCATGCAGGACCTCAAAATACTCTTTCCAATTTTCGTTTGAGATATTGGTGTCTAAATGGTCTCAAAGAAACTAAAAGAATAATTAACAAATGTCACAATTGTTTTAAATTTAAAGCAAAGGCAGCCACACAGTTAATGGCTGACTTACCACGGGAACGTTCATGTTTCTCCCCTCCATTTACCAATGTTGGTCTAGACTTTGGTGGTCCATTTCTTATAAAAAGCTCCAATTTAAGAAAGGCTCCAAAAATAAAATCCTACATAGCTTTGTTCGTATGTATGGTTACTCGTGCAGTGCACATCGAATTAGTCACAGGTCTTTCTACCGAAAGTTTCTTACTCGCTTTAAAAAGATTCATTAGTAGAAGAGGCTGTCCACAAATTATCTACTCAGATAACGCTACTAATTTTCTAGGAGCTAGAAATCAGTTGAGGGAAGTTGCACTATTTCTTAAACAAAAGGAAACCTCTGAGTCCATATTCAATTTTCTCTCCTCTTCTGAAATCCAATGGAAATTCATTGTAGCCCATTCTCCGCATCATGGTGGAATTTGGGAGGCAGCCATAAAAAGCGCCAAATATCACATTTTAAGGCTTTTAGGCAATACCACTTTAACTTTTGAAGCCTTTAGCACAGTTCTCGCACAAATAGAAGCAGTACTAAACTCACGCCCTCTTTGTGCTATGTCAAATGATCCAAATGACTTTAACACATTGTCTCCAGGACATTTCCTGATAGGTAAACCAATTACGTCATTTCCTGAAGAGATAGTGACGGAAATACCTAACAATAAATTAACAATTTGGCAAAACTACATGAAGATTCAGCAATCATTTGCCAAACGCTGGAAAATTGATTACCTTAATCAACTTCAGAATCGCCCCAAGTGGTTAACACCACAGAAGAACCTTGAAGTTAACGACTTAGTTCTATTAAAGGAAGATAAAGTTCCACCCCTACACTGGCCATTGGCAAGAATTGTTGAATTGTTTACTGGTAAGGACGATAAGGTCCGTAGTGTTAAAATAAAGACTAGAGATGGATATTTTAACAGACCTATCACAAAGCTCTGTCCTCTTCCTGTGGACAAATTAGAAAATTAAAATTTTAAGTTTTGTTACATTTATATGTATTACTCTAGTTTAGGAATAGTTATTTCTTAAATTACTTTTAAGTTAAGTTTGCTTACTTTCTCAAATCACTCTTTCTTTCGTTTTGAAGTAAACACTTCAACGCGGGCAGTCTATGTTCCAGAAATGAACATATTGTTTTAAAATATAAAATAAAAATATAATTCTTGTACTTTTCTCAGTGTAGAATAACTAGAAGTCACTTTATCAAGTTTGAAGGCGACAGATTGGCGTCGAACATCCGTTAAATATTTTTCACACCTAAGCACTATTCCCATTCTACGCATTATGTAGTTTTTATTAGTTGAGTATCAGCTGAGCCCTTGCCCAGTTCGACTTATGGCCTTGAGCAGGCACCACTCACAGCGGGCAGTAAGAATTTCACAATTCACGTATTTAAATATTTTCTCTCCGCCGAAATCGGGCATTTTCTCATGTTTATTTCTCATAACGGTTTGTTTTACGTGTTAAAAAGAAAGAGATTTGATATTGTACAGTAAGTTACGGCCGTGTTGGGCCTCCACTCTTAAAGGATTTAATTATAAATCAATAAACTTAAAGGTGCTTTTATTTCTCTGGAGCTATAATTGCTCAAATTAAGAATCCTTATCTTTCAACGGTCACTGAAGATCCAAACCTATGGAGATGCATCCATTCACAAGTCCTTTGAAGTAAGGCTTGGAATCAAAAGATTTCCAACGCTCACGATGTAGGTAGCCAGTTACAAAGCTCCCTCAGTACCGTTCATGATACTTTTACGAAGTAACTTCAGACTGGAGAATATACCAGAAAACCAGGATCAGGCAGAAACAGGGTGATAAACGTTTTTTAAAGATTTCCTCAATACGGAAACCCTTTTTATCGTCAAATGTTCTCGGTAGTCATTTGTTAGAAGCTCAAGGAACTTTAATTTCTACACGAACTGTAATAAGTGGCTTACATTCTTATAATGCCCTAAATTATCAGCAGCTCATTGAGATAATAGGATGAGATTTACGAATGTTCACAAAGACTGGACTATTAGCAATGCAGTGTTGAAATGTTTTCTGATAAGTCCCGTTTCTGCTTACGATCTGCAGACGGATGCGACCGTGTATGGAAGAGACCCCTGAGAAGGATTGGCACCTTGCTGTTTGGTGGCGGAGATGTTGGGTACGGCGCGTAATTATTTCAATGGTAGCACCGAATTTATTTTCATCGAAAATCGAATTCTTACAGCAGACAGATACATCCGAGAGTAGTTGGAAGACAATATTGTCCCCTACGTTCCTTTCGTTGGTAATGCTTTCCTATTTATGCAAAATAATGCGCTTCCTAGCAAAATGCAGTCGAAATTTTCATTTTAATTTGAGCCGCTTGTAGTCCTGACATGAATTAATTAGAAAATTGTGAATTTTATAGAAAAAAAAAAGAATAAAAAGAGGCAATCAATGCCAAAAACGATTTAAGAGCTAAAAATAGGGTTAAATGAAGAATGGGAACATATACCTCAAGAACAGATTTAGCAACCTATTGCAAGTAAACCTAGATGTATTGAAATCTTCCACAGATGTACAGAATATAACACCCGATACTAAACCTAAAGAACAGCCAAGTGTGGCCAATTAAAATTTTATTTTTTCTTTTGTTTAATTTTTCGCATAATGTTAATTTTTTGCGTTACTTAATAATTTCTTAATAATTTTGCGTTACTTATGAGAATATTATAAGATATTTCCTAAGATAAAAGTTAAAAAGAAATTCTAATACAAACCGGATATAAAAAGAAGCAATGGATGACGAAAGAAATTTTAGGTTTAATGGAAGAAAGACGTTAATATAAGAACAAAGATAATCATTATCTACAAAAAGTGGATAAACAAATAAAATACAGAATTAAGAAAGCGAAAGAACAATGGCTAAAAGAACAATGCTCAGAAATAGAAGAATACCGGAAAAGACATGATAAAACACATAAAAAGACATAAAAAAATTAAACAATTAACTCACAACAATAGAACAAGAAAACCGGGAGTAATAAAAGCTGCAAATGGGAAACTTGTGTTGAATACTAACGATAAATTAGAGAGATGGACAGAATACATCAATGAACTATTCAAAGACAATAGAAAAGAACAGATGGAGATATGGTTTTAAAGATATTAAAAGAGGAAATTAAAATAACATTAAAAAACAGCAAAAATGGTAAAGCATTAGGTCCTGATGAAATTCTATTAATGATAGAAATCTTAAAATGCATTAATGATGAAATCTTAGACATTATAGTAGACTTATTAAACTCAGTATACAAAACAGGACACATACCGAAACAATGGTTATTCTCCACCTTTTGTGCTATCCCTAAAAATACAAACGCTAAATATTGCAGTGAATACAGATCACTAATATCACTAATAAGTTACATTCTCAAATTATTCCTGAAATAATACATGGTCGTATAAATAAAAAACTGGAAGCAGGAATAGATGATAGTCAGTTTAGGTTCAGAAACGGACTAGGAATCAGAGAAGCGTTATTTTGCTTTTAATGTGTTAGCTTAAAGATGCATGGATATAGATGTTGATGTACATGTTTGTTACGTTGATTTTAAAAAAGCATTTGACAAAATAAGACATGAAAAATTAGTCCAAATTCTAAAGACAAAAAACATAGACTACAGGGACTTACGAGTAATAATCAACCTCTAGTAGAATCAAAGAGCACAAATCGTAATAGATAACGAACCCAGTCCAGAAATTGAATTTAGGAGAGGAGTTAGGCAGGGATGTATTATGTCCTCATTACTATTTAATGTACATAGTGAAGCCGCTTTTGAAGAAGCATTACTATCTCAAAGTGAAGGAATAATAATTAACGGAAGATCTATTAACAACATAAGATATGCAGATGACACTGTGATTATGGCAAACTCTGCTAAACAACTCCAATTACTGCTAAACAAAACAAACAGTTTGTGTGAAAAATATGGACTAAAAATGAATATAAAAAATACCAAATACATGATAATAACAAAGAAAACAAATATACCAACAAACATACATTTAGGAAATGTACCTATAGAAAGGTTTGATAAAATAAAAATACCTAGGAACCTAGATTTCAGACAATAATAATCAAACAACCGAAATGCGAGCTAGGAGAGAAACAGCAAGAAATGCGTTTGTAAAAATGAAAACAATTCTCTGCAACAAAGATCTTAGATTAGAACTGAGAGTAAGAGCACTGAGATGCTACGTGTTTTCGATACTGCAATATGGACTTGAAAGCTGGACATTAAAGCAAGAACACATAAATAAGTTACAGTCCTTTGAAATGTGGTATTACAGGAGGATGCTTACAATAGCATAGACACAGAAGAAAACTAACACGGAAGTATTGCGAGAAATTGGCAAAGAATGCGAAATAATAAACAAGATGAAAATAAGAAAGTTACAATACCGGGACACGTAATGAGGGGACAGCGATATGAACTGCTAAGGCTGATAATACAGGGAAAAATAAGAGGAAGAAGGTGTATAGGAAGATAGAGAGTGTCATGCTTGAAGAATTTAAGGGACCGGTTTAAATGCAGTTCTATAGAACTCTTTAGAGCAGCAGTAGATACAGTAAAGGTAGTAATGATGATATCCAACCTCCGATTGGGAGACGGCACTTAAAGAAGAAGATTTTTTCTCTTATTACTTTTTGGTGTTTTAAATAAACGATTTCTATTATACATTTACTTCCTCCCCATTTAAACTACTTAATATCTACATAATTATAAAAAACATCCAAGCTGCAAGTGTCCGGATTTTTTTGAGCAGGAAGTCAATGAAATTATAACAAATATAATTTATATATCGATACCAACTATATATTACTAATAATATTTCTAATATCTAATTTCTTTAGTACCTAGTAGTACTTACTAATAATTAGACTTATAGGCAAATATGCAAATAAAAATGTAGAAAATATGCGCATAAATATGCACGTGTTTACCCAAAAATATGCAAATATTTTACAAAATATACATACAAATAAATAAAAAAATAGTAACAATTTTATTTAAAAAAAAAAGTGTACATAACTAAATATTTCCTACTATTCATTAAGATTTACATTTATTTTAAGTAACTACATCATTTTTAAGTATGAATAAACTTATTTAGAATTATGGTAACAATAAATGACCAAGTGGTGTTCAAAATTTTCTAACACAAACTTGTGGCTTCTGTCTGAGTACATATTATATTTATATATGGAAAAACTTCGTTCAACATCAACTGATGTAACGGGAGCATTTTTCAAACTAACCAAAACATTTGTTCTAAATAATTGTTTCCGAAATATTTCCAGCTAGAACACTGACTACTTCAGAAAGAATATGGTAACCTTTATTTTTTTCCATAGTAGCTTTAAATTTTTTTAAAATATCTTTTCCAATATTACCTCTAACGTTCCGACAACATGACGCAAATTCATTTATTAATGCTGTACTTTCGAACAATGACAGTTTTGGTGATTCTAACTGAGTAATTGTTTTTTGAACAAAACTAAAATTTGATTTTATAAATGAAAGTTCTTGTTGAAGCAAGTTACTCTGAAAAGTTTGTTTAGAATCCAAAAGAGATTGGGAACTTTTATCTGTTAACGTATCAATTATGTTCTTTATTTTAACAAAATGATCTGCATAAAAATTAGCTGTTTCTAACCATGTTCCTCATCGCGTTAAAATAGGTTGTGGTGGAAGAGGAATGTTAGGTAGCATTTCTTTATAAAGTTGAATTCTTATAGAAGATTTAAGAAATACTTTTTTGACACTGGATATCATGGTATTTACAAGAGAAAACTTTTTTCGTATTTCCTCTGTAACTCTGTTTATTCCATGCGCTACACAAGTAACATGTATTAAATCTGGGAAAAATATTTTTAAATTTTGTCCTGCTTTCACCATATAAGGAGCAGCATCCGATAAAATAAGCAGTAATTTATTAGAAGGAATAGTTGTCGGAAGAAAAAAAGTTGCTAATGTTTCTTGTATAAAACGCGAAATTGTTAAAGCATTTGTTTTCTCAAGTTGCTGGCATGAAATAAGCTAAGATTTTAGTAAGGTATCTTCTTTAAGAACACCAATCAATAAATGAGCAATATACTTTCCTGAGGAATCAGTGGTTTCGTCTACAGATATGTAAAAATAATTATCTGCAATTTCTTCCTTAATATTAATTAACACCGACGAGTATAGCCCGTTCACATTATTTCTTCTTAGAGACCGATCACTTGGCACATTAGGTTTGCAATATTTTTTTTAGAAACGAACTAAAATTTACATTTGCTAATTTTGAAAGCGGTATGTTTGCAGACACTAATGCGCGACACAAGTCTTCATTAAAAGTTTCTTGCTTATCTAATTTTTTTGAAGTAGATTGGAAACATTTAGCCATTGAAGTTTGATGTTTTCGTCCTATTTTTCCTTTTTTTGCAATGTATGAAGCAGTTCTCACATGTTGGTCTATCTGAAATTTCTTCTCACATGCTATCTATAAATAAAAATAAAAACCTTTATTTTAACCCAACCTTTAAAATATAAAAATATACAAGGTGTTTTTGGTTAATCAAATAACTTGTTTGGAAAAAAAAACACTCGCTAAGTGTCTTAAATGCAGTATTAATCCACAAATTAGTTTTTGTTACTAACCATTAGTACATCATATAACTTATTTTAAAATTCAACAAAAGTTTTTTTTTGTTAATTTAATTACAATAAAAATAATTGTGTTTTAGAATAGCTGACTTCATAAAACAAAATAAAGGTGAAAAATTTTTTTAAATACACACCATTGTATTGTATCATGGACAATTTTTTCTCACTAAAGAAAGCTATTTTTCATTTAAAAACAACCTACGAGTACTAAATTTCAAGTAAATACGTTTATTGGTTTTAAAGTTATTGTTGTTATTACCTAAAAGAATTTAATTTTTTTTAATTTTAACACCCTGTATCTCGAAAAGTAAATAAGTTTGACCCCTCATTAACTATATCGTTTTGTTCAATTTTTCGAGAAGTATCTACAGTCAAACGTTGTGTCATTTGGAAACACACTGTATGTATGAAATATTAGATATTTAATAGAAAATATTAGATACTTACAATTTTGCCACAGACTGAACAGTAGATTTTACCCATATCCATAGACAGCTCTTTCTAAGGTTTAATCCAAGTTGAAGCACTGGTTGTTTTAGGCATTATAAAATCACAATCTTCCTTTTTGTTACGCACAACGAGTGTTTACGCTTTGAATATCAAAACAAAAAGGATTTACAAATCTGAGCATCAAATTAGAAATGTTTAGGTACCTAATTCAATAAACTGGGAGATTTTGGAAAATCCCTAAATTAGGAACAAAACTATTAGCCGTTTACCTGCTGTTAAGATACAATATATTGTAGATAGATTTGGAGATTAGATCATAAAATGCAAATGAGCGAACCCTTAGCGATTATCCAATAACTGAATGCCTCAGTGACCGAGACTTTCTAAGAATGTTGAGGGCTACTTAAATTGATCTTCTTTGAAATTGTAAATGTTTTGTACCTGTAGAGATTACGTACTTAGATCATTTCTTGATTCAAATGACTACAAAATTTTATACAAGAATTGAAATAAATTGGTATGTCTAAAAATTTTCAAATACAGTATAAAAATCTGAACTTTTATGCACTTTATGCAAACTTTTATACAAATATGCCAAAATATGAAATATTTGCATAAAATATGCACAATATGCAAAATATGCAATATACATATTTGCCGAAGTCTACTAATAATATATTACTTATATTTATTTCAGTTTACATATGACTACCATGTTGTAGTTTTTCTAGTTGGACCAAAAGGAGGATTGACAGGATCTATCGATAATTTCAGACTATCAATTAATCTGAGCTTAGATCTTAACACGTATCAGGCAAAATTAAACAAAATTAAAACTTCAAATAGTGGGTAAGCATAAAATTATTTGGTATAACCAATTTTTAAATCATATTTAGAAGTTTAAAACTTGAAGTAATTAACTGAGAATAAAACAATGTTAATTATAACATTGTTTTTAAAAGTAATTCACAATAGAATACATAAGAAATTAGATGAAGGTGTAAGTAATGCACAAATGGGATTTGGAAAGGACTGGGAACACGCTATGCACGAGATTTGAGAAGACATTTGACAGAGTGCAGCATAATCGGCTTCAAGAAATTTTATTATATAAAAACATAGACAGTAGAAACATTAGAATCATATGTAACCTCTATTGGAACCAAACAGCAAAAGTGAAATTTGAAAATGAACTGACCAAGGATATCCAGATTCGCCGTGGGATCCGCCAAGGGTGTATTTTATCACCCGTGTTATTCAATTTATACAGTGAAGCCATCTCAGAATTACTGCCTGCCGAGATCAGTGAGGGCCTTATAATAAACGGTGAGCCACTTAATAATATAAGATATGCTGACGACACCGTCCTTCTGGCAGAAACACTAGAATAACTGCAACATCTTGCTGAACAACTAAATATATATTGCAACGATTATGGACTAAAAATAAATTTGAAGAAAACCAAGTTCATGGTATTTACATAAAGTACAAAACATCAAAGTTAAGCTAGTACTAGATAATACAGAAATTAAACAAATATCTTCGTACAAATACCTTGGAGCAAGGATCACAGAAGATACTAATCAGACAAAAGAAATAAGATGCCGCATTGAAATTGCACAGTCAACTTTTAATAGAATGAGAAAACTTTTTTGTAATCGCGATATCAACATATCGCTCCGGATAAGAATGCTTCGATGTTATATTTTCTCTACCCTTTTGTATGGAGTTGAAGCTTGGACACTTAAAAAATCCAACATTAAAAACCTAGACGCATTGGAAATGTGGTGTTACCGACGTATTTTGAAAATATCATGGACGGATCGCAAAACAAACGAACAAGTTCTCGAACAACTAGGAAAACAATGCGAAGTTTTAAATTCCATAAAAATCAGGAAATTGGAATACTTGGGGCACAAAAGTTTAGATGCAGTTCAATTGAACTATTCAGGCGCGTAACCAACAAAATTAGAATTGTCAGAATGATTTTCAATCTCCTATAGGAGTGGAACTTGACGAAGAAGAAGAATTATAACATATAATAAAACAACAACATATTTATTATTATTGAATAATAAACACTAGACCTCACAAACCATACATACTCTAGTAGTAGAGTATGTATGGTTTGTGCTAGACCTTTTCTAACATGACAGTGGCGGATCTAGACATTTGCCTTGAGAGGAGAACTGGGAAACACCAACCAAACTTTAATTTTGGATCTTCTTGGAAAGTAATTCCCCATTTCCCCCGTGCATCCGCTACTGTAACAGGGATTGTATCTGAATTTTACTCTGTAATTTAAGGGTTTCTTTTACTATTACGATAAGCTTTGTTATAATATTAAAATATTTTATGTTTGGTACGTCTGTCGTTTTTTTATTATATATAAATATATTTGGTAGTGTTTTGTTTTTCTTTAACTGATTGTGCTATATCTTCATTTCATATTGTGAGTCCTGGTCTGCTTATAATTTCTGTCCTTCTATTTAAGACTTTTTCTTACTGGTTTTTAAATGATTTTTTTTATTAGCCTACCATGATATTTTGTTTGTACCTGCTGAAAATGTTAGTCTGATCTATTAATGCATAATTTCTTCTGGCTTGATCTTGAAAAAAGTAGATCTTGAAGACTTCTTCTAAAAAGTTGGTTTTTGGACGTTATTTTAAAATATAACAGGTTATTTTAAAAAGTAAAGACTTATTTGGTTACTATATATATACTAAGATATAGTCGATATTTGATCTTAGACATCTGACTGATCCAGTGCATTTGTGTATTTTTGTGTCTTTTTTCCTTACGAAGTTATTTGTGATTTTTAGATATATTCTTCAGTATTCAGATGCTTCTCCATTGTTATTAGCACGTTGTTTTCGATTTAGTTTCATAATTTTAAGGATATCATTATTACTGACTTTGTTGTTTAGATCTCCACTTTGTTGTTTAGATAGTATGTGATATGTGTTAATATATTTTTGAATCTTTTTCTGCGATCTAATTGGTGTCTTTGTTTTATCCAAGTTTCTACTTAATTTTTTTTTAAATAGCTATGTTTATCTTTTTGTATAACTGTCTGCATTATTGTGTTCTTTTATTACAAAGCTTCTTTTATTCCAGCTTGCTAATACAAGCAGATCTTTTACACACAATCTGTTGTACCAGATTCTTATAATGAATTATAATAAGTACATATTTCCTTAGTATATAATACTAATCAATATCTAAATCAATTATCCAGTGTGTTCACAATTTTATGGCATTATGACTGCTCAAAATTCTGTTGAGGGTCTAGCTGGTTAGTTCCAGATTTAAAACGCCACCCGGGGAGCTATCTTCATCACTTTCTTGTGTGTTGCCGCTGTTTATTTCTCCTATTATTTCCAATTTATTATTTGTTTTGGTATCCGATCTTTACCCGTACTATTTATAGATCTGCACTTTATATGAGTAGCTTCTGGCTTATTTTGTTGTTAACAGTTCGGCATTCAGTAGTTTGTTTTCTGTTCGATGATTGAATTGCTTATAATAGATATTAGGAAGATATATTTTAATACGCTCTAATTATAACTAGATAACTTGTTTATGTATATATTTTTAATTTTAGACATATAACTGTAAAGTTCGACGGACACCTGACTGATGCTATTCTGAATATCCTGTCACAATTTGTCACCACGGCGCTCCACCCAATTCTACAAGGCTTTATTGAAGCTATAGTAAAAATTGCATCCACTAACGTTGTAGATAGTGTAAACAAAGTAATAGATGAAATTTTGCATCCAGATGTAATTAAAAATTTCAACTTCGCACAATATCAACAATATTTAAGATAGTATAAATATAAATTTGTGTAATACCATTTAGTTATTTGTTACTGAAAATATACTATTTGCTTATGTTTATATGATTTTTTGTATATTCTTTGTCCCCCAAAAGCCTTATATAACTTTTTCAACATTACCATCTTTATTTCATCGCTGTTCGTTTCTTTTTTTATGTACTCTAGTAAATAGATGTATATATACATATATATATATATATATATATATATATATATATATATATATATATATATATATATATATATAAACACCGTAGTTGGCTGTCTGGTGGCTGATCTTGCTTGGCCAATCCTGATATATTTCTTCGCTACTTCCTGCTTTTGATGTTATTTGGACTCCCAAGTATTTAAAATTGTCTGTTGGTTTTATAGTTACCATTTCGTTTTCAGGCTTTCTGGTTTCTCTCCTACAACTAAGTACTCAGTTTTTTGTATATTTATTGTGAGGCACCATTTGGTGTACTTTTCTTCCAGTTTTCTAAGCATGTATCCTACATCACTTTCGTCTTCAGCTAGAATGGCTTGGTCGTCAGCGAAGTGTATCGTGTACAATCTATCATCTCTGATTGGGATCCTCATATTACAGTACTTTCTTCTCCACAGTGAGAGTGCCTCATTTAGATATATTTTGAAGAGTGTAGGTGCCATGCAGCAGCCTTGCTTTAGGCCCTTACTAATAGAAATTTCTCTAGTTAATCTATTTTCAGTTCTAATGTTTGCCGTCATATTTTTGTAGAGCTGTTGTACTGATTGTATATTTTTTTTTTGGTTATTCCTTGTTTTTCCATTGCTACCCAAAGCATTGAAAGTGGTACACTATCGTATGCCTTTGTCAGATCTATAAAGACTATATGAGTTGAAAGGTTGTGGGCTAATCTTTTCTCGATAACTTGCTTTAGAGAGAATATATTGTCCATACGGTATCTGCCTGCACGAAAGCCATTCTGTTCTTCTACATCTGTCATCTCTTTTTTAATTTTATTTTTTATAATTTTTCCATACAGTCTTGAGAGTCAATTTATGACACTTAGCCCCCTGTAGTTTGAGCAATTCTTTCTATCATCTTTTTTGTAGATGTTGTTAATATGTGCTTTTGTCCACTCCGGTGGTAAGTCGTGTCCATTATAGAATAAGGTGAAGACATACGCCAGTAATTCCCGTAATACTTGTGGGCTATGTTTTAATAATTCATTTGGTATACTTTGTGGTCCGCATGACTTCCGATTTTTTAGAGTTTGTATTGCATTCTCGACTTCCTGTACTGTTATTTCATCGTCTTCAATGAATTACAGTTCATATGTTGTTGTACTGATGTTCGTGAATTGAGGTCTTGTTTCAGTCAAAAGTTGTGAGTAGTGTTCGATCTTTCTTCTATTAAATCTATTCTACTCGTTTCTTTTATGTTTGTTCTTAGATTTTTACCGTTTTCCATGCTTCTCTTGATCTTGTTGACCCTATATATTTGTTGAGTTCTTTTGGTTTGTTTGTTTGTAAAAAAAATATAAAAAAAAAATAAAAACAAACAAACAAATAAATATGGACATACTAAATTTTAGTTATTTAGAAGCACCACGCCATCCAACTTTAAGATTAAACAACGAATTCAAACAAAAATACTCCGTAAAATATTCCAATTATGTGCTATGTATCAACCAAAACTATCCATCATTGTGACCTGGACATTCCCATCGTTGAAGATAAGATCCGCTCATTTAGCAGCAGATATTTCCAAAAATGATCTGGCTATCAAACCGCAGAGATCATTTATGTAAGTGAACCTTTAGCAGTACACAGAAGGCTAAACAGGAAACGACTAACTGATTTGCAGTAACAAGAATAATTAAACGCCAAATACGGAGTAATGTCAGTGGACAAACTCTCCCTATAACTAATATAAATATCATTCTTACTTATTGGTCCTGTAATTTAATCAGATCATAATTTCTTCATTATCAATCAAAACACAAAATCGAAGGTTATTTTTAATATCGAATCAGTCTTGGCAGCGAATAAAATTGTATGCAACGTATTTTAAAATCAATCAGAAAATAAGCATTTAAAATCACTTAAAACAAATAACAATCTTTTATTGTTCGGTAGCTATTTTTTTGTGGCATTTTAATGGTATTTATTATTTGATATTCCTCTAATAATTTAATTTTATCTGCCTCATTAATATTGACAATTCAGACATATGTTATACACTTGAGATGACTTTAAAACTGTATTGTCAATATTTTTGATGTGCGTTTCTGGGACAACTTTATTGAAGAATAGTTAGTGAAGAAGAAGTACATGTTACAAAAATTATAGCATGTGATTTTTACTTAAAATACAACCACTTTCAGTCAAAACAGTAAAATGATTTTGTTAGTAATTCCATTGTAAATCATGGGGAAAAACCAAGAAAAAAACTTATTATACTCTCCCGACATAGTAAACGTCTAATCTTACATTTACGTTACTCTCCATATTATTATCAAATCCTAAATTTATTTATGCGACTTTAAAATATAAATGATGCATTCTCGATATTAAAGGCCAGAACTGGAATTGAGCGGTAAAGCCATAGCAAAATGGTATACTCACTGACATGACTCACTAACAGTGATATTTTCCTTTTATCGATTTCTTCTTTTAATAATATTAAACAGCTTCTACTACATTATGCCGAGGAACTTAGTCTGTAGCATCTGTTCATTTTTCAGTACTGCTCTTGAATAGTTACTAAATTCTATGCCCGACAGATCTCAAATATTTAAAGATGCATAGGAAAATGAACATAAAGGGTGATAAAGGTGCGAAAAAAGTAAGGAATTTTAACACGAACGTTCCATGTCGAAATATCGAAGGACAGAACATCTTTGGATATCTAAGGACAGAAGTCATACAAAAATATAATTTCGCCAAAAGATCGGACGAACTCTGACTGAATATAATAAGGAACTGAGAAGGGCAAAAAAATCATGAAAAAGCCATTGCGATGAGATACAATATGTTGCATAAAAGTCAGGTTCCACAAAGTTATCTCAAAGGACCCTCAGATAAGCATTCCCTGGCAGTAGACTGGACTGAACTGGATCACATGACTTATGGTTCTAGTCTTAAGGAAATGACTTTCTGTACAAAAAATTATTTATAATATTACAGACTAGCTTGTGGCATATAACAAAAACATGGAAGTCAATAAGAGTGGATTTTATGTCCAAACCTGACAATACTTTACAGGGCAAAGATAAGTTCATGAGGCCGGTAAGTTTGACGTCATTCTTACTGACGACTCTAGAAAAACTTGGCTATAGGAACATTAAAGATGGTGTACTAGTTGAAAAGATAAAGTGCGCTCTGGAAAACTACAAATTTATATTGGCTGCATTTCTTGATATAGAGAAAGTACCCGACAACATCTTCAACAAAGAAATCACAAGGATGATTCCTCTAAAAAATACAGCATACTGAGGAGCCGTGTAATATACATGTGATGTGGGAGGCGGTTCGCAGAAGCGAGTTTTATCTCCTCTCTTGTAAAAGCTGGTCATAAATGGGCAGATAGCTACACTCAGCTAAGATAGTCATCATGCCCTGAGTTACGAGGATGACCTGATTATCTTAGTCCATAGTGCCCTGAGTTACGCGGATGACCTAGTTATCTTAGCCTATAGAAAATTTATTGACACGTTCAGAAATATAATGCAACATACTCTGACAGTAGTTACAGAACGGATTTAAATTGCAAGGTTTAACAGAATCCCCGGAAGTCCAAAATGAAGAAATTTAGAGAGATTAAAAGAGGTCTAAGTAGGCTTAGAGGAATCATATACACATATAAATATGCTGAGTAGTATAAAGAAGCTTAAAGTAGTATTAGATTTGGTGCTTACTTCAACCTCACTTCTTTTCACATAGTTTTAAGGGCATATGCAAGAATGGAATATTATAGATTGCGTGAAATTCTGAGCAATGTAATGGTAAGATCAGCGTATAGTAACACCATAAATGAAATCAGGGATACGAAATAGAGGTGATTTCTAATCATATGGTACCCAGAAGCAGGCCTTTTCAAATACCTTTCCAAGTAGAAATTTGTACATTAGAGGAATGGAGGAGCGAAAACACTCGACCCAGACTGCAGAGCTATATCTGATACACAGACGTCTCTAAAATGGCAGAAGGGTCGGGGCAAGAATTTAGTAGTGGTGGAAATTTAAATATTTCTATTTTACTAGGAGAATATATCTCTGTATTTCAGGCAGTTACTTTTACAATATTGTACTGTGCGAGAGCCAACCTAACATGAGGGCGTTCGAAGTGAAGTGGATCATGCACAGATAGCCAAACTGCCATGGGGGCTCTTATGGTTAAGGGATACTCGATAGACTGGCGGAATGTAACAGTGTCACTCTGGTATGGGTTTTAAGATACCGGGAAATACATGGCAACGAAAGAACTAACGAACTTGCCAAAAGAGCATTAGCTACAAAATAGTTTGATGCAAGCTGGCCGTGAAAGTGTTAAAAAGCATTGTCGGTGAACGGAAACAAGATTGGATCCAAAGAAAACATAACTTTTACTGGCAAACTTTCACCGGTCAAATACATGGCAATATGTATATTGGACGGAAATGTGCTAAAAAGAATAAAGTACTACAGAAAACAAGCAGAAATCAGCTCAGAGTCATAATAGGCTTCCTTACTATAGATTAGATATGCACCAATGGGGATACATCTGCCTAAAATGGGACTGTTTTATGAAACGTAAGCTTCAGACTATGTAGAAGAGGACCCAAAACCGTCAACCATACCTTAAACGACTGCAAGTCATTAGATCGCAGGCGGCAACACTTTTCGGAGACTACCAAGTGACTCCAAAATATACAATTTCCATTTACCTCTAAACCTCTACAAGCTAATATAGGGTTGTTCCAGAATCCTTAAATGGGTATAATCATAGATAAATAATATAATAGTAGAAATATATAGGCAACTCAATGTATAAATTTCGTTCATTAGGCCCCTTGCGGCTGGGATCAATACTAATCATCTTTTGGCGGCAAATTCGAATGAACACCCCTCATATACATACCCTTTAGCGCCTCTTGTTGGCTATTTCGATACTAATTAAAATTTATTGGAAAATAAGATATATAAAAGATGCACAATTTTTCTAGATATACGTATATTTATTTGTTGTTTAAGATAAAACAGTTATAAAATAATTACATAATATTTATTACACATATTTGCAGAAGTTAAATACTATTATTTTTTGCTTCCTGACAACTTACTATCATCTTTTTTGTCATTTTTCCATGATTTGTACACAACGAACAATACAAATTCACCATGTTTAGTTTTGTTACTAGCACTACACAAAAATTCTTTGGTACAATAGGTAACTCAAAATAAACTTTAAAAATTAAGTAACCAAATTTAAATTAAAATTACTAAGAATAAATGCAAACGAAAGTTAAAGATAATAAAATAAAATTGAAAACTTGTAAACAAACGGAAGATCTGTCATTACTTTGGATTGACAGAATTGACATTGCGTCGTTTGATTATTTTATTTGGTTTATGATTGGTTAAAGTCTTCGTGAGAGAGATAGGCTGTCATTTCTCTTTGTTAACTCGCTGAGGTCAAAGTGATGGGGGAATGAACATCGAGCAATAAGACAAAAGAGGGAATCTAATCCTTATGAAAAAGAGACCAAAAAAGTGGCCTCTGATGGCGGACATATCCGGAAATGCGAAGCCGCCAAATTTAAATTTTCCGACACTTATCAAAAGTAGCTATATAATATTTAGCAGAATGTGTCTTAGACGAGAAAGTTTTAATTAATTATTAATGATAAGAGTCTAAAATGCGACACAATTGTTAAAAACCTTCAATATAAATAAGATTTCATGTGACATTTGGGACAAACAATAACATAACCCAACTAAATTTGATGTCAAACAAGGAGAGAGACTCTCTTTCCTTGTTTAAAGTGGCCTCTCCAAATAGCACTTCCTGTCTATCAATATGTTTACCCCCACTACCTTTACATTCCCTCTATTGTCTTTTTGCTCGATGGGAATGAACCAAATCATTCATATAAGATTCCAGGCCATGGGTATAATGAGTATATTGACATTTTTATGTTTGTTAATAAGTTTCATTCGTTTTATTAGTATGTAAAAAAATTTACTAAATAAATTAAAAACTAACAAAATTTTAAATTCCAACTATTTAATTAAATACTTAAATAATTGGAATGCTACCAGTTAAAAAAATCACAATAATAATGGTTTTACTTATGATGTAAGCTTAAGGTAGCAACTAATGACAAATTTTTAAAAAAATTTGACTTTTCAGTTGTCTATAGCAACACGTCTTACTATAAACATGATTAAATAATTGTTTTTAATCAAAATTTTAGTGTCACAAAACTTGACTTTTATGTCAATATGGAATTTAACTTTGAAAATATTCTTAAGCAACTAAAAGATGAATACCAAAATACTAAATGTCCATCTACAATTAAGCAAAAGCAAGAAACGCAAGTAGGAGATTCAGGTGAAGATACTAAAACAGACCAAAAATATTTAGAACAAGAATTTTGTGAATTAGAAATTAAAGTAGATCAAATACTATCAAGTATATCCAAAGACACATTAAATTATTATAAGATATTGTCAATTATAAGTTCTATTTTATATGAAAAATCAAAGGTATCTCTAAACATGAATGCTCTTACAACATCGAAAGCATACTTGGAGAAGAGTCTTAACATTATTCAAGACTTAAGCCAAGATCCTCAGATAAGATTTATATATTTAAAAGTAGTAAACTACCTTTCTTATGTTATATCAAGAATGGGAGATTTTGAAAGAGCAAGAACACTTCTTGAAGAAGTTATCAAAGAAGAGCTCAAATTTGATACTTTAGTGTACAGTACAGAGGACCTATTTGAGTCAAGTAATTCAGACCAGGCATTAGCAAAAGCAAAGCTACGAAAGCTGAAGATAAATAATTTGCAAATGCTTGGCTGGGTTTACGGGAAATTAGGGTTAAATAGTCTTTATGCAGAAACAATACACAAAAGTCTACAAGAAGAACTTGATATTAATGATGGTGATCCTGTTAATTGGGCCACAAGATGTTATAGATTGGCATCTTTATTCATCGTACAGGATAAATGGATCAATGCGGTATATCACTTAAGAGCAGCCCAGACTGTTTTGGACCCACTTGAAACTTCTTTATTGCCGAACACAGCTCTCTTTAAAGCACAAGCTGATTTAGCAAGAACTTGGGTAAGTAAATACTATTAACGGGTTTATGCAGTATAATTGTTCATACCAGGCAGAAATCCCATTTATTAACGGATTGGTTATATCTTATTATCCTTCAACTTGTGATAATGATTCGTCTGTTTCATTAGCTAAAGAAGGTTTGGGATATATTTTTTATTCTAACTTTTTTTTTAATTGCTGTATTGCCAGATTCCAGTAAGAGCCTAACAAGATATCCATTGAATTCTGACAGACAACGGTGGGAGAAATATTTTTAGGACATCTACGTCACGGAACAAGACACCCTGGCATCTCTCGGCTGAGTAGGATACTAGGCCAGAAGACTCTAGGGTAGTGCCGGATTAACCGTGTTCCGCTTAAAACCGTAAACGCCATTCCTAAGAGGTGGTCTTGCCACTCAATGAACAACTAAAATAAGAAATTAAAAGTTTATAAATAACCATACCCATTACCGTAAATCAGAAAATGTTTTAGACCTTAGGTCATGAACTAATAAATAATATTAATCATAAATTTCAGATCCCTGGCTCAATTTCCCTCTCTGTCCTTCTGCTCTTTTTTCTTCATCACCACAGAAATCAGTGAACGTTTCTTTCTTCCAGTCTGAAACCTATTCGCCTCTCGAAATCTACCCTCTCATTTGCCTATACTATTCTATTTGCCTACCATGTCCGGTTAGAAACTGCTTCAGGAAGTAGTCTAAATTCCTGAACTTACATTCCCACCACGGCCTCAGATCACAACAAAACTATCTGTATCACCGTTCTAATAACATATAGAGCCTCATTTGAAACTGTCCTATATGATCTAGATACCTTGAGTAGCATTCGCCTTTGCAAAGTTTCCATCAGCTTAACGTATTTCACAGTGTTTATTACGCTATAACAGACGGAGGCAGCGTAGGTTACCACCGACTGGACATTTAACACCTTTCTTTCGGTGCTACCTGGGCCTCCAATGTTTGGCATCAGCCGTATCAAAGCCTCCAGATTTTAATTCGCTTTCTCTACTGTCTTTTGGATGTGTACTCCGAACGTTCGTCCTTCCAACAACCAGACTCCCAGATACTTAATCGATTTAACCGGTGCAACCTTCACATCTTCCACTATAAAGCGAAGAGAGTATTTTCGGCTCTCTTTGAGAGCTAACACCTCAGTTTTCTGAGGCGCTAGCTGTAAATCGTTTACTCTGATCCACCTACTAATGCGACGCAGGGCTGTGTTAGCCGCATTAGCCATGTCCATTTTCTGACTCGCCTTCGCAACCAGTGCGAGATCATCGGCGTAAGCTACAAGAGTGCATCCCATTGGCATCTGTAGACTCAACACCATGTCGTACAGGACATTCCACAGGATGGGATTTTATAATATTTTCAGATTATCTAACTTGGTAGTGTTATTTTTAATTTAGAATTTTGTGTCTAACAATAAAATAATTTATTTTCGATCTACACTTGAGTGCAAAATAATCGACTCAAAATTGATATTTGAGATTACACCTTTTGTTTTAATGTAACAAGTATGTAAATAACAGGATGTAATGTTGTAACAGTAACTGTATTATTGAACTTACAAAATCTGCTATTTCATTATTTGGAAGACGCATTATAAAAACCATATGCAATACGAACAGAGTTTCTCAAATATTCATCATTGGAACTATCCCAAGAAAGACATAATGAACAAAGAAATCATCAATTACAAAATGAATTTTTTTGTTTTTTAGTATTTGATATTACCACCCCTAATCCTAGTTACACTTTTTAATCGATTTCGCTTGGATCGGATGACTTTTCTAATAAATTCTTAAGGCATTGATTCCCATTCATCATTAAGCGCAGCTCTCAATTCCATAATGCTCCTTGGTGCATGATTTATATACCGGACCCTTTGTTTAAGCTCATCCCAAACATGCTCTATTGGATTTATGTCCGGACTAAACGCAGGACAATTTATTGTAGGTATACCGATCTCAGTCAGATTGGTCGTGGTGACTCGTGCGGTATGACATCGTGCATTATTATGCAATAAAATAAAGGCATTACCAATAAATCCCGCGTATGGAACCACATGTTCCTCCAAAATATCTCTGATGTAACGATCCGCCGTTAAACTTCCTCCATGTCCTCTACCAGGCACGAAAACCAGCTCGGTTTTCCCATCCATGAAAATGCCTGCCCAATACATACAAGAACCGCCTCCATATGACACAATTTCTCGTATACAACATTAAGCAAATCGTTCCCCTGGCCTTCTATAGATTCGACGACTCTTGTCGTTGCCACGTAGGCAGATCCTACTTTCGTCGGAGAATAATACCTGAGTCCATTAATAGTCGTCTTAATCCAAATGTTCTTGAGCAAATTCTAGTCGTCTTTGCTTCTGGGCTGCAGTTAGTTTGGGACCAGTAGCTACCCTTTTCGGTGTCAGGTTGGCTGCTTTTAGTCTCCTTCTGACTGTCCAAACGCTGGTAACCACACCTCGGACCTCTCTGAGCTCTTCTTTAAGATTAACCCCAGACAAATGTCGATTTCTCAGAGATTTAGATACAAGAAATCGATCATATCTCTGTGTTGTTATTCGTTTACGACTTACTCCTTGTCAGGGGCATAATCGCCAGTATCTTGGTACCGACGATACACTAGGTACACTACACAATCGATTAAATTTATGCCAATCTGCTGTGATTTACGACGGCTCTCTGGCTTAGGTCTTCTCTCAATAATGCTACTGCTTGAGCTGCTTTGACGGATGTGGTATCCAATTGTTATGAAGTTGCGAACTTAATTGACTGATGTATTAGTGGGGTGCTATAAAAATTGATGCTTACGATGTTAACGAAATGTGTTAAGTGGGTGCGTGTTGATTTCAATGGGTCAAATTATGACCCCCTCTCTAAGTGTTGCATTACGTCACCTGATTTATCAAAAATCAAAACTTTTTTCAAAATAATTTTGAGTCGATATTTTTGCACTCAAGTGTATTTTCGATTTTATCTATTTTCTATTTTATCTTTGATGGTATCTAAAGAGTAGATTATAAGATCTTCCGAATAGGTTTTAGAAGCAGTTTTGGGATTGTTTTGGGTTAAGATTGTTAGGAATATTAAAGTTGGGTGAGTCGGTTTTTGAATTGTCTTCGTTAATTTCAGGAAATAATGCGATTAACAGGTTGAAATTGTCTATTTTGTTTGAGATATCGATGTTTCTGGTGGCATAGTATTTTCGAGGTTATCCTGAAGTTATCCTGAGGTATGGTTTTGATAGGATCGGGTAAAAAGTCAGGAATTGATATACTTTTCAAAGGTGTAATGAACAATTTGCTTTGTATATGTTAAAACATGACGGCATTCGCTTTAAGGAATACCTACTTGAAAAAAAGTTATTTTGCAAACAGCGTGAATACTAAGTTTTTGTAGTTCTTGTTCAATTCACTTATTATAGGGATTGTAGAACATGCATTAGATATTACAATTCTCATTAGGACATGAATCAATGGTGTTTTTGGATAAACTATATATTATGCATATCTTGTTAAAGCAATTCTTGAGGCATAAATCACATTAATTAGTGATTCAACAGCTACAACGTAATTATAAATATTTGTCCCTTGAGTGCTGGCTTAATGCTAACATTTAAAATAAATTACAGTCCCTAAGTAAGTGTGTTTAGTAGAATTATAGATAGAATTATTATTGTTTAACTTAATTTTATTATTTTTTGTTTTCTTTTTGTTTGTAGGTTATTTTGTTGCTATTACAAAAATATTATAAAATGAAGTAGTACCCACATACATAGGATAAATTTACCAACACTAACTAATGCCTTTATATTTTTAGAAGTGATATAAAATATATGACTTGTTTTTAACATGTAAAACGATAATATTTCGAAACAACTTATAAAATTGTATACTTTATCACTATCAGGGCTGAAGTAAAAAAAACATTACTTTCTATTCTTCTTCTTCTTTATAAGCAATTCTGCTTGTTAATTGACGGATTAATACCTCTATGGAAGGTTGTCACTCCATCTTTTGCGCGGTTGTCCGATACTTCTGCCGATTGGTGACTTATCTCTTGCCATTTTGCCGACACGGGTCTCACCCATTCTGCTTATGTGGGTATTCCATTTTTTTTTATTTTGTGTCCATTCATTTATACACTGTACGTTACATTTTCTTCTAATGTCTTCACTTCTCTTTCGATCTCTCAGCGTATTTCCTGTAATTCTTCACAGTACTCTCATGTCTGCCCAGTAGCCTTTGCATTGTTGCTGTTTTGGGTCTTATTTCTGAGCCATATGGCATTATTGGTCTTACACTGGCTTTATTAATTCTTAATTTCATCTCAGTGTTGGTGTGTTTCGCCATATAGTGTTATTAAGGCATCCTGTTAGTCTATTTACTTTTTGTACTTGATCTATCACTTCTTTGTCCAGGTCTTATTTCTGAGCCATATGGCATTATTGGTCTTACACTGACTTTATTAATTCTTAATTTCATCTCAGTGTTGGTGTGTTTCGCCATATTGTTATTAAGGCATCCTGTTAGTCTATTTACTTTTTGTACTTGATCTATCACTTCTTTGTCCAGGTCTTATTTCTGAGCCATATGGCATTATTGGTCTTACACTGGCTTTATAAATTCTTAATTTCATCTTAGTGTTAGTGTGTCTGTTTCGCCATGTAGTGTTAGTAAGGCATCCTGTTAGTCTATTTACTTTTTGTACTTGATCTATCACTTCTTTGTCTAGGTCTGCATAGCTAGACAGTGTAATTCCCAGGTATTTTATTTTCATTACTTGTTCAATACTGATGCTATTAATTTTTATTTTACATCTGGTTGGTTCGTTGCTGACTACTATTGTTTTGTCACATTCACATTGTTTGATTGTCAAATTAAATTCTGTTGCTCTTATGTTAAATCTGTGGACCAGTCTTTACAGACTATATTCATCTTGGGCTATCAATATTACGTCGTCTGCATAACAGAGTATTTTAGTTTCTTTGTTTTACATTCTTTATTCTCTTCCTTTGTTAACGCTTTTGATGATTTCATTCATGATCTAATTGAAGAGCATGGGGCTCATTGAATCCCATTATCTTATTCTGCTGCCTATTTTTATAGGTTCTGTAAGTTCAGCTGTTCATTTCAATATAAGTGTTTCTAACGCATGCCTCTAAATGCATAAGAGAGACTGTTCAACCAATGCGTTAATCGCTTGGGACTGGCGCTTGCGTCGAACGCATGCGACAATTGCATAAGAGCGACTGCTCCTATAGACCAAATGCCTGATTAACAAATATATCTCGAAGTTTTATAAAATTTGACTTCTAGAGTTTGATATTTATCAACTACTAAATATTTATTTTTAAATTTTAGGTACAATATGGACTACACCTCTTTAGTCGTAGTAGACGATCTGTCATGGAAAAAGTTTGGGAAGATGCTTGGAAACTTTGTCGCCAAAATGAATCATCGGATGCAAATAAGTTTAAATTTGTAGGATTAGAAATTCACACATCAAGTGTTCCTGTAAAAGAGATTACGAATATAGAAGAAGCACGCGAACTATTTACGTATACCCACAAGTGGTTAAAGCGAGCCAGATTATTTTACAATTTAAGAGATTATCCACTACAGTACGTTAATGTCATACAGGAATTGAATGAGCTATACAGATATCTTGCGTTTTATGAAAAAGATATAGACTCTCAATATGAAGTTCATAAAAAACGACTTGAAACTTTGGAAATGTTAAGTTCACTATTACGAGAAGTACGGCCAACTGGTTATAATACCGTAAGTTTGGAAATCGTTAAAGAAGTTATAGATGTGCAGTTAGAAATGATGCATATAAACTTAAAAAGAGTATTTAAGTCAAACGAGAATACCAATTATTCAAAAGAAGAAATAAAAAAACAAATAGAAATTTTTAATTCAGTTAATGATAAGATGGGAAATCTATGTAAAGACGTTAATGACAGTAATCCTAAATCGGTTAGTGATGTAGATGGATTAGATCATCTGTTATCGTCCAATGTTTTGGTAAATTCTGATAAAGATGCAGAACTCGATTTAAAAAGAGAAGGTAAGACTAAAAATGAAGAAGCAGTTAATGCTACAGAACTTCAAATTGAAGAAACAAAAAGCAAGTAACAATATACATATAGAAATTGTTAATCAGTGTAAAATATTATATTTATTTAAATAAAAATGTTTAGTAATTATTAAAAAAAATACTGGCACCCGTCCCACTGGCGTGTCAGCGCTTGAATAGAAAGGCACCTTTACATGTATCCCGTAGCTGGCGCAAGTCTCACTGGCGTGTCAGTGCTTGACTAGGAAGCGCTCGTTTACACATATTCAGTAGCTAACTTTGATTTCACTGGCACGCTAGTTCCAACTTGGCATCATCAGTACGTCGTACTGACCGTCAGGTACGACAGCGACTGGAACAATGTGTTCATACGTGTCTAAAACCGCTGGCTCATGGTTAGAGGGGACGCGAACGAGAACCACTGGCATGAAAAATAGACCAGCTTTCTATTCGAGACGCTGGCAGACAGCGCTGGACTGGCGCAAAAAATTGTTTACATGATGTCACTACTATGCTAGCGCTGTCGTGATAGTACGAGTAGCATCAGTTACTGGATATGTGTAAATCTGCCTCAACAGTACTAGACAGCAAATTTTATTCCAGATCCTTTATAAAAGGTATATAATAAAATACCCAAACAAGCTATATCACAATTACAATACAGAACGTTTTCGGAATGTTAATTCCATCATCAGTGTAAGGAAGTATACATGTTATAAGCCACTAAAATATATGGGTAAAAACCCGTTAAATGTTGTTAATTTATAGTTGTGTTACAATATATATTATTACAAATTAGGATGTTCAAGTTACCGTTGAAATTGGTAACATGGTGTACATAGGTTACATGATTCTGAGACAAAGTGTCTTCGAGGACCTGTTGATAACAACTATTATCAACAGATTAACAACTGACAGTGACAGCTCGGCAATGGAAGAAGAAATAAAAAGAAAAATAATAGAGCAGAACATTAAAAATGAGGATGGACAAGAGCATACGAAGAGTAGAAAGCTATCAACAAATACATCACAGAACAAGTATGAATCAAAACCAGATATCATAATTGAAATGATAAATAAATTGTCAAACGATATCACAGATATAAAGAATGACCAAAAGAGAAGTAAAAAAAGCAATTTTATACCTTATCCAAGATAATAAAAAGTTAAGAAAGGAGAACAATGGCCTAAAACAAGAAAACAAATAAATAAATTAAAGCGGAAGTAAAAGGAATCAAGAAGAATATGGAATTTACGGAAAAACAAAGGGGGAAGAATAACGTAGTAATGAATGTTATAGCAATACACACCGCGGTGGTACTAAATATATTTGAAATATATATGGGGATTGAGGTCAAAATTTAAGATGCACACAAGTTGGAAACAAAAACCTGCTTGATTGAATTAGAAGATCGGAAAGAAAAAATCAAAGCCATAAAAAACAACTCCAAGTTAAAAAACCACAAGAAAGAAAAAATATATATCAACGACATCACAGTAGGTGAAAGAAAAATAAAAAAAAACTATCAGGAGTATCGCACAAGAAAAGAGAGATAAAGGAAATTACATAAAAATTGGTACAAAACCGGCTATGGATAAGTAAGGAAAGACGAATGGAATTATAAAGAAAATAATTATTTTATTATAAATATTAAATTATCCAAAAAACCAATAATAAACGGCAATGCAGATACGATGAAGGAACAGGCAATGCATAAGGAGACGAGTAGTAATAAAGCAATATGCGAAGACCAGAATAGAAACTTAAATAGAAAGAAAGAAGAGACATGTTTACAAATATACAGAGCAAATGCAAACAATAAGATAAAAAGTGTGAAAACAACTGCGAAAACCAAAATACCTGAAGGAAGGACAATAGGAATTTGAAATGTAAGACTTTTCAACGGTAGGGAGACTGAACTTGCAGAAAAATTTGATAAGGCTAGAGTAGACATACTAGGAATAACAGAATCAAAAATAAAGGGTAAGAGCACATAATTGCTGGAAAATGGCCATTTTTCAATCCTCAGTGTAGTACCCCAATTAGGAAGAGCTAATAAAAGGGTTGGTTGTCTAATCAATAAAACCAGACGAGAATAATTAACGATTTTAAATGTATCACCGAAAGGATTTTGAAAATAAGGTTGACAACCAACAAAAAGAAACTAGTCAAAATCTTTGTTACACATGGATAAAACGATAGGGAAAGAGAGAAAACACCAAGTATATTTTTTGGGAAAAGGCAACAAAAGTTATAGATGGCACAGAAGGTTAAACAATAATTTAATATAATATAACATTATTAGTAGAGTATGAGAACAAAGTAGTTGAATTTTTAAAGATTCCTCGGATTTACTAAGATAGTAGATTCGAATAAGGTGAACTAATAAGAAACAATAATGGAGAACGTATTATAGACTTTTTTAGAGGGAATGACCTGATAATTATGAATTAGTTTTTTTAACACATATGTGCATAAATACACCAAAAAATGTAAAAATAAAGAAGAAAATTCCAATATTGACCATGTATTGGTGAACAGACCCCTAAGACAATGTATTAAAGATGTCAGAATAAGGAAAGGAGCAAAAATATAATATAGCGACCATTACCTTTTAGTAGCACGAACTAGTTTCGGAGTAAAGCAAAACATAACACAAACGAGACCAAGAAAAAGAAACAAAATGCTAAGAAATCTCACTGACGCCGTTATTAAATCATGCAAAGAAATACAAAAACTATTTAAAACAATATTACAATATTCTACAAAAGCACTTAAATCAGTACTATTATAGAATACTATTATAGAATCTAGATGGCACTTGGCACAAATTTAAAGAAGTGCTCCTAGATGAAGGTAAGCAAATCTGCGGAAGGGCGAGAATTAATAAAAACAAGCAGGGCACGAATTGGTGATGTAATGAAATAAAAGAAAAGTCAAATTTAAAAAATTAGCGTGGTAGCAATACCTATGTAATCAAAGTGCAGAAAGCTATTAAAAATATAAGAAATATGAGGCATAGTAATCGAAGCGAAAAAGAAGAGCTGGGAAGATTTTGGCATTAAAATGGAGAAAGATTGACACATCAACCAAAAATTATTTTACAAAACCCTGAGAAGTCTAAGAACAGAGAAGAGACAACAAACACCAAAACAAATTGTAAAAATAAAAAAATATTATGAACAGATGGAAAGAATATTTCGAAAACTTATTAAATTAGAAAAACTCCAATAATAAATTATACAACACTAAAAAATGCACATGAGAACCAAAATAAAAAAAATAACAACAGATGAAATAAGAGAAATAATAAGCAAGCTTAAAAGAGGAAAGGCAGAAAGGACAGGCTATGGTAATATAACCTAATGCTAAATAATATGTGTGAAAATGGAAATAAAATTCACAGTAGTGAAGTGATCAGTGACCAGTGTAGTAGTGTCTGGGGCTCGGGAGACTGAGACCTCGGAAGCCCTGAGGAAGACATCAGAGAGGATGTCGAAAGCTCGGCCCAATGGATATCGACGCGGTTCAACCCGGAAGACTGGTGAGTTTAATATTAATTTTTGTAATAGTATTAATCTTAGCTCTAGGTTTCATTGTACTAACCGCGGTTAGTACAATGACGCTTATAGAGTATAAAATATTGCGGTTACCATAACTCCCAAATAAATTAAATCAAAAAAATGTCATTTATCTAATTGGATATGTTATCAAAATTTAAAATTTTTAATCTTAAGTTGTAAGTATTGAAATATTCATTTTGTTTACATATAATAATTATAATAAATTTACAGTTTTCTCCTGAAGAAGTCACAAAATCGTGACGAAATATTGAGAAATAACAAATAGAGTTTTATTTCACACAGACCAATTGCTGAGACTACAAATAATATATATATATATATATATATATATATATATATATATATATATATATGTTCTTGGAAAGGGCTTTAGTGACTATGTGAGTATTAATATAATATGAATATATTGGGTATCTGGCCTTACAATTATTAAATAAGTTAGTAAACAGCCCTATTTTTTAAAAAGGAATATTTTTTTTCCTCTTTTTTCCTCCTCCTTTGTCTTTAAAAAACAAACAAAAAAAAACAAAAAAAAATTAAAAATAGGGAAAGAAGAAGGGGAATGAGTTACTATCTTGTAAGTATTTTTTTTTTTATTATTTGTTGTGTATGATGAGAGAGTGATATATCTGGCTCAAGTTGTCGATGTCGGTTCTTTTATTTAGGGATGATGGATGTTTAAGAATTTGACACATTTCAAGGATAGAACGCTTATGATAATTTTTTTGTTTGCACAGTATTTTGGTATTAGTGAAGTCGATACTGTGTTTGGTTGAAATGGCATGTTGTGCAAGGGCACAGGATGGTTTTGAAATCCTAATGTCGCTTACAAAAATTTTTTTTTGTTTTTTTTTGTTTGTTTGTTTTTTAAAGACAAAGGAGGAGGAAAAAAAGAGGAAAAAAAATATTCCTTTTTAAAAAATAGGGCTGTTTACTAACTTATTTAATAATTGTACCTCACTGCTTTCCAAAGAAACATATGTACGACACAAGCCACATGTGCAAATATGACAGCCTACAACCGATAGAAAACAATCCAAGAGATTATTGTGTTGGATCTTCGAAAGAGCTTACACCCACATTGAGATGAAGCCATCGGTAAAAATTAAATAAACAATAGTGCTCTTTCAGTTTTTTCTTGTGTGTTTTTTGTTTCGATTCTATCGTTTAGTTTTTAAGTTTTTAATGTTAAGTTATGGTAGAGTGTTTTTAACATCTTTAAAAAAACCTACAAATTGTTTTTGTAAGTATGAACCCTTTTGGTTATTTACTTATTTTTTAAATCTTTTTATTTTTATTTGTAGTGAACTGATGACGCTTTTGAAAACAAAAAGCGAAACATATTCAATTAAATCAATGAAGTAGTTGACGACTTTCATTTGCCTATTATTGACCGATACAACCCTGCTATTCAACTATTGAATATATTATATATATATATATATATATATATATATATATATATATATATATATCATCATCATCATCATCATCATCATTATCAGCGTATTCTACCAATTATGGTGCAGCCTCCCTTACATAGTCGTTCTTCATGTCTGCCCACGACTGTCTAATATTCGCTTTTCTGTGCCATGTTGTACCGGCTTGTTTCCTTATGTCATAGTCCCATCTTAAATTTGGACGTCTTCTTGGTCTCTTGACGCCTCTTGGATACCACAAAGTAATTCTAGTGGACCATCTATTGTCAGTTCTTCTTGCTAAATGTCCCGCCCACTGCCATTTTAAAGATTTTATTCGGTGGATTACATCAGTGACCTTCGTTTTCTGTCTGATCCATTCTATTCTTTTTCGATCTCTCTTGGTTATACCTAACATGCATCGCTCCATTGACCTTTGAGTGACTTTGAGTTTAGCTATTATATCTTTCTTTAGTGTCCAAGTTTCGCAGCCGTATGTCATGACTGGTAGTATACATTGATCGAATGCCTTTTTCTTCAGGTGGAGTGGCATCCTAGATTTGAATATAACTGAATTTTTACCAAAAGCTGCCCAAGCCAGTTTCATTCTTCTGTTGATTTCTGGGAGTAATGAGCCAGATTTATGTATTAATTGTCCCAGGTATATATACTCGTCTACTGTCTCCAGTGCAGTATTATTTATTATTACATCTTGGACATCCACTAGCTCGTTGTACATGGTTTTTGTTTTTGTCAAGTTCATTTTTAGGCCAACTTCATTGCTAGCTGCATTTAGGTCGCTTATAAGTTCTTGTAGTTCTGCAGGATTTTTAGCAATTAGAACGATGTCGTCTGCAAATCTTAGATGGTTGAGGTATTCTCCATCAATGCATAGGCCTTTGTTTTGCCAGTTCATTTTGCTGAATATATTTTCTAGAGTTGCAGTGAAGAGCTTTGGTGATATAGAGTCTCCTTGTCGGACGCCTCTAGTAGTGGGAAATTCTGGAGTGTTTTCATAAATTTTTACCTTAGCTTTTGCTTGTCTGTATATATTTGCTAAAGTTTCTATGTAAGGTTTGTCAATGCCTTGGTTGGTCAAAGCTTCTATTACTGCCTTGGGATATATAGAATCGAAAGCCTTCTCGAAATCTATGAAGGTTAATGCTAGCGGTATTTCATATTCTTTAGCTCTACTCATTAGTTCTCGAAGCGTATGGATATGATCCATGGTACTGAATCCACTTCTGAAGCCAGCTTGCTCTCTTGGCTGTGCAGCATCTAATGCATTTGTTAATCTGTTGTTGATGATTTTTGTGAATATCTTGTATATGATTGGTAGTAGACTTATAGGTCTGTAGTTTTTAATCTCCTCTTTATTACCTTTCTTATGGATCAAAATTATGTTTGCTGTATTCATATGTATATATATATATATATATATATATATATATATATATATATATATATATATATATGTATATATGTATATATATATATATATGTATATATATACATATATATATATATATATATATATATATATACATATATACATATATATATATATATATACATATATATACATATATATATATATATATATATATATATATATATTCTAGGGAAAAAAATAAAACGATAGGGTAAGCTTAAACATGTAATATTTCGTGAATTATTTCGTTTACAGCATCGACAAGACCACACAAGGTGCCTTTGAAAATATTTTGAATTTTCGATAATATAAGTGGATGTAAAAACGTAGTAATTACTGCTGTCATGGCATTAGTTAACCAATCAATCCAATCATGCCCAGAAAAGTGAATGTCTATCGATCTAAAAGAAAATGAGAAGAAATAATTTATTTTCGTTTGGTATAAAAAAAATAAGAAAATATCGACACGTAATGGCATATTTAAACGTATTAAATGGAAAACTAAACAACAAAAAGACAGTTAAAACATTGGTACTAACAAAATATTTGGAAATAGTCATTACATTTAAAGTATTAGTGGTAGTGCAGTACTTTCAGATTATCTACATTTTTAATGTATTACTTACCCTGAATTCATAATATCAAAATTGGTTAGAGTTGCATTGTAAGTATTAAAATCAAAACTTAATGCTGCTTGTATTATCACGTTTTCAACTTTTCCTTCTACCTCGCCCTCTATTGTGAACAGAAGATAGTGTGTAATGTAGTGGTAAGCAAACTGAAAAATAAATTAAGTATCACTTACTGATGGAAATATTTTAAGACTGTAATTATCATAGACATAATAAGAATTTACTAGGTAAGGTATGGGCCGCTTTGTGAATATATATATAAAAACACAATATTTACTTTGAAGGGTCTATCTTTATCTGTCATATGCGCGTGATCTACCAAACTAATATAGACGGGAGTAATGGAACCCTGGAGGTGGCAAGTACATTTATTCTGCTAGAAAGAAAGTGGTAAAGAGAGATAGATAGACCAATGATCAAGTTCTCCGCGTTTAACTGCTTTATTTGCGATGCCTATATTTCAGCAATGAACTAATCAGTCATACGTATGATCTCTTAAGATATCATATAATTTAGCTGTCCCTATGAATTTTACAAAGAAACGTGTCAGTAGCTAAGAATTTATTTTTTAATTAGCATATGACATATTAATCCCACAGAGTGAGACAGGGATGCGTATTCTCGCCAATTATTTTTATTGCCTACTCTGAAGTTGTAAATGGAGTTCCCATTAACAAATTAGATATACGGATGACAGTGTGATCTTAGCCGAAAATATTGAAGATCTTCAGAGACTGGGGACCAGAATAGCGGAGTATGGAAAAAATTACATAACAATGAATGTCAAGAAGACTAAACTTATGAGAATATCGAAAACTCTAAGAAATAAGGAGAATCTTCTAATAAACAGAACCAACGTCGAACAAGTAGAGAAATATGCATATCTGGGAACAATGATTAATTACACAAATGATTACATTTAGGAGATCAAATTAGAATAGAAAAGGTTAAAGAAAATTTAAAAAAAATGAGAAGGGTAGGTTTGTGCACTCTGGATACTTGATTTCAATCTATAATTAATCAAAGCAAAATCAATTTGATTCCTTACAATCTTTTGATTATTATTTTGTGAGATTTTCACGTATAGATTCGCCTTGGAGGTAGTTTAAACCAAGTATGTTACCACATATTCTTCTTCTTAGCAAAATTGTATCCGACGATTATCCCTGTCATTGCGTGTGCCTAATCCGTATCGTCTAGTGATAACAGTTATTTCTTTACCAATTTTTGTATTAAAGTCGCCTAATGTAATGTTGATGTTGTGTTTGTTAATGTTGTGATGCTTTTTTTATATTCGTTATTCCTGCATATAATTCTTCTACCTCATTCTCTTCTTTGTTTGCTATGGGTGCATGTACTTATATTACATCATGGAAGGCAGCTAAAAGATTGAAGAGACCAATTATTCATTCCCCTCCTATCAAGTTGGAAAACGGCAACTGGGCTAGAAGTAACGAATAGAAAGCAGAACGATTTGCAGATCATTTAGAAAGCACGTTCAAACCCAACGACAATGATAGTGAAGAACTGAGATGGAAAGAACCATTCCAAACTGACGAAAGAATAACATTGACATCACTTAGAGAAGTATCAACAGAGATAAAAGAGAATATAAATCCTAAGAAAGTTCCAGGATATGATCTTATAACAGGAGAATTATTAAAAAATCTACCAAGAAAAGCCATAGTTAAGCTGACACACCTAATAAATGCTGCTTTTAGGTTGAGATATGTTCCCAGACTCTGGAAAGTGGCCGAAGTAATTATGATCGCCAAACCAGGTAAATCTCCTAATGAAGTGACATCCTATCGACCAATATCCCTCCTTCCGGTGATGTCAAAACTATTTGAAAAACTTCTATTAAAAAGATTAAAACCAATAATAGAAAGAAAAAAATCTTATACCAAATCATCAATTTGGTTTCAAAAATCAACATTTCACTATAGATCAAGTTAACAGAATAACGAATATAATAGAAAAAACATTAGAAGAAAATAAAGTCTGCTCTACAATCTTCTTGGATGTAGCACAGGCGTTTGATAAAGTCTGGCATGACGGTTTAAACTATAAACTAAGAACGTTCATGCCTAAACAGTATTCAGAAATCTTGGAATCATACATTGCGAATAGATATTTCAGAGTTAAACAAGAAGAAGTGTACACCGACTTAAGGGAGATCAAAGCTGGCGTGCCACAAGGAAGTGTCTTAGGTCCGGTCCTGTACCTATTGTATACGTGTGACATTCCAGAGCTAGAACAAAATACTATTGCCACCTTCGCGGATGATACAGCCATACTAGCGATAGGAGACACTAGTGAAGAAGCGACTGATAAATTGCAGCTATCAGTAAATAAAATACATAACTGGACCAGAAAATGGCGAATAAAATTAAATGAGACTAAATCTGCACACATTAACTTTACAAATAAAAAAATAGAAAATTTCCCAGTTAGAATAAATGATACCCGAATTCCTTATACAACATCAGCAAAATACTTGGGCATCACCCTAGACGCGAAGCTGCGCTGGAAAGTCCATGTCAAAAAGAAAAGAGGGGAGCTTGATATTAAATATAAGAAATTGTATTGGCTGATTGGAAAAAATTCAACATTGTCAATTCATAATAAATTATCCATCTACAAGCAAGTACTGAGGCCAGTATGGGTATATGGGTGCCAACTCTGGGGCTGTACCAAAGCTAGTAATCTACTTATTATCCAGAGATTTCAAAATAAAGTACTGAGAAACATTGTTGATGCTCCTTGATATATCCGTAACAGCAACCTCCACCAGGACCTGGGTATGGAAACTGTGATCGAAATAATCAAGAGAACAGCAGCAAGTCACGAGCAGAGGCTGCATAGTCATGTGAATGTCGAGGCAATCCAGCTTCTTGACAACACTGAACTAAAGAGAAGACTCATAAGGACAAAACCATTTGAGCTAGTGTAAATGTGTAACAGTTTAGTGTAAAAAGCAGAGTATAGTGCTGTGAAGTTATTGCATGCTAGTTGTAGTGCATTATTTAATAGATAAAATAAGAGTAAGCCATAGGGTAAGCACTTAGATTTAAGTATTTGCTGTTATTATGTTAGGTCAGAAAATAACTGATAATTGGTCATTTGTGACCAGATAGCAGTATACAAACACCGCGCAGGTGTTAATAAAAAAAAAATTATAGTGTTTTTACATTTAAGTTGTTGCAGCGCTATCCTTTCGGAGTAAAGGGTAAACTTTTCTAGAGATTTATCAATGTTTTTGTGTATGATACACGTGACTAAGAACGTGTTAAGAACAATTATTTTTTCCTCCAGAGAAGTAAATTACATGGACATCCATTTCTAGTCTTCCTGTACTGAGCCTATATAATGTGTACCTTTCTGTGCTAATGTGGTTAATTATAGATGATGTGTATCTGTCTTTGTATTACCGCAATAATCCTAGAACGGCCTAGTAAATCCTGCTATATTATATTGACGAATTTGCTACACATTTTTCTTCGCCTAGTAAAATGAGGACTTCTTTTCTTCTTGGTTTTTTCTTTTTGCTGTACTTTTTTTTGACTATTAATATATCTTTCCATTGTAGCCTGTGCTGATTATCCCATGTATAGTTACATCTGGAATATCTTTTTAATGCATGATTCATGCTGATTTATGTTAACATTTACCGGCCTGACGTTTCTCCCAGATACAAATTTCTTTGGTCTCTCTTGTTTGTTATTGTGTTTGGATTTCTAAAGAATAGATCAAGAGTGTGTCGGTTATTTTAAATTTTGGTCTGATTTTATATTTATTTTCTGTCTGTTTATTTTCAAATCTCTTCTTGTGAGAATTTCTTGATCGTTTCTGGTGTTTTGTTGTTCCTTTAGGCAATCTTGTGAAATTCATTGTTTATAAAGGACAATCGATAATCATTTTTTTAATAAAATCTTTGTTAGAAAGTTTTTTATTCTTGAAAATCATAATCGTTGGTACAGGTGTTTTGTATTCTCGTCACATAGTGATTTGATGATTCCCGTATTATTATTTATGTAAAAGATTGGGTACAAATTTAAATATTTGTTGGTAAAGGTAATGTTAAGTAACCTAAACAAATTTTTGATGGTCGTTTACTGTAATAGAATAGAAAACTTAATTAAATTTACCATAGAAAAAGATTATTTTAGTTTTATGTTAAAATTTATATTACAAACCTACCTGCAACACTTCAAATTGAAGTGAAAATATCATTTTTAGTTTTTTCTCTTCTGAACTGTAAACTACTTCAGTATCTTTGTACCTTTTAATCATGGCCAAATCACGTAACCATCCCTTTTTTAACGTAATGGTTCCTGTTATCGGAAGCTGGAAATTAACAAGTACTATTTTAAATACCATGTACCACAAAAAAAAGCAAAATCAATCTTGCATTTTACGACAGTAAAAATGCTTATTATACTGCATATATAATACTTATAATGCATTTTATAAATCTTAATTTCAAATTTAAATAGGTAGTTGGATTATGTATTTTCAATCATATTATTTGAGAAAAAATTATATAAACTCAAATGTTAATGCTACAGAACTAAAAAGCTGTATTAAAATCGAAAGATATTCAAGAAAGATAATGTATATTATCTAATAATTAGTAAAAGCAAATGAGGAACTAAAACTCTTAACGATTGTTCAATACGAGTACGAAAAATTTTCAACTTCGGGTATTTTAAAATGCTATAAAGACAAAAAGCACAAAAAACATATTTTTTAAGGAAAATTCGATCCATCTTGTTGGGGATCTTTCTCGTGATCTTCGGTCTTCTACCTTTCCTGGAAGAATACGTCTTTCCATGTTTTTTTATGTCTGTTCTTATAGCATGTCCAAAGTATTTTAATTGTTGGACATAAATATGAAAGCCGTTTGCCAACTTTTAACTCATTTAACCCTTTGAGAACGTACTTTTTTTTATTTATATTAAATGGCGAGTAATTTGTTTTTTTATTCCATATTAGGTCAAAACATAGACAAATCAAAGGTTTTGTATATTTTATTTTTGTAATTATTAGAAAAACGGTGGTACCATGTGGAACCACTAGGCCACCAAGGAAAAAATGATTTAGCATGAAATGGAATGAAACAATTTTTTAAAGTTATACTTATACACGCGCGCTCGACGTTGGAAATTTGTACTGGAGTGAATCTGTGATAAAAAAAATAAATAGTAAGATATGAGTAAAAGAGAGACTGAAGATATATTTTCTTTCTCGAGAATAAAAATGTTCCTTTTGTATACATATTAATATTATATATATATATATATATATATATATATATATATATATATATATATAATAACAATAACGGATTGATTACGGCTGTCGCCGCTTCTCCGCCCCCAATTTTCATCTTTTTCTGTCATACGCAGTTGCCTCCTCTAAGTCTCTTGCCGCCATTGCTTCATCAATATCGTTGCGCCAACTTCTCCGTGGTCGTCCTCCCTTTCTTCTTTCAAGAGGGATCCATTCCAGTACTCTTTTAGGCCATCTGTACTCTGGCATTCTTTTAACATGTCCGAACCAGATTAATTGTTTTCTTTCTATGTCATCATTGATATTTCGCTCCATTTTCATTTCCTTTCTTATTTGTTCGTTCCTAACTCTTTCTAGTTTCGATCTACCGCAGCTTCGTCTCAGATAATCCATTTCTGTCGTCATAAGTTTGTTTTTATTAGCTTTGGTGACGTCCCATACTTCCGAACCGTAAAGTGTAATACTTTGGACTATACTACCGTAAATGTGTTTTTTGGTTTCTCGTCGAATTGTTTTTTGCCAGAGAAGAGAGTTTATGACACGGGTCGCTGCTCTACCCTTGTTTATTCTTTTCCTGATTTCATCTGCGCCTTCTTATTGAAAATGACCCCCAAATATTTGCAGTATTGTACGCCTTTGATTTTGTCGTCTTCCAAGACTAGGTCACATATTTCATCTGTTCCCACTGATAGATATTCACATTTTGTCATATTCATGTTTAGACCTGTCACCTTATATTCTTCTTGCAGTTTTCTTACCATATAGCTAAGATCGTAGCTATCTTCGGCAATTACTACCTGATCATCCGCAAAGAAAAGCCATTTCTACATTTTTTTACCCATTTCACTAAGGATCTGTCCAAATAGATTTTAAATAAGGTGAGTGACAGACAGCAGCCTTGTCTTAGTCCGTTTGTTGTTTGAAAAGGAGAGGTGATTTCTTGTCCCATTTTAATTCTTGCAAAGTTTTGTTCGTAGTATTTTTTTTTGAGTGACGTTAATAAGAATATATATATATATATATATATATATATACATATATAATATATATATACATATATAATATTATATATATATATATATTATATATATATATATATATATATATATTATATATTATTAATATTATTATTTATGTGATATGTTTTGTATTATTCATTAAATGTTCATAATTATTTGTATTTCAAAATAATCACTGTATGACCGAGACCTAATAATTTTGAAATTCATTAGTGTCATGTCTAATTGGCAAATCTTTTACGCGTTTGGTTCATACACAGGTGTATGTGAGTTCGAATCCCAATATGAATTTCCTTTTTTATTTTTAAAACATTTAAAAACCTCACGTTAATCTTAATAAATATATGTAATCTACGTAAAAATGCTAAATTTTAAAATAAAATGAAAATATACAACATAATCAGAGTTGTTGTTTTTTTATTTTTATCTTCGTAAAGTAAGTAATGTATATTGGCAGTTTTAAATATTTATGAATATTGCATTTTAATTTGTATTGTATTATTATATTGAATTATGTTGCAGTGTATTGTATTGTAATTTTTATATTAATAACAAAATAAACAATGAATTTTACTGCAGAGTATGTGTAAAACATTTTTTTGCATTTAACTCCTGTTATACATATATGAAAATAAAAATATATATATATGTTCATTAAAATATTGATCCAATCCTTCATTCACTATACTCCTATTACAGGTCAAATGTTTATATACAGCAAACGATGCACCATATACCTATATACCTAATTCTTTTTCTCTTTCTGCTCTCTCTTACCTATAACATTAAATATGTAATGATTGTGCAGATTGATACCCATATAAATTTGTAACGGCGAACGCGTGTATAGAAGTTTAACTTCTACCGGTAGTCCCACTGGACTGCCACACCCGCTTTTTTTAGGTAGACATAAACCTACTTTACATGAGTAGAGTGCCATCTTGTACGAGTAGGAGTTGCCCTGGTATTGCAGTATGTACAACGTACTTTGGTTCCATGCAGGGGCATATGGGCTGCTTTGCCAGTTCTTATTTCTAGAAGAACTTGTTTTTTGAACATGTTACTGATGCTTGATTTGTCCATGGTTCTTCTTCCAAATTTTGCCATTTGGAATTCTATCCTCACATCGTGTATACATCGCATTGCATCTGATGGTCCCAGTGTACGATTACTCGGGTAGTACACATATTATTAGATAATAAGATATAAAAGAGACATGCTTTCGTTCGAGTTCAGGGTCTCAATCTGCCCAATCCCTTCACTCGTGACGTACCAGTATCTTAGTCTGTAGAAATACAAGAACAGTCAAACGACACTGAGGTCTCAATCTGCCTACTCCTCACTGTCGAGGAACAGTTGACAAATATTTTATAATATCTGTCATCTATTTAAGAATCTTAATAAGATATTTTAGCTACTAAATTTATATATATCGTTAACACTTGTTAGGGGTAAGTTGATTTCTTTAAACATATTTAATATTTAACTAATATTCAGTATCACTTTTGGTAATTTTTTATACCTCTCTTCTAGTTCTTTTTGTACATGATCTACACATCATGTGTTTTTTAACTAATTTAGTTTAATATTAATTATATTCATTTAATAATAGTTGTCATCAGGTCTGTTTTTTTTAATTGTTTTTCTGTGACAAGAAAATTTAAAACGTTTGCAGTCACAAGGTTTCTCATTTTAATTTTTGTCCTTATAAATTTTTCCTGTCCACCCTTTGGTGGGACATATTCAAACCATATAAGTAGGAGTTCTTGAGCCTCAGAACTTTCCGAAAACATCGTCAAACATGGGATAAGAACTTCAGCTGCTTTTCAGAATATAACAACAAGTGATCCAACTGTACAAAGCCAACAGTACATATAACAAAAAGCCATAAGGATCGTTTCTAAATTTCTGTAAAGCTTTAGGCAGGAATTGATTTGATTTTTATGAATGTTATAATGTAGAATCATTTGTGTACCATAAATATGATCAGTTAATATCTTAATTTATTTGTCCCAGTTACACATTTTTTTATTTGCATTTAAGATAAGAGGTTCTAACACTTGGGAGACTGACCTAGACAAATCCTTAACAATTATCTCGCAAAGAAAGTTATGCGTTTCAGACGGTAGTTATCTTGTTACACTGTATATCGCTCAATAAAGGGTTACAGTTACGTTCGTTGCGTCATCGCCTTTGATAATGTATTTTGCATTTGCGGAATAATTTTTAGGAAAATGCATTTCTATGTATATATAAAACCTGACCAATACAAAACATCGGTCAAAAAGCCTACATCCTTTATATTTAATAAATTTGATTAAATATTTTTTTATATTAAAACAACAACAGAACAACAAAATGTATATGCCATGAACACATACTTCAAGAAACCAGCATACTGAAAATGGACGTAGATATCTCCCGATAAAAAGACGAAAAACGAGATCGATTACTTCTTGTGTGGGAACTAAGCAATTTTTGGGGATATAACTGCTCTCAATCTTCTTATTAAACAGACGAAATTCTTATTAAACAGACGAAAACTAGTAGAAATAGGCCACATAATTATTGAAATCTTATAGATCAAATTAAAATACGACAGAAAGGAGATGAGTACAGAGAAGTCCCAAGAAAAGAATTTGTAGAACATTATCAACAAGAATATTCCGACATGAACACAATTAATAAAGAAATGCAACGAAAGCTCTTGAAAGCAGGACTGACTGTTGCAGAGAAAATGAAAAATAAAGAAGACCGAATACGTGAAAGAACAAAACGATTGATGGAAAAGAGACGCGCATTTCTAAGCTCAAGAAAACGAAACACCAATGATTTCGAAGAATTGAATAAACAAATAAAGAACGGAGTAAAGGAAGATTTAAAAATCTATAATGAAAACATGGTAGAAAAAATAATAATAAAGAACCGAGGCCTGAAATGCTTAAGATTAAACTTAGGAAAGCCTATAATAATCTCATTGAAGGATAAAGATGGAAAAGAAATAAGAGAAAAGAACGAAATCCTAAAAGTTACTCAAACATATTACCGTGATTTATATTCATCAAACAAGAATTCAGATAACACTGCAAACAAAGATCTTAAGAGAAAGATAACGAATGTCAACTCAGAAATACTCCCTAACATAGAATCCTTCGAAATAAAACAAGCTATGGCAACTAAAAAACAATAAGGCTCTGGGCCCAGATCGATTGCTTGTAGAAATGTTAAAAGATGGGAGTGAAATTATTCTCGAAGAATTGAAAGCATTTTCAACGAATTTCTTCACAGAGGAGAAGTTCCAGATGATTGAAATGAAAGTTTGACAATAATTCTCTTCAAAAAGGGAGACAGGGGAGATCTAAAGAACTATAGGCCAATCTCCCTGCTTCCCCAAATGTACAAACTGTTTATGAAAGTAATAACTAACAGGTTAACGTCGAAGCTCGATAGCTATCAACCGGTAAAGCAGGCAGGATTCCGAAAGGGTTGCAGTACAGCAGATCATCTTCTTACAGTCAGAACTCTAACAGAGAAAGCCAATGAATATTATTTAAACTTATACATTAGCTTCGTTGATTATGAAAAGGCATTCCACTTCATAGAACTTTGGCCAATAGAGAGAGATATGAACAACTGCAGGATAGACTCCCGATACAGAATGCTCATACATAATATTTACAAGAAAGATACAATCAAAATACAAATAGATGCGAAAACCAAAGCTACACCAATCAACAGAGGAGTTCGTGAAGGAGATGTTATCTCACCAAAGCTATTTACACTTGGACTTGAAGACGTGTTCAAAGACATTAACTGGACAGATAAAGGAAAAAACGTTAATGGAAGAAAACTAAGTCATTTAAGATACGCTGATGACATTGTAATATTCGTTGCAAGTTTCAAAGAACTACAGACCATGATGACGAAACTATTTCAAGCGCTTCGGAAATAGTAGGTCTTAAGATAAACTTGGAAAAAAACAAAAATAATGAAAAATATACCGAACATAAGCAAAATATCGTTGAACGACATAAATTTAGGAACAGTAAGCGATTACATCTACCACTGGGACAGATAATGAAAGCTAACAAAGAAAATCAAACTGCCAAACTTACCATAAGAATAAGATTAGCGTGGACAGGATTTGGAAAACTGAGTTGGATCTTAAAAAGAACTAAAATAGCATAATATTTGAAAACCAGAATTTACGATCAGTGTATCCTTCCTATACTCACGTGTGGCTCACAGACGTGGACACTCACCAAGTCTAACATGGATAAAATAGTAAAAGCACAAAGAGCGATGGAAAGATCAATGCTCGGGGTGAGACTCATAGACAGAAAAAACAAACAAATGGATTAGAAGCAAAACGAAAGTAAAAGACGCAGGAGAACATGCTGCCAAATTAAAATGGAGCTTCGCAGGACACAATGCCGGACTGAAGGATAAGAGATGGAACCACGAAATTCAACAATGAAGACCATGGTTTGGTAAGAGAAGCAGAGGAAGACTACAAATGAGATAAGCGGATGATATTAAGAAGATCGGAGGACACAACTGAAAGCAAGTGGCGCAAAATAGAAGACACTGGATTGATTTGGGGGAGGCCGATGTCCAAAGTTCGATTACTTAAGGCTGAAGAAGAAGAAGAAGAAGATTTAATATTTCATTGTTGAGAATATTTTTTAATTATTTAATATTATTAAAAAAAAAGAAACTTACATTTAAAACTGTGTCTGGTATTTGGCATGGATCGTATCCATAATTTATAAGGTAATTTCCAACGTTTTCCAAAACTTTATCTATAAACTCATCTAATACTGCCGTTATATTTCCAGCACTAAAATTAAATAGTAAGATTTAAATTTGTATATATAAATCTAGAAAGCGTTATATTTTGAAGAAATATATGTACAGTAGAATATCGAGAGCGCAAAGGGCAATCTAAAGACTCCTCAAAAAGTACACCTCAATATAAACTTGTAAAAACATAATATTTTCTTGTTAAAATAGTCTATTGTCCTAAAAAATGAGATAAATTATTGTAATAAAACAAAATATGAATGACAAAGCATCAAATGAGATAGTAGTACTTAGAGAATAATGACTATATTATAACGATTAAAAATATCAAAATAAACTTTCATAAAATTTAAAACGCATTTCGGAAGTTACTGAAGAAAATATTTCCAGGGAACAATATAACGAAAATGTTCATTATATTTACTGATTTGTCTCAATCATCGACATAAACTTAAAATGCCACATTTTTTATTAACTCTTATTTGCTGGAAATGTCTTTTCAAGTATTAGAATATTTTATCAAATACTGAATCATACAGCAGCAGTTCCAAAAAAAATCTAGTCTATCTTTTGATGTTGCCCCCAAATTGTGGGCAAAACCTCCAGCCCTTAGATGTGGTTGTTTTTGGGCCTTTCAAGGCATATTATAATGCTGCATGTGATGCTTGGCTACTGAATCATACAGGAGCGCTCATCTCAATATACAATATCGCTGAGTTGGTTGGTACAACACACGACCAAGCTCTCGACCTCAAAAGATTCGGTCAGGCTTTGAAAAAACAGGAATATATCCCTTCAATCCAAATGTTTTAAGAGAGAGCGACTTTCTCGGATCGGCAGTGACAGATCATGCTATGGACATTGTAGAAGAGGAGTCCTTCAATAACGTCCTTCCAGGACCATCGGCTGTAAATTCTATTTCTTTAGACCCAAGTCCTAAAACACCCTCTAGAACTACCAAAGAAAATAAAAATTTCATTTCACCAGAGATGTTGCAACGCCATCCAACGCCCGAGAAAGATGCGCTCGAAGCAAAACGGAACTAGTTGGTTTCTTCGACAATGAAACATACAGTTACACGTGTTGTGGATATTGAGAGTTCTTTGGATGAAAGTGAGATTCAAAGAAAAGCCAAAAAATATATTTTACGTAGGACTTGTTGTATCGTGCAACAATCCAGAAGTAGAGGTCAATTTTATGTGCAAAACCAACAAAATAGATGCCTCGTGTTTCGTATTTCTCACTGTTCCTGATATTGCTTTCGCGGAAAAGAAAACGTCGGATTTGTTCTTTCAAATAGAACGCCATTTACATCTAACGAATCTTACTATTTCAAAATAAATTTGAAATAAATTTTGGTCATCTAGACGTTTGCTTATTTTCTAGACGGTCTCTAGACGTTTGTTTATTACCGAAACAGTGAATAAAAGCCTTCTGCAACTGAAAAAACCAAAAACAACATACAATGAATTAGACAAAGAAATATTACAACAAATAAAAAGAAGGAAGATCTTAAATAAATCTAACAAAAGGGGAACCGACGACTATAGAGAACTTAATAGGCAGATTAGAAAAGGAATCAGACAACAAAAAAGAAAAGAAAACGAAAAATGAATAACAACAACTCTAAAGTAATCTTATTACACAAGAAAGGTGATAGTCGAAAATTGGAAAACTACGAACCCATCAGCCTACTGTCACACCTGTTTAAAATACTCACCAAAGTCATAACTACTCGACTAACAAGGAAATTAGACGAATACCAACCATATGAACAGGCAGGTTTTAGAAAAGGCTATTCAACTTTCGATCACCTGTTAACCACAAAAATATTGATAGACAAATGTAACGAATACAAGTTTCCAGTTTTCCTAGCATTTGTAGACTACGAAAAAGCTTTCGATACCATAGAACACACGGCCGTAATAAACGCAATGCAAAATTGTAGAATAGACGGCAGATATATTAACTTAATAAAAGAAACTATGAACCAAGCTACAGCTACATACTACCTAAATGAAAATGAACACACGAACCCTGTACCATTAAACAGGGGAGTCAAACAGGGAGATACTTTATCACCCAAACGGTTCACCTTAGTTTTGGAGGACGTTTTTAAAAAACCTAAATTGGAAATATAAGGGAATAAACATCAATGGCCGCTACCTCAGTAATCTACAAATTGCAGATGACATAATCCTGATAGCTACTGACCTAGAAGAAATGCAAACCATGCTTTTAGAACTACATACCGAATCTTCTAAAATAGGACTGAAAATGAATTTAAACAAAACAAAAGTCATGCACTCCGAAGACACCGTGACAATAATAAACTATAAAGTTATAGAAAAAGTTAAAGAATATATATACTTAGAACAAAAAATAATAATAAATAGGGAAATTCAAACTGAAGAAATAAAAAGAAGAAGAAGGTTAGCTTGGGCAGCATTCGGTAAACTGAACTATATACTCAGAAATCAAAAAATTTAATTACATCTTAGATCTAAAGTTTTTGATGCATGCATTATTCCGATATTAACTTATGCGGCACAAACATGGACAGTCACAAAAAAGAATATGAATATACTTAAAGTCACTCAACACGCGATGGAAAGAGCAATGCTAGGTTTATCACTTAAGGACAAGAAAACAAACACATGGATAAGACAGAAAACCAAAGTCACCGATGTGGTGCAAAAATCATTAAAGTTGAAATGGGAATACGCTGGACATGTAGCTAGGAGTGATCTAAACAAATGGCACAGATCAATTTTAACCTGGAGACCATACCAACACAAAAGACCCAGAGGCAGACCTCATATGAGATGGACAGATGATCTGAAAAAGACTGCCGGGAAAAATTGGCTACAAGTAGCGTACAATAAAAAACAATGGAAAGGAAGACTTGAAGAGGCTTATGTTCAGATGTGGAAGTGAATGGCTAGACGAAGAAGAAGAAGACGGTTGCTAATTAGCCTCCATTTCATATATCAGCTCTTATGTTTTCTTGGGAAATATGTAAGTATTATACGAAGATGTATTGCCTATTTTTTTATGGTTATTATTGAACTATGGAGTATATCATGTGTCTCACTGTTAACTAGTAACATGTCTGAACGTGTACCAGGTGTGGTACACACTGAGACATGTGCAAGGTTATTTTTAAAGTTACATAACTTTTTTGAATTAAAACTCCAGGCCCTCATATTTGCGGAAATGATACATAAATTACCAATAATCATTATGGCTAAACTGTCAGTTCTTATCGATGATTAAAAAATTATATCGCCAATAATTCATTTTCTGTCTTATTGTCCACCACCTTCCCCTACTCGTATTGCTGCTTATACATTAAGATCAACATATAATAAATTAAAACAAGGGATAGTTAGAAGTTAATGATGAGTGTGAGTGATCATGTATTGATATAACTCAAGAAATAACACATACCTGTTTTTTTCAAAAAAATAAATTGTTTCCATTTGCGTTACTAATAATTCAACATCAACATGTCTCAAGATTTCTTGGGAGAGTATTTTTGTAATTATCACATCGTGGGTTACAACAAATGGTACAAAAATTGCTAGCAATAGTAAAACTTTCATCGTGATCAATATAAAATATAATTTACACGTTGCTTTGTTTTATATTATTTGATACTCGAAACTCTGGTATAGAATCAATGAAAATACCACAATATACAACCACTTAAATATTGATTCCTATGAATATTTAATATTGTTGGGTGTTGCAATATGTTTATTTTTAATTTTCTTAGACAATATAATATCGATAACATATTATTTTTTCGAATATGATAATACATTTAATCTTCCACTATGAGATTAGGAAAATGTTTTCGTATTAACACGTATTTCACAAATGTTTACAAACTGTGCGTTACACATATTAGTCATTTCACTATCACGGTCAATCATCATACTTCTAGCAGAATGACTACCAAACCATTTGTGCTTTGCTGATGCTATTATTGTGGAAGATAATATGCATTTATCTTGTTTAATGTTTATTATACAGTTTTTTAACTAACTTCATCTACAATATTTTTTTATCATATTTCTGCATTTCTTTTTCCAACTTCTGATTAAAGATTTTCAATTTTATTTATCTGATCCTTCTATCTCATTTTTGGTATTTCTCTTTTTATTATGTTTACCCCTTTTTATAATGTGGCTTAGTAAGCGATTTAGTTAGTGTTTTTTATATATAAAAATATTATTTCTGTGCCATATGGTCTTACTGGTTTAATTGATGCTCTTTGGATTTACAATTTCATATGTATGGTGAGCTGTTTATTTTTTAGTAAGTTTTAGTATTTTCAGTAAGTTTTATTATTTGCTTACACCCGTCAATTAATTTCTACGCTTCTCTCATGATTTTTATTAAAAATTAGCCTCCTCTAATGCTCCATAGTTCCTATTGTTCATATATTGTGCAGTTTGTATCCAGTTTATGTTTATACATTGCAAATTGTCAGTTCATTTTGTTAGAAGACACCCCTTACTTCAAAAGATCTAAGTAACAATATGCATCTTCATACCGATCAATTAGCCTTGTCCATTCTGTAAGACGTAAAAAAAATTAATTTCTGCAAACCATTCATTTAAATTGTCGCCTTTTAAAAGAACAGTACAATAGCCTTAATTTATCGGAATTCACCTGTCCCACTAACCTACAAATCACCTAAGAAGAGTGGTCAGAGGGTTTGTTTCTATCCCATACCAAGGGAAGATAGATCGAAACAAGACATCGCGATGTTAACATCTCCAGCTTTTCCTGGACGTATACGTCCCTTGCGTCGCAATGCGTAGATGCTACTCTTCTATTAGCCTAGCTGCAATTAATATACGATATTTACATCGAATATCTAAAGCGAAGACTCGACAACAATGATATTAGTTAGCATAGTGAGAATCATAGCATAGTGAGAAATGTCTATTGAAACCCACAGACTATGGGATCATTAGATGAAAATATCACGGATATGTAACAGATAAGTAGAGAAGCGAGATAAGGCTATGTTCTTTCACCATTATTATTTAATATATACTCCGAAGATTTTTATAGACAAACACTTGAAAACTACAGAAGGAATCAAGATAAATAGTAAAAATATAAATAACACTCGGTATGCCGACGAGAGTCATTATCGCTGAAAGTGAGAAAGATCTGCATGTGATACTGGGGAACAGTTTGATTTAACGATAAACATAAATTAAACAAAAACCATGGTTAACAGTGAGAGGGGTAAAGTTATAACAAGGATCCAAATAAAAAATGAAGATATTGAACAATTGGACAAAATAAAATACTTAGTAGTTTGGATTACTGACGATATAAATTTGAATTAATTAATTACCTGGAATTAATTTCCAGGTAATTTCTGTGGAATAAAGAAAAATAACAAGGTACATAAGGCCCCATAAGCTAGTTGATCAGCATCATAAAAGCCATGATCGGAAAGGGTAAGTATGGTTTTTTGTCAATTAAATATCTAGGTATAGACATATTGGAAATGTAGATAACAAAGAAAAAAACTTTTTCATATTTTGCAAAATAGAATTATCGAAAACGGGCGTGTCTCAAGATATTTGGGATTGTTATAGTTTTTGCATAACAAGTTTAGTTAGTTTAGTTAGTTTAGTTACTACTTGCACTTTAAGTTTTCCGTGTACGATAAGCAGAATGACCATACCCAAGGGGTCAAACACAGCAGAAATAAAAGAGAAAAAACTACGTTTAGTTAAAACAAAGGTTCTTGAATATTAGTGGTATGAATAAGTAAGTATTTAAACAGTGAGTTCCATTTCAGTCCTAGTATTTTACTAGGGGAGTTATTTATACTAAAGCAATTTCGTAGGATGAAGATATGAGATATTGTAGATAAAACTTTATATAGTAGTTCTAAAATAAAATAGGGTCAAAATCGTATTTTTTTAAGTGAAAAAAATCGTTGGCGTGCCCTACAAAAAGACTGCCCCAATTTTTGGGGTTTGTTTGCAAGAAAAGGCTTTTCAACTTGGTAATGACTCGATGGTAAAATAAGATTGGTATTTTGAAATATTTCTTCTGTAAATTATTTACTTGGACCATTGATTTTTTGGTAGCGGAATAGTTTCTAATTTACAGAAACTCTTCATACGACAGGTCAACTCATCTTCTTTTCCGAATTTAATATTATAAGTTGATAAAAAGAATGGGAAACTTTATTTTTGTTTTAGGACAAATTTAAGCGGCTCCTAGGTATATTACCGGGGGTAGCGGGTAGGTACTTTTCACGATCCCGGTGGAAACAGACCTACTTCAGGGATTAGCGACCCTGCCCACGCTAGCTCATGATATTCCACCCGTGGAGTCTCATGTCCCAGAGCATTTATCCTACACCCTCCATATTTATCCCTCCTAGTCCTCAAACCTGGTGAAGGGCAGCAGCGATCACCAGTACCAACGCAAGGCGCAAAAGAAATTATCTTGGACCGGCTTGTTAATTCCACAGGCATGACTAGGACAGTTTGAATGGCTGTGGTACTGCGGTGTTGAAAGGAACGGGATACTACAACACTACCTTTTCCCCAGGATAACTCATCTCATTATGGCAGAACAAAACAAAACTCAGATGGCCCTCAGTCCCGGGCAGGCCTTAGATGGTCAGAGGGTGCGAAGAATCTCCCGGTGCCAAATAGATGATATCCAACGAATTTCAACATAGAATGTTAATAGTCTTTACGAACCAGGAAGACTACACAACCTTATAAAGGAAATGAATCGGCTGAAAATAAATATAATGGGAGTCCGAAGTCCGATGGTCTGGATCTGGACAGTTTACGAAAGATAAGATTACTATGTATTACTCGTGTAGTGACCCAACAGATAGACATCACCGACATGGATTGGCTATTACTCTTGACAGGAAGATCAGTAAATCGGTGACAGATTTTGTTCCAATTTCCGAACGAGTCATGTTGATCAAAATGACAGGCAAATCAGTAAACATAAATGTGACACAAGCATATGCACCAATAGCAGATAAGTCAGAAGAAGAAATAACTAAGTTCTATAAAGATCTGGAAAAAGCAATAAGACTAACAAAGAAAGAGGACATAAACATAATAATGGGCGACTTTAACGCCAAGGTGGGTAAAGGAAGATATGAAGACATAATTGGAGAGTACGGCCCTGGAGTTAGAAATGAGAGAGGCGACCTGCTGTGTGAATTCTGCCAGGAGAACGGTTTTGTCGTAATGAACACATGGTTTCAGCTCCCACCTCGTAAGTTATATACTTGGAGATCACCAGGAGACCGTCCAAATCGAATAATTAGAAACCAAATTGACTACGTTTTAATAAACAGAAGATTTCGTAACGCTATCAAAAGAATCGCAGCATATCCAGGTGCTGATATTGCATCCGATCATAATCCGCTAATAGCAGATGTGAGGTTAAAACTAGAAAAAATTAAGAGAACAAATACAAATACCAGCACACCTATAAATACACGAGAACTGATGAGAGACGAAAATCTGAAGAAGAGTTATGTGAATCAAATTAATAAAAGAATGCGAGTAATAGAACAAAATGATGATATCGAAGAGATGGTCAATGATATTAAAGGAACGATTCTGGCAGTAAACAGGGAAGTTAAAACACAGATCAGAAAGAGAAAGCATAACGAATGGATGACGGACGAAATTATGGATCTAATGGAAAAGCGAAGGCAACATAAACAACAACGTAATCAAGACAAATACAAACAGATACACAAAGAAATTAATATAGAAGCAATAAAACTACTAGACGAGGAGAATATCGAAATCTTGATAAGGCTGTTCAATAGGATTTATGATACTGGTTACATTCCGCGAGAATGGCTGCAGTCATCCTTTATGATGATCCAAAAAACAGCTAATGCCACAAAATGCAATGAACACCGCTTAATCAGTTTAATGAGTCACTTGCTGAAACTCTTCCTTAGGATATTACACTCAAGAATGTACAAGATACTAAAAGAATTTAGCGGGTCAACACTATTCGGTTTTAAGGGAGGACTAGGAACAAGAGAGGCAATTTTATGTTTGAACACCTTAATACAAAACTGCTCAGATCAACGAAAAGATGTCTACCTCACCTTCATCGACTACGAGAAGGCATTTGACAATGTTAAACATAACATCATGATGGAACTACTACATAGGGCCAACATTGACCAGAAGGAGATCAGAATTATTCAGAATCTATACTGGAACCAAATGGCAAAGGTGAGGATTGATCAAGACCAATATACGGATGAATTTGAAATCCGAAAAGGTGTCCGCCAAGGCTGCATACTCTCTCCGATGCTTTTTAATTTATATGTTGAAAATATATTTGCTGAAGCATTAGAAGATACGGAATTAGGCATTAAAGTGAACGGCATACCAATTAGCAACCTACGCTATGCGGACGACACAGTGATTATAACTGATAATTTGGAAGATCAGCAGTTATTACTTGATAGGGTGAATTGCATAGGTAAAAAATATGGCCTCAAAATCAACATTTTGAAAACGAAATATATGGTCATTAGCAGAAACCCTCCAGAAAACCCGATAATATGCATAGGTGACAATCGTATAAATCGCGTGAAAACTTTTAAATACCTTGGCACCACAATCAATGACCAATCGGATCCACAACACGAGATAAAAACCCGAATACAAATGGCAAGACAAGCTTTTGTGAAATTCAGACCGCTCCTATGTAATCAACACCTAAACTTCGAAATACGCTACAGAATGGTCAAGTGCTACATATGGTCCATCTTGCTTTATGGCATGGAAACGTGGACTTTGAAAAAAACATCTATCAACAATTTTGAAGCATTTGAAATGTGGTTATTGAGAAGAATGATGCGCATACCTTGGGTGAATAGAGTTCGAAACGATGACGGCCTTTAGTAGAGCCGGCGTGGACAGAGAACTCTTTGAATTAATTAAAAAACGCAAGATTGGTTACCTTGGGCACATATTGAGTGGAGCAAAATATGAAATACCACAGTTAATCCTACAAGGGAAGATCGAAGGTAGGAGAGGAGCCGGCCGCAAACAATTATCCTGGTTAAGGAATATTAAAGAATGTACAGGAATACACAATACAGGTGAGCTGTGTCACGCCGCCAAGAACAGAATTCTAGTAATGAGATAGTCGCCTACTCACTTTGGTGTATGGCATGTTAAGAAGAAGAAGAAGGTATATTACCAACGATCACATAACCCAAATAAGCTTTAACAAAAAAAGGGTATCTAGATTCTATATTAATATTATTAGATTTAAGCATATTAAAATAAATATCAGCGCCAAGGAGCAAACTCATAGGCCCGGCTGTCAATTTTTGCCTGCAACAGTGCCTTCAATAATGCTACTGTTTTGCTGCCTCTTTATTCTTCTTGATGTGCCTATCCGTTAGGAATGATGGCGATCATCATGACAATCTTTATCTTATCTGCAGCAGCGCAGACAAGCTGCACAGATGTTGTATTGAACTAGATTCTGAGGTTTTTTAACCAAGATTTTCTTCTCCTTCCTGGACCTCGCTTTACAAATATTTTTCCTTGCAGGATGGCTTGAAGGAGAGTATATCAAGATTTATTTCGCATAATATGTCCGAAAAATTGTAACTTTCGAGATTTAATGGTGATCAGTACCTCTCGGTTCTTATTCATTCTTATGCTTCCAGTTTTTTGCACATATTTTCGTTCAAGGTCCACGATTCAACACCATATAAAAGGACAGAGAAGACATAGCATCGCAGCATTCTTACTTTTGTATCAAGAGAGAGGTTGTGACTCTTGAAGAATGCCCCCATCCGATTGAAGGTGATCTAGCTTTTGCGATGCGTGCTCTAATCTCCTGGTTGTTGGTCCATTATTTATTTATTATGATGCCGAGGTAGTTGTAGTGCGTCACTCTTTCTACAGAAGATTGGTTGACGTAGATTTGACCTTCTGTTATCATTTTCTTACTAATTATCATAAGCTTTGTCTTTTTAAACTTTTATATTGAGTCCATATTGTTGACTGTAATACGTGATTTTGTTCATAAGAACTTGTAGGTCTTCTAAGTTGTCCGCAAATACTATGGTTTCATCTGCATATCTGATGTTATTAAGCCGGTAATTATTTAGTAGAATACCTTTTTCAGTTTCGTGCAAAGCTTCGATAAATATTCTTTCAGAATACAGATTGAAGATTAGAGGAGACAAAATACAACCTTGCCTCACTCCACGCATGATTTTCACATAGTCAGTGTGTTCACCTTCAACTCTGAGATTTGTTTTCTGATTCCAGTAAAGATTGGACCCTATCAAACGCTTTTTCTTAATCAAACAGACCTGCGTATACGTTACAGTTGACGTCTCTGCATCTCTGGAATAAGACTTGTACTGAGAACAAAGCCTCTCTAGTACCAACAGCATTTGTGAATCCAAACTGGTTGGTAGAAATTTGACTTTCACAGAGCTTGTAGATTCTCTTATGAATTATCTTTAGGAACAATTTTAGGAGATGACTCATGAGGATTATATATGGTAATCTTCACATTTTTTGGCTTCTGTTTTTTTTTTTTTTGAAGTGCAATAAACTCAGATTTCAGCCATTCTGTTGGTATTTCTTTAGAGTTGTATATGTTGTTGAATATCTTTGCAATTATTGCTATTGATTGGTTGTCCATTAGTTTGAGTAGTTTTGCTTATATATTATCGAGACCTGCCGCTTTGCCATCCTTTAACTGTGTTATTGCGGAATAAACTTCCTGCTGTAATATTCTTGGTCCATCATTAACCTCTTCTTCTAGCTCAAAGGTATTATCTCTTTGGTGTTTAAATAGTTTTTCTAGATATTCTTTCCACGTTCTTATTTTATTCTGTTTGTCCAAGATGATGTTTCCGTCAGAATCAGTTATATTTCCTTTCTGTTTTCGTCTTAGTCCTCCTGTGAGTTCTTTAATTTTCCTATGTACATTATGACTATCGTACTTTGACTGCAGAGTCAATTTCTTCGCATCTTTCACTTGCTTCTTTTTCTTTCGCTTCTCTGATTTTCATTCTTATTAATATATTTATGGTCTTATATTTGTCTGCGTCATTTTTAGCTTCTCTTCACTCGTCCATTAGTTTCAGGATCTCATCTTTTATCCATGATTTTTTCTTCAATAATCTATCTTACTTTTAGTGTTTATCCTTAACATTTTGCACTATTTCTAAAATTTGTTTGATCGTTTGTGCTTCGTTCGATTCCTATCTTATTGCAGTCACTTGCTCGTTTAACGTGGCTTGGACTATCATCTTCGTATCAAGGTCTTTCAGCATGCGTAGGTCGTATGATTGTGCTTTTCTTTTCTGCACTGTTTTAAGTTTGACTCGAAATACTCCCACCAGTAAAACGTGGTCTGTCTCCAAATCTGCTCCAGGATAAGTCTTGACGGATGTAAAGCTGTTTTGGAATCTTTTATTTACTAAAATGTAGTCTATTTGATTCCTAATAATTCTCCTGGGTCTATTTTGAGGGGATTTCCACGTGTACAGCTTGCGAGGTGGTAATTGGAAGAATGTGTTAGTGACATCTAGTTTTAAGTCTTTTACGAATTTTTCTAGGAGGTCTCCTCTCTCAATACACTGTGTTTTATCTCCAGCTCCAATATTGGCATTAAAATAATGATGGCCCATAATGATGAGAAATTTCTGTCGAGAAGTTTTCTGTATGATACTGTTGATGTTCTGATAAAACTTAATTGCTTCTTCCTCTTCTTTGTCTGCAGTGGGAGCATAGACTTGGATGATGTTTATATTAATAGGGTTGGCTTCTATTTGTAGTAACATCACTCTCTCTGATATTGGTGTTAAGTTAGTAACGCATTTGGCAACCTTGGGTGATACAATTATTCCGACTCCATATTCATGTGATCCATCACTTTTTCCCGAGTAATATAGCCTGTAATCTTCTATTTGTATTCCTCCAGAATCTGGCCATTTCATTTCTGCTATTCCCATGATTTCAATATGCATCCTCTTCTCATCTCCTGTATTGCATTGTGGATTTTGTCTGCTTTGTATAAAGTTTTGATGTTCCATGTGCAGATCTTGATATTCTTTCTACACTTCAATTTATTATCTTTTAGTAAACTCAAAACTGTCCTTCCCGGAGACCCGATAGGAGAACTTACTCCGGAATTTATTTTAGTATTGAGCATTGCCATGATTGATTGACTAGGGCGTATCGCATTGGATCTAATATAGTGTTTGCCCTACTTGTGCTTCTCCATCCTTATGCCGTTGATCAAATATTTGGTTCATCCGCCTTCGAGGCCGATTTCACAACCTCAGTACAAAAGGGTGCCCTACCACTTACCAACTCATCCGCCCGAAGCCGTTGGTCAGTAAGTGGGGGATTGCTTATACCGGCAATCGCTCGGTAAATGACTTGTCACACTGAATGACTCGCCACAATTAAGAGTATGAGGTAGAAAGAAATATAGTGACCCCTCTGACCTCGGAAACCTAATAACCAGTCGGGGTCGGAAGAAACAAGAGTTGGCCAAGAGAGGCTGATAGAAAAGATTAAAGTCATATCACTCAAGACAAGTTGAAAAAAAAAATTGTGAAGGCCCTTATGATGCGCCAGGTGCGTTTCATAAGCGTATGAGTATTAATGCACCTTGTATTCCCGCTCGTACCTCTGGGTGTTGACTACAGACTGTATGACTCGTCCAGCATTCCATAGCATGGATGATAGGGTGCACGTCATTTTTACAATCGAGACACCCTAACTCCAAGGCCTGCCTCTTAACAACCGCTTAGTTGTTTCGCTCTCTTCGCCTCCTTCATTTGTAACTGTTACTCCAAGGTACTTAAGTTCTCCTACCCTCTTAACTTTATACTCTACCTCATTCGTTCTTAGTCTAATGCATTTATTGTTTTCTGCATTTCCCCCTCTAATTTCCCAATACTTGGTTATTTCTTGATTTATAGTCAGGCCATATTTTCTAGCTTCTTCTTTAAATTTGGCAAACATTTTTCTAAGTAAGTTCTGTCCTTAAACGTGTCAGAAAGTTTAGTTGCGTTTCTGGGACGACTTTATTGTAAGATAGTTCATTCGATTACATAAAATGAACTTTAACTTGAGAATATCCGTCAGAAAAATCACAGCATGTGATTTATCTTTAGAAAGACAACCACATACAATAATAGCAATAAAATTCTTTTGTTAGTGATTTCATAGTAAATCATGAGGAAAAAACCAGGAGAAAACTTCATAATACTATCCGACATGGTAAGTGTTTAGTCTTAGTTTTTAGTTTACTCTCAATAAACACCAAATTCTGATTTTATATGTAAGATATTTAAAAACATAAAAGATATATCCTCGATATGTTATTGACTTAGTGGTATGGATAGTGGTATGTTCCTTTTATTGACTTCCCCTTTTAATGTAGGTAACTAGATCCTACTGCATTCTGCCGAGAAATTTGCGACGTAATTGGTCTCATTTAGCATAATTAGAGCCGCTTCTTTAATTGTTTTCCTTTTTACATACCATCTGTTTCTTTTAGGATTATACTTGAATCATCTCATTGAACCTAATATCCATTTTCCCATGCGTGTGTACATATTTTAGATCTATCAAATTCTCTATTTTTAATAAATTGATTGATGTTTACTAATTTACAATTACAATTTCATACTTAATGGTATGGATGTTTCACCTAAATAAAAATGATCGCATTCACAAGATATTTTATAAATACACAATTCTTTGTTCGTTAGGATTACTTTTAGATAAAATAGATCTCAATGTGTTTGTTGTTTTGAATGTTGTTGAAAAATTTATTTCCTATCATTTTAAGTTTTTTTAATAATTTGAGGAAATGTATTAACTAGTGTAAGTTGCCCTTTTGCAAATCGCTTGCAATTATGTATTGACGTCAACGGATGACATTTTAAACATTTACACTTATTTCTGTTTTTATATAATATTTATATAATAAACAACACTTTATTTCTGACTACTTAGTTATTTTGATACCTTATTAAAATCAACCAATTAAGAATCAGTCTAGAATAGATTATTATGAACTTTTTATGGCCAACGTAGGTAGCCAACAAGTTCGTATGTTCTAAAATTGCAGATCTATACAGGAAAGAAAGCAAGTGCCGCACCGGAACGGAATCAGGGAATGCGTGTCGTGTGAGACTTGTGTAGTGATTTGGTAATAACTTTTTTACATCATAAAATTTAGGACAACTTCTTCTAAAAAGAACAAATACAATGCTAGTGACTATAAGAAAAAATAAGCCAGAGCTTCCAGCACAAATTGCAAATAAAGATGTTCGTAGTTCGTCTTTTTACTTCACGCAAGATCCAACTGTTGTTAACTATATTCCTAAAAAGAATTAACATGTTATTCTTATGAGTACTTTGCATCATGATAAGGCTATTAGTGACAGAAATGACAAAAGGCCCCAAATTATTTTAGATTACAATTCCAGTAATGGAGCAGTGGATACTCTAGATTAGCTTGTTGGTACATATACATGTAAGAGGAAGACAAATCTCTGGCCTATGATTGTTTTTATAATATGCTGGATTTCTGCCTACAACGCGTTCGTTTTATGGACATCAATAATGGAACACCAACAAACTTACAAAACGGCGAATTTTTCTTGAGGAATTGTGAAAAACACTGGTGAAACCACTTATCCTTTTTAGGAAAAATTTACCAAAAAATAAAGACTCACAAGAACTAGTAAAAAGAACACAAACAGAAAACAGTAGAGAAGATTGAAATTCTAGTGAACCGTCTATGGACAATTCAATTCCGCCTTCTAAACGAGCATGCTGTAAATTTTGCTCTAAAAACGATAATATCAAGATTTTATGTTGTATATATCCCAAACATATTGTTGTAAAACCCATTATCTTTATTACTGTCCCAGTTGTAAACTAAATTAAATTTTGTATGTATTTGTTCTTAGGCTTTTCTGGGAAAGAAAAAAATGCCTTTTATTTTGGTTAATTTATATTAGCAACATAATTTTTGTTTAATTGAGTATAGTTTTTTTAAAATCCTTTATAAAAGGTATATAATAAAATGCCCAAACGGGCTATCACAAAGATATTGCAAAACGTTTTCGGATTATTAAATCCATCATCAGTACAAACCTGAAAGTAAATAACCACTTTAATTAAAAGAACGTTGAATTTAAAATGTTGACTAAGGTTAAAGAACATTGTGGTTAATACTTACGAGGTATACATGCTATGAGCCACCAAAATATATGGGTCCAAACCCTTTAAATGATATAAATTTACATTTGCTTTACATTATATGTGGTTACAAATTATGATGTTTAAGTTACCGTTGGAATTGGTAACATGGCGACGTATGACCCTACATAGGTAAAATGGTCCTGGGACGAAGTGTCTTCGAGGACCTGTTGATAACAACTGATCAAAATGACATTGTTGACATGTTAGAACGGATGTTGTGTCAGAGCAGTCAGTGTAACTTGTAGGTAGTTGTCTAAAAATGACAGATGTCAGCATTATTTAAAATTGAAAAAATTTAAAATTATAATAATGTAACAGTATCAACCATCAATGTTGTAGTCTGTAATGTGAATTATTCATATGGTTATATTGGAAACATTGAAAATTTGGTTTTTTTTAAAATTAATGTGGGTAAACTGGAGTTTATGAAATTTTGTAGGATCAGTAGGCAACCAACTATACATGTGTATGGATTTATTTGTTCTAAGCTAAACAATGTTTTTTTCAAAAGGTCCTGTATGTTGTGTAACATTTGGTACCTAGAAAATGGTAAAAAATGACAAAAAAGGCACATGTAGGAAGATGGGTCCTATAAGATTTATTAATGAGGAATGTTGTAGTAAAAAGTATGTTTAGATCTGTTGTTGAGCTGAAATTTAAATATGATAAGAATGTGATTATGGTGTGATGTTGATGTAGTACTTAACTTGAAACTTAAGCAAGGAGGGCCCTCTATGTCAATCAAGTTATAAGTACATGAACATGAATTGCTGGTTATGTGTGAAAATTAAAGATGGTAGATTGTTTTTGTGTGTGGACACGTGTGCCAAAACAACAGAAAACTGTTGGCTGAAAGGTGGTTTAGTATGGTATTGTTAATACCTTGCTCAAATCCTTGCTTTTCTTGAGTTAGAATTTGAGCAAGGTATTAACAATACCATACCAAACCACCTTTCAGCCATCAGTTTTCTGTTGTTCTGGCATACGTGTCCACACACAAAAACAATCTACCATCTTTAATTTTCACACATAACCAGCAATTCATGTTCATGTACTTATAACTTGAAAAATCTTTTATTTTTATCAGGTGCAAAATGTTGTTTTTTGACATAGAGGGCCCTCCTTGCTTAAGTTTCAAGTTAAGTACTACATCAACATCACACCATAATCACATTCTTATCATATTTAAATTTCAGCTCAACAACAGATCTAAACATACTTTTTACTACAACATTCCTCATTAATAAATCTTATAGGACCCATCTTCCTACATGTGCCTTTTTTGTCATTTTTTACCATTTTCTATGTACCAAATGTTACACAACATACAGGGCCTTTTGATAAAAAATTTTTTAGCTTAGAACAAATAAATCCATACACATGTATAGTTGGTTGCCTACTGATCCTACAAAATTTCATAAACTCCAGTTTACCCACATTAATTTTTTAAAAAACCAAATTTTCAATGTTTCCAATATAACCATATGAATAATTCACATTACAGACTACAACATTGATGGTTGATACTGTTACATTATTATAATTTTAAATTTTTCAATTTTAAATAATGCTGACATCTGTCATTTTTAGACAACTACCGTAAGTTACACTGACTGCTCTGACACAACATCCGTTTTAACATGTCAACAATGTCATTTTGATCAGTTGTTATCAACAGGTCCTCGAAGACACTTCGTCTCAGGACCATTTTACCTATGTAGGGTCATACGTCGCCATGTTACCAATTCCAACGGTAACTTAAACATCATAATTTGTAACCACATATAATGTAAAGCAAATGTAAATTTATATCATTTAAAGGGTTTGGACCCATATATTTTGGTGGCTCATAGCATGTATACCTCGTAAGTATTAACCACAATGTTCTTTAACCTTAGTCAACATTTTAAATTCAACGTTCTTTTAATTAAAGTGATTATTTACTTTCAGGTTTGCACTGATGATGGATTTAATAATCCGAAAATGTTTTCCAATATCTTTGTGATAGCCTGTTTGGGCATTTTATTATATACCTTTTATAAAGGATTTTAAATAAATTTTTTGTGATATATGGTATACAGCCAGCTACAGGAACTTAGTTTCCTAGTGGAATTTTATAGTTTTTTGTTAATAAAGTTTTGTTTAGCACCATTAGCTTATTTATTTCGATTAAAGACCGTAAAGCATAATTGGATCATATTGACCCGAACAGTACATGTGCGTAGTTGACTGGAACGGTACAGCAGGGTTAAAGAGAAGAAACCATGTCAAGAACTCAACCGTCTAAAAATAAGCCATACTGCTGTAACATACAAATACATAGTAACAAAACAACCACTTACAAGTACAGCTACAGTTGATGATCTTAAAACAGTTCTTACCAAAAAACAGTGTTTAAAAGACATGAAGTTGTATGATTTATATAAAGTAGTATTTTTTATGTTTGTTATATCCACTAATAACCCTGCGTGGTTGATGTGGATTTTGTGTTTAAATAAAAAACATATTTTTTCGGATACAATCGAATATAATAAAATAAAATTAATTTAAAATCCTAAAGAATTGCTTAATAATAGATATCATAAGAGAGGGTAAATTAGTAACTACATTGTAAGTCGATAAAACCTCACCAACTACAGGGGGTCATGTAAGATGCCCCCATTTTCAGTTTTTATTAATCAACAAATTACCAGTTTATTGCATTTACCTTTATAAATACCATGAGGATTGTTTTTTAATACAGATGTCCTTCCAATGTTTTTATGTGCCATACAATGTTTTTTGACAACTTTTTATGTAAGTAGTAAAAAACCAACGTGTTCTTTTTATATATTTAAATTTTAACTTACTTGTTTTTTAATATTGGTATTTTTACTCTCTCTTTTAGTAAACTGATGATAGAATGATTCAATTCCGAAAAGATCTTCTTTAAAATAAAAATGTTAAGCTTTTAATAAGCATTTTTTATACCTTAATACACACGACCACCAAGTGCTTTGTTTTCAAATATATATTTATACTGGAGCTTATGGTCGAAAATGTATTATTGATTCTGAGTTCGTTAAAAGCACAGAGATTAGTCATAGGTTCTTCATTTTTGTTGAAATTCTTCTTCTTTGAGTGCCTCTTCTATCGGAGATTGGATATAATTATGGCGATTCTAATTTTATTTACTGCTGTTTTGAATAATTCGTTAGTGGTACAGCCAAACCACTCTCTTAAATTTCATTCTCATTCTCATCATCCAGGACATTCTTCTACGGCCTGGATTTCTGCGTAATTGGATTTTTCTTTGCATTATATATCCATGCATCCATGCATTATATATCCATGCGTTGACATGGTTTTCATTAAATCTTTGTTTTACTCCTGGAACTATTTTATTTTCGATTCGTGCATTCAAGTCACCCATAAGAATTAAGGCTGTTTTATCTGTGCACCAAAACCTATTGACAGTGTTTTCTCTCTTATTTACCGACAAAATGTCTCGACATTTGGACACGTTATTCGAAATTATGTTGCCTTTAAAATGATGGTTTTACTTTTACTATTTTTTGAAACTTTTGTTGAAAAATTGGATTATACTGTTTAACGTTCTATTATAACCAAACTTTTTACGCCCATCACTTGAAAGAGTTCTTTTTCTGTAATCGTTAATTTTTTTTCACCTTTCTGTGTCCAGTAATAATAAAAAAAAACGTGTTCCAACTTTGAAAAAAATTGCTAAAAAATGCTAAAATTTAATAGTGAAACGTGTTACTCATCATTATCGCTTATTTTCATTGTTATCGCCTTCGTAACGTCAAATCTCATGAACGTACGGTAAGTTAGTTCATGCTAAAACTGATTTGAATGGAGAATAATGCATTTATTGTCATTAAACTACCCGTCGGCCGGCGCCACTGAGTAAAGATGATCTGGCCTTATCGGTGTAGAAAAGTAAGTGATACGCCCATTTCAAATCGCAGTGTGCTTTGACTACTAAAACAGCCTTAAGGGCTCTTCATAAGTTATTTCATCCAGGATGGTTTGCAATTGTTCGTAAAATGCCTCTCGTTCTTCCTTAGGTTTGCTCTCCTCGGAGCTATAGATAGATATGACAGATAATGATTATGTTTAACGCACATTTCTTGAATACATGTTGGTAACAAAACCATATTTTCATAATCTCATAGTGGAAGATTAAATGTATTATCATATTCGAAAAAAATAATATCATGTTATCGATATTAGATTGTCTCAAAGTATAAAAAATAAGCATATTTTAAAACCTAATCTGATTAAATATTCATATGTTTTAATATTATTTAAGTAGTATATTCAGTATATTGTTCTATTTTTATTGATTATATAAGGAGTTTTGAGTATCAAATATAAAACAACGCAACGTGTAAATTATATTTTATATTGATGACGATGAAAGTTTTAATATTGCTAGCAATTTTTGTACCATTTGTCGTAAGCCACGATGCGAAGTTTACAGAACTACTGTCTCAAGAAATCTTGGAACAGGTTGATGTTGAATTATTACTAACGCAAATAGAAACAATTTATTTACATGAAAAAAGCAGGTATGTATTTCTTGAGCTGTATCAATACATGAGCACTAACATTTAGCATTCATCTCTAACTGTCTTTTGTTTTGATTCTTTATATGTTGATCTTAATGTATAAGCAATACACTAAAAGGTGATTTTAAATCGATGTATGTTAGTTTTAATGTCTCATCACTACTTCCTATCTGACTTGCAAGAGGATCGATTTAATACAAACGATAACATATTTTCACACATAACTAATGTGTTGTAGTAATCATCGGATGCAAATATCCAACTAATTGTTGAAGATAATGTAATTGAGAGTGTGGACACCTACAAATACTTGGGAACATGGAGAATATAAATATATAGAAAAAACCAAAGACATTAAGACACGTATTCGTTAAACTTAAAAAGTTTGTTTGTTATCGGGATGTAAGGTTAGGACTACGTCCAAATATGCTTCGGTGTTAAACGTTCTCTACTCTTCATTATGGCTTGAAAGCATGGACATTAAAACCAGTGCATTTAAATTTTGGTGTTACAGAAGAATCGTACGAAAATCATGGACTTAAAGAATGTCAAACATAAAAGTAACTAGAAAAATAAGAAATAAAGCATAAAGAATATTGACTATCATAAGAAGAAAACTTAAGTACAAAGGACATGTGATAAGACAAAAATACATATTATTGCAACTTATTACGCAAGACAAAATACGATGAGTGCGAAATGTGGGAAGACGAAGAATATCATGGCTTAAGAACTTGAATTATTTGAATGCAGTAGTGCGGCACTATCTAGAGCGGCAGTCAACAGGATCTGATAATAATACAAGTGGTGATTTGATGAATGTCATAATTTTTTTTTAATTTTCATTTTGTACAACATTTATCAACATTCTATCATTTGGTAAATATCTCTTTCTTCATCATACCACTTTTCCTTGCCTGGATCCCAATGTGGCTTCCCTAATTTATAAAAATTGGTCTCCGAGAAGAACTGGTAGGGAAAAGTAAACACATAAATTCGTCGCTGTAAATTGTTTTTGTTGGACCGCAAATGAAAGCAGTAGATAAAGATTTTGACTTAGTTCAGATATTTAAACTAATGAGTAGGGTAGACGGGGCTAGTTATGCCACTTTGAACAAAATAATCTTTAATATTTTTTTCGTAATTTTTAGGGCGAGATATTATTTTTAACTGTGAGTCATTATTTTGTTACATTAGCAAGTTTTAAGCAATACCTTATGGTATGTAAATAGTTTTACAAATATGTACCTACCTACATATTGTCCCAATATGTCCCAATATGGGGTAATTTGTGACGAGCTTGGGTAGGTTGTGCCAGTAGATATGTTTAAATATAATAAACTTTAGTTGGAGAATAATAACAAAGTTTCACACTTAAAAAGTAAAAAAAGACAAAACTTAATCACTATCATCAATTTCTGCTGACTCTACTTCTAGATCTGACTGACAGTTTATACAAACATAATGCAGATCATTTTTTGTGCACTTTACATGAGCCCACCTCTTACATTCCATACACTGAACCCAGTTTCTCATAACCTAGACTCTTTATCCTTCCATACAAACTAAGTAAAAGTAATCTTCTTTTTTTAAGTCAAATAATTTGTTCTTTATTTTATCCTCTTTGAACTTGATTGTTCTCTTCCTCTTAACTATTGATTGCGAATTTTTATTCTCAAAATTGCAGGTGTGTCTCTTGAGTTTTTTTATTTTTTCGGGGACCAGCTTTTGGCATAGGTCTTACATCAGGGTTGACAGGCAGAACTTCGACATGGATTGATACTGGTAGGTTGGCTTGCGCTGATCCTGGTTGGTATGGTCCTGGTTGGTTGACATAATATGACGGTTTAGGTTTATCGAGATGCTGAAACTCTTTGAGCTGCCCAGAACTGACTTTCATTACCATCTCCGATGTCCGAGGCCTATTCGACCTATTCGAAGGTCGATTGATCACCGAATAACACAGAAAGTGTTCTTCATTAAAAATGTTTTTATTGAATTCCCATATTCCCGTGGAACGAAATCCTGCCTGTACCTTTGTTGGTATTACTGATTTGGGTAATGATTTTTCCAGTATACTTGGAATATCATGAATTGAGACTGCGTTGCCAGGATAAGATTTCATCGAACCATACATGGCATCATTGAAAAACTTCTTAAATTGGCCAAAAACGGAAACGTCCAGTGGTTGAAGTCTATTTGTTGTATGGGGAGGGAACGACAAGAGAGTATTACTGTGCTCTGTACAATAGTCAAGGACTTCGATGTAAAGATGAGAACTGTGGTTGTTCAACAAACTTTAAGCACCTTACTTTTTTTACAAAATCAAAGAACTTTATAACAACAAAAATTCCGGGCCTATTATCCAGCCACTTGGGTTAGAAGTGCAGAAACAACCTACTGGCCTATTACGTACAAAGTGCTCCTTGCAAAACTCACGTAGAAAAACGAACATTGATATTACTGAGTTACTCTCTGCATTAATGGCAAGAACCATAGCAAAATTAGTCTCCCTCTAAACTGAAGTACCATCACCAACTCTTTTCTCTTCTTCTTTTGCTATGATTTTTACCGGTTTTTGTATAGTCCCATGTCTCATTGTCTCATCTATATTTCAAATATCTAGCTGCAAAATAGTTTTGACTTAATACTAATTCTAGGTTTTGAAAAAAGAGCCCTACATTGTGCTTGTTAAAATTTATACTATGACTTAAGCTAGTTGATAGACATATTATTGTTACGCTGCATGAACTTTGAAAACCACTTATTTCTGTCTTTTTTTGTTTCTACCCAATTATCAGGCACTAGAACTTTGTTCGATGTGCAAAATTCAAAAAGCTGAACTTTTCATTTCTTCTGGGCTACCATAAAATATTTTTGTTACCTGAACAGCATATTCACAGAGCTCTTATTGTTGCTGTTGTGAAAATATCATTTGAGGACTTGAGGCCATTTGCAACCTATTTCTACCCCCCAATCTGGGTTGGTTTGTTATTTTTTATATATCTAAGTAAGGACATCCAGTTATCACTACATTTTCAGCTGCTTGCCTTAAACTACATGATAAAGACTTAACATCTAACGAGACTGATTCGTAACTGTTTAAATTACTCCGACTACGTTCTGTTTTTCTTTTATAATTTCTCACGAGTATCTCACCTAACAAACCCAAAAACAAGCATTAAAATTCGTATGGGCATGTTGTGACACTGTCACAATGTGCTTCAAGCCTGTCGTTACATATATCTGTGACAAAAGTGTCTTACATATAATAAACAAGCTATCTATTGTAACTAAAATAAGTTTCTTACCTTGTGGGTAAAAATTAACAACCAAGATCTGAAACTAATTAGAAATCTTTACTGGAATCAGATAGCGTTGATCGGATCTCAGAGTTGGAGGTGAACACACTGATTATGTGGAAATCATGCGTGGAGTGATGCAAGACTATATTTTGTCTCCTCTAATCTTCAATCTGTACTCTGAAAGAATATTTATCGAACGTTTGCACGAAACTGAAAAAGGTATTCTACTAAATGGTTACCGGCTAAACAACATCAGACATGTAGATGACACCATAGTATTTGCAGACAACATAGAAGACCTACAAGTTCTTATGAACAAAATCACGTATAACTGTCAACAATATGAACTCAATATACACGTTAAGAAGCCAAAGCTTATGATAATTAGCAAAAAAAGTATAACAGAAGCTCAACTCTATGTCAACCAATCCCCTGTAGAAAGAGTGGCGTACTACAACTACATCGGCATCATAATAAATTAAGAATGGACCAACAACCAGGAGATAAGAGCACGTATCAGAGAAGCTAGATCCACCATCAATCAGATGGAGGCCTTCTTCCAGAGTCACAACCTCTCTCTTGATACAAAAGTCTTTTCTGTCCATTTTTTATGGTGTATAACTTATAAATAATTAGGTATTTAATAATCAGAAAAGTGTAGTAAACGTTCGTTTTCAGCTTGTACTTCCGAGAAATCATAAGCAAACAATTGTCTACTTCCGACGAATTTAAAAACTGTAAACTAAATATATAGCGTAACCATTTTCCAACTTCACTCCTGTCGTTATCATGATCAGATGCAAGGCCTCGATTCTGAATTTTCTAAAACCATGCTTGCTATACATGAAACCTGCAGCCTACCATTCTGGAATTGGAAAACACCGTTCTTATATCATTGTGGATGGGTATTGATTTATTTACGGATCGCTAATCTGTAGTCAAATTTCTATATATTGTTTGCAGATTTTATAGAAATTTCCAGAAATAACGAAAGATCTACATATGTTGGTTTTCGTATCAGGAATTTTAACCAATACCATGGTACTTAAATCATCAATGTAAATTTTAGGATTTTTAACTCTTGTTTCCTACAAGCTTCACATATACTTTAATAACTGCAATATTTTTAAGATAAGTATTATAAATAGGCATATTTATGTTATACTTATTAATAACATTAACATTTTTAATAACCTTTATTAACAAGTACTGTTCATCAGGAACTCCGTTTAAAAAAGGTTTTATTTCATCAGGATGTAAAATTTTAGATTCTTTGTTTTTGTGTAATTTCGGGTAATTTTCAATATTAAAATTATTTTTCAAAGTTATAACACTTGTTAGCATAGAATATATTGCCCATAATGAGAATGGTTTAAATTTCTTAGCGATTTCTCCAAAATAAGCCAAAAATACGATTTTTGACAATGAATTTACATTATTTGTTGTACGCCAATTTATAAATTGCTGATATAACTTTTCGTATTGTCCTCTAGACTATTCTGGTAATAGGTTCTCGGTAGTGTTCGCATCTAACTGCATAATATTGGGTGGTGTGCTACTAAATTCATCTTCACTATTCGATGAACTCATTTTATTTATCTATATTTAAATTACCAGTGTATTTACACTGACAGATTAATAATTTTTAATCTGTCAAAATAACGTCTGTTAATTCGTTTCCATGGTAACTCGATCAACTGACTTACAAGGCTTATGTGATATTACACATTTTTATAGAAGTGAAGCGTAATTTTTTTATTACGTGCTAGTCATTACGTGTCAGTATTTGTTTTGATGTATTTACTTAGCATCCAAATAGTAGGTAATATACAATTTACTAGTAAGAGAGTAGAAAAAAACTAGTTTTACTATATGCAACGTACACAACTGCAAAAAATGGTCGGGATAGTAGCTGCATGTATATACCACCGATATATAATTTTTTACTGTTGCACAAAAGAATACCGTTTGTTATTTATACAATACAACAACTTCATTAAGATTGTCGGTAATGAGTACAAACTTTTCTTCTTGTATTGTCAAAATAATGGTCGTTTTTATAAACTCAATAACTTCTGCTCTATTTTTCGGTAAAAAAGGTAGAATTTTTCATTCATTGTTATACAGATCTAATAAATTTTTTTAACAGAAATGGTATTTAATTGGCCAGTATTTTTGTATTTTTTTTATAAAAGGTTATTACCTTAGAAGGCTTCTTAAAAATATTATTGGCAGCTTTTCGTTTAAACTAGCACTTACTACCTGTCTGTTTAGTATTTTCAATTTTTTTATAATTATGTTCCATTCCACTGCACCCAATTCAATTTTCTTACTCACGGTATAGACTTTTGCCTTTCAGGAGCTATACGAGCATCCGAAAACTTTTCAATTCTATAGCTTTCCACGTATACTTAAACTTGCAAAACTTTTCATAATGATTTTTCTACTAGTAATTTATTTCACAATGAACATCAACTGTAAGCTATGTTAATTCAAATTTTAGTAAATATTAAAAGTTAAAGTTGAAGTTGCATCTCTCAAGTTATTTCTTCATATTCTTTCTTAAGATCAATAAATATCATATGACCGGTTGATTCTTTTTTCCTATATTTTTGATCATCTATCTTATAATAAAAATCATGTACGTTATTAATCTGTTTTACATACATCGAAACTTGTTTTTGGATATTTCTATTTATACTTCGACTTGATGTGCATATTTATAAAAACATTCAGGATGTTTTTATCGGGTACAAATATCAGTGACAAGATTATTTTACTTTTTCTTACAACTAATGCAAAATTCTCCTTTATTTCTTTATCAGCAATTACATCAACTGCAGCCCTAGTATTATCTTTTTCTACACATTCATATAACAATATACAAGGAGTAATACTATCTTGTTATTTTGCCCTTTGTTTTTTCCACTTCTTTTCTTGCAAACAAATTTATACTCTCTTTTTTAAGCGCATCCGCCAATTCTTTATTCTTACCTGTCAGATTTCTAAGATTTCAAGACCATAACCTGATTATTTTAGCCTACAAAGTATCCCTCAACAACAGTCCTTAAATAAAGGTAGTTTTTGTTTGTTAAACATTTTACCTCAGAAAATGTCATCAGGTGATCCCAAAAATCCTCCGAAATCTACTACTTAAGGTGTAACCAAATATGGATACTTTATTCTTGCTAATTACTCAGCACAGTTAGTTGCAGTATATTCTACAATATCCGCTTTTATTAAAATTGTGTTCTTTTTATTTCAACCATTTATTTGCATTCGTATAAAATTCAACATTATCGTATTATTTTCATTGTTTTTTCTTATAAAATTTAACTGTTATTTATTGTTGTTGTTGGTGTGAATATTTTGACTATTTAACCATTCATGTAATTGTTTATGCTACTGCAGTTTGAGTATTATGGTTTCTATTTCAAGTGTGTAATTGTCTGTGCTTTTTAAATCAATTCGATGGACCATAACACCCTACTAGATTTTTTTTAATCTTAGTTAAGTTAATTAGTTTTGATCTAAATTATTTCACTCTACCTTATTTACGACAATTTGATTTTTACTACCTTTAAGATTCAATAAAAAAGAATTTTTAAAGATTAAAATACATGCTTAAATCGCAAAACGCGAAAATACTATCTTGTCATGGCCAAAATCAACAAATTAGCATTGTATTGAGATACTCAAAGATATGTCAATCACAAATAATCTCATGAATTCTACAAAAAATAATTTATCAAATATTTACAACAACAATAAATTATGGTAAATAATAACAAAATAGTTTAGACATGAATTAAGACAGATTAAATTTCTGCAGTGGAATTATTGCCCAACGCTTGTAACGGTGGGTAAAATCTAATATAGTGAACTGTCCCTTGAACGGAGAGCAGTCCTTCCGCATACAGTGTATGTTTAAGGGAGGTGTATGTTAAGGGGGCAAAATAAATATGTTAACTTAAAATTTTTAAACTCACTTTAATTGAGTTATTGAATGTGCTTCAGCATTTCTGTTAAAAGTCATATTCTAATAAAAACACAATTTAATAACGTTTTTATTAGAGTAATATTCTTGGTGCCAACATTTCCTTCATGAACCGACACAGGAGATTAATAAACAATTAAACTTTGCTAAGCAGTTAAAAATAAAGTAGAAAAGTACTACGAAAAGTGCAATTAACATAATCGAAATCATAAAGCAATCGGTACTTAAAATAAAATGACAGAAATATACCTATGGTAATTATATTAATTATTTTGTAAGACAGCTAGGTTAGTCTTTTAAAAGTAGTTTTCCAAAGGAAAGCTAAATGTAATTTCATAAACGTGGATAAATGTAAGAAGGGCTGCAGACTAGCTACATCCCTTAGGTACACGATAATGTCCAATATAAAAAAACCCAGGGAAAAGTTGGACTTACAAAAAGTAGGCCTATGAACAAACATTCCCTAGATGAAAGATTTGCTCTACTTCTATTACATCGGGAATACCATCATACGAAGTTTTGCCAGCATACGGGGGGCATAGTCCAGTTGTCAGAGAGTTCACCCCTAAAAATCATACGAACAAGCTGAATTTTGCAGAGAATATTAATTTTGGGACCCCAAAAAAGATACAAAAAAGTTTACCACTTTTACCTCTGGGCTTCCCTCTAAAACCCCACTCACGGGGGGTAAAACGCAAAAAAATCGATTTACCAAGAAAAATCGTCCAAATCGTTGTTGTATGTCTGTAAAAAGTATTGTCAATGCATTATTTGACATGATAATACCTAAAATAACACAAAATAATTTTTTTATTTAAACTAGGTAATTTTAATATATTCGCTAACAATTTTGGAACGGCATAAGTGATTTTTTTTCCAACTCGACACTTCGACATCATGGCATTCATTCTATCTAAAATGGCAAAGTGTTCATCTAATGTTAACCCAAAAGCCTGCATTCTGGGCCTACTGTCTAGTGCTGGTACCTTCTAATTAATAAAATCAAACCAACCATGAACCTATAATAATTGCATTATTAAAATTTTAATACAAATACAAAATATTGAAGTACTTACCAATTTAAAAAATGATATGAACATTCTATCCAATTGGGTGTGCGAAAATAGTTTTGCTGCATATTTCACCTTTTGTCGTTGAATTCCCTGAACATTTATCAAACTTTTCGTCATTTTATATGTTATCGACAAATCAGAACTCTTTGTTCGTTTTAAAACTTCTTCAACGATATATTTTGTGATCTCTTTTCCATTAATATTATATTCAATGTCCACAAAATTCCACAAACCATGGTTTTTCTGAAAAGTCATTTAGTTCTGTATGCAAGCGTTTATTTCCTGGTCCCAGATCACTAATTATGCGAACAATTGGCAATCCTGATGATCCAACGAAGTGAATAATGTAAAAAAAGAATTTCCTTGGTCATGCGGCAATCATATTTTAAAAAAATTGGTAGTTTCTTCTTTTCAGATACACCACGTATCATTCCTACCTATACAGAATTAAAGGCTTTCAATGTTTCATTATTACGTCTATCATAAAATAAACCTTTTTTCAATTTCATTTCGTCAAACGAAAAAATTGATACTTTTTCCAAACATGGCATATCAATTTTTCTGTCTTAGGAAGCAACTTTAACATGGCTTCATATGGACGCAAAAAGCGACATCTGATATTAAATCGGTAAACTAATTTTCGAAACCAAATTCAGATTTTTGCTTTAATCTGTACCTTCTAAGAATTACAAGGCAAAACAGACGTTGATAAAGATGTTATTAGAGACATGGGGAATTTAAAATTTGCATTCCACCATTTGAATTGCCGTTCTGAAGAGGCCTATTAGGCTGAAATACGTATAAGCGGATACATAGACGCACTATACGTGAAATCAAATCTTCTGCTTCTTCTTTTATTCTTCTTCTTTTTATTCCCATATACGAAATACGAGTAGTAGAAACCAATTCGCTAAGAATTTCTGCTTAGTTGAGGAGATATGTTGTGGAATGCAAATTTTAGATTTCCCATGTCAATAATAAAAGATAATTCTCTATCATTCCTTGACATGATAATTGTAAGAACTACAGACAATGTGTTGAAAACCAGATGGTTCAGAAAACCCATGTGTAGTAATAGATTTATAAGCTATTACTCTCTGTTGGAGAAAGTATGTGCGCATTCATTTCATATTTTTACAGTTAATATTTTTTCTGTTACTGTAATATATATAAATATATCTAATAAAATAATATATATAAAATATATTATTTCCTGTGAGTTCGTAAAACTCAAACTGGCCCTCATTTTTCATGTTAACGTACGCAGAATTGAGCTTTTTCTTTGTATTCTAAGTCAAAAAAGATTGAAACAAGTGGTTGATTTATGGCACTTGCATCTGTTGACCACCCAACGATCAGAGGGCGGTTTTGCCCTGGTAGCGATCTCAAGACGGACACTTTGCCACTTCTTCGTCACGAGTGAACGAAAACACATTGACGGTCTTGTGCTGAATCTCGGCGACGCGGCGTCCCTCGTCCCGGGCGTCGGCACCACCGACCAACTCTACAGCTTGGTACGAATTCATCAATCGAATCAGAGGTGAGTCTTTTCTTGTATAAAACATTAATAATGAGTAAACCAGTTTATTTCTAATTTATTTCTACTTTTACAATTTATAATTGCCATTTTCACCAATTTTATGTATCAACAATATCACATTTTTTCGTTATAATTATTTATTCAATATAATTTAAACCAGCGACTTCTCAAGTTTAATTACTAAACACTCTCATTATCCAAATAAAATTAAAATGAACCTTATTACATATGAACAGGATTAAAAAAACGTATTTTAAGGCTTTCTCATCCAGATTATCTACAAGAAGATCTTCAATTGTTAAAAAATATTTTAATTGAAAACTCTTTTCCCCCAGATATGCTACATATGATGCTTTTTTCTAATATTGTTAATATAAATATCTTAACACCATTTTTTGCTAAATCTCAGAACATTGTATCCAACAATCAGAACATCTATTATCATTCACTACTTTTAATACCATCATTAACATCTAAATTAATACAAACACTAAAGGTTATTGACAATATAAAAATAGCAACAAAAAACATCAAAATTATTTCATTTTTATATTCCAAAACTAAGTATCCTATGTCTATAGATATTAGATAAAACAAATGTAGTGTACAGCATTAGTTGTACTCAGTGTGAAGCTGAGTATGTTGGTGAGACCGGAAGAAATATCTCAAATCGCATTATTTCTCACAAAAGTGATTGTAGAATTAAAAAAACCATCTGGTGCTTTAGCGGAGCATGTAATCGACAAAGACCATAATATGGATTTTGATAGCATTAAAATTTGGTATAGTAAAAGTAATAAATTCAAAAGTACTTTTCTGGAAATGGTTTGTATTAGCAAAAGTGATAATAATTTACACAAAAGATCATAAATTCAAAATCTGAGCAAAATTTATAATAATATTATTTCTTTTTATGCTCGGACAAGATATTGAAGACGGTGAAGCATACATTTGCAGGGATTGCAAATTGGCAAATTTAGCGAGTGTCAGTAGCGTACTGTAGTGCAAGGTGAGCGTGTGTAATTTTTGATTTTTTGATACGCGTACGCAGCTGGCTTGTACTGAAATGTGGCTTTATCGCTTTATCGCCGTATCCTAAAAATACCATGGACAGCGAAAATCACAAATATAGATGTCCTTAAAAGAATAAACCAAGAACGCCAACTTTTCGAAACCATCAAGAAAAGGAAAACGGCGTATCTAGGTCACATCATGCGAAATGAAAAATACCAGTTCCTCCAACTTATAATCGAGGGTAAAATTGAAGGCAAGAGAGGAATGGGACGCAAGAAAATGTCCTGGCTCCGAAACATAAGGCAATGGACAGGGATTAACGACATACAATCTCTGATACACATTGCAAGAAATAGAGAATTAATGGAAAATGTGATCGTAATGATAATGATAACATCCATTAGTGGATTTGCATCTGAAGAACAAGAAGTACGCAGCTGAATGAATTACGATACCCTTTGATATCTCTTTAACAACCTAGTAATTCTTTTTCTTGGCTCCACAAGTTTAGTAATTTGCTTGTTACTAAAAATATTTTTTATTGCTTGATTTTGCTCTTCAAGTAAAGTGTTCTTTTGTTCAACTTCATAAAGCTTATTTTTGAGACTGTCCAATTCCTCATTAACATTTCTGAAAATTCTAAAAAAACAAAAGAATTGGAAATGTATGATACATATTGGTGCTAGTATAGTGTGCGGTCTACACCGAGGATGCTGTTTATGTGAGCATATCTATTATAGTTTACAGAATAAGCCAATTTTGTTGCTTATTCCCAACTAAAATAGTAAATTGATATGACAAAGTGTTAACTTGTAAAATTAAAATAATACTTCTAATTTATGCGTTTTATTCAGTTTGTTATAATTTTATCACCGGCACTGTTACATAGGTTATACACTGCATACACCTCGATAGACCGCAAGCTAGAGCAGAAACGCGACGGTAGACCACATACAAGCAACTACATATTTTATTTCATGATCTAGAAGCTAAGAAAAATATATTAAACACCTACCCAGCACCATTATTAATACTAATATTCGTATTAGAAATTACTAATTGGGAATTATTTCCCGACGTTCCACCTTCTAGTGTTCCTCTAAAAATATTATTAAAAGTTATGAACAGTAAATAGAAGCTAAGAAAAGCATCCCAAACAGCTACTAATCATCATTATCAATAATGGCATTATTACAAATTTCTAGTTGTGAATTATTTCTCGACATTTCACCTTCTACAGTTCCCTTAAAAACATTAAGAAACACAAAATCCAACACAATAAAAACAAGTTATGGTTGTACTTACGTTGTTTCCTTCTCTAATATCTGCCAACACTGTTTTCTAACATTTCTCTCCACTAATCTAGCATTACGTATTTTTTTACAGGGTTCCTCTAATACGTTTCCTAAAAGGCAAGGTACTGAATAATTTTTTAAATTTTTTCTACACTTGCTGGCATTTTCTAATAATTCTGCCACGAAATTTCTTTCAAAATCATCACTAGTAAAATGCACAGAACACATTCTTGCAGTGTGCAGATTGAATTTGTCAGAACGGTGAGATAAATTAACCCATTCCTTACATAAAACATTATCTTTGGGAAACCTAAAAACTCACCAGCAAAGCCTTTATTTTTATTTTCGTTATCACAATTGAAAACAGCACCCATCATTTTTATACTTTTCAATAAAGTAAATCTTATTTTTACACAGATAAAATATAAAATAAACTTAGCTAACAATCGCGAGCTATTCAAACTAAACGGACATTACTAATTTGCAACTCTCCAATTACGTCCCGACTTAAATCTCCCCTCTTTTCAGTACGCGCAATACCTTATCTTGTTAGTCATAGTATCATGCATTGAGGAACAGTTTAATGATGAAAGACCCGATTTTAAAAGTAAAGAAGTAGTAACAGAACCTGGCAAAATTGAACAATTGATTGATGTAAACGCTTAAGGCGCGTTTTCACGGGTCGATCTGAGTCGAACGATTTGGATCGTTCGACCATCATTCGATCTGTGCCGAAAGCAAAAAGGTTTACACGACAGTCGATGAATGTTGAATTAATTGTAATTGATAAACAAAAAAAATCACAAATGTTATTAAAAATTATCTATATTTTTTAAATGGTAATATAATTTGGTACATTGATTTGTAAATGTAATATTTTCGAAGTAAAGTTTTACATAAATAAATAGTCTATTTATAAATGTACCCTTAAGATGGTATTTTCTTAGATAAAACTTTGAAAACAATTAGGACCAAATTAAATGTATCAGCTATAATGAAACTGTTGACATGATCTACGGACAACACTTATTTTTATCTAAATAATGATTTCTATAAACAAAGTTTTTGGACTGTGCTTTAAATCCATTATTAGCTAATATATTGATGGAAGACTTCAAAATAACCATTTCTAATTAAAATTTAAAGTCCACAATATGTTGAAAATATGTAGATGATGTGTTGGATACATTTCTGATTGATATAAATAAAAGGTAAAGGGTTGAGTCAATAAAATTTACAACGGAAAAGAAATAAAATAACTCCTTTTCTGGATGTTTTAATCTCAAAGTAAAATAGTGGATATGGGACTAATGTATACAAAAAACAAACACATATGAAAATTGCCTGTTTTAATGACAATTTGTTTTTGGAAAACAAAAATAATTATTTTCTATTTTATTAAAAAATTATTATTCCAGTTTTTCGACATCGATTCGGCGGGAATCGCCTATGAAAAGTAGACCTTTAAGGCGCGTTTTCACGGGTCGATCTGAGTCGAACGATTTGGATCGACTGGCCGTCGACTAATAAATCGAAAGCAAATTGAACATGTAAACCATAAATCGACTTGGTCGTTCGGCGGAGTGAGTCGATTCGACGGAAGTCGAAAGACTGTCTACTTTTCATAGGCGATTCCCGCCGAATCGATGTCGAATGACTGGAATAATCATTTTTTTCCAAAAACGAATTGTCATTAGAACAGGCAATTTTCATATTTGTTGGTTTTTTCTAAAAATTAACTCCATATCCACTATTTTCCTTTGAGATTAGGGAAAGGAGTTATTTCATTTCTTTTCCATTGTAAATTTTATTGACTTCATCTTTTACCTTTTATTTATATTAATCAGAAATGTATCCAACACATCATCCACATATTTCCAACATATTGTGGCCTTTAAATTTTAATTAGGAATGTTTGTTTTGAAGTCTTCCATAGCCAATATATTAGGTAATAATGAATTTAAAGCACAGCCCAAAAATTTTGTTTATAGAAATCATTGTTTAGATAAAAATAAGTGTTGTCAGTAGAAGTCAACAGTTCGATTATATCTGATACATTAATTTGGTTCTAGTTGTTAATCTATTATTTTGTAATTTGGTCCTAATTGTTTTCAAAGTTTTATCTAAGAAAATACCATCTTAGTGGTGCATTTATAAATAGACTATTTATTAATGTAAAATCTTACTTCGAAAATATTACATTTACAAATCAATGTACCAAATTATATTAACATTTAAGAAATATAGATAAATTTAATAAAATTTGTGATTTTTTTCTCTATCAATTACAATTAATTCAACATTCATCGACTATCATGTAAACCTTTTTGCTTTCGGCACAGATCGAATGAAGATCGAACGATCCAAATCGTTCGATTCAGATCGACCCGTGAAAACGCGCCTTTAGACTGCTGAATATAAACTGGCGATCGCGGAACCAGCAGTGGGGCCGAGCAATAAGTGAAACTGAAAAATAAGTGAAGCGCATAACAGGAGGAGAATCTAGGGTGTCTAGGCTCCCGGTTGACGGGACGAGGTGACATGACGCCTACCACCCGAATTTTTCCTTGTACCGTTAGTGTTACGGGTACCAACTATAAAAATAGAAACCACTAGTTCCGTGGTACTACCGTATAGATTGGAAACCATTATTTAATACAAAGCGTAAACTTGAATAAAGTTTAATAGAAATAATTGTTCGTTTTCCATTTAAAAAAGAAAACCTTTTGTTTGTATTTACGGAATACTAATTTATTTAAAAATAATTTGAAAATAATTTGAAAATTGTTAACAAATTTATATCGAAACATTTTTATTTATCTTCTCTGTCACGAAAATGTCCAACTTCAGAACATAAGTAAATTGAAACTCCTCTGTGTTATCATTCTATGTTTAATATCTTGCTGCCAGATAAATTTAATGGGTTATACCATGTTTATCACTGTGTTTATTTATTAAGTTTAATTTTAAATAACCAACCAATAAAATGTCTTTTGTCTTTCTCTAATGATCTTTCAATACCATAAACATATATTATTACAGGTTTTTAATTAACAAATAATATTTTTTATTGGCAATAAATATATATTATTTTTATTAAACTTGTAATCGATATATATAAATATATAGATGTATTATATTATAGTTAAATGCACATAGTAGTATATTATTGTGTGCAGTTTGTGTAAAAATAAATAGACACTCGTGTATATTTAGCGAATAATAATGTGGCTCTTTAATTATGTAAGTTTTAGGTAGATTTTTAGTCATCCATATATAATTTTTGTTAAACTAAACATCTTACTTTTAAAATTGATATTGGGTAGATTATATAGGGAGGGTGGGCCACTATGAGACAAAATTCAATTTTTAATTTTTTTATTTTTTGTTAGTGGACAAATTCATAGTATTCTAGAAACGTTGGCGTTTTCTGTAAGTTTTACATTGAAATTGATTGATTGATTTCAATCAGTTTCATAACGCTTTTTAAAAATCATTGCAAGTGGCTCATTGTGGCCCAAGCATGGGCCACAACGAGAGACCTTATGGGCCACACTGAGACATGGTAACAAAAACACAAACACAGTGTTTTATAAACAATTTATTATACATCTACAAAAAAAATACAGTTATCTACATAGACTTTTATCTAACAGAAAATACAACAGTGAAGATAACGTAGAAGTAAGCTTTCTATGAAAAATATTCTACAAATATTCTTCAAAGGTGAAGGCTTTAGCAAAATCATTTTGATATCACAAAATCTCACCATTGAGATATCTGAGATGATAGGAAAACAAAAATAGCCTAAATTTTTTAAACTTTTCCTTAAAAAAGTTACTTCTACATTACCATTTGTGTCATTTGTTGAGATTATTTTGCCTATATAATAAACATCTCTCAAGTCATTAGTCTAATTCTTAACAAAGACTTAAGGTCTTCATCAAGGGTCTTAAATTTTGAAGGATAAACTTTTTCTTGCTGGTCATTGTCAGTATCTGAAAACTCCTCTTCACTATTGCTGGAAGCAGAAATTTCAAATTTCTCGCTGCTCCTACTTAATAAGTAGTGTTCTATGTCTGACTACCTTTTTTGCACTTCGAGAACAGAGCATTGACATGTCTCTTTGCCCCACGATAATTATAAAAACTGCGTTTTTTGAGTCTCTTCTCTATTTTAGCCTTTTTAGGGGTGTCAGTAATGAACCTGTTTGAAAGCTTGCAACGTGCCTTAATCGCAACTTTTCTTTCGCCCGCCTTTAGAAAACCTTTTAAAATGTAGGGACTGACAAATTTTCGAGTTGATTGGCAGTTTATAGGTCTTGGAATATATTGAGTGTTGATTTGCGGTTCATCAGCTTCCTCTTAAATAGCGCCAGACAAATGTGTGCAGCTAACAACAGGACCCGTGGAAGTGGATGGTTCTCTTTCTTCTTCATGAATATTATGATTGGGTTGTTGTTAAGATCTTTGTCACTTACGTAGCTCATAAGGAAGTCATCTTCTGTGAAAATGTCACTATCATATGGAAAAATTCCAAATTTTTTAAAACCAGATTTGATATTAGCCGGTGTAAGCGCCTTTTATGAGCAACTTCAATACACTGTGTAACCGGGTAAATTGATAATGGTGTGCCTGGGTGGTGTTAAAGCCATGAATCAACAGCAGCATTATAATGTGCCCTAAATGGCTAATAAACAGCCACATAAACAGTGGTTGCAGTTTGTTACTGCAGTGAGGAGGTAATGTAACAATAGTCACTCCATTTTCTTTCGCAAGATTTAATGTTGGAACAGTCAAATGACTTTCATGGTTGTTAAATATAAGACACGTAGGGTTCTCCTTTGTGAACGCACTGTGTTTTATAAAGTGTTCCATAACTTTAACAAACGCCTTTCCATTCATCCAGCCATTGGTAATTGCCAATCTCAGAGTTCCTGGAGGAGCACCACTGATCACGTGCTCTTTGAAATTTTTTCTTGGGAAAATCTACTATACAGTATATGTCGTAACGAGCACCCCTCTTCCCCACTGGTACATTTGCTTACCTGTTTACTACCCTTAGGTGCCAGTACTTTCTTTGGTTTATGAACAGTTGTTGTTGCAGTCTCATCTAAATTGTAGATGCACATTCCATCAGAAAAACAGCCTTTATGACCTGAACGGTCATACACATACTTTAAGTTGTGAAAGTAAATACCAACGTTATGTTTGTTGAACGATGTAGCCCTTGACAAACTACATGCTTATGGTTGACGTATCCGCAACTGTGAATGGCGCTTTAAAAAACCCTGCATCCAGTCAATTCTTTCTTTTTTATTTGTAGTTCAGCTCTCAGGGACTGGTATATCATTGGCTTGGGCCATCTCAAAGGCCAGCTTCCGAAAATCTTTTGTTAATTTGCCATAGCAAATCTTTAAACAAACAGTGATGTAGTCCAATAAAGATAGTTCTTCTTCATTATTGAACATTTTTCTACAGCTGTAGTTAGGAGCCATACGAATATCTTGATCAGGATTGGCTTTCTATTTAGCAACATACCTTTGCAAAGTTTGAAATTTTAGACCAAATTCTTCTGCATCTTGACGCAAAGACAGATGTGTACCCCTAATTCATAACTAGAACTGCATCCACTGCCTGCTTCATGCTTTCAGTAGAAAACTGCCCCTTGTCGGATTTTCGCTTTCTTCCTCTCGATATTCTGCAATCTGAAAAAAAAAGAAATACAAAAATAAATAGACTAAAAAAAATTGTTATTTAGGAAAATATTAGTGAATTAAATTTCCAATTATTTTATTCGACGTAGCTCATTTCTGATAAATAAAATGGTTTATTTTTAAAATTAGTGTGTTTAAAAAGCAAGTTCGTAATGGGCTACAATGAGACAAAAAGTCTGTCTCATTGTGGCCTAATTTATCTGTCTCATTGAGCTATATAAACAGGTGTCACATGTTAGTTATAAAAAGTAACAGAATATCTGCTTATCTGGTTAATATTTTGTGATGAAATAGAGTGATGAAAAAACTTCTGGTGTCGAAAAACTACGAACGTCAAACAATCTGTAGTAGACTGATATCAGCCATTTGCAATGTGGAGTTATGGGTAAAGATGAAATTTATAGAATTGCTTATAGAGTGTAGCACCTGTCAATCCCCTCCTAAATTTAAATGCTTTAACTATCTCATAGTGGTCCGTGTCTCATTGTGGCCCACTCTACCTGCTCATTTTTACTTTAAGATACTTATACTTTGAATTTATTTTCTAACCAAAAAATGTTCAGTAATGAAAACTGAAATTTTAAAATTATAGTTGCTATGTTTTAAAAAAACTATTAAACATTGCAATCTCTGAAACTAATTTCTTGTGGCATTTCTCCACTATCTAGTAAGTTTATTTTGAATAAACTACAATTTTAGTTAAAATTACATTATTTTTGACTTTGACGTTCTTTTTTAAACTGATTTTTTGTTGAATAGCATATTCAACACCAAATATACTAGATATACAGGTTGCGCAAAGCCTCTGGCTTTCTTTTATTGCAGCTAAACTATGGAGTATATAAAAATATTTCAAACAAAACTAACGTATATCAAACTGACTATAACATCGTATCCGATCCAACTGTCGCTATAGTTATTGTTATTATTTAGCACATGCTTAATATTTATTGTAAGATGCGGTAATGCTGCTTTATGTTAAAACCACATGTTTCGTATATTTTACAAGTGAACATTATTTAACAATCCAGGCAAGTTGTCTGTTAACACGTTAATCGCCATGTGACCCAACATCTGAGTCTCAAAAAAATTATACCACCAGGCCCTGTGGCCCATATATGGGCTTCACGACTTGTTATCGTTTTCGACTCTGTGAACAGCCGTCTAGTTTTTGTTTTACATTGGTTCATGTGGGATATTAAAATAAGCCACCTTTTGGCCTGGAATTTTTCTATTTTTGGTTCGACTGATATGCATGACAAAATATTCACAAAAAAAAAACAAGTTCTTAAAGTTTTTATTAGTAAAATAAAATAATATAAAATAAATGTCCGTTGCGTTTCGATTTAATTTGAATCTCTCACCATTTTCTTACACGTGTTTCTGGGTCTACCTGTCATCAGAGAGAGTTTGTAAGGAGACTCAAACCAAATCAAAACCCACCGACTACCAAGGCAATTATAGGAAAATAATTACCAGAGTATGCTACTAGAGACCTCTAGTGAGGAAAGATGAAATTAAATATCGATAGCATTTCATGTAAACTGTATACCCAAGATTAATCAAGCCATTCAGATCGATGCTCGGAATATTAAAATTCTACTATGCATCAACAATTTACCCATATATATTACTATCATTTTTGTACTCATTGCGTCGAGTAAGGACAATAAGAAAATAAATGTCGGTTGCGTTTCGATTTAATTTGAGTCTCTCACCATTCACTTACACGTGTTTCTGGGTCTACCCATCCACCTCGTCGTTGAACTTTGATTGTGTTTGCTGTATGACAAGTCCTCAGAGTAAGTACTTCCCGTTTGTCTTGTCAGTTTAGGACAACCACTCTGTTATGTTCTCTAGCAATACCCTCTTCTTTTTTCAACTTCTTGGTGGTTACTTCTACGGGATTGAGCTTTCTGTTTTTTCTGAGGGTGCTGACTAGGTAAGTTTCTTGTTTTAGAAGCTCCTTTGCCAAACCAACGCTAGTATAGTAATTGTCCGTAAAAATAATCCTGCGTTGACGAAGAAGTGGTCTCATAAATTCGAGGACAATTTTTGCTGATGCGCTCATATTTGGATCCTTGTCATTTCCAGTGTAAACTTTCAGGTCGTATGTATATCCTCTTTTGCAACAAAGTTTGTACAGCTTTATTCCGAACTTTAAACGTTTATTTTTTATATACTGTTTGAACAGAAGACGACCTCTAATACGTAATTTTTTCAAAAATATCACCAGGAATAGCTTCTTCGTTATTGCTAACATGCAACAAACGCAGCCACATCTCAAAATGATTCCTGGACATCTTTTCGACTAATTTATTTGAATACAGTGGGCTTTTTATGCATTAATCTGTAATTTTAGGGTATTTTGCTAAGCCCATCCACAAAAAAATTGCAAAGAATGAGGTAAGTTGTTCCGCATCAGTGTCTTTCCCTATATGCAATCTAGAATGTTGCGTAATTCCTTTACTGATGCTTTGTTGCGCATAACGATTTGTTTCGGTTACTATAAGATTTACTACATTTTCATTGAAGAATATTGTAAAAAAAATCGACAGGAGTCTTACCCAGATAGAATTCCCTAAACTCCTCAGAGGGGCCTACGGAAGCTACGGAGAAATCAAATTTCCTTAGATATCTTCTTGTAACTGTAGACCAAGTCGCATCTTCTGTTATTACATCAGGATCATCATTGTCCAAGTTGTCATTATGGATAGTGCAATATTTCATAACAACTGCCTCTATAGTATCTTCTACAGACAAATTTATATCCGGCGGTTGAGAAATTTCTTTGGATGTTGAAGGAATGGCTCCCTCATGAACTTGACTTGCTTTTGGCTTAGATGAAATACTTTCTGGCCTAAAAAATAACTTAGATAATACTTAAAATAACTTAAAGATGGTAAATAATTTCTGCATACAATACAGATAAAAAAAAATTAAAATGTTACCGTTTGAATCTTTTATGCGGCCTAAAATCTTCATCTGAAGAATATTCACGGTGAGATTCAGGATTGTATCCATCTGATGACCCATCTTGAAAAGTGTCATCTTCCGATTCAGACAAAATTCCATTCCAAAGTTTTTGTAATTGTGCTTGATTTTTTTCGTAACCACCACTCATTTTCACTTTCAATAGAGCGTCCTCTCAGTATGAACAAGTCAAAACAAGTCAGGCAAATTAAGCCTAAATAATGCGTGAACCCTCGTTTGGGTCTCAGGGCCTCACAAACACATAAGCTCCGAGAACCAAACGTTGGTTCACATTTTAAAATTGTTTTTTTTTTTTATGTGAAAAAATATTTTAAAAATTGTTTGTCAAGTAATTTAAAGTTATCAATATAAATATCTCTAAAGAGAGTTTTGGCCTGAGTGGAAATCGTCCCCAAATAATCGACGGCCACCTGTTGTGGGACGTAACTCAAAATAAGTCAGTAATAATGATACCTGTTAAGGAACCTATTGTGAATCTATGAGTATGAAATGTCGATACGTGAGAAAATAAACTATTTTCCAAAAAATTTACGTTTCTATATTATATAACATTTATTCCGCTCACATACAAAATTCATTCTTCTTTAACCATCATTTTTATTTAATCCACTTCCCTTTAAATTTCACGATTTTTCTTAATGAAAGTATAAATATTTCAAAAATTATTTACTTTAGGCCTCTAAAAGTTATACAAACTCTTCATTATTTAAAAAATATATATTTAAAAATGGTTTATTATACAGGGTGTTCTATTTAGAAAAAAACATATTTTTGGTTCATTTCGTTGTTCCGTGTGACCCTGTATAATCGAAAATAATTTCAAATTATAGACATCTTTGATATACACATCAGTTTTGTTTAAAACATTTTTTATATTTTAGCCATTATCAAAGAAAGCCAGTCACTTTCCATGCTAGTCACTTTTTACATGGTCATCCTCTTCGGATCTTTCCTTCCCCTCTCAGCAGCGAGTCCCCACCTTCCATCTGCCATTCTCTCAAGATGGTCAAGGAGCATGCACATTTATTAAACTTAATTTTCTAGTTTTACCTCTTAGCCTCAGCCTACAAATCCGTTCAGATATTGGCTCGAACTCCACTGTTGCACTTTGTAACCCATCACTAATTATAACACCCGTTCCCAAAATTCGGTCTTCCTTACTACTAGTGAAAAAGCTATAGTTGTTAATCATTGTTAGACTAGTTCCCTTTTGTTTCGTTTCTTACATTACCAGGATATCCACTTTGTATTGTTTCTTCACTGACACTATATGGTTTAGGGCGCCGGCTTCCTTATTTTTCATGTTGCCTCTCTTGATAATCACTTCATGTCCTAGTTCATTGCCAGAGTTTCATAATCCTTTGATCCATTCCATCTGATCGGCTCTAGTTTGCTAGTGGGTCTAGCTCCCATAGTTCAGTTCCATCTCCATACTCTGTCATCTATTGTAACCTTCGGAAACACCTTTTTTACTGTTTTACCTTTTCTTCGGGCCTCTTGTGCTTTTTTCTTTATTTTCTTTTGCATTCGTTGCCCAGTTATTATAAAGTTATCGTTTATGTAATTTTTTTTCTTTAAATTCTTAATCCTTTAGTTTCTTTTATTTCTTATTAGATTTTCCTTGGTTTTTATCGCTGCAGCAAACATGTTCTCTCCCCTATCTTAAGAGCTGATTTAATCTTTACCTGTAAGGATTGCTCCATCATTTTTCCTAAGGCCGATTTCAGCACGTTCATTAGCGTTTACTTCCAAACCTGTTACGATCATGATATTTTTTTTTTCTCTTTCTCTAGGTACTCAAGTCTGGTACTCAATTTTCGAACTTTCTTTTTTGTCTGTTAACTTTTATTTCTAATAGCTTCATTTTCTTTCTTCAGCTTCTGTTTTTCTGCTCTTAATTCTTTTAAATCTTCTGCATAAACTATTTGCTTTCTTTTAATATCCTTCACGTCTAAGGTCAATTGTTTTAGTATCTCCATTATCTCGTCTTTCATTTCGACCCCAATTCCCTTTATTGGCATTAAATCTACCTTTTTACTTTTCTTAAAGACCTCCTTTTCACGCTCTTTATCTCTTCTTCGCATTCTCTTGTTCTCATCCGTCAGTTCGTCGGACGACCTTTTTACTTTTGCTCGGCTCTCGGTACTCAGTCGTTTCTCGAAGAAATCGTAAAGAGCTTCCGCTTTAACCGCTTCGAGAAAAAACTCTTATCCACATCTTTACTTAATAAGCCTACTTATTTTATTTATTAATTGTTTTTAAATCGATATAAAAAACTCTGTTTCACCAATCACCGTCTAACGCTGATTTTTACAATTTATATTTCGTATATCGATGCTAGCGATAGTCCGAAATTCGGATTTTAAATGACATAGATCTCCGTACACGATCTTTATGTTTGACAGTAGGCCATGGAATGAATATTATTTTTGTAATTAAATATAAAAATATTGAAAGTGAATTTAAAAGAAAGAAAGAAATGTAAACAAAACAATCATTTTATGATTTTGTAATTTGAAATCTTTGAAATCTTAAATAAAACTATAATGGAAGATATTGGATAATACTTACCCATATTTTTTGTGTTAAATTCGAACAGTGTTTTATTACACTTTGATATTGGTTGCACAGTAATCTTTTTAATATCTAGTATTGTATTTATCCTTAAAGTTAATTGCTTTAGACATACTTTATTAATGTTGTGGGTAGTTCACAGTGACATAAGTGGTACATGAGACATAAGTCACACAAATGGCCGTTCTTCTTAGGGTGCCTGTCAGTTCCGAACGTTGGCGATTATCTGGCTATGATGACTTTGTTGGTTGCTATACGAAATAGCTGTGTTGAGGTCTTTCTATACCATGCTCTCAGGTTAGTAAGCCAGGATATTCTTCTTTGTCCTTGGGCCATTTTTCCTTCAATTTTACCTTTTAAAATGCATTGAAGTAGCTCGTATCTGTGTTGATTTCTCAATACATGGCCTCAGTACTGCAACTTACCATTCACGATGTTGACCAAATCCGCAGTTGTGTTCGTCTTCCGCAGTACTTATTCATTGGTGACTTTGTCTATCCATGGTATCTTCAAAATCCTTCTGTATGACCATATCTCAAAAGCCTGAAGTTTTGATAGGGTTTCCGCCTTCAATGTTTACGTTTCTACTCCGTACAGAAGCACTAAGTACACATAACATTTAAGGAGTCTTCTTTTTGTTTCTAGGGTGAGGTCATGGCTCTTGAACACAGAACTTGCGACACTGAAATGCGACATTTCATCTCTTGGGTATTATCCTACGATTCATTGATTATAGTTCCCAAGTATTTGTATTGTGAGACTCGTTCAATTCTTATTTGGTTTACATACATATTTGCTCCAGTTATGTTTTCCTTGCTGATGATCATTAGCTTGGTTTTGCTGGTCTTTATATCCAGTCCATATTTTCTACTTGTTTGCGTTATTTTGTTCATTAAGTTTTGCAGTCCTTCCATGGTATTGGAAAACACTATTATATCATCTGCATACCGCAGGTTATTGAGCTTGATTCCATTGTGTCCAAGTGGCCCTACAGACTTCTAAAGTTCCTCTGTAACAAAAACTTTTTTTAAATATTTTTTATTCCTTGATCAAGGTACAGACATCCTTGTCTGTGAAAGTGTCAGTATTTAACATCAAAAAAATTGTTAAAGTTACAAAAGGATGTGATCCTTCACAATATAAATTGGCAACCTACCAATTTCGATGTGAAAAAGCAACAAGCATATTAAGCAAGTACAGGTAAATAATTGGTACAACGAACAAGCAATAAATAAAATTTTAAATCATAAACTATATAAGAAAGCCCTGAATTTAGTATTTCCACCACCAGAGAAAAAACTCAGAACCATCTCAATAACATAGGGTAAAGTGGGGTAAGATGACGAATCGGGTAAGATGACGAATTCTCGATATTTTTCCAACGAACAACTCTGGCAACACTGTCTTCAGTCAGGACCGAACAGATATTCTAAGGTTTCTCGCCTTTGACTACAAATACGTTAGCGGCCAGATTTTAGTATGATACAAGTGTTGGTACTGATATTGTGTTAGTGCTAACAATATTATTGTTTTAGAAAATAAGGTTTTAAAGGTTTTTGGTAAGTATTGGATAACTGTTGTATTTTTTGTTCGAAACTAATATCTTTTACGTATAAATTACTTACAGAAAATATTTGTTATGAATAATAAATTTGACTTTACGATTTTTAGAAAAAACATGACACTTGTGGGTAAGATGACGAGTTATTCGTCATCTTACCCGAATTAACTAAAATTAACAGTAAGTCATACCTACTTTCAATTTCAGATTTAAATATGGGCAAAATATACAAAAGAAAGACAGACAGACAATCTTGGTCGAAAGAAAATATAAAAAGAGCAATGGGTTAAATAACTGCTCATCAGGTAAGTGCCAATGCAGCCTCAAAAGCATATATTCCAGAACCTACTAGATCTGATAGATATAGATAAACGGGCATTTGGATTAACAACGGAACAGTTTAAAAAAATTGCTTTCGACTTTGCCGTTCATTGTGGTGTTGCTGATAGATTTAACACTACAAAGAAAATGGTTGGTAAAGACTTTGCACAATCCTTTTGCAGCATACTCACGAGCTTGCGAAGATTTTTTGATCAGTAATCCGGGTCGTCTTATAATATTGTATGGCATTGCAACCCTATTTGGAAAAGCGTACTTTAAAGCAGCAACTGTTTCAAATACTCTTAGTGGTTTTAGAGCCACTGGCATATATCCTGTTGATAGCCAGGTGTTTGATATAATTGATTTTGAGGCATCTTTGGTAATAATTTGGCAACTACCTCTGCTTTGGAAAATGTAAAGGTCGAAGAGGAAATGCCAGATATTTAAGGAATGTCACCAATATCTGTTTTAAAAGAAACAGTACCTCAAAAATCTGTTGAAATATCTGACGAAATTTTAGATATTTCTATTCCAAATATGCCTGTTCCATCTACATCAGGAATAGCTGGTTGGACACCCCCTCATGTATCAAATCATATATTGAATAATGATATGCCTAAATTACTCGTTGCTGAAGTGAGAGCAAACGACCCAGAAAGAAATTACCATCTCTCGTTATTTCCAGTACACCAACAGTAAAGATTTTAGAAGAAAAGGAAGCTCCAAATTAGCAAAAGAGAGGAAAAGGGATATAACAGAACAGAAGAGAATTGGAAAAGAAATAGAAGCAAAGACTTTAATTTTCAGCAAAAAATAGGAAATTTACTCTCGATAAAGGCAAAGGAAAAAGACTAAGAGAAAAATAAAATTTGACGACTCGTCTAACTCGTCAGTAGATATGGAATATGCTGACACTGATAACGATTCAGAGGAAGAAAGAGATTGCATAATCTGCAATGAAAGAGGAAAAGATGAGCTATGGTATTGCTGCAGCAGGTATAGGGAATGGGCTCACGATGAATGCACTGGAATGGATAGTCAAGAAGCAAAGGTAAAACAATGGACGTGTGATTGGTACTTTTAAAAATGTAGGACCTACTACAAGTGCTGCATTAGTTACAAAATAAATGCATTTTACTTTAATTTGTTTACTTTCCTGCCTATATATATACAATACAACAATACATACATATATATATATATATATATATATATATATATATATATATATATATATATAACTGTCTTTTTTCTTAGAATAGGCATACCTCGTCATCTTACCCTTCACAATTAGTCATCTTACCCTCCACGAAGGGTAAGATGACGAATATGACATAGGTAGATAAATTTTAAAATTTTAATTTGAAATATTAACCCTTACGTAATCTAATTTTAATATGTAAAGTACTACTATCAGCCAATTACCTTGTAGTTGCATGCATTCGATACAAGGAAAAATATCAGTTCTAGGATTTTTTTAAGTTTACTATCGTCATCTTGCCCTCCTTTCCCCTATACAGGCAAAATATCAACAAAAATAGCCAAACATAAAAAAGAATAACATCAGCTTTTATAACAAATAACAACTTATACAAATAAATTAAAAACAAAAAGAGTCAAAAGAAAAATCACTTATACAGTGGTGTATAAAAACTTAAATGTAGTAACTGCTAAAAACTTACATCGGTCAAACTGGTAAAACTTTTAATAAACGTATAGCAGAACATAAAAGGACTTTCAATAATAGAAAAAGAGATACTACGTACGTACTTATCCTTCTAGACCAAAATCATTCTTTTAATGACAAATTTTAAATGCTTCACATCCAAAATAAAGGCCCTAAACAGTCTTTATTAGAATCTATGGAAATCAACAAAATAAAATACACAGACATAGTTTTGAATGACCAATTTGAGACAAACAGTGCTTCTTTCTTCAACCTGTTTAGTTAAAGAATATAAAGTGTAAACACATACCAAAAATAGATCACCTGAGAAAGGCACTTTGCCGAAACAGCTGTAGTGATAAGAATTTAGAATAAATTTTGTGGAAGTTTTGAAAACAAAAGTTTTCAGTGTTTTATTGTTATATTAAATGAATTTTCATCAAGTAACGGTAGAATCCATCACTTTCTCAAGTGATGGAGAGATCTCAAGATCTGAGAAAAAAGTATTTCTTAAATCTCCTAGAAGAATTCAATTTTATAAAGAAATGCTTTCAAATATTCCACTTTTACCATAAACTCTTCTAACACGATGGGGAACATGGTTGAAGCCGCTTTTTTCTATTTAGGCTATTTCGTAGATTTAAAAAATATAATTGACTGATGAATTATGTGAATAGCAGATCAAAGTTCCCAATCTCTGATAGATGCTAAACGAATTTTTAAAAACAAGGTTCTTCAGCAGCAACTTTTATTCATTAAATCGAATTTTAGTTTGCTTTAAACCACTATTATTCAATTAGAATCATCAAAGTTGTCCTTGGTAGAACGCATATCTTTAATAATAGAAATTAGATCAACTTGCCAAAATGTTAAAAGTGACACTGGAAAAGATTTTTAAGATTTTTATGCAAAGTAGGTAGGTAATAAACTTAGAATCAAATATTTTTGTGAATTTAAAATATACTCCCATTACATCCGTTAACGTGAAAAGAAGTTTTTAATTAACAAATATATGTACACAAATAGAAGTCATACGTTTTTATTGGAAAATTTTGAAAAACCTTTGGTCATTCATTGTTTCCATAATTCTAAGGAATAGTATTTTACTTTTTACTACTTTAATTACAATTAACTAGTAAATTGTAATTACCTAATTAGCTTTTAAAATTATTTATGTTGTTTCCTAATAATTAAAATAAATAAAATAAACAGTTATTAATAAACATTATTAAATATAAGTTTCCATTCACAGAATGCATATTTTCTAAAAAAATGCAGATTTAAAGCATATTTTTGAGTAAATTAGTACATATTTATGGGCATATTTTTAACTTTATTGTTGCATATTTGTCTAAGTTCATTTATTACTTTCCCGATTAAAAAACAATCGAAATTTGTGATTTTGATTTCACCGATTCACTTTTTTGGTTGTTTACCCTATTATTGTTTATAACTTTAAAAAATCCCCCAGGCTCTCTTGGGTAATCGATTTCAATATTCCAAAATGTGTTTAAAAGCTTGAGTATCTCTTTATTGGTAAAAAAATCGACGATTTGAAATGCTTATTTTAAGAATAGCGTAATTTTGCAGATTTGCATTTTCATTACGACGTATTATGGTAAAACTCCATTTTTTGCAATTTTTTTTTCAATCTATTGCTATTTTTAAACAATTAACATTAAATTTTCATTTTTTAGCTAACAACATTCACAACATGGAAAAACAAAACGTTTTATTTCTATAATTTTTTTGTAGAAGAAATATCTCTAGATTTATAGGCAAAATATGAGGGCAAAAAATATAAATTTTCGGTGTTTTTTTCAAATTTTGTTAAATAAAAAAGTAAGCACCGTAACGAACTATTTTGCTTACCTTAGGGTAAGAACATGGGAGAAAAGATTAGACAAACAAAATAGTCGAAACTAGTGCGTACGGCACTCAGAGGGTTGTTGGAGAGCTGGGTCGTGGATAAGTTGAAATAAATTTGGGTCGGATTGGGGTTTCTACTAAACGAAAACGAAGGGGTACTTACATAAATCTCCTGGGTCATAAACGAATAAGATATGGCAGACAAATTTACCTCTAGCTATTTTCTTTTCGGACGCCGCTTTAAAAAAACTTCCTGCTGTAAAAAGTAAAAAATTCTTCTTCCCTACAATCAAAATTACATACAAGGATTAGGAGACTTTTCTAAATTAAAACACAAAATGGATCAGACAAACAAATCGAACGTGTATTCTTGTCTCAAACAAACAGTTTTCAAAAATACATATACAAGAGCATAATATATAACAAATTAACAAAAACTTAGGTGTTATTTGTTTACAAAAGAAATGGTTACAAAAATTCTTGAAATGGTTCCTAGGTTATAATATGGCCAATTTAGATTATCAAAAAAAAACTTATGGATATCCTTTTTATGAAAATACTGTAGAATTTAACCTTATATATGAAATATCTTTTATATATAATAATCAAATTGAAATTGTTTTACAACAACAATGGATTAGAGCAAATGTCATATGTCAACAAAACATTTTAAATCAGAATAAAATATGACATTTTTAGCTACAATTCGTAACATAATATAAAACTTTAATTATTACAAATTGTTTTATTTTAATGAAAGCAATTATTAAAATGTTTATATAACTTGGAAAATATAATATATTGAAAGTTACCTTAAGTTCATATATTGCACTTAACTTTGAAAAAGAAAAAACTTACTAAATCCCTGGGAAAGCTACTTGGACATATTCTTTAACAGGAATAAGAAAACCATTTCCATATTCAGGAACGACGATCAAATCAGGCAGGCGAACAACAAAAGGCCGGTGGGGACATCCTATATATCAATATTTTCAAAAATTACCAGTATCCATTCAAATCTTCTAATGACTAACTACTCTATCAAAAGTACTTATGCAAGAGTATTATCATTTTGACTGGTCCTTAAAACATTACAAAAAAAAACAATTAAATCAACTTTTTGATTCAAAATTGCCCCAACATTCTATATCCGCAAAAGCGTCTACCTAGCTTCAAATCTATTTTTCTGCTCTGCTTTAAACTTAATCGTCGACCCCCTTAGGTTGACTCTTTACTGCCTTACATTCTCTAAATTCGATGCCACAATAACTCACCCTTTTCTCCGCAGTTAGTCCGTCATCCACAAACTTAAAACAAACAAAATACCTCGGACCCTCGTTCTAAACGACAAAAACAACTTTAAAATATTCCAGCTTATTGCGTTTTGAACGACGAAAGACAAATAAAACCTTCCACTTCCGCAGATTTTAAGCCATGAGTGTCTTGTCCTGCCTGGCCCTTCCTTACTCTCTATTTTCCCCTGTACAATCAATTGCAGTAGACGGTACTTATCGTGTCTCAATATGTGACCTAGATATTCAAGCTTTCTTTGTTTAATTGTATTCACGATTTTTTTTTCGATTCTTTGGATTACATCTATGTTGGTGATATGTTCGGTCCAGGATATACGAAGAATACGTCGGTACACCCACTTTCGAATGCTTCTAGTTTTCTCGTGGGCGTCTCTGTCAGCGTCCAGGCCTGTCAGAACGAAATTCATTTGGATTTCCATATTAACAACTTAAATTGGTGTCGATCATATTAAATAGCTCTTAAAAAGAGCTAATACTTAAAGCAAACTTTTAAATATCGTTAAATAGCGAATAGTCTTATATTTGGCGAAAGATCTTATAAAAAGCCATTTTAATGGGTAAAATAATCGTCGGAGAGGACCAGGTCGCAAACAACAGTTCAGAGACATAAGAAACTGTGCAACATACCTGATATCAGTACATTATTAAGAAGACTGAACGCCTATACGCTGAATAGCGTACGGCACGAGAAGAAGAAGGTAATTTTTTATCCTTGTATTATTTTTATATTGTCATTTGTTATGTAGTTCAACAAATGTAAGCTTACATATTTCTATTTCTATGTATGCTTATAAAGACTTGTGTTATAAACTAAGGTTAGTAAGCCAATTGGCTTACTGTTCATCTTTCATTTACTTGTAATGTCCATTTAAAAATTTAGCTTATTGTACCTGTTTGTATATGTCTAGTTAATTGGTACAATGTGTTTTTGGAGTCACTAAGCAGTCTCCAAAAAGTGTTCTAGGCCACAGAGTTTGCAGCTTAAGTCTTTATGAAACAGCACCACCTATTTAGACCTTCTCCTCAAACATTAATGGGAGAAACTGATGTTTAATGAACATGCTGTAATTTAAGTTGCTATTTTAATTTAAGATATTACTTTATAAATAATTTTAAGAATGTGTACACTATATTAATAAATAATTGTGTGTAATAAATATAAAAATCTAAGCTCATGCTAAATTTACATCTCACCATTTGGTTTTAGTTCTGGAAATATAACGGCAGAATTAAATGAGTTTTTGGATAAAGTTTTGGAAAACGTTGGAAATTACATTATAAATCATGGATATGATCCATTCCCAATACCAGATACAGTTTTAAATGTAAGTTTCTTTCTTTCTTTTAAAATTGCATTAAGCGATTAAATATTTCAAACTACAATATAAAGAGTATAAGATGTGAAAAAAAACTATAAGTATTTTAAGAAATTTATGCTTTTGCTACCCATATTTTGTAATGGTACTATATAATAATTAAAGATTCATGTACAATATTTGAAATCTTTAAAATAATTTCAGAGTTATTAGGACTGTATAAATAGGGTTAGATTAAAATAACTAGAAGAAGTAATTAAATTCTATACGGACAATAGTTTAATTAAGTTTATAAAAACTCTTTCCAATATCACTGTAGTAATATACACTCATGATAGAATCATAAGCAAATATAACAAACGGTGTCTTTTCATATGAGTTCGATTTGTCTTTAGCGAATTCACATGTTCACGTCACTATTTCTGTTTCACTAGTCTTTATCATCGATAGAGGAGAAAAAAGTGTCTGTTCTCACGGGAACCAATAGGTAAGAGAGGTGGATTGTTTTATTTTCCCAAAAAGTCGGTATTTCTTGAGGGTAGGGGTAAAGTCAGGAATAAGAATTATTTCGAAGGGTTGGCTTAAGTAATGATTTTGAGATTGATATTGAAGTTGGCGACGTGCAAGTACTTGGATGTGATACGAGAAACGATCGTGCGCGAGTAGCGGAGAAATCTTGCATTTTTTACTGCACATTTCATAGATTTTATAAATTCATATTGTCAATGATCATATTTCATACTCGTTTGTTTATTTACACCTTCTGTCACTCAAGAAAATGGGATTTAGGAAGTGCTGTGTTATAAATTGTAAAATTACAACAAAAAAAATACATTGTCAATTTAAGCTTTATTCGTTTCCAACTTCGAAGCACAAATTACTACAAAGAGAAAAGTGGATTTATATAATAAAAAAGCATAAGTAACATAACCTAGATTATGCAATATTCTTGCGCCCGATTTTAAAGTCAGTTTGAAATAAATAATAAATAAAAGTTCACCTTTAAGTGTAAATTTTAGTTTCATAACACTCACTTAAAGTTCATTTCAACCCAAAAATCAAGTTTATTGTTAAAATTTTATTTTTTTGAAGTTTACAAAAATGCATCAAGTTCAAGTTTTTCTGAAGATGCATTAAGATATATTCGCTGTCCAAAAGTTTACAGGGAAAGAACTAATTGTTCAAACCAATATGACGATATCATGGGCTTAACCTGCTAATTTATGCATTAGCATTATTTATGGTAATTTATTTTTCTTAATTCTTCCACATAATTCTTCCATTCTTTTTTGACATTTGCCACTACTAAAGCTTTTCCCTTTATCTCAGTTTTATTATTGCATCCATATTAACAGTAATGCTGTAATTTAATAATATATTTATTTGTATTTACACTACATACAACGTTTACCTTTTAATAACATACCGACATAACCTCAATCTTATTTTTTCTTCTTATTCTTTTTTGGGGCTACGTCCTTGACAGTTCGGTAACCTCGATCTAACATGAAAGCGCAGTAAATTTTGCTGATTTACGATACCAGGTGTCGCTGTTCCGAACTTGCACGGTCCCACCGAAAAATATAGTTGTGTTTTTCGTATGTGCAAAATTTAACAAGTATATTGCTCTCGGGTTCTATAGGGCGCGATATCGAAATGTTTTTATAAAATTTAGCCTGAATATAATACTTTAGGTTTAGCAAAAATATTGGGTCTCGTAAGTAAAACGTATCAAATTGTTCTACTTCAAATTTTATGGAATTGGCAGTGATAGAACGAGCTACGTTAGGAGTTTCTTTGACATAATATATAAGAAAGCAAGTCGGTGTGAACTAGAACGAAAGTGGAGGATGTAATTGTAAAAATCACGCAAATAAAATGGAACTGGGCAGGACACGGGGTTCGACAAGAAAACTAAAGATGGACGAGAAATATTATACATTGAAGACCGCCTTAGCGGGTGGTCAAAGCAAAAGTGGGAATAACTGGCATCAAATAGCACAAAACTGAAAAGAGAACTTATGGTGGTGTTTTATAAAAGGATCGCAATGTGGTATAAAATGGATGAATGAGGGATTTGTTAAATATTTGTGACTACCCCCATTTAACACTACATGTATTTCTGTATAAATAGGTGACTGACTATGTTTAAATTATCATTCAATACAATAACAATATATCGGTATCGGAGTCCGACCCTGGCAAGGTTAAGTTGTACTGATATTGTACTCCTAGTTTTTAATAGATCAAGTGATTTTATTAAATAGTTTTTTAAAATTAAAGTGTTTATCTACTAGATAGTCAAATAGTTTAAAAGAAAACGTCAAATAATAAATATACACAACCGTACAATCATTTTGTGAGGTTAGCTGCTATAAGTAGCTTATAGTACATGCGGTTGGTTTGTCACCTTCGCCGCCGCAGCTTAAAATGACTTTACATAATGTAAACACACTACAAACACACACAAACATCTAACCAGTCCAGTAAGTCAACGTTCGAATATCACAAACAGTTATGCATCAGTCGCTTAACATTCTTTTCCAAGTAAGACCCAAGCAATTGTATTTAAAAAAAAAAAGAGGTTAATCTTTGTAAATGGGTATATTTATTTAAAAAACCCTTAAAAGGGCCACATCAATAAAACAAACGTTTTCGGACCACACAGTCCATCATCAGGTTATTAAAATCGAAAATGCTAGGTCACAATGCCTGAGCCACCAAAATATTAGGGTAAAAACCCTTTAAATTACATTTAGTTATGAAATATTGTACATTGTGTTATAAAATAACTGTGATGTTCAGTATTAAATTAAATATGACTGTAGGTAACACATGGTTCAATTGGGTTCCAGAGCCGGTGAGAGGAAACCTCTGCACTCGGAGAACAACGTGGAACTCAATTCCACGATATCGGAATAGATGACAAGGATATTCGTGTCATTAAAAATTTGTACTGGAATCAAACTGCTATCGTAAAAATTGAAGATAACTACACCGATGACATCTCCGTACAACGATGAGTCAGACAAGGTTGCATTTTGTCGCCAACATTGTTCAATGTTTACTCAGACCAGTTATTTAAAAAGGCACTTGAGAGACAACCATATGGAATAAAAATCAACGGGGAACTACTTAATGTGATGAGATATGCAGAAGATACAGTAATTCTGTCAGACAATATTGAAGGTCTCCAAATTCTGCTTGATCATATTGGGGTAGGAGAGGAAATGGGCATTAAAATAAATTCAAACAAAACCAAATTTTCAGTGTTTAGTCGTGATCCACATCCCGATGCAAAGCTTCAATTAAACGGAGTCCAAGTTATGATAGTTCACAAAATGACATATTTGGGGATTGTGATAATGGACCAACTAAATCCAGACATAGAAATAAAACGTAAAATAGCAATGACTAACTACTTTTATGGACTTGCAGTTATTTCTTGGCAATAATCATCTCAGTCTAGAACTAAGACAAAGAATGGTTAAGTACTATATTTGGTCCGTACTTTTGTATGCTGTAGAAGTGTGGACGATAAAAGTATTGACCATAAATAAAATTGAAGCATTGGAAATGTGGGTTCATAAACTAATGCTGAAGATACCTTGACAGCAAGGAAAACTAATGAAGAAGTACTAAGGAGCGTCAACAAAGATAGAGAACTGCTAAACACTGTTAAACATCGAAAAATGTGTTATCTGGGGCATATAGTAAGGAGAAGTCGATATAAAATATTACAACTGATCCTTAAAGACAAAGTAGAGAGCCGTAGAGGTGTAGAAATATAACAAGTCTTTTGGTTAAAAAAAATTCGTCATTGGACTCAAATGCAGGACAATTATACCATATTTCAGAAGATCGAGAAGCCTTCGCAATAGTGTTCGCCATCGTTGGATAATCCTGATATGGCACGCGAAGAAGAAGATGGTATTTGCTATTTGAAATTAATGTTTACAAATGCAGTACTTATAATGTATGCTCTTATGGTACACGATATTTAAAAAACATTTGTTCTTAATTTACAGCTTCCAATAACAGGATCCATTACGTTAAAAAAGGGATGGTTACGTGATCTGTCCATGATTAAAAGATACAAAGATACTGATGTAATTTACAGTTCAGCGGAGAAGAAACTTAAAATGGTATTTTCACTACAATTTCAAGAGCTACAGGTAGGTTTGTAATATAAATTATAATATATCAAACTAAACAAATATTGTTTCCATGGTGAATTTGGTAAATACTTCTTTACAGTTAATGTCCATTAAAAATTGGTTTATCAGGCCATTTGCTCTCATGGCCCAGAAGCACTTAACTTTTTTATGGACATTTTTACATAACTGTAAAGAAGAATCAATTAAATTCACCATCGAAAAACAAGGATATGGGATATTAAATATATATACATATATATATATATATATATATATATATATATATATAATATATATATATATATATATATATATTTATATATATATATATATATATATATATTTATATATATATATATATCTATATATATATATATATATATATATATATATATATATATATATATATATATATATATATCTATATATTTAATATATGTTGTTGTATATATATATATATATATATATATATATATATATATATATATAATATATATATATACAACAACATACAACAACAATAAAAATGTTTTTCAGGTACTTACAAAACTTTCTAAAAAAGATTTTAATTTAAAATAGTTATCCATTTTCATTAATAAACAAGGAATTCCCCAAGATTGCAAAACAAGACAACAAAACACCAAAAACATCATCATTTAAAATAACCAACACACTGAGATCTGTTCTTGTTAAAACAAACAACTTAACAACAAACAGGAGAGATCAAAGAAGTGCATTTATAAAATACCTTATAAAGCAACAGTTTTTATCTTGGAGAAACCTATACCCTAGAATACTAACGTTTCTTTAAAATACGTAAATGCTAACCATACGTAAATTTTACGTACTCGCTGATTTAGGTCTAGTATTTTCTTTTTATTTCATATCTAATTAAAACAAAATGCTTTAATTTCAAGAGAAGTTTATTTAGGAAAGATACAAATAAAAAACATTGAAATATTAATAATCTAAACATAAACAATATAAATTATATACTTTTGACAGAACAGAAACTTGTAATAATATATACATTATAAACCATGACACTTTCCTTCTTCCTATCATAGTTCCTCCTCTTAATTTTCCTGTATTATCAGCCTTAGCAGTTCATATCGCTGTCCCCTTATTACGTGTCCCATATATTGTAACTTTCTTATTTTTATTGTGTTTATTATTTCGCATTCTTTGTCCATTTCTCGCAAACTTCTCCGTGATAGTTTTCTTCTGTGTCCATTCTATTCTAAGCCTCCTCCTGTAAAACCACATTTCAAAGGACTGTAATTTATTTATGTATTCTTGCTTCAATGTCCAGCTTTCAAGTCCATATTACAGTATCGAAAACACGTAGCATCTCAGTGCTCTTACTTGCAGTTCTAATCTAAGGTCTTAGTCGCAGAGAATTGTTTTCATTTTTACAAACGCATTTCTTGCTATTTCTATCCTGGCTCATATTTCGGTTGTTTTATTATTATTGTCTGAAATCCAGGTTCCTAGGTATTTGTATTTTATCAACCCTTTCTATCTGTACATTTCCTAAATGTATGTTTGTTGGTATATTTGTTTTCTTTGTTATTATCATGTATTTGGTATTTTTTATATTCATTTTTAGTCCATATTTTTCACAGAAACTGTGTTTTGTTTAGTAGTAATTGAAGTTGTTCAGCAGAGCTTGCCATAATCACTGTATCATCTGCATATCTTATGTTGTTAATAGATTTTTCGTTAATTATTATTCCTTTACTTTGAGATAGTAATGCTTCTTCAAAAATGGCTTCACTATATACATTAAATAGTAATGGGGACATCATACAACCCTGCCTAACTCCTCTCCTGATTTCAATTTCTCGACTGGATTTGATATCTATTAAAATTTGTGCTCTTTGATTCCAGTAGAGGTTTGTTATTATTTGTAATTCCCTATGGTCTATGTTTTTTGTCTTTAGAATTTGGACTAATTTTTCATGTCTTACTTTGTCAAATGCTTTTCCAAAATCAGCGTAACAAACATGCACGTCAATATTCATATCCATGCATCTTTGAGCTAACACATTAAAAGTAAATAGCGCTTCTCTAGTTCCTAGTCCGTTTCTGAACCCAAACTGACTATCATCTATTCCTTCTTCCAGTTTTTTATTTATACGACCATGTATTATTTTCAAGAATAATTTGAGAATGTGACTTGTTAGTGATAATGTTCTGTATTCAATAAAATATTAAGCGTTTGTATTTTAGGGATAGCACAAAAGATGGAGAGTAACCATTGTTTCGGTATGGGTCCTATTTTGTATCCTGAGTTAAATAAGTATACTATAATGCCTAAGGTTTCATCATTTATGCATTTTAAGATTTTTATAGCGATTTGGTCTGGATCTACTGCTTTACCATTTTTGCTGTTTTTTAATGCCATTTTAATTTCCTCTTTTAATATGTTTAAAACCATATCCTCTTTTACTTCAATCTCCATCTGTTTTGTTCTATTGTCTTTGAACAGTTCATTGATGTATTCTGTCCATCTCTTTAATTGGTCGTTAGTATTCAACACAAGTTTTCCACTTGCATTTTTCAGTATTCCCAGCTTTCTTGTTCTATTGTTGTGAGTTAATTCTATATTTTTTTATGTGTGTTAAAAGTATCATGTCTTTTCTTGTATTTTTCTATTTCTGCGCATTGTTCCATTAACCATTGTTCTTTCGGTTTCTTAATTTTGTATTTTACTTGTTTATACACTTGTTTGTACATCTGATTATCTTTGTTTTTACATCGACGTCTTTCTTCCATTAAATCTAAAATTTCTTCCGTCATCCATTGCTTCCTTTTAATTTCTGGTTGGTATTAGAATTTCTTATTGACTTTTATCTATTTCTGTCTTTATTAATAACCATTTTTTATCCGTCTCAGTATTTTGCGGAATTTGTTCTTTAACATTCATTAATCCGTTGTTGACTTTATCTGCCAGGCGTTGCCTTATGAGTGGGTTCCTTAATTTACTTGTATCGATTTTTTCATTTGTTGTTCTTCGTTTTATTATTTTTATTTTGAGCCTAATGTTGGTCACTACTGGGTTGTGATCTGATCCTATGTCAACACTTCGATAGGTTTTTGCGGATATAATTATATAATTGGGTATCTTTGTCTAACCAATACATAGCCTATTTGGTTTTTTACAATTCTCTCTTCTTGATCTGCTGGTGACTTAATGGTATATAGTCTTCTCTTTGGCACTTTGAACAATGTATTAGCTATAACAAAATTAGTGTTTTGGCGAAAATTCGATAAGCCTGTCACACCTTTCGTTTCTGTTGCCCAGACCATATCCCCCTGTAAATTCTTCTACTTTTTCTTTCCCAACCTTTGCGTTAAAGTCTCCCATTATGATTGTTATATTTTGCGTTTTAATGGATTTTAAAATGATGTCTAAGTCTTCGTAAAAACTTTCAATATCACTCTCTGGTTTGTCCGCAGTTGGAGCATAAACTTGTAGGATGTTTATATTTTGGGTTTGTTCTGGTTTAAACGTAAGGATGTTTGAGGATATCTATCTATTATTGCATCCAGTGTTGAACATAGGCCTCTCTTTTGCTCCTCCGAACTTTTCCATCTCAAGTCGTATATCCGTCTCGATCCGGCTATATCTGGCTTTTAAGGTTATTTATTTATATCCTCTTTGGTCTATATTATTTTTGTTTATATGTGAATGATCAACATTCCGTAATAATTATATCGTTTCGATATCTAATAGTGTATTTAAAGTAAAATTTTTAAGTATTGTCATTCGGCTGGTCTAAAAAGAAGCTATTGCTACTTTTGCAGATAAACCATAGATATATTCTTCCATATGAAAGACTTATGTTGATCATTTTTCTTTTCAGCACACTTTGTTTCTTCTATATACTGTTGATATTTCTTAATTACTAACTAATCTTTAGTTATAGCTTACGGCTTATACAGAGCCACAAGTGATTTCATGACTTTTTATTTCAGCTTTCAGTTTTTAGTCTTTTATTACCAGAATTACTTGTCATGGTCGTTGTTTTTATCTGATGGTTTGTTCTAAATAAGCAATGATTCTAAAAAGTCTTACCTTTTTTGTCATGTATCTTATCTTTTCTCTAAAAGAGATAGACAAACATACGTCGAGCGATATTGAAGAAATACATGCGTTGAGCGATCTGATAGAGCATTGCGGTTATTTTGATAAATAGTTATATTTATACAAATATGAAGTACGAAAGAAGATAATTAGTTAACTAGTAAGTTGCTATAAGTAAGTTAATAAAATGCTTTGTAAAAGCATTACATTTTTGCAAAATCGATGAGAACGCTTTAAAAAAAAATGCCAAGAAACAAAAAGTGTTTATTTTGCCAAACTCACCTAACAACAAGGGTTTCCAATAGCTGTACGAATAAGTAGTTCGCCTTAGCGAACTTTGCTGGTTCGGTGAAAGATTTTTTCTTATCGCACAAAGCTTCTGAGGTACTCCTTAGCTTCGAAGGGCCAGCTGGAGAATCCAGCACCTAAAAGGTTGTTCCCTTGACAAGAGATAGGTGTAAATATTAAATAGGTAAAGCCTTAAAATGTATCTTTATTACATGAAAAAACTAGCCTACATTACTGTAGAAAATAGCATTTATTAAATGTAGAAAATAAGTTTATTGTTTATGGATAACACTAGCTGTTTAACTTGTATAACATGGCTAACATGTAAATTGAAATCGTTGTTGGATCGGAAGTCGTTTATACGCACTCGCGGCGTTATGGCAACACCGCGACTTGAAACAATTGAAAAGTTGAGAGTAAATATAAGTTTGCTACTTACAATAAGGCACAGCATCTAACTCTTTTTACCCCATGCACTCACTGCCAACAATACTGGCCACAAAAACTAGATAATAGGAAGATATTGTTTTAAGAAAATGAATTTGACTGGTCTCAAGCTCTTGCTTGTAAGACCTTTTCGTACGACGCTTGCTTGGCGACTTTATGGTTTTAAGAAACTTGTTGGTCTTGTTAATAGTTTAGGGCCGAGAATGAACTGGTTTTTGGGACTAGTCCAAGTTTAGATATAAGGGGAGTTTTTAAATGAAAATATAAGATTTCTACAATGTACAGATTTATGGAAAATTTGTACAATAGCTTTAGTTTTTACTTTTTTCAATTTTGCAGTAAATTGCTAATAACAAAGATTTACGCAAATTACATAAGAAATCGATTTCAATTTGTTTGAATCAGTCGTCTTTTCCAGGAAGTTTTTTGATTTTTTATCCATCTTTTTAGAGGTACGCTGTTTGCCTGAATGCATATACAAACTATATTTTACCGACGGTAAATCAGACTTGTATCGATTGTGTAGGCTTATTTGATTGCGCTCCACTATGCCTTCGAAAAGGTGGTTAGGACACATCAAAGTATGCCGAATACACGAATATCAAAAAACATCCTAATAATAAATAATAACGATGAAGAGAAGAAGGGGAAGACCAAAGACCAAAAAGTAGATGGAAGATCAGGAAGTTAATAAATACATTAGGAATAGATAGATGGAAGCACAAAGCGACCGACAAAAAGAAATGGGAAACAATTACTATCCACTCCACTGGCCTTAACCTCTAGTGCTATCTTCATATATTCTTAACCAGAAGTAACAGTAGATTCACTGAAAAGTTTAATTATTTGGAAAATATAAATAGTTACAATAAAATACAAAATAATATATTGAATTGAAATAATAATTGTTTTGAATGGTATATTTCATATAAAGCACATCGGAATTTTTAAAAACTTTAAATGTGATTATCAGATTATTTCAAATCGGTATCAAAAAAAAAAATAGAGTGTCAGTGTATGTAATTACACTCTTAAGCTAGTTCTATCTAAGTAATTCTCAAATAATTGTTGCAGTTTGTTTACAACTACATTACAAACTACCTTCTGTTAACAATAAAGGGCGATGTGGAAGGAAAAATTGAGAACGTAATAATAGAAGCAGCATTAAATTTTGATTTTAACACCTACAATGCAACTCTTGACAATTTTGATATTATGAATACAGGGTAAGTAATACATTTTAAATATAGATAATCTGAAATTACCGTACTATAATTAATACTTTCAATGTTATGACTATTTTCAATGACATTTATCAACCTGTTTTCGTTTAAAATATTAAAAAGCAATCCATCAACTGACTCATGTTATTCTTCTTCTGCGGCAGTACAGCCCAAATTGAGCATTTAGTGCTCTTTTTGGTAGCCTATCCTCTTCCATTCTTATCACATGTCCGGCCTATTGCAATATTTGTATTCTAATGAACTCTGGCAGTGGTGCCTCCTTATAAAGTTGATAAAGCTAGTTGTTTTATCGACTTCTGAAGATTCCGTTTTCCCTCACAGGTCCTAGTATTCTCCTCAGTACTTTACTTTCGAATGGATCGAGTTTGCTTTTGGATGTTTCTTTCAGAGCCCATGCTTTACTGCCATAGCATGCTATTGGCCAAAATAAGTTCTGTTTGCCTGCGTTATTCTCTTCTGTATTTTTCCATGTTCTGATATGTCGGCATATATTTCTACTCCCAGGTATGTAAACTTTCCAACCGTATCAATGTCATGTTCATGTATAATATTTTGTGGGACTATATTTCTTCTTGTCTGTCTCATTATTTTTGTTTTTTTCTGTGTTAATTTCCAGAACTAGCATTTTTGTTTACGTTTTTAACTCTGCGTATGTCTCCTGTGCTCCTGTTGATGTTCTACTTATAATATTAATATCATCGGCATAAGCGCCCAGTTGAACCAGTAGGTTTCTTCGTCCAGTTTGCATTTGCCTAACCGCATACTCCAGTGCCAGTTTAAACAAAGTTGGGGCCAGCCCATCTCTCTGCTTTAATCCCTGCGAAATTTTGAAAAAAAGTCTATCCGGTGATTTTGTATTCGTACACATGCTTGGAGTTTCATCCATTGTGGCTTTAATGTGTCTAATTAGCTTGTGCGGTATTGCTAATGCAGCCAATATATTGTAGAGTTTATTCCTTTTGACTAAGTATGCCTGTTTGAAATCTACAAACACGTTTTGAATATCAATGTCATGTTCCCATGATTTACTCAAGATCTGTTTAACTGTAAATATTTTATCCAGTGTCGATCTTTCCCGTCGGAAGCCCGTCTGATACTATCCAATAAATGTGCTAGTGGTTGGAGACGCTGGAACAGACTCATATTGCTTGAATCAATTTTTCATTTAAGTGTTTAGTTAGTTACTACTTTAAATGGGAATAAGCCACAATTAAAGTTTAATATAAGCTCTACAAAAATATGACGGCAAACATTAAAACTGGAAATAGATTAACTAGAGAAATTCCTATTAGTAAGGGCCTAAAGCAAGGCTGCTGCATAGCACCTACACTCTTCAAAATATATCTAAATGAGGCACTCTCACTGTGGAGAAGAAAGTGCTGCAATATGGGCATCCCAATCGGAGATGATAGATTGTACACGATACATTTCGCTGATGACCAAGCCATTCTAGCTGAAGACGATAGTGATATAAGCTACATGCTTAGAAAACTGGAAGATGAGTACACCAAATGGGGCCTCACAATTAATATACAAAAAACTGAGTACTTAGTTGTAGCAGAACAACCAGAAAGCCTACAAATAGAAATGGGAGCTATAAAACCAACAGACAATTTTAAGTACTTGGGAGTCCAAATAACATCAAAAGCAGGAAGTAGCGAAGAAATACATTCCAGGATTGGCCAAGCAAGATCAGCCACCAGACAGCTACACGGACTATTGTGGAATAAAAAAATAACAAAAGAAAATAAAGAAGAATTTATAAAACAATAATAGAAAGTATTGGACTGTATGGCGCCGAACTCTGGGAAATAAACCAAAGAAACAAATCAAAAATTAAGGCCATGGAAATGAACTACTGGAGACGATGTTGCCAGCTCACTAGACTAGATAGGGTGAGAAACGAAGATATTCGGAGAGAAATGGAAATCGATCTTGACATAATAGACACAATCGAAGCCAAAAGACTTAACTGGTATGGACACCTTCAGAGAATGCCGGAAAATAGATGGCCAAAAAAAATAGAAGAATGGACTCCGCCAACTAGAAGAAAACGAGGTAGACCAAGACGATCCTGGAGAGACGATGTCGACGATGCAATGACCGCCAGAGATCTAACAACTGAAGATTGCTTCGACAGAAAACGCTGGAAATTAGGATGCGAGAATCGGCGCCAGCTGTAGAAGACTCGCTTGTTATATATATAATATATATATATAATATATATATATATATATATATATATATATATATATATATATATATATATATATAAGTTTATTTTTGACGTTTTGGTTTTTGTTTAGTTAGTGTTTATGCTCTTTTTCTTTTGCATCTTTTTTTCATATTAAAGAAAGATAAGTTACTTATTTTTTCTTATTCAATGACTAACTAGAAAATATAAAGTATAATTTTTTTCTTTTAGATCTATCGACATTCACTTTTCTGGAAATGATTTAATTGACTGGTTAACCAATATGATGACAGGAGTGGTGACTGCGTTTTTACATCCACTTATTTTATCGATAATTCAAAATGTTTTTAAAGGTACTTTGAGTGATCTTGTCGATGCTGTAAATGAAATTATTCACGGAATATTACATCTTATTTAAGCTTAACCGGTCGTTTTATTTTTTTTCCTATAATATATCACATACATATATACATATCTGTATAGATACATATAAATACATAACAAAAATAAAAGCGCATCCGAAATTTTAGAAGTTTTATTGCGTCAAACAACATTTTTGAATTTTCTTATTATAGAAAATAATAATAAAGAGTTACATCCTCTTTATTTTTAATGACATCCACAATTCTTTGAGGCATAGTTTTTATTAAGTTCTGACAAAATTCTAATGTAAACGAATCCCATATTTCTTGCAATTTTTTAAATCCCATTGCGAGTGAGTCCAATCTTTATGCTCTTTTGAACATCTTAGTTTATTTTTCTTTTGTTGTACAAAAAGGCACCTCAAATTCTGCGGCGTTTAGGCCAATTTTTCTGAGGTGGTCCTTGTCCATCCTCCGCTTGGGCCGAAACTTGAGGTGAACATTGCTGTTCATCCTTAGCTCCGGCTTCAGGCTGAGGTGAACGTTTTGGTCCAGCCTCCGGTTGGGTCGAGATTAGAGGTGAACGTTGCTGTCCATCCTCAACTGCGGCTTCAGACTGAGGTGAACGTTTTGGTCCAACCTCCAAGCTGAAATTAAGTTTTGGATTTTTTTGTTTTGTGTATTTATGTTGTTCCCACGAGTAGCTAAGAAAAGGTTGGTCGCCCCTGGCAGAGCCCCGCATTACCAGGGGAAGGCTTTATACAATGGGATTTGCCTGGTTTCTCAAGGGGATCGTTCACGACAACATAAAACCCTGTAGCCATACAGCTATCGGCACGATTACCTCACACCTTAGCTTGGGTAGGCTGCTTCTTGGTCGCTGAAGTAGTTTATCCATTCCTAGTCTCCCGAATACCTAGAAGAGATCCGCAGATACCCCAGAGAGCTATGTGGTGACAGGAACTGGTCTAGCGTAGTTGTGTCACATCTTTCTATACTTCCCATTCACCAGGCCTAGCCCGTTTATAGGGGGTACCTTCATTCAGCGGAGAGCTCCTTATTAGGGACATCCCATTTATTCACACACACATACCTGTTCCACTTTCTATGCCAAACTACAGCCCTATCTAAACAGTCAGCTTAAGGTTCCGAACCTACGTCAAGGTCGTGCAGCCCCTATCGGAGGATATAGTATGTCTTAAACTATTAAACAATGAAAATTTAGTTTCCAAACAAACAAAACACTGAATTAACTAATCATATTTATTTAGCATAAAACAAAATAATGATACTTAGTTTGCACAAGCAAACGCTGCCTATAGCTTTACAATAAAATGAAATGATACTTATGGTATCGATGGATTGCTTGCTTCTGAATATAATGTCGTTTAGCTGTAGCTTCAGCTGCAGTCTCAATAAATTTATTTCATTAGTGGTTAGTCCATGGTTTTATTTAATAAATTACCCCGTAAACTAGAATATAACACAGGCTGTATGAGAGAGACATCAAAGGGTTAAGTTCCTTGATAATTATTTTACAAAATCACAATTAAACAAATAAGATGGCAAGGATAAAGTGAAATAGAATTCTTATTAAAATTAATTAGGTTTTGTAGGATTCCTACATGAATAAAATCGAAAACGTGACTTTGGAAGAAGTGAAGTTATAAATATTGACAATACTGTCAGAATTATAAAATATACGTTACAATGAAACATCGAGTTAGAATCTATGGAGAGTGCATCACGTGACTAAAAACGACCTAACTTCGGCCATATTGGTATTATTGTTTTGAAACTTTTGACAGATCGTATATGTTTGCTTATGTTTGTTTTTTTTTCGAATATTTTCAAATTTTATAGAAACTGTAATATATTGTGATAGTGCATAATAATGGTTTCTTGTTCTCAACGTAGTTGCAGTAGCAGAAGTAATGTTAATAAAAAATCTTCAGGAATATCGTTCCACAGGTTAGTATACAAATATGTAAACAAAGTAATGGCCCGTACTTCAGAGAATAAATTAATACTATTTGACTGTATTAATTTATCTTTATATATAATATATCGTGTTTTTAATGTTTACCGCGGGATAAATAAATCATAGTTTATTAAAAATGTATTGCACTTTTTTAGATTAGGATTAAATCTTCTGAATAACTAGTCATATTTGTATAGTAGTTTTATTATTATTGAGTCTGGCCCTGATGTCACCGCCATATTGGTATTATAGTTAGCGACTCCTACCTATGCCGTTTTTAATACATACGTTAATATGCTCATAGCTTCTCCATAGATTCGAACTCGATGCAATGAAAGGACTCACCCCAAAAAGATTTCTGCAGACCATAAAATGAACCCTATTTCATATTTCTTCTTTTATAACTTTCAACTACACACAAAAAAATATCCTACCACGTTAGAAAAGCTGACTGACTGAAGTAGTGGTGGAGAGTGACTACAGTGAAGTATAGCACAGATGCCATAGAACATATTATGTGTATGATGGAATTAGCTCTGCTGTAAAAATAGAACAGAATATTTAGTCTACCGGGTAGAAAGAGAGAGGCCGCCAATTATTTTTTGAAGAAAAAAATAGTAAAAAAGAAACTAACGGTTAAGGAATTAATACACTAATACAGAAATTAAAATAAAATAAATATTTAAATATAAATTAATAAAGATATGACGTTTATAACGTTATAAAATACATGTTTTCAGAATCTATGTAGACCTAATAGTTTACGCATAATAACGGAATAGATAAAAGCTTTTTGGGATAAATAACCTTAATTTTGCAATAACGATTAAATGAAACGTCTTAAAATCTTTGAAGCTAAATATTTGTAATATTGATAAGTTATTATTAATTTTCAAAAAATCGGCTTTTTAAGGCTATTTTTGCAATGATTAAGCAACAGATTAATAAAAATAACTGTGCAAAGTCTAAGTTTAAAGCATTTACTCTTACCAATTGGCGAACTTTTTTCTATCCATTAGTTTACCTCAATAATCCTTGACTTTTCTGCTTCGTCATGATTTTGATCCGTAAAAGCCTTTTAGTTTAATGATTATGAGTATGCCTCATTTGTTTATAAAGACTCTCATATAAACGAAAAATTACCAGAATTTAAAAATAACTAATAATCTGTGCATAAAGTCATAAATTAGCAATTACATCGACTAATCTAGGTTAAACGAAAGTAATGATAATTATTATACACACTAAATTATTTATACACAGATAATATTTACACCTATTTTGGCGTGATAGTAATTAAAAAAAGAAATGTAATGTAATATATTCTTAGATATGTCACTAAAAGCAGTACTTTTATGTTTGCTTTATTGCTTTTTTGTGAACAAGGCTGAAAGTAATCTTAATAGTACTGCGACATTAAGAGCTCTTATCAGAATACCTTTGCATATTATTCATACTGTCAAACTTCTGCTATTTCCTGGAAAAAAGTAAGTATAAAAATAACCTATTTATATTTTTATTCATTTGGATTCATTCATTAGTTAAATGGATATCACGCTAGCGTCATTTTCTTTATATAACTTATTTTTGAAAAAAAAGTATAATTATAATAACAATTTCCAAATTAAAAAGTATTAAACTTTTTTTCAAGATAGTTTATATTTCATTATAATTTATGTATAATCTTATAACATATTTACCGTTAATTTTGCTATGACCAATGTGAATATAAAATCGGACGAACACACTGTAACACTAAAATAAAACGCACGGTCCGTTTTTATACATAATTTATCTACTGTCTCTGTTTGTAAAATTGCTTCTTTAACCCTAGATTACCGGACTTGTTTAGCCGCACGTGATTACCGGACTATCGTAAATTTGACTACCTATAAAAATGCCTTGTAATTACAAAACCTATATTCAAAATCTGGTCGGTCAGATAGCCAAGCGGGCTGGGCGGCCGGTTTTCATTCGCTTCACTGCAAGTAGTTCAGTGGATGTGGGTTCGATCCCCAACTCGGTATACAGAAAACAAAAAGACTAACGCAGCAGTTTAAAATTCTAGATGAATCTGCGGCTTATATACTTCTATATTACATGTTTCGAATAAAAAAAACGGAGTTGTATAAATTCTATATTTAAAACAAGGCGTGAGGAAGGCTTTTTTAATTTATTAATAATGAATCATTTATCATTAGATGAAGAAAAATTTAAAAGTTATTTTAGACTGAATAAAACACAGTTCAATTATATAAACAATTTAATAGAGAAGGACATACAAACGAAAGGCGACATAAAATCAAAAGAAAAATTATCTTTAACTTTAAGGTACCTAAGTTTTATATCTTAATACTAAAAAAAAATATTAATTAATTTTATAATGAAAAAAGGGAATTGAAATAGTCTCCATCATGTTGTGAAGCAGACGTACTACTATCGGTTGCAGAGGCTGATCCAGAGGGAGAAACAACGGATGAAGCATAAATATGTTCGTCTGATGTAGGGGGAGCTGTTTGAATGCTGCTTTCCATATCCATTTGCATTAGTTCATATTTTGTCAAAATGTTGAATATTTCGCTCCTTGCCTGTACTTGAAAACGCTGATTCAATTTTCTCATTATAGATTTAATATGTTGTTCTGATGCTATTTTCTTGTGGCTTTTTAAATTAATTACTATTTAACTGGGTATAAGCCACAATTAAAGATAAAAATACGTTTATTGACGTTTCAATTTCCACTTCGGAAATCGTTCTCAAAATACAAAAAAATTGTATTTTGAGAACGATTTCCGAAGTGGAAATTGAAACGTCAATAAACGTATTTTTATCTTTAATTGTGGCTTATTCCTTATTAGATTTAATATGGTTGCCAAATGTATCATCAAATGGTCATCATTTCGTAAAAAAACAAACTAATAAATATTTTAGCTGTACATGGTTGGAATTTCTTTTAATAACGATAACCTATATACACTGGAATATTCAATATCTCACTATTGCTAACCTTTATAATTACGTATAGTATTATAAATATGTATTCACAAGAGGTTATACCTTTTAAAAGTAATGAATTAAAAATAAAATTGTAACGTACTAGTTCTGTTCATTTTTTCTGCTATATCCTTCCAAATATTTTCCCGAACGATAACATCCTTGTAGGATTCTACTTGAGGATCGTATAGTGGTGGACTCTTAGATAATAACTCTACTAGCAATTCATCTTCCTCAGCACTAAATTTTATTTCGGACATTATTATTAACAAAAATGCATATACAAATCAGCGCCAAGTCAGAAGTGTCGCGGGACGACACACTTCACTACTGCTCTTGTAGAAGACCGAGCAGACACAGACAAGCGACAATCGTTTGTCGCTTGTCTCGGTCGCGGGCTACCGAATGATTCTGATATAATTGCATTGAGAACAGACGTGGAGAGACCACAATCGGTCTCGCCTATCTGTCGCCTCTCTCGGTCTCCTGTCTCGGTCGCGTGTTGCGGAAAGGTACCTTTACAGTTTTTAGCGGTATCTCTGGGACCTGATACGAAGTGAATAAGATTCCTTGCAGCTGTGCTTCTTACTTTATAAGGAACTTCGGTCGACCACTTATTACCAATTCTTACCCTTAAAACTTTTTTTGTTGAGACCACTACATACTTTGATTTTTCAGATGTCGACGTAGAAACTTTTTTAATATCCAAAATGGCATCTTGCTCTGTCGGTTCATTAGAACATAAAGATACAATCAAATCTTCGACAGAATATCTTCTTCTCAGTCACTACCACTGTCTTTAAAGGGATCTGAGTCAAAGTCTTTACCATTCACAATACGCGCAGCCTCTTCTTTCAGTTCTTTTTCGGTTAGTGTTCTTTTGAAATCCATTTTACTGAAATCCAAACTATATTGTTCTGAAGCTATTTCCTTGGGGCATCTTATATAATTCACTATTTTATTTGGTAATAAAGCCACAATGTTAGTTTCAAATTAATTTATTTGACGTTTCGACTTCCACTTCGGAAATCGTTATCAAAATACCGATTACAAAAAACGATTTCCAAAGGGGAAGTCGAAACGTCAAATAAATTAATTTCAAATTAAAATTTTTTATGTATTCCTAAATAAAATAGTAAAAAAATTGATATTTAATACAAGAATACAAAATAAAATAGTGAGCTAACAACTTACCCCTATGAAATTTATACGAAGACAATGGAAATAGCCAAAAAAATGCACACCTACTAATAAAACTATCGTGGATACCGGAGCTTCGTAAAATTGATGACAAAGGTATGAAAACTATATTGTAGAAATTTTAAATGATACAACTGCATACGACACTATACTAAAACAATTTTTAATTGAAGGTGATTACTTGGCAACATCGCACTTAACGAAGCCCTTAACGATAACTTTTCAATGAAATCATATTCCACTTATCAATTTTGCAGAGGCATACCAAAAAAAATTTTATTATTTATTTAAACACATAAGTAATTACGTAAAAATTAAATCTAAGACCGATATAATTATTAAATTATCATGTATCTTTTAATAGGTATCTTATAGTTGTCTAACAAAATAAAGTAAAATTTTATTCTTATTAGAGAGTACCTAATATAGAACTTTAAAAAACAGAAAACTTTGCAAAATACATATTTTTTATTAGACTAAAAACAATCTGAAATTTTAACATACAATCTCGTCATTACACATCATTCTCTATTTATAGAATTGCTGTGTGCTGTAAACGTTATTTATTTTTTTTAACTTAATTTGAAATTTTCCCCGTGTTTATTTGTTTATATAAATATAAAAATATATTATGAAATTCATATAAATTAAAATGAAGTAAGGTAAACTATTATCATGCGAATGCGTTTATATAGTTGTGCATTTGTTTATTTCAGTAAATTCTCGAAATATGAAATGAAGATGGCACTAACTACTAAAGAGTTAATAGCTTTGTTAGAAGAAGACTCAGATTTTGAAAATGCTGACTCACTTAATGTGGTTTATTTGCCTCCGAGATTAGATTAGAAAGTTTCTTATGTAGAAGACATTGATGATAATATTATTTGTGAATAATCAGTAAAATCGAATATTGCAGATATATATGAAATACAAGTGATTGGGAATTCTGACGATTCTGATATTCCTCTGAACCAGAGATAAAACGTCCAAAGAAAAAACCAAGCAAAAATAGTAAATCAAAATTTGTCCTAATTAACAACAGATACTCATTCGTGCTCAATAGTAATTTAACATCAAAGTGATTGATATTTAGACAATATAAAAGCCAACCATGAAGGCAAGTCACATATTGAAGTTTTTTCACTCTTTTTTCATAAAAAAGTCATTGAGAGCATTCTATATTTTACAAATATTTATGCATCCCAGAATAACCGTCACGATTTCGAAATGAATAACATAGATTTAAAAAAAATATATTAGCATATGTATATTATCTGGTTTACACTCTGCTACAAGTTGCTATGCATTGGTCAAAAGATGAGGATAAAGAAGTGCACATTATAAGAGAAAGTATGAGCTGTCATAGATTTATATTTATAATAGTGTCACTAAACCGCTACATCAGTGTCACTTACTACATGGACGTCAATCTAAATTTGCTTTATCAGATGAAACCAGATTTGACAATATTGGCCACATTGCAAAAAGAGATAATAGTGCAAAAATGTAGGATGTGCAAAAGTAATACTATGTATTTATGTAAAAGGTGTAGAATGCATCTACACCCCGAATGTTTCTAAAATTTTCACCTTAAAATTTAATTTACATTTAAGATATAATATGTTCCTTTATTAAAAATTGTACTGTAATCCTTGAAAATAAGAAAATATTTAATAAAAAATATATTCCCAAGAAATAGAACACATTAGGCCTATGCACATATACAATTTGACATAATTAAATTAAAATATATTTCTCTCACTACCATTCTTTCTAAGAACGTAAATATATATAGACCAGCAAAATATTGATAAGTTTACCGATGTTTCAAACTCTTCAATAAACTTATCTTACTATATATATTCACTTTTGAATAGCACCAATTTATATTGTTACGGGGGCAAATTTATCTTACTTTTTCGCTTATTTACATGGGCGAGAATTTACTGCTGAAATTTTACATGGTTGCCGCTACCGTTTAGTTCAGTTTGTAGATTAATCACCTTTAATTGAAAATTGTCCTAGTATATCTAGCTAATGACTAAATACTAAATAAGAAGGTAACGAGCGGCCCAAGGCCGAGTGGTGACCGTAAGTATCCAAAAATACTCAAAGAAGTATGCGGATCGTAAAATATACGAATGTCCAGGAATGTAGGGTTGAATTTGTTAGCAGACTAACTAACTAATGATTTAAATTGGCCTTTTATATAACTAGTACACCTAGTTTATATAACTAGTTACCTGTACAGGTAACAGGTAAAAATTAGGCATATATTTTGAATTGCTCACAATTTAGTACAAAATATGTAATTTTTTTCGAATTTTCGCTTATTATTAAAAATTTATTTAATTTTATATTTAAATATAATTACTTTATTGCTTCAAAAACAGCAGCAGAAGGTAAAATCGTTAATTGTTTATTACTTTTGTTAACATCAACTTTCACTTTTGTGATTGCCCATAAAGCGAAGACATAAAAAATGTAGCTCAGAAAATTTTGAACAAAAATGTTTATTAACATTATTTATTATTATTATTTATATATTTTAATATATTTGTGTCAATTTGACGGTAAAAATTCAATATCTTTTAATCAGAGTGTCCTATCATCAAAAATCAAAAAGCCTTCTAAAGATGAAGAATGCAGCTTTCCTACGCAATTTATGCATATTACCGCAGTTAAAGTAAATTTCAATAAAAGTGATAAATAAACAAACTTAGCGCAATTTTTGTCATTTTTTACGATTCTCACGAGATTATTAAAATTTATCACTTTTCCATTAGCTGGTCACTATGAAATTTCCATTTTTAAATCCCAATCTTTAAAACGTATGGCATGAAATTTGGGTTTTGATTTTTGGTAACAAATGTGGTATTTGAAATATATCTAAAAGACGCTGAATTTAACCTTTCACATTACAAACGATTGCACGCCACGGAAAATACTTGGCATTGAGTGAAATTTGTTGCTGAAGTGTAGTGTATGTAGTTTAAAAAAACGAATTTGTGTAATCTAAAACAAGCAGTTTTAAATGTTTTAGCTCGTTTGTAATGTGAAAGTTTAAATTCAGCATTTTTTAAAGCATATTTAAATGCCTCACATTTTTTGCCAAAAATTAAAACAGAAATTTTATGCCATAGGTTTTAAAGAAAATAAGCAGAAATATTTGCAGAAAACGTAGGGTAAGTCCGGGAGAGACGGGCCACTTTTTTTCTCACACAGATTACTTGAAAAATTGACTAGTGTATGATATAAAAAGAATACTTATTATAGTTTATATATTTATTGTACAAAATAAAAAACATGTAACTTGACGAATATAAAAGTTATTAAAATTAACATAAATACTTCTTATTGGCCCATCTATACCAATACATAGGTACAGATGGGCCATTGCTATTGGTAGAGTTGGGCTAATTTGAAACACATAAAATATTGATGTTAACCTATTTCTTTTTACTAGCAATTTTTCCACGCGAACATTTTCAAATTTTATACAGTTGTCATGGCACCAGTGCTTGCAAATCAAACATTGAACCCAGTCATCTTTTTTGGATGTTTTGCTGTAATCTTCACCACAACCAATGCACTCATTTTCATTAAATTCGTCTTCGTCTTCGCTGTTATCTAAAACTGGCACATCTGCATTCATATCATCATCAGACCAATTTTAATTCATACTTTTTACATTGACGCCTTTTGTTTTGCTGCTTTGGAACTGTCTTCTTTTTTGATTCTTGTTTCTTTATCTTCTTTTCTTGAATTTTGTCTGCAGAATTAAGAATTTCCGCCACTCTTATTGCTCGGCCCCTTACATTCTTTTTTTTTGCAGCATCAATTTTGGGTACAGGCGATCACGTGTCCAATACTTTTCCAGGTGTTATACTTGAGTCTTCAACATTAGACGTACTAGCCGCAGTTTCTTCATCAACGACTAAAGTAATGCATGCAAGTGAAGGACCTAGTTGATCTAAAATATTTAGATCTATTGCTGTATTACTTTGTACTTCTACTATAGCTGAGGGAGGAACTCTCATTTGTGGAGAAAAAAGCGTGCTCTGGAATTTTATCGGGATCAAACGGTACAATTCCTGTGGCAACAAATGCAGATGTTCCATTTTTCACCGTTGCTGAGATTTTCCACGCATTTCCTAACAACTCACCAAACTGGAAACGTGTAATTTTTCTTGTTGGGTTATTTTTAATATAGTTTCGAGTAAAAATTTGCCTTTAAAAATTTGAAAAAAGCTCGGTTCATCGGCTGCAGAAAATGCGTGGTGTAACTAGGTAAGCACAACATTATAATTTCGTTGTTTTCGGCGCATTCTAATACTTCCACTGCTGCTGTATGGGACGTATGTCCATCTAATATCAGCAAAAGTTTGCCTTGAGGCTTTCGAGGAATAAATAGATTTTTTAGCAAATGTAAAAAAATATCTGCATTTACGTAGCCCGATTTTTCGGACATAAAAAACATTGCTCCAGGTGGCATTCCATCCGCGTATTCTTCTTTTCTATTTTTTCCTTTAAAAATAGAATACGGAGGTAAAAATACGCCCTCAGCATTGCAGCAGCTTATCACAGAAATCGTTTCTCCTTTCTCTCGTGATGTAATTACAGAGACATTCTTGGATCCTTTAGACGCGAGTACATGTCCAAGCCTGTATTGGTTAAAATACTTAGCAGCAGATCGAAGTACTGTTTAACTACCTCGTGGTTTTTTTATGTCGAATTTCATGTCGATCTCATCCTTAAGAGTTGAAGAAGTTCCAAGACGATTGCGTTTTCTTAGATCATTATTTTTCATTCTGCTCTGTACGCTACTTCGAGGTATGCCATAAGCTAATGCAGCTCGATCAACATAGAAATTAATCAGTAATACTTATTATTAAAAAAAATTGTTGAATAATACAAACCCAATACTTATTATTAGCCCATCTATACCGATACACTGTGGCCCGTCTATCCCAAAGGTTCGGTAGAGACGGGCCACGTCATCGAACACACAGCTTAAATTTTATAAGGGTATTTTAGGTTAGGTTCAGTTGTTTAATCTCAATATAACAGTTAAATACATAAATAATAAAGAAAAACTTACCTTTTGTCAGAACTTACTCAACTTGAAAATTCACCAAGGAAAAATTTCACCAACAAAATATAATTAAGTAAAAAAATCTCCGCTGTTTATACATACACGTCGCAATGACCACGATCACAAGGTCTGTCGTTGACTAAATGTTCCAAATCAACGTTGTCGCACTGCACAATAAACAGAGAGTCTGCAGTATGATGAATGGCCCGTCTATACCGATGGCCCATCTCTCCCGGACTTACCCTATAGGTTTGCCTCCAATAGTTATGTATACATTATATTAACAAAAACATCGTCAATACTTGGCTATTGAGATGTCCCGAACCCCCTTAAAGTTTGCTTATTTCTCTGGAGTGATACCATTCTTTCAGGGCAGTCTATCACTGTAACACACAGATTATTACACTAATAAACTATAAAAAACCTAAACCCTAAATAAAAACGCTTCAGCTTCAAAAAAACTTAAGGACAATAATCAATTTTAATGATATATAACATAAAAATCATTTAAGTAATCAGAAAACAGATAGGTACTTTGCATTTATTAACCACATAAAAAGTTGTATATCATCATCACGTACATTGTACTGATTGTCATTACTTTCACAGTCACAGTCATCACTAACATCGTTTAGTAAGGGGGGCAAGGTTACCATTCCAAAAAATTGGAAAAATTCCCAATATGGCTACAAAAAGGCAGATATCAAAATTGGCTTCGCTCAAAAAACATGCCCTTTGAAGAAACGCAGTTAAAAGTGCAACTCTTAGAAATCGTTAAACAACATAAAGGCGAATATAATAAGTACATAGGAGATAAACTTGTAAGAAGCACAAATAGAACAGTGCTAAAGTTACCAACTTACCACTGCGAGCTCAATCCAATAGAGCTTGTATGGGCGCAAGTCAAGAATTATGTTGTTGCCAATAACACAACATTTAAATTTGCTGATACTAAACATTTGTTCAATGAAGCTATATCTGTTGTAAACATGGAAAAACTGCGTCAGACATGTAAAAGAAGTTGAGCGAAAAATGTGGAAGTTGGACAAGTTAATTAAAACCCAAATTGAGCCTCTCATTATTAACAATAATTATGACAGCTATTCATCGGATTCTAAAAGTTAATAACGCAAATGCTGTAATTTTATAAACTTTCTTTTTTCTACATACATACTTTATTTTGTAGTCAATAGTTCTAGATCTTGTATATTATTTTTATTTGTAAAAAAATGGTGTAATATAATCTATATCTGTCAAAGTTGGTCTGTTTTATATTGTATCTTTAATTTACTCGTCCGGCCCTAAACAAACGCGTGTTTCCAGCGTGCATTTGTTTACATCATCCGTAGCTTGAAGTTGAATTTACTTTAAATAATATCGTTGATACTTCTAACGTATGTGAAATAATCTCAATCGGTGGCGTATATGGTAAGAAAATCCAAATTCTAAAGACTTATTTATACGTCCATGCTTAGGACCGTTGAAATAACAGGATTTACCGGTCAAAACCCTTCGGTTTGGTTTAAATGTTTATTATAAAAACAGGCATAGAGTAGAGAGATGTAGTTTTGGATGTTAAGGTTATGCATCATTATTCGGACAATATAATATCTCAGTTCACCCTTGAAAACACCATATACTTAGGTAATGAAATCTAAAACCACAGAATAAATAAAAAAAATATCATTTACCGGATGGATAAATGAAATAAAAAGAATAACGAAGAAATTAATTAAAAAGAAAACAAACATAGAGGTATATATGAAGTAATGGACATGTCTGATTAAGTAGTAGTGATGATATAAAGGTAAATAATTTTTAAATAGAATTTGTACAAACAATAAGATGTCCAAAACAAAAATGTGATCAGATATCATTACTTGTTGAGAGTGAGTTTTGCAAATTATCAAGTTTCAGTATCGGTAACATTCACGTATTCTACGTAGAGTTTAGCAGACCGAGATTATAATCTTGAAAAACTGAATACTTGACTATATACATTACAACAAACCTTGAAATAATATCAATAAAGATAAAATATTATTGCCTTGATATAGTTGTTATTAATAATTACGTAAATATTAAGACCATAAAAGATAAGGACTGAAAGTAATAAATACTTAAATATTTTGCAAAGAGATGATACTTGATGTTGAAAATGCGGATGTGGATGCTCTAAACAGTTCGATTGATGTGAATCCGTAACATTTCTCCAGTTACATAACCATGAGATTTTTACCCTCAATATACTTCTCCTCAATATACGCAAACAACTATATAATGTTGTTTGCGTAACAATGTTGCCAATCGCCGTGTAATAATCCGATTTGCGGATCTTTTTGAGAGTTATATCTTCTTCGTATCTTTAAATAAATCGGGTATTTGCCTATATTTTTCATAGTATTTACCAATCTACTACAACAGACTAATAACAAAAATAAACTTAATGGTTTGTAGTTATTTCCTTTCTTTCCTGTAAATATTTTATGGTTAACAACTTATTTGAGAAACATCTAGAGGAATGATTTTGGCAACACCACTCACAATATCCATCTATGGGAAGCGATAAGAGGTTTGACAGCATAATAAAATCTTAGATTTATGTATAGCTTTCAATTTTTATACGTGATGGGCGGGGCAACCTATTTGGGTAAGGTTTTAAATTGTTCTTGAATGATTTCAAAATCCAGCAGCACGCTGAAGTATTGGATTTTTATAATATAATTATTTGACAACCTTTTGTTAACCAACCACCTAGAACAAAATTGAGCCGAAATACATAATATTTCGTATGTTCCGAATTTATTTCGTTCAATCTGTATATACAGTTTGAATGTACCATTAACCTTTAATTTTGAATATAGAATATACCGTCTGTGGCACATTAGACACGCATTTCGCTGAATAATTGAGACATAAATCATTAAGGTCTGCTCATATTAAGACTAGAAAAGTATCCTCCAAAACAATTAAAGGCCTAGATAGCTTCGGCAGAACTTACTAGAGGTATCAGAAGGTTTGATGTAGCTTCGATACAAGAGCTCTGGGTTTACAATGGCGAAATAAAAGGTCTATTGGGCATTGGGGGAGAGCTTATATACAGCCGAGTCGTTAAAATCACGAGGACCTGCATAATATCATCATCACGTAGCTCTGCAACTCTGGGTGAGTCTTAGCTGACTGTATAACTTTTTTCCAATTTGTTCGGTCTTCCATCAACCTAGGGTCAAATGAAATGTTCCTTTCCCGAAGATCTGATTGGATGCTATCTCTCCGTCGCATTCTGGAACTTGCGAGTGGTCTTTTGCCTGTGGGAATCTCCTCCCATACCAGTTTTGCAAGTCTCTCGTTATATAGTCTATGCACGTGGCCTGCCCATCTTAGTCGCTGTGATTTAATTTTTTGGACAATAGTCAAATGACATATCAAAACACTGCTGTTGATTAAACTTTGTTCCAGAGATTTATTAACGGTAAAGATGAAAATCATAGCGGAAAAACGTAAGAAGAAGATAATTCTCGGATCCGCAAACTTTCTATTTTATAATCTCAAACAACCACCATCAAAGGAATTGAAGCAACTATGAGAGATTGTAGGGAAAATAAACTGCAATTAATTATCAACGGTGAGACGAATGAATCTGACCTGAAACAGTATAAACACCAATAAAACAGATAAGTCATTACTACCATTTCTTATAAAACATTATTTAGACATATTAAATGTAGGAAACAATCCAATTTTCGTTTCTTCGCAATGAAAGGAAGAAATTCAAAAACACAGCAATGACTGCGGAAATATTAAGGAACCATTAGGTCTCAAATACTCTTAAAAGACTACTGAAATAAGTATTTCCTTACTGCAAAAGGAATCAGGTAAATACTCAGAGTGGTGACCAGATCCTAAAAGAACTTTTTAAGATGCACTTTTATGAGTCTAAAGCAACAAATCCTTACCACTAGATACCTGGCATCAGATTGGACTGGATACAATGACTTATGATTCTAGGGAAAACTGGCTGGCTGAAGTGGTAATTTAATCAGATTTCGCCATACGGCTCACACTCGATGTACGGGAAAATTCACTCATCCCAGATACCGACGGTATCAAAAGAATTGAGCTCTGGTGGTACTCTTTCCGTGTTATCAAGACCTAGGTAATTTGGTATGATGGAGTATCTCCCAAAAAATTTCGTACACATCTGGACGTCACGAGAAGTACAGCTTTCTGCATGGCCTTATACAGACGTTAATTTAGACCCAATAATTTTATGGTCTATAGGATGTTTTTGGAAATATCACCAGTAGTATATAGAATAATAGGTACTATCTGGGTACTTTCCATTCTTCATTGTCTCCTTATTGTATTTCTAGATTTCTGTACTTGGCGATCTTTTCGTTGTTCTCTAAATAAGTGTTGTTTGCCTAGTAAGTTTATTGACTAGTATGAGATCCAATCTATTACGTGCCACTGGTTGGTCTGTGAGCACAATGCGGTCCCAGTATAGCTTGTAGTTGTCATTTTCAAGCATTTTGTCAGGGACGTATTGATAAAAAGGAAGATGGTCGGTTTGGAGAAGTCTCAGTTTGTCAGTTAGTTTTTGGTAAAAAATTTTTCTTACTGAGTCATGGCGTTCTGTGTAATCAGTTCCGACAAACGCTTGGCAGCTCCCCGTAAGATGTTGGATGATTTCTAGTGAATCAAAGGCCTACTTGTAGTCAATGCAGGTAGTATAAAGGTTTCTTTTTTTAAGTATGTCTGCTTAGAAATGACTGAGTTAAAAATAAGTTGTTCTTTGCAACCCATGGAGCCCTTAAAGCATCCTTTCTGTAAAGGCTCTATGATATTGTTTAGAGAGTGTTGGTAGATACTGTTAAAAGTTAAAAAGATCTGACGACGGTCCTGTCGTGTTTGAAACGGCATAGCTTAGTTTGGCAACGACTTATTACTAAGGGAGATTAGAAATTACCGTTAGAATTTATTTTTAGAAGTATCCACCTTTTGGGAGCCTACCTGTAACAACCCTCATTCATTATTATTCGGTTTCCAGTCATAGATGTAACAACGTAGTGTTAATTTATATTTGTAATATTTTAGTTGTGTTATTACAAACAATTAAGTTTTCTTTCTTTTATATTATAAAAACAGTTTATATAACAGTCACATAGAAGTAATTAAATAGTTTCATGTACGGTCTTTTGTTCTTTAATAAAACCACGGGAAGTCCAAATAATATTTAAAAACAAGTAACTGGAAGAACTCAAGATTCCCGGTTTTCCACTGAACAGTTACCAACATTTCTGATCCTTCGAGCCGGATGCTTGCTGCCTAGGAAATACAAAATATCAAAGGTTAGTGCTTTTCCTTTTACCATTATTTCATTTTTTTACATTTTCACATGAGATTTACATTTGATTTGTTTCAATTCGGTGGAAAACTACTTCTATCTTAATTGTTTGTTATTAATCACTATTTTGTACAACACACAATACATTTATTTGAATATTTTACTTGGTATAAACGCGGTGTTGTGGTATTACAGGGTTTTATTCCTTATTTTCCATTTAAAAATAACTAATTTGATTTATTTTTAAATAATTTTTTGCATTCTTACACCACATCACTTAACATATATTTTTACATCACATTTGGATATATTTAGTACAATTTGCTAATTCACACACACTTTGGGTTATATAACCAATACGGTTCGTCATTTGCGACTCGTAATCACATATTATCGTCTTTTTTACATCCTTTCTGGATAGATTTGACATAGTTTCTTTTTTTACAACTTTTGGGTACTCTTTACCAACCGATTCGGCTTTCCAGCGATTCGGGCACGCTTTATAAATAAATAAAGATACATTTAACACTTCAATCGTTTAAACATTTTCTGTGCTATTTTATTACAGCAAGTTTATTGTTTTATATCTTTTTAAGCACAAAAAATTTACATTTAATTACATTTTCATTTAACACACCAATTAAAATACTTAACATTGTACCTTACATATTTTACATTTAATAAATTTACTTTTTACTATGGCTGAAGCTGCTGATAATGCTAAAATTAAACGCACTTCAATTAAGGGCACTTTAACTCGTTTCTCGAATTATTTTAACTCTGTCAAAGAGTTGCCTTCAACTGGAATTAACTTTAGGGATTTACAGTGGCGCCTTGCGAAAGTTGAGAAGCTCTATGACGATTTTGATAATGTGCAATCAATTATTGAGGCCGCTGACCCAAACTACACTACAAATGCATCTACTATTCATGACAGGGAACGAGCATCTTTTGAAAATCCATTCTTTTCTATCACTGGCCTAGCTAGAGAACTTCTTGCCAAACTTTCGACTCCTCCTGCTGGTCAGATATCCCAATCATCTACACCTTCTACAAGTGAAGTTACCATTTCTCATCAAAATGTACGTTTACCCACTATTAATTTACCTTCGTTTGAAGGCGACTACGACACTTGGCTATTTTTTCGAGACACCTTCAACTCCATCATCCACACAAATTCCGAACTTTCGAACATTCAGAAATTTCACTATTTGAGACTATCCTTAAAGGGCATTGCTGCAGACACAATACGCAATTTAGATATTTCTGATGCGACATATGCCACAGCATGGTCACTTTTAAGGGAAAGGTTTGAAAATAAACCACTTCTGGTTAATAATCACATCAAAAAGCTCTTTAATTTACCCAACATTTCTAGAAATTCACATAATGATTTGCGAGCCCTATTAGATGGTTTACAACGGCATCTACGATCTCTTGAATCTTTACAAATAGACATTACAGGTTGGGATCCTCTTATTATCTACTTAGTCACTACAAAATTGGACAACACATCTCACCGCGAATGGAAACAATCATTGAAAGACAACGCTACAAATTTGCCCACATTAAGTGAGCTCACAGAATTCTTAAAAGGAAAATGTAGAGTTCTGGAATCTCTTAATAATCACGACGATAAACTTCGCACCAAAGCAAAATCTTTTGTATCTACGAACAATAATAGCAACACTTTAAATTGTTCATTATGTTCACAAAATCATCTTATTTATTCTTGTCCTAATTTTAGTAAATTACAGCCAACGTCTCGCTTAAATGAAGCAAAACGTTTAAAACTTTGCATCAATTGTTTACGTTCTGGTCATCCTACTAAAAACTGCAAATCTTCTGGCTGTCGCAAATGTGGTAAACCTCATCATACTCTTTTGCATTTTCATAATTCTATTCAGAACACTCCAAATTTGGAAGCATCATCTTCTCAAACACCTTCCAATCAGACTACAAACTCCTTAACAACTCACAACCATTTTGCTAGTTCGACGCAAATTTTACTGTCTACTGTTTTAATTAAGATCTTTGACTCCAAAGGCAACATGCATGAAGCTCGTGCACTATTGGATAGTGGTTCGGAAAGTAATTTCATTACTCAACGTTTACTTAACACTTTAAAATTACCCACAACTGAAATTGATTTTTCTGTCTATGGCATAAATCAAACAAATTCTGTGGTTCATCTTAAAACTTCTCTTACCTTCAAATCAAATACAATCAACTTTACACGCACAATTTCTTGTTTAGTAATGCCTGATATAACTGGTAGACTGCCTTCTGTCACACTAAACAGAGAATCTCTAAACATTCCCTCTAATGTTACACTCGCCGATCCACACTTTAACGTTTCGTCTCATATAGACATTTTAATTGGTGCAGACACATTTTGGGATCTTTTATGCGTTGGTCAAATTAAACTATCACATGGTCAACCCACTTTACACAAAACTAAGCTTGGCTGGATTGTCTCCGGTCCTATACCTCTTCTTTCTCATAACAAAACAAATTGTCACTTTTCTAGAAACAAAAATTTCGAAAATCAGTTACAGAAATTCTGGGAGCTTGAAGAATTTCCAAAAAGCAAGTTCTTTTCTGAAGAAGAACTTCAATGTGAGAAACACTTTAAAGAAACTACTTCCTTTGATTCTACAGGCAGATTCATTGTCTCTCTTCCTTTAAAGTTACCTCTATCTAATCTTGGCAATTCAGAGATTTCAGCTACCAAACGTTTTTTCTCTCTGGAAAAGAAATTAAACTCTAACCTAACTTTAAAAAGAGATTATACTCAATTTATCAGTGAATACTCATCATTGAATCATATGACTAAACTTTCTTCAAATTTGGTATCTCATCCAGACTTCTTTCTCCCTCATCATTGCGTTTACAAGGGCAACAAGATCCGTGTCGTATTTGACGGATCTGCTAAATCTGACACTGGCTTTTCGTTAAACGATATACTAATGGTAGGTCCTACACTACAAGACGATCTTTTCACTATTATTTTACGTTTTCGAAAACACAAATTTGCTTTAACTGCTGATATCGTTAAAATGTATCGACAGATTCTTATAAAAGAAAATCAGCGTTGTTTACAAAAAATATTGTGGCGATCTGATCCAAATTCATCTATTGAGACTTATACTTTAAATACTGTAACTTACGGCACTGCTTCTGCCAGCTTTTTAGCAACGCGATGTGTGCAAGAAGTAGCTCACATTTACTCTGACAAATTTCCTGATATTTCGTCTATAATTTTACGCGATTTTTACGTGGACGATCTCCATACCGGTGCTTCCACCTTAGACGAACTTAAACATATTCAATCTTTAATCACTGAATTACTTTCAAAACATGGCTTTCATTTAAGTAAATGGAAATCAAACTCAACCGAATTAAAAATCGATGATATAGACAACACTCCTTTGGACATAGGTTCCGATGAAACTGTCAAAACATTAGGTCTGCTTTGGAATCCTAAATTAGATGTTTTCTTCTTTAATGTTCAACCTACTACAAACAATTCTAAGATTACTAAGAGATACATTCTTTCAGCAATTTCAAATATATTTGATCCTCTTGGTCTCTTAGCAGCGGTTACAATAACCGCTAAGATCATTCTACAAGACTTATGGCGTCTAAAAATTTCCTGGGATGAAGTTGTACCCATGGATATTCATACAAAATGGACAAATTATCAATCCCAATTAGTCAACCTTAATAAATTACAATTCCCTCGATATAATACCGTTTCCAATTTTACATCCATACAATTACATGGATTTTCCGATGCGTCTACTGCAGCATATGGTGCCTGTATTTTTATTCATTCGTTAGATGCTCAGGGAAATATAAGTTGTCATTTACTCTGTGCCAAAACCAGGGTAGCTCCTTTGAAACATATTCTTACAGTTCCCCGACTTGAACTTTGTGGAGGCCTACTCTTATCAGAATTGATGGACAAAGTAAAGCAATCACTACAAATTAATTTTGATGAAGTAGTTTGTTGGTGTGATTCCAGCATCGTTCTAGCATAGATCAATACACCTCCCAACTTGTTAAAACCTTGCGTTGCGAACAGAATTTCACAGGTTCAATCCTTAACTAATTCCAATTCCTGGAGATATGTAAACACACACGAAAATCCTGCAGATTTATTGTCACGTGGTATTTCACCCACGGCACTACAAAATTCCGATATATGGTTTCATGGCCCTCCATGGCTTTCATTGTCTGAAAATTTCTGGCCTCCTCAACCCTTCAAACAGGTTAAAATTCCTGAACTTCGATCTTCTGCTAATCTATCTGCAAGAATTTGCATGAATCTCGACATTATTTACAAAATTTCTTCCTTGACTAAACTACAACGAATTGTAGCCTACTTATAACGTTTCTGCAAAAAATCCAGGCTAACCATGCCAAAAATAACCTTTACCAATTTAACATGTGACGAAATTGCCTGTTCTAAATTCTAATTCGCATTGTGCAAAATCAGCCTTTCTCTGATGATTTCACACATCTCAAAAAACATGGCAAGGTCGATCATAAAAGCAAACTTCTCACCCTGAATCCTTTTCTTGATCAAGATGACATAATTCGAGTTGGTGGAAGAATTCACAACGCTGATATCTCATACGAGAGAAAGCATCCCATTGTACTTCCACAAAAACATCATTTTACAGACATACTTGTACGGCATGAACACATAAAATTACAGCATGCTGGTCCACAGCTACTTTTATCTTCCTTGCGAGAGAAATATTGGCCTCTCAATGGGCGTTATGTCGTTAGAAAGGTTGTCAGAAACTGCATCCCATGTTTCAAGGCAGCTCCAAAACTCGAAACTTATTTAATGGGTAATCTACCTTCTTCACGTCTTACTCCTTCACGACCCTTTACCCACTCGGGACTTAATTATGCGGGACCTTTTCTTTTAAAGGACCGTCTTACGAGAAACTACAAGACTATTAAGGGTTATGTAGCACTTTTTATTTGTCTGGCCACAAAGGCTATACACTTAGAGGTTGTGAGTAGTCTGACTACGGAATGCTTTATAGCAGCTTTAAGACGTTTTACTTCTCGACGGGGTAAATGTGCTTCTATTCTTTCCGATAATGGGAGCACCTTTAAAGGTGCCAACAATGAACTTTCCAACTTTCTCAAGTCTAACAATTCTGCCTTACATGACACACTCTCTTCTGAGGGTATCGATTGGAAATTTATTCCACCGCGTTCACCTCACTTTGGTGGTATCTGGGAAGCTGGGGTAAAATCAGTAAAATACCATCTTAAACGAGTAATTAGCAATACGGTTCTCTCCTATGAGGAGTTTTCCACTGTTTTGATTCAAATTGAAGCAATTCTCAATTCCAGACCTCTTTTTCCTATGTCTAATGACCCCTCAGACCTACTTCCTCTCACACCCGCACATTTTCTGGTTGGATCACCTCTCACATCAGTTCCTGACCGCAATCTGTTAGATGTTATGGAAAACAGATTGAGCCGATTTCAAAGGGTGCAGCAAATGGTGCAATGCTATTGGACACGATGGTCCAAAGAATACGTCTCTTCTCTTCAGCAACGTGTCAAGTGGAAGAAACAATGCAGTTCCCTTCTCAAGATCGGTTCCCTAGTACTTGTTAAAGAAGATGGACTGGAACCTCTTAGATGGGCCTTAGGTAGAGTGACTGACATCCATACCGGCAGTGATGGAATTGTGCGTAGTGTAACGCTAAAAACAAACTCTGGCGTATACAAACGTCCGGTTGTGAAGTTATGTGTGCTACCGAACGAAGATCAACTTTAGTTTTTTTTTGTGTTTAGATAAACTTTCGGCTTAATATTGACTTGCTGACTTTGTACATTTGAATTTTTGAACCCCCTTATGGCGTTCAAAGGAGGCGGCTTATGTTAAAACTTTAAAAGATCTGACGACGGTCCTGTCGTCTTTGAAACGGCATAGCTTAGTTTGGCAACGACTTATTACTAAGGGAGATTAAAAATTACCGTTAGAATTTATTTTTAGAAGTATCCACCTTTTGGGAGCCTACCTGTAACAACCCTCATTCATTATTATTCGGTTTCCAGTCATAGATGTAACAACGTAGTGTTAATTTATATTTGTAATATTTTAGTTGTGTTATTACAAACAATTAAGTTTTCTTTCTTTTATATTATAAAAACAGTTTATATAACAGTCACATAGAAGTAATTAAATAGTTTCATGTACGGTCTTTTGTTCTTTAATAAAACCACGGGAAGTCCAAATAATATTTAAAAACAAGTAACTGGAAGAACTCAAGATTCCCGGTTTTCCACTGAACAGTTACCAACAGATACGGCGGGCTACACAGGATGTGATTAATTTGTACAAAGTTGGAAGATAATCTGGGGTGTTATTCTGGTCCTTTGGTATTAGATAAGTGGTACCCGGAATAACAAATAATGGTATTTCTTTTGAATTAGAAATATGATTAATTAGTACTATTTAAAGCTCATATACACTCCAAAACTTCTTTAGCCAGAAATTTTGAACTTCGTCTGGTCCGTGAGATTTCCTGTTATGAAGCTATTTGATAATGTTCTAGACATTTTCAGTGGTGAAAGGTTCATAAGGAATATTCCTGTAGTGTTGACAGTTGTTCATTATGTCTACAATCTATCCACCATTGTTGTTATGAGTAGCTGGCTTCAAAAGTTGATTTCCCGAAAACTCATGAATTTCTTCTTAGCTTGAGTAGAATTTACTTACATTTTCTACAGTTTAGTATAGAATTCCTTAATTTAATATTATTAATATTTTTATTGCTATAAATTAATAGTCATAGAGTGTATTTGGAGGGAAGCGTATTTATTTGTTTTTTTTATGTCTAATTATGAGATCGATAACAATACATACAATTCTTAGCTACATTTCTAGCAATTTGTGATTACTCTTCCTATTCTAATATCCTAGTTGGTATACCGCTGTATGTAAAACTAAATATTTTGTAAATATTTTGCCGAAATATAAAAACCTTGTCTTTATAAAAAATAATAAATATATATTCTTGTAGTGTTTTTCTTGCCAAATAATTTATATACAATACAATTCTGCGATTTTAAAATACACAGTGCAAAGTACAAAATCTTTGCAACACTTATATAAAATATATCCCACTACTTAAAATAATGAGATACGTATAAAAAAGAAAATTTTTGAGATTAGTTTAGTAATCTTATAATAACTGAGTTAAAATGAAAGTTTTAATTTGTGGAATAATCTGTTTATTCGCTCTTTGCGAAGCTAATCCATTAATTCCATCTAGTCATGATGTAGTGTCAAGAGCTTTAGAGAGCATTGATTATAATAATATCGTCCCCAGGGAATTGATCACTAGACTGAAGTTTTTAACTGAAACTGATATCTTAGGGTTAGTATTTACTGATTATCGTGTTTATATTTAGAGCTATTTGTAATGGGATATAATTTGATATAATTCTAGTTTATAACTCACCGTTTTTCAGTATTGATAAGTACACCCATTTTGGATGTGTTTGTACTATCACGACGATTTATTATTATTATTCTCTAGCCATTTTCTTGTTTACTCAGTGAATTGTTTTATTACTTGATTTGCAATTTTTGTTTTCCACGACAGGTGTTTTCAATCCATCCGTTGTTTTTTAAATTGAAAATAACCCTTTCGTCGAAAATTTTTTGTAATTTTGTAGCAATATTGGTGTATTTTGTTTTTGTCATTTTGAACTAAAGAATTTATTTACATTTAATAGTTTTAGCTCTAGATATCCAATATTTATCAGAGTACTGATAACCAAATAAAACTAGAATAATTGTAATATTTTGCGTTTATCATTAAAAATATTAGGTACTCAATCTTGTCATACTTAGGTAAGGATATTTCTTTGCACTATGTTTCATCTATTATAAAATCTAGGTTTTTAATTCGTTGGATAATAATATCTCTAATGTTTTCGATCAATCCAAATATTATAGAAGCGTGGTTTTCCTACCCTGTACAACATGATCAGGAATTAGTTTTTTTGATGTTTCGTCTTCCACTTCTAGCCGATGGCGGTTATATAGGTAATAATCAGTTAATTGACAAGAACTCCAATCATGGTCGTATTGTCACACTCGCAGATAAAATTTCAACAAGAAATAATTCCAGGCAATGACCTATAAGCACGCAACATAATATATCATTACAAAACACCGGCAGTGAAATGCTATACACCTTTAATTTTAATCTTCTTTATACTTATTTTTACTCATTTCAAGGACTCATATTTTGTTTTATTATTTCGTTATCCAAAATATTATTTATTAACTGATTATAATTAATATCAATTTTGCCTAGTTTAAACCTATATTTTCATTTTTTTTTTTCTTTTTATTGTGCATTCTACTTTCGAAGGTTGGGAATTCAAATGATAAATGTGGCTTTGGAAGAATGAAAGATTTTCATGTAGCAGTTTCCAAAGAAAGATGCGGATTAAAAACGAACGAGACCAACCAAAGTTGGTGAAACCAACTCCAGCTCTTCCAGTTATGAGTTTTGGAGTATTTCTATTAATATTTTGTCCCGTACTTTACGATCTAATATGATTCGGAGTAACTCATATGCTTAGCAGTTCTTTTTGTTGACTTATGCTCCGAAGTAAAGTTCAACAAAAATAGCTGAAAGTCTGAAAATAACCACGCCCACTTAATATCTACCGTTTGTACGAAAGTACGAACCGCAAAGAGAGTCATTTTCAAATTTCCAAATCTGTATTGTGTACCTATATTAAACATGGAGTTTAAATCGAATCTGAAGGGAAAACTTTTAAATAATCAGACACGGGAAATGATAGCAAATGTGATTAATTTTATGAGAAAGGAAGCCAAACCGTGTAGAGATTTGAAAAACGTGCTGGAGCGTGTGGTATTGACAACAGGTGTTAGTTGAAGCAGCGTTTAAAAAATTGCTCGGGAAATGCAATTTATTGAAGATGGCAAATGTTCCTCATTTGTAACTGCAAACATAAAGAGGAAAAAAAGCTCTTCAAAAGCGTGCTTGGACGATTTTGATGTAGGGCGTCTTCGATGTTATATAGTGAATTTTTGTATAACACAAAAACAAGTGCCAACTGTAAAACGCATACACAGCACATTTTCAGAGGAGTACAACTACTCAGATTCCATAGAAAGCCTACGAACAGTAATTAGAAAGATGGGATTTAGTTGGCGAAAAACCAGAACTAATAGAAAATTATTAATGGAAAAGCCCAATATTCAACATCTTAGACTGCATTTCTTACGTAGTATGAAACGTTACGGTCAATACGAGCGATTGGCAAATCGCCCAATTATATATATGGATAAAACATATGTCCATTCATCTCATACCTACCAAAAAAGCTGGTTTAATAGTTCAAACAAGGGCCTACAAAAACCAGTATCTAAAGCACAGATAAGGTTTTGTTAAAAACGCTTATCTGCGCTACAATCCTAGGTACTATAAAAACAGGAGATTATCATGATACAATGAACTACGACAATTACAAAAAGTGGCTTTAGGATAAGCTGATAACAAATTTGCCTCAGAACAGCGTTTTAGTGAATGATAATGCACCGTATCACAACGTACAAACTGAGAAATGTCCAACTATGGAGGAGGATAAAGGACATTCAGTTTTACGGTTATCCCCGTATCATCCGGATTTGAATCCTATAGAGTTGGTATGGGCTTCTATGAAGCAATGTGTCGCTGAAAAAAATATTAGTTTTGATTTTAAAGTAGTTGAAAGTTTGTGTAATGAATTTTTTAATTCGTTTTCAGACAAACAATGGAAAAGGGGTGTAAACATGTTTAAAAAATAGAACAAAGTTATATGGCACAACAGTCAGCTTTTGACACCGTGGTGGATCAAATAATCATAAATGTAGGTGTCGATAGTAACAGTGATTCTGAAAAAGACGAGATGGGCTCTGATTCTGAATCAGATGATTCAGAAATATGAACCTGAGATACTCATGTTGCATTTCTTCAGAAACTGTTAGGCATTATAAACTTTTAATAATTTTTTAGAATTAATTTTATTTTTGAAAAAGACAGCAAATATTGGATTTCACGCAAACAGCGCCTATGTATCTGTTGATACGTATTTCGACCTAATAGGTCTCATCAGAACAGTTATTTATAGGTGTTCTCAACGTGAAAAATCAATATTTTCTGTCTTTTAAGAAGCAACATTAAAATGGCTTCAATACGGACGCAATAGCGACATCTAATAATAAAAACCGTAAAATAGTTTCGAAACACAATTCAGATTTCTGCTTATAATCTGAGCCTTCTAAAAATTGCAAGGCAAACAGACGTTGATAAAAGATGTTAAGAGAGACATGGGGAATCTAAAATTTGCATTCCACGACACGTCTTTACAATTAAGCAGAAATCCTTAGCGAATTCTGTTTCTTGTACTCATACAGAGCAGATCCGAATAAAATGAAAAAGACAGCAAATATTTGATTTCACGCAAACAGCGCCTATGTACCTCTTGATACGTATTTCGACCTAATAGGTCTCATCAGAACAGTTATTCATAGGTGTTCTCAATGTAAAAAATCAATATTTTCTGTCTTTTAAGAAGCAACATTAAAATGGCGTCAATACTTCAATAATCTGCTTAGTTGTAAAGACATGTCGTGGAATACAAATTTAAGATTCCCCATGTCCCTTTTAACATCTTTTATCAACGTCTGTTTGCCTTGCAATTTTTAGAAGGCTCATATTATAAGCAGAAATCTGAATTGTGTTTCGAAATTATTTTACGGATTTTATTATTAGATGTCGCTTTTGCGTCCGTATTGAAGCCATTTTAATGTTGCTTTTTAAAAGACAGAAAATATTGATTTTTCACGTTGAGAACACCTATGAATAACTGTTCTGATGAGACATATTAGGTCGAAATACGTATTAAGAGATACATAGGCGCTGTTTGCGTGAAATCAAATATTTGCTGTCTTTTTCATTTTATTCGGATCTGCTCTATATGAGTACAAGAAACACAATTTGCTAAGGATTTCTGCTTAGTTGTGAAGACATGTCGTGGAATACAAATTTTAGATTGCCCATGTCCCTTTTAAAATCTTTTATCAACGTCTGTTTGCCTTGCAATTTTTGGAAGGCTCAGATTAAAAGCAGAAATCTGAATTGTGTTTCAAAACTATTTTACGGATTTTAATTTTATTTTTATTTAGTTCTCCGGACGATTGTAGCAGTCGAAACGAAAGAATTTTTAATTTCCCGCCTTAATTATTTATAGGGCCCCTACACGGGCATTGCATTCTTATTTTTAATATTTTATATATGACTTAATTATATAATAATAAATATCTCATTTTTTGAGTTTACACTTTTTTCATACTTTGGGTAAATAATCAAAAATAAAGGCCGCTTTTAACAAAAGTTACTGGTATTTTGGTATGGTATATCATTTTTATGGTTCACCGAAACCGAATATCTAATTTCTATTAGTATTGCATTAGACGATTTTATTACTACTTTATTACCCTACTGTTTACGCCCTTTTTCTTCGAAACCTTTTGGTCAATATAATGGTAATATAAAGTAGAAATGGTCAATATAAAAATATAATTTTTGGTTTATAATGCCATATAGCAACACAAGCGGTTTTTGTTGGATCTATTTTTTACATCTCACTTTGTAGAACAAATACCACAAATATACTGAAATATATTAAAGAAAAGTCATGACAGTAATAATAATAGTGTATTATCAAGCAACTACCAAAAGGGCACTACACAGTGTTTTCATTACTAATGAACGAATAGTTACATACGAGATGTTATAGGGTACTATGCATAAAAATAGTTTAACAGAAGTGCACTAGATCATATTATTTTATATTTACGTGGATTATAATCAAAAAATTTATTATTTTAAAAATTTAATGACTGACTGTAGATGACAATTGATTGGATCCCCGTCGCATGCGATAAGATCTTATTTTATAAGAAACGTTTTTATATTCACAAGTGTTTTACTAGTTTGTTCTATTTTTGATAGAACTTCTTTTTCTTGGGTTACACTGGCTGTTAATATTTGCTCCCAAATATTTTATGGAAGTTACCAGTTCAAGCATATGTCTACATCGATAACTTATGAAAGAAGATATCTTAAATATCTATACAGAAATAATTATTCACCAAAATTTTAGAATCGTCTAATTAACAAAAGACTTTGTTGCATTATCAAAAATCAATCTAATTCCAATACCAATCCAAAACAAACACAAACTATACAAACTACAAACTAGCAATATTACTAGTAATATCACTAACTTAAACAAATACTATATATCCTGTATATTGGACAAACACACCAATATCTACATATAATGGTTGTTGCACACAAACATAGAGTACAAACCAACAAAATAAACACTAGAGACTTAGATAACATACTGTAGACAATAGGTATTATTTTGAGTTTGGAAATGTCCATATTTAAAAAAAAACAACAAACCTACAGTAAAAAATGAGTAAAATCAGAGATGATTTGATTTGATTGAGAGAGAGAGAGAGAGAAAAAGAGAGAGAGAGAGAGAGAGAGAGAGAGAGAGAGAGAGAGAGAGAGAGAGAGAGAGAGAGAGAGAGGCTAATAGTTGCTAACTTTGTTCCTATTGGTCATAGAAAGTTTTTTATTTTTTAATGTGAGTTTTTTTACCAGCTATCCAATGGTTGTACGTACAAGTATGTAGCTTGAAAAATATAGAAGTTATTACAATTGTTTATAAGTAAAAAACATACCCCTTTTTAAAACGTTTATTTTGTAAATAATTTCGATGAAAACGCAATATGCATTTAATTTCTGAGATAGTTTAAGTCTTAAAGAATCCTATGAAACTAAATGTGTATATCATCATTCATAGGGCAAGTTCAATAGTTTAAATAATTAGTCTCGGGGATAAACAATTTAAATACCTTTAAAACTATTTGACCGATCAAGGGGAAATTTGGCACAAATTTGAAAGACGGTAATTCCTCGATGTCTAAATGTGTTAATAACATTTTATTTTGTGAATAAAAAAATATATATTATATATAGTATATTATTTATCAATTTTAATTGAAAAAACGGGAAAATAAAGATATTATTGATATAAAAAAAATTAGAGACAAAAAATTAAATTGTGACCATAAATTATTGTTAAAAAAACGCAAGGTAAAAATAGGAGTATCTCTTTATCTATTCGTCATCTAGTAACTCCCACCTATGTCTTGCTTCAGATATATACCAAACATTTTTCGACCTTTTTAAACCAAACTGGGCTAAGTAGTATAGAAAGCTGCGTTGTATTAAACTATCGTTTACAAAACCATAAAAACAATATAACAATGTTCTCGCTTTCTTGCGTAGGTAGTTATTCTCATCTAGTTCCTCCTTTCATTTGTCTTTCAAGTTCGTTATTCCAGTATCATTCAAATCCCCTAAATATTTAAAATTATTGTACATTCTACATATTAAATATTATTGTCAATTAACATATTATGTTTTAGAGGCAGCGAAATTAAAGTAGTTCTAAATCAATATGCAGATACAATATTCAATAATTTACAGAATTTTATAAGAAACCACAACTGGCAGAATATCGATATTCCAGATACGCACCTGAAGGTATGTATTAAAAAAATTATATTATATTTGGATCTAAATTTATTTTAACTAACCCTATCTCTTTATACAGGGTTACGCAATTGAACTGTTGCCTATTTAAACGACGATATTTTTTTTATGTGAAATTATTTTTTATTGATTCAAGTGACAAAAATGTGTGAAACAATCAAAATTTCAGAATCCACTCACTTAAACTCGATGTGGCCACCTTTTGCCTTGACTATGGCCTTCAAACGATTAAAAAACGTGTTGAATGGTGCACGAATGTGATCTTCCGGTATTTTGGCCCATTCACGTATAATTGCTTTCTTCAGCGCATCCATACTGGCATATTTTTTAGTCCTCACCTTGCTTTCCAAAATGGACCAGATGGAGTAGTCCATCGAATTTACGTCTGGCGAATTCGAAAACCATTGTGTGGATAAATGAAGTGTAAAACATGGTTTTTTTAACCATTCTTGGTTCACACTAGCTGTATGAGACGGTGCCGACTCTTGTTGGAATGCTCTACAACCGAAATATTTGGGTGCAAACGGCTCTAAAGCAGTTATTAAAATATTTTCCCGATAATAAGTTGCATTGACTTTGACACCAGATTCAATAAAAACGATTTGAGAGCGTCCACCGGCGGTTACAGCTGCCCATACCATTACTTGAGATGGGAAATTACTTCGGGTGGCCGTTCGTAAGCCCAAACTTTCGTAGGGGAGTTCGGTCAAGTAAACACAATCATTTTGAGAGTTTATGAACTGCTCAATAGGGAAATTTTTCTCATCAGAGAACACTATATTCGGAAATTCGCCACGTTCGCGCAGGCGTAACAATTCCTTTGCTCTTTCAAGCAGATGTTTTTTTTGCTTAGGTGTAAGTTTGTGTGCTTTTTGGAAATTGTAAGGCTTGATCTTAGCTCCTTTTTCAATATTCGTTGCATGCTTCGCTGGGATATTTTCAGATATTTGGCCATTTGATTACCACTACGACGTGGATTTCGCTTAAGTCGAGCCTTCACTTTCCGAACCATTTCAGGTGATGTCGCTGTTTTTTTTTCGTCCACCACCATAACGTTTAGCAATGCTACCAATATCATTATAACGAGTTATGGTGTGATACACAAACATTTTATTCACTTTGAGGTGTTTGAGCTGACGAACAATAGCTGGTTGTGATTTTCCAGCCAAATAAGGCAATCACACTATTACGTTTAAATTTCATTGCGAATAACTTTTGTTCTATGTATAAAACTTAACTGCAAATTCTTTTGATGGCTTATAAACATACTGAAGTGTTATCAGGCCAACTTTGACGTAGCTGTCATTATCGATTTGCCAGATATATCGATGCGAAGTTGGTAACAGTTCAATTGCGTAACCCTGTAGTATACCCTATAAAAAATTTCAATTATAATTTTTATCACATTTTGCTTACATGCAATATACAAGTTTTACAGATAACTAACGTTTTTAAATTATGAAAATAACAATAATATACTTGTTGAATTAATTATAAATACACGTATCTAATATTATAGTACGCCTTAAAACAAAAAAATTAAGTATAAAGATTAATTCATACATTTGTAAACTTATTTTTTATCTATTAAAAGTACGATAACACTCAGTTGGAACAATTTCACAAATACAGATTCTTAGGAGTAGTACTAGTTGACAAGTGGAATCCTGATATAGAAATAAAAACACGAATAGAACAGGCTAGGAACATGTACAGGGTTTCTCATTATATTGTGACTCCTCACTTATTTTCCTTAATTTCAGATTTCCTCTTATACAAAAAAAGTTTCAAATACAAGTTGTAATATTTTATCTGTACCGGCCAACAGTGTAGTAACAGACCACATTTTGTATACAGGGAGTGCCCAATAAAATGCATCTTCAATATTTTAAATGGGACACCTGTATTTTTTTATAGTTTTGAGGAGCCCTGCATTTCATGATTACAAATATATAACATAGTGTAGCATTAGTTTTGTTATATAATGGCGTATGGTACTACTGTATTATACTAAGATAAGAAAAAAATATATTTAGGAAAATTATATTTAGAAAGTCAACAAAATTAATAACTTACAATACTACATTTAAGATACAATACTACATTTAAGATTACAATAAATGCTCAAAGTGCCCTACATTGTTATCAATGCACAAGTAATATCTTCGTCTAACTTCGCACAAGTAATATTTTCTAATGTGTCAGATATTGTGTATAATGACCATTTAAATTTTTAATTTCCGTACGAACTTTTGCCGTGATAGTGTTAATATTTGTATTTGAATCAAAATACACTTTTTCTTTTAAAAACCCCCATAAAAAGCTATCACATGGTATTAAGTCGGGACTATTTGGTGGCCATGTAATCGTACCCTTATTGTCGATCCACACGTTAAATTGATTATTTAAATGTTCTTGAACGGCTACGACATTATGTAGCGGTGCTTCATCTTGTTTCCATATCATACTATTTAATTGATTATGTGTATAATTTTGATTTAATAACTCATCAACTTCTATAATGACTGTGTCCAAATATGATTCCCCAGTCAATTTATAATCATAAAACAATGGTCCAACTATTTTGTTTTGAAATATTCTGCACCACACATTTATTGATTTTCTTCGTGACTTTTTTATTTGCTTAATTTTTCTTTTTCTATTATTTTTCTACTCCCACGAATACCTTTTTCTTCTATTAGAAATGCGTGAAGTTGAAAAAAATTGATTCATCTGTCCATAAAATTATAATATATATTAAGTATATATTAATTATAAATGTATAAAACTAATTAGGATCGTTGTTTAAATTTGTAAGCATGTCTTGACAGAACTGTAAATGCTTTCTCTTATGAACATCGGTAAGTTTTTGTACGGGTAATATTTTGTACGGCTTATAGTTGTGCTTGATTAATATTTTGTATGGCTTATAAATGTGCTTTGTTAAAACCCTATGTCTTGTATGGTCACACGGCTTTTCTTTAATGCATTAGTAGCATTGATTAGACTAGTTTCGGAATTTTCTAAAATAAAAATGTTATTATGGATATAATCTATTATTTAAGTATTTAATTTTGACCTTCAAAGTAAAGGAAAGTATTAAGATATTCAGCATCATTTCCTATTATAGAACGTTACTTCCGTTCAAACATCTTTTCATTTATGACATGACGATAATTACATAAAAATGTATTTGCAGAAGAAGATTGTCGATCTGGAAAAATCAGCCTATATTCTCTTCTTGTCGCTTGCTTGTTTTTATTATTTTTTACATCAATTGAGAATATATTTACTTTTTCATCTGCAGTATATCCCATTTCGATATAAGGATTGACAGTTTATAATAAATTAATAATTGTTTCATTTTGAAATGTCAGTTGCATTGCCACCTATGGTTACTCTTTTGTAGTACCATATGCCATTATAGAACAAAACTTATGTTACACAATGTTGTATTGGTAATCAGGAAATGCAGGGCTACTCAAAAATATAAAAAAATACAGGGTGTCCCATTTAAAATATTGAAGATTCATTTCATTATGCACTCCCTATATACAAAATTTGGTCTGTTGTTACATTGTTGGTCGGTACAGATAAAATAATACAACTTTAATTTGATAGTTTTTTTTTGTATTCCCGAAATTAAGGAAACTAAGTGGTGGTCAAAATATAATGAGAAACCCGCTACAATAAATGGAAATAAATTATACATAACCGAAACCTAAGCTTAGACATCTGAATTATGGATTTGAATAAAACGTTTGGCCAGTATTTCAGTTTGGACTTGAAGCCTAGACACTAAAATCAAATACTATGAGATGGCTAGAAGCCTTTGAAATGTGGCTTTATTGCAAAATGCTTAGAATATCATGAACACAACACATTAGGAATCGAACATATCCAAGACATAAAAATAACATCCCATAATAAAAAAAAACAGTCACAGAGGGAAATCGTATCAGACTGGGTTAATAAAACTAAGGGTTAGAACTTAAAACAACAATTAAAGACAAGAAATACCTCTTACCTAGGCCACATAATGAGAAATGATAAATGTAACCTGCTACGAATAACAATTGGAGGGAAGATAGAGGGTTGAAGAGAAGTAGGTAAAAGAGCCATGACATGGCTTCGCAATATCAGAACTTTCAACAATTACTAAGAGGAGCACAGACATAAGAAGACAAGATATGTTCTTTGGGTTTCTCCATGATTGAGAATCAACGGCTGTTAGATCTGCTTTTGAATTCTACTCGTATTAATATAGTATATTTTCTCTTATAGTACCATACCAAAAACGATGTGTAATTATCTCGCTCACCTAATATTGTCGTCTACTCCGGATGCACTTATAATTTATTCATTCCTTAATCTAATCTTATGAATTTTGTCCATTATCATTGTCAAATTCCTTAATCTTGGGAGATTTTAATATGCTTTTCCCTTTAAAATATATACTCGTATGTTATATTATATGTTTGATACAGTTTCAAATGGAAATTAGTTGTTTCTCGATCTCTTCAGACATTTTAATGCAACTGCTGTTATAGTTCTTGCATGATTACTGGATCATGCTTTTTAGAGATAAATTTTTTAGCAAACGTCAAACTTTTAAATGTTTAGATATATATCTAGTATTTTTTGACTTACCTTAAGACTGTATCCTCCGTTTTATTATTACACCATTGGAATCAAACCATGCTTACCTAGTTATTCCCAAGCTTGTATGTTAGGTATAAGGAGCTAACTAGGATTTATTCATGCCTCTATAATTTTTGTGATGATCGAATTATCTTCATATGGTAGTATAGTTTTTTTTTTCGCTTCATCACTGTGCTAAATGTTCAAGTGTAGATCCCCTGATTGAGATCATTGACACATATTTGGAACAGATACTCTTTGTCAGTCTCTCTACATTTTTAGTTATGAAATTATCAAAGCAACTTATTTCAGAGTCTTTTTCTGGACTATCTTTTTTGTGTCGTGTATTCATTCGATTTTCGCGAGTTGAGACTTGAGGACTTCGCGAATTGAGTTTATATAGTACTTTTCTCTCTGTGTTATGTATTTGCTGGGTATAATGACGTTATAACTTGATATTAGAGAGCCCAGTAGTCACAAACCAATTGTTTTCAAGCTCTTCTTCTTCAAGTGCCATCTCCGCAGCGGAGGTCGGCAATCATCATAGCTATTCGGACTTTCGAAATGGTTGCTCTGAAAAGTTAATATGATGTACATCCGTACCACTCTCTCAGGTTGCGCAGCCATAACATTTTACGCCTCCCTATGCTTCTCTTTCCTTGGATTGTTCCCTGCATAATCAGTTTTTCAAGCAGTTATAGACAATTGTTAAGATATTCTTGAATGTCATGCAAAACAATTATTACGGGATCTGTTACATGTAGCTATAATGATCGGCTCAAAGTATTCCTTGAAAACATTTATATTATCATCATTGTTACCAAAAGTGTGAAATCACTGAAATTATACTAAAAGACCATTCACAAAACTCTGCGCACTACAACTGCTAAAATAATAGTCTTTTTCTTTACACGAATACTTTTATTTCCATAAAATTTCGTTTAGCCAGTGTTATAGCCTATAAATACGATCCTAACATATTTCTTACATACAAGCGATAGAAAGTTTATGAAGGAAGAGAACCGAATATTGTATATCAAGACCACGGATTAAATATGCTTGATACTGAAATCATAAAACAGAATAGAACTGAACGCCAGCTTGAAAATAATTGAAGAGTTTGACCAATAAGCAAAAACATTATACATAGATATACAACAGATAGCGTGGGTGTCACACTAAGCCAGTTAAAAGAAGGACGGAAGGTAATAATTAGGTACCTAACTGATATAAGAATTATGGTTGCTAAAAAAGGCTGCTGAGAAAGTCAGGTTTAATCAACTAACTCAAAATATAAGTGGAAAAATTGAAACAAAACTAAACCCGACTCAATAAACAGATTCATAAGGGAGCTTACCTACGAAACAGATAGTGATTACTTATTATGGAGAGCCACAACGAAACTAAAGAAGTAAATAAGACCAAATTCGTCCATTAGAAAATCTGATTGTGTATCAGCTAACAATAACTAAGAAAAAGCGGACATATTTGCTGATCCTTTGAAAAATACTTTTAAACCTCATGATATAAAATCTCAGATTAACAACTTTCCAGCAGTGGATAAAAATATTAGAGAAACAAGTAGTAACACTTAAAAAATTTAAACTGAAATGTTTAAAAAAAAACTAAAACAGTTTTTCTAGATAATGCCCAGGGTTTTGATAAAGGCAAGCATGGTTGACAGGAATACAAACTGGATTTACTTTTGCCTAAAGAACATACTCAATTAATTAAATAGTATATTAGCGAACGATTGTTCATAATAAAATATGAAGACTGTTACTCCAACTTGAGAACAGTAAGTGCTGTACTACCCAAGGGCAGTATTTTAGGTCCAATACTGTATCTGCTGTACACCTATGTATACACCACTGACTCAAAAGTTGACGATGATGAAATTGAAGCAAAAGTAAAACTGCAAGAAGCACTGAAACTGTATTTAAATATATTTTGTTGTTGTTTTTATTAGAGTAATTACAAAATAAATCAATAAATCATTTAAGAAGTTGAAAAATATTTATGTTAATGTTTTATTCTTCTTTATTTGTCAGTAATTTTTTCCTGTTAAATACTAAATATACTCGTTTTCTAGTAGTTTAAGTTGTAATAGGTATAACATTTTTTGAAAACATTTCTATCAAATTGCTATAATAAGTTTTTAAAAGAATATTTTTTAATGTTGTAATAGTATTTTTTAGATCTGGGCATATAATGGCTAATAAACATGTGTTAAACCTATCCAGTGTTACTGATAGTTTCAATAATGATAACAAAACTACTATTAACTATTTAAACTACGAAAAAACTAATATATTTAGTCTCTTAGGGAATAAAATCACTAGCACTTAAAAAAGATTTATTAATTTTTTAACTTCGTAAGTAAATTCAATGATTTATTGATTAATTTTGAAATAACCACAATAACAACAAAAACAAAAAACCTTGATGAAATACAGTTCAAAATAATTAAACTTTTAATCAAACCATAACACAACCTTAAAATATGAACATTCATAGTAAATATCTTATCCTTTGATATTCTTAGCTCACCGATTCACGAACAACAAATGATACCGATCGCACAGAATGCATTTTCATAACCGAAAGTCGTTATTTATTCTTCAAACAATTAAAAAACCAATATTTCCAACTTCTTATGGGAAAAATACACACAAATTAGAAATGTTTGGAAAAGTTTTTGAAATCCCCGCCCATTGTAACGTCAGAACTTAGGTAGTCCATACCAATTTAAATTTAAGTATTTAAAAGCTATTTCATATCACGTTTCTTAAGATTTTGGACCAAAACAATTTATAATGACTATTATTTCGATAATTTTTGGTTTTGTGATTTTTAATTACGCCTGACTTCAAACGTATGTTGTAGATATCTGTTTTTATATCTTTTATGTCTTTATATTTGTTTTATTTTTGTATCTTACCTTGTTTACTATATTTTTTTACTGTCTTTTAGAACAATTATTTTGATAAGGTTCATATTATTTGTTTCAGGTATTATCAATACCGATCGTTTATTCATATTTGACATACGGATTTGCATAATTTATTTTAAGTTATTGTTGTAAATTCTCATTGACGATTATTATTTTGAATGAGATTTCTCAGATAGTGTCGATATAGATAAGGAGATGCGTCATACAGGTTTAATTTTTTAATCTACAAAATAATGAGTAGTATTGTATTTAAATTTTGCTATAAAAAATAAATAAAAAATATGAGAATGTTATCAATTTTCTACCTCTCAAAACAATTTTAAAAATTTACGGCAAAAATTTAGGGTCAAATGTTTTATGGAAGTGCTGGAAGTAAAAAAAATATTTTTTTTACTTCCAGTACTAGCACGAAGTGTAAATATCTGTAAATAAGTGTAAATAATTAATAATTATTTAACGTGACGTCAAACCCGGAAAACACGGACAGCACATTATAGCTCCCGCGTAAATTTCAAGTGTAACATATATTGTCATCATCATTAGTAGCTCGATAACCCTTTCTGCGTCATGGCTTGTTCTAGGATTTTCCGTCATTCTGTTCTGTTCCTTGCTTCGTTTTTGCAATTGGTAATCGTAAGTGTTTTCAGATCTTGTTCCATTTGTTCCAGTGTAACATATATGTTCTATATTATTTTCAAGTAGTACTATAAATTTTAATATTCCTAAATGTTTCTAAGGGTTCTTCTTCTTGTAGTTCCTTCTCCTATCGGAGGTTGGCTATCATCACAGCTATCAGTACCTTATTGGCTGCTGCTCTGAAAAGATCTACTGAGCTGCAACTATACCACTCTCTTAGGTTTCTCAGCCAGGAAATTCTTCGTCTTTCTATGGATCTTTTAGCCTTGATTTTACCTTGCATTATGAGCCTTAATATCTCATATTTTGCACTTCAGATAATGTGGCCTAAATATTTCAGCTTTCTTGTTGTGCTTTATGACCTCGTAATACTTTTGTAGCCTTCTTAACACTTCTGCATTTGTAACTCGTTGGGTCCATAATATTTTCAAAATCCTTCTATAGCACCACATATCAAATGATTCCAACTTCTATTCACTTTTAGTGTCCAGTTTTCCATTCCATACAACAAAGTTGAGAACACGTAGCATCTTAAGGCTCTTATCCTCAAATCCAGAGGAAGGTCTCGATTGACAAACATTGTTTTCATTTTTATAAATGCTTGTCTTGCAATTTCAATGCGTGTCCTTATTTTTCTACCTTGATCATTATTTTTATTTACCCAGGTTCCTAGATATTTGTAGTTATTCACTCTTTTTACTTGTTTTCTCTCGATATCTAGCCTTCCTACTGTATGTTGCTTAAAAATACTAATGAACTTGATTATCTTAACGTTCATTTGTAGTCCATATTTAATACTGACTTAATGTAATCTATTTACTAAGCGTTGCAATGCTTCTAGTCTGTCTGCAAAAGCAGCGGTGACGTCTGCGAATTTTATGTTGTTTAAGATTTTTCCGTTTATTGATATATTCTGTGTTGTTCCTCTGATATTGCTTCCTTAAAAATAGGCATAACCTAAGAAATATTTATAATAATCGAATTTTCCAACTAAAATTTTCTCACGATAAATGCGAGGATATATTTTGTTGTTCTAAATCTTCTCCTTCTTCTTCTTTTTATGTCGACATGACTCTGTTTGTTTTTCAATGTGCCTCCAGTAAGTTGTCGTTCCATCGTTCTAGTTGTCTTCCTACTGATTGTCTTTTTATTGGGGAACCGTTCCTTGCCGTCTTTACTACTCCATTTGTTGTTATTCGGCTTATATGATCGTTCCATGCTACTCTTCTATTTTTTACTCAGTTCTGTCTCATAGTGTCTCACCATCATAAACAATTTAGGGTTTTTATGTCTGCTGTTTCTAACATCCTTTTCTTCCTCTCTGGAGGTTATATTAAATTGGTGCAGCATACGTTGCAAATCGTCTTCACTTTAAGAGGTATTGCGTCATCTGCATAGCGTATTATTTTTTAAGTGGTATTTCTCCCATTTGGTATCCTTTTTCAGTTCTTTTTTTTATTTTCATAATCAAGTTAAACAATAGGGGACTCAGGCAATTTCCTTATCTTATTCCATTGCCAGCATCAATAGGCTCAATTAGTTCTTCTACTTTTAATTTTATTGTGTAGTTTTGGTAGATATTCTTGATCGTCTTGATAATTCCTAGAGGTATCCCCCTTGCGTACAATAAGTAGATAACGTCCTTAAATATGACCTTGTCAAATGCCTTCTTAAGGTTCACGAAACATAGATATGCTGGTTTGTTGTATTTTAATGATTCCTCTTTCACTTGTGTTATTATAACTATAGCGTCGGTGCATGATGTTCCCGACCTAAAACCTTGTTGTTCTTCTGCTAGTGTCCTAATTTCATTCAGTTTATTTGTTATCATTTTGGTTGGTAACTCTAATGTTGTGAGTCATAAATTAATTCCTCTCTAATTTTCTGGGTCCGATTTGTCTCCCTTTTTGAAGAGAGGTGTTAGGATACTTGATCTGCATTCTTGAGTAATTCTGCCCTGTTCTATTATTTTTTGGATTCGTTTTAATAGTGATGTTTCCGATTAGCAGCGTTAGGAACTATGTTATATGTTATATATTCAGTTTTTTCCGTTCCTACGTTTTTTGTGTACGTCATTTGTTAAGTGACCATTGCACACTTTTACAGAGGGAATGAGGAATAATGGAAACTTATCGAATTGATAAGTGTATGTGTTTATATGGGTTTATGGAATGTAGAAATACGTATAAGGCATTTTCAAAGGTATATAAAAGTCAATAAGAGAAGCCAATATTTTGCAATTGATGGGAATAATTTTATCCATCTTTTATTCCAGATGATACATCTAAATATACATCTCTTTAATTATTTAATACAACTTTTAAGATTTCTGCGTTTCATTACTTTTATTCTTCCTCGACAAACTTCCATTCAGATCGATTTTGAGCAATTGCAATCCAGTTGGCACATATCCTCTTTATGTCGTCAGTCCATTTTGTGGGTGATTTTTCCGGGTTTCGTCTATCTACTTTCGGTCTCCATTTCAATATCTTTTTGGTCCATCCACTATATTTTACTCTAGTAATGTGTACTATCAACTTCTGCTTAATTTTAGCTATGTGTTTTATAATGTCCACTTCTTTTACGTATTTCTTCGTTTCTCACCCTATTTCTCAACAATGATCTTTCCATTATACGTTGAGTCACTTTTCGTAATTTTCCTGCAGATGTCTTTATTAGAGTAAGTGTCCCTGCTTCATATCTAAGAACAAACAGGACACATTGACTAAGGGCTCTCCTTTTTAAGCTGATAGGTATATCACCTTTAAAAACATCACGCTGTCTTCTATATGCAGCTCAGCAATTTGATTATCTTTGCTAATTTTTACCATATGCCCAAGGTATATGTAGCTGTTAACAACTTAAATCTCAATGTCTTCTATCTTTAAACGATGCCTCAGAATTAAATGCGTCATCACTTATTTCTTTTAGTAAATAATATTCAAACCTACTTTACGTGCTGCATCGCAATATCATTGGCAATTTTTAGGTCATCTGAAATCAGGACAATGTCATTTGCTAATTGTAGATAACTAAGCATCTCACCATTGATATTTACTCCTTTATTTTCTAATTTCAGTGATTTCAAAGCATGGTCAAGTACAATAATGAACAACTCAGGTGATATAATACCTCCCTGTCGAATACTTCTCCTGATATGTATTAATATTGATAGAACTGTGCAGATTTATAGTTGTAGCATTGCTGTATATATTTTGTTTATGTTGGTGTACCTATGATCAATTAGACACTCTTCCAATGTCTTTAGAAGCGCGGGTAGTACGATAATGTCAAACGCTTTCTGGAAGTCAATAAACGTTAAAACTAGGGCGACGACTAATAAACCAAGTATAAAACTTATACTCAGAATAAATCAGGTGTAGGCAAAATCACTACCAATAAACATGGAATAACTTAGATACATAGGTTATACTTGATATAATATTTATTCCAGGATTATACCAACTCACACCCTTGTTAAAGTCTGATATAACGGTAATACCTATTTTATATATTATTTTGATAAATTTATAAAGAATATATTATTTTTTGTATTGTTTTGTGAGTAGCAATATAATAAAAACATGTGTTTAAGAGGTGTTGCGGCTGTCGAGGAAGTTGATGATTTAATTAATATAATAGAAAATATACGAAAAAGAAAATCTTTTAGAGAAAGAATAAATCCCTTTACAAAATACACTGATACACTGAATTTAGAATAAAATATCGGTCTTCGGATAAAATATTGGATGGTGTAAAGTTTTTTGCAATTTTAAAATACTCAAACTCAACATATAATATATCAAATAAAGATATATTTGGTGTCAGTTGCCATTGTCAGTTTCAAAGAAAAATCAAAATTGATATATTTCACTCAATATGTCGTTGTTCTATGTATTTGTGCAAAAGATCGCGACATTGCCAAACTATTATTTCGGAATAAAGTGGAAATACTTATAACTAACATATATCGAGTTTATTTGTAACAAATTATTTTAGTATTATATTTACCTTATACTTAGGATAACTATTCTAGGTATAAATACGGAATATCTTTAGAATACGAGTGTTTTATTAGTAAGATAGTATAGTAAGATAGTAGAGGTCTACTATATTCAATTGATTTTTTAATCAAGACGTTTATACACTGTAGATGGTCATTTGTACTATAGTTGAAGCTAAAACCTGTTCTTTTGGCTAATACAGATCAAGATAGAGATTTTGTTTTTAATCTGTTGGATATTATTCTGGTGTACAGTTTGTATAAATGGTTGAGTAAAGAAATTGGCCTGTAATTCTTTAGGTATATGTTGTTGCTCTTTTTAAGCAGAAGAATTATAATAAAATTATTCCATATATATATATATATATATATATATATATATATATATATAATATATATATATAGCGATTGACTATGCAAGAACACAGTAAAGAGGTCTCGTATTTTCTTTGATAGAGAGGTCCCGGCAAGTTTTATAGCTTCTGTAAGTATTCCATCATCTCCCGCAACCTTGTTGTTTTTTTTTGAGTGCATATTATATTTTATCTTAAGTAATTTCTGGAATACCCTCAGATCCCTGGTTTTGTACCTTTTTTCTATCGTTTTAATTGATGTTATTGTTAATTTGGTTGGTGTATAACATAGCGTAGAACACTTCGCCTATTCGTAGTATTTTGTGTTTGTCCGTTGTTACATCATACCATAGAGCATCACACTTTTTATCCTTAAGCTTGAAGAAGAGTGAAATGTTATGGCCTTTATGACTCTCCAGATGTAATTCATAAAAGTGTTTTCTACTGAGTTCCCGCTCATACATCGGGGTAGTGACTACAGACTACAAAGAATACTACACTTTGTACTTATCCAACTCACCCCGTCGTCACTGAATTCGTCAACTGTAAATATAACTTATAGATATTAATCGTGCTATTGGCAGCGACGCAATTTTTTTTTAATTTGGTTAAATTAAAAGAAAGGTGATAAGTCTATAATTTGTAGTGTATTTCATTTTTTCACTGATTTAAATTAAGTATCTTACTTTTATATTGCATTATACATGATTTAGGTTTAAAAATATTCCAACTAAAGTCTGCTTTAGTGTCTTTTTGTTAAAATATATCATGGACGTATAAACATAGATGGACACAGCAATAAGATACCTTTAACACACAATGTTTTGAAGCTTCGATAGAATGTGATGCTTCCGCAATGAGCATAAGCGTGCTTGAATTATTACTCGCGGGTAATTATTCAGATTTTAAAAATTGGAAGTAGTAATAATGTATAAAAACACGTTCAAAGAATTTAAAAAAACGAGAGTTTAACTTTATAGAAAAATTAAAATACAATTTTATGTGCTTAAAATTACTACAATAAATTATGGTTGAATTCAAGTTAATTTTTAATAGATATCAAAATAATGCTACAATAAAAAATCTTTATGTTTTCTCCTAAATTTGCTACCAAAATAGTTCGATCGTCAATATTATTTGGAAACCTACATAGACAAATAAATGAGTTTTATTCATTTCACTAATTTATTTGCATCTATGAGAAATATTAAATTAAAAAAGTACTAAATAGATCTTTTTAAATCAGATGATGTCTACTTACAATTTAAAAATGTCTACTAATTTCATGAACTTATATCTTATTTAATACATTAATGAACATGAATAAACCCAATGGTACGCCTATTAAAATGTAAACAAACACGCCCCCTCATCTTAAATAATGTAAATTTTATGTACTGACAAATGAAATGAGAGATCGGGATGAAAATATTTCGTTTATTTTATTTCACTTTTCACAAATATCACTCAAAATACAGCCAAAATATCGAAAAACGACTTTTACTAAAAGGTAAACAAACATGGAACAGCATTTGAAGTTTGACGTAGATCCATAAGACAGAGAAATGTAATCAACCGTTGCCATTTATAAATAGTTTTCGGTGCTTCTACATATAAAATAATTGATTGAAATCTAAATTATACGTTATTATTAAATGATAATGCACACTATGTGCACACTTTATATTTTGATTACAATTAAATATATTAATCTAAACAATAAATTATTATTTTGGTTTGATAGCACCTGTAGAGCATAAAATACGGAGTAATATTTTCAGCGACTTGCGAATAAGAAATTTTAAAACAAAACGTGACAACAGCTGAAGGTGCTGAGAATGTGACCTATTCAAATAATTTTGACTTCACAATTTTATGTAAATAACTGAGTCCATCTGTGTTTATACGTCCATGAAATATATAGACACTGGTTTTGAAATAAAACAAAATTTGTCAAGTGTTTAATTATCTAAACAGGGCATGATATCCAATATCTTTTACTGAAGCGCGGTTTCCAATATTTTAAATCAGCAAATTCTTTCATGTCTCTGGTTCTTTACATTTCTTTAATTACATTACATTTAATTACATTTAAAATTTTTAGATAACTGGTGGGAGTGTAGATTTAACTAGAGGTAATTTAAATGACCTTGATACAATTTCTAGAGGCGGAGATGTTATTCTTACATACGAAGGGGATAACAAAAAACTTGTTATTGAACTACCAATTACTTTTGGAGATTTACGAGTAAGTATTATTTTTTGTGGCCAAATAACTATATAGATTTATTGAATATGTATATGTTCCTTTAGCAATTATTACTTGTAAACTGATCTAAAATGTTATATCTTCAACAAAACTTTTTTTATTTATCTATTTCCAATAATTCACTTTGAACGTGTTTAGTTTATGCCGCGTAAAATAACCCTTAAAAACTTTATATTAAAAATTGCGTAATATGTTATTTTGTGTTTAGTTTATGCCGCGTAAAATAACCCTTAAAAACTTTATATTAAAAATTGCGTAATATGTTATTTTGTGCATATACCACTATATGTTCCAGTATACTCAAAACCTTAGAAGCCTTTGTCTAACAAAATAAATCAACATAATGATATATAGAACTTTAATATTCAACTAACAATAAATATACCGAAATAGCCAAATCCAAAGATGAGATTTCTACAATAAAAGTTAGGTAGAAACTTTACAGTAGGCAGGACATTTGGCTATATCAAATCAAAGCTACCCTATAAGATGTACATACTCTATTAGTAAAACTCGAAGAAACTAGACAACGAAATAGACCAAAGTGAGAATTGACATGACTCATGAGGTTTATAGTATAGCTATAAGCCTAATTAGTCACCTTCTAAAATTGTTCCTATAGATAATTCATAAGAGAATCTACAAGTTGTGTGTCAAGTCAAATTTCCCCCAACCAGTTCGGGTTCACAAACGCTGTTGATACTAGAGAGGCTTTATTCTCAGTACAAGTCTTATTTTAGAGATGCAGAGACGTCAACTGCGCCGTATACGCATGTCTGGTTGATTACGAGAAAGAGTCTCCTCTAATCTTTAATCTGTACTCTGACAGAATATTTATCGAAGCTTTTCACGAAGCTGAAAAAGGTATTCCACTAAATGGTTACCGGCTAAATAACATGAGATGTTCAGATGACACCATAGTATTTACGAACAACTTAGAAGACCTACAATTTCTTATGAACAAAACCACGTATTACAGTCAACAAGATGGACTCAATATAAACGTTAAGAAGACAAAGCTTATGATAATTAGCAAGAAAAGGATAACAGGAGGTCAACTCAACGTCAATCAATCCCCTGTAGAAAGAGTGACGCACTACAACTACCTCGGCACCATAATAAATGAAGAATGGATCAACAACCACGAGATTAGAGCACGCATCGTAAAAGCTAAATCCACCGTTAATGGTATGTGGGCCTTCTTCAAGGGTCACAACCGCTCTCTTGATACAAAAGTAAAAATACTGCGGTGCTACGTCTTCTCTGTCCTTTTTTATGGTGTTGAATCGTGGTCCTTGAAAGAAGTTATGTGCAGAAAACTGGAAGCATTTGAGATGTGGCTATATCGAAGAATATTTAAGATCCCATGGACTGACCGAGTCACAAATGAGGAGGTCCTCAGAAGAATGAATAAGAAACGAGAAGTACTGACCACCATCAAATCTCGAAAGTTACAATTCTTCAGACATATTATGCGAAATAAATCCAGATATGCTCTCCTGCAAGTAAAAATATTTGGAAAACGAGGTCCAGAAAGAAGAATAACATTTTGGCTAAATAACCTGAGAATCTGGTTCAATACAACATCTGTGCAGCTTTTCTGAGTTGCTGCAGATAAGATAAAGATTGCCATAATGATCGCCACCATTCGTAACGGATAGGCACATCAACAAGAAGAAGATTGACATGTGTTCTAGATGAATAAAAGTGCTTAATCGGTGTGACAAACTGACACCAAGGTTCATATAATGGGACCAAATGGAAAAATAGGCTTAGGAGATTAAGATTAAACTAACGTCATAGCACCATTAAAAATGATAATAATTCTGCTAGGTGATGATTTTATTACTATTATTTTAAAATTTATAATGGTGCATTTATCGGGAATGCGGAAATAAAAAATTTAATAATGCTTGCTAGAAAGGTATGCTAATTATTTAATATTAAATATCCAAAAGATGCCATTTCTGCCTAAAATTAGTGAAATAGCAAAAAAAATTTATGTAACTAGACACATAAAGCACAAAAAGGTATATAAATCTGTCCTTCTACAAAGACTACCGAATAGTCATAATAACTGAAGGGTTTGAAAAGTGAAGATGCTATGTTACAAATAACTAAATGTGAAATAATCGAGCTTAAAATTTGTCTTATTGCATTAAATTTTGAATCTACAATATTTCAGATAAGAAAAGTGTTTAAACACAAACATGTAGGACGCTACCCTTTTTAATTGCCTGCAAAGCTACTTCGTAATACCCTCTATGTTCAAGGGTACATGGCAAGAACTGTTTAATGTATTTTTTCTCTGCAGACAAGTTGCCAATCTTCTTGTTTATCTTTAAAACTACAAAGTTTGGAGATATAAGACACATTGTTTTATTTGTCTTATTGTAGACCTATAACGTTAAACGTCCAGTTTCTTGAACGGCATGTTGGTGTCGTAGCTATATTTAAACAGATAACTACCAAATTCATCTATCACCCATTTGATGCCATCCCTAAGATGAAAAGTTTCTCCAAGGAGGTAATTTTTCTAGTTTACTATCTTTATAGATTTAGCTGGCAATAACAATGTAGCAAACTTGCATTACAAGTTCTCTTTCAAAGATGTAGAGACGTCAACTGTGATATATATATATATATATATATATATATATATATATATATATATATATATATATAATATATATATATAATATATATATATATATATGTGTGTTTTGTTGATTGCCAGAAAGCGTTCGATAGAATAAAACATGACGAACTAATGAAAATATTAAATTCAATTGGTCTAGACAGCAGAGATCGCCTTTATCGAGATCGAGATCGAACAATATATATTACGAACAAACTGCAGCTGTTAGAGTTGGAGATCAGTTACCAGACGATATAAAGATAAAAAGAGGTGTACGACAGGGATGTATACTGTCCCTATTGTTGTTCAATGCATATTCAGAGCACATTATCAACCTAGCGCTAACGGACGTAGACGAGGGAATACTTTTAAACGGAGAACGATTTAACAACATAAGATACGCTGATGATGCTGTCATTTTTGCAGACAGTGTTGAAGGTCTGCAGACACTTGTCTCCAGGGTGGCAGAAGTAAGTGGCAGGTTTGGGCTTGATTTTAACATCAAAAAAACCAAATACATGGTTATAAGCAAAAATAGGATACCACCTGGTCAATTACTAGTTAACCAACAACCTATAACACAAATCACCAACTTTTGTTATCTGGGTGAAAATTTAAATGAACAGTGGGAGCAATCGACGGAAATTAAGATAAGGATCGAGAAGGCAAGATCAGCTTTCCTCAGCCACGACAAAAAATTGAAAATAAAAGTTCGTTTACTAAAATGCTACGTATTTTCCGTGCTTTCATATGGCGTAGAGTCATGGACCTTAACTGAAGCATCACTGAAGCGACTCGAAGCATTTGAGATGTGGTGCTATAGGCACATGTTGAGGATTTCCTGGATAGGCAGAGTTACCAACGAAGAAGTACTACATACAATGGGTAAAGAGCGCGAACTAGTCGTAACCATAAAACGTCGAAGCTAGAATACCTAAGCCATATAATGCGCAATGAACAACGATATGACCTACTTCGGACCATATTTTAAGGTAAAGTGCATGGGAAAAGAGGTCCAGGACGGAGAAGAATATCCTGGCTGCATAACCTGCGAAAGTGGTTTAACCTAACCACTACCGGACTTTTCAGGGCAGCAGTCAACAAGTCAGAATAGCCATGTTAGTGTCCAACATCCGTAACGGATAGGCACCATAACAAAAAGAAGAGATTTAGCTAATTCCTCAATGTAAAGCAAGGTCCTATATTTATAACATGGTTTTCGTTGATTGTTTGCAGTATTATCTGTCGATACTCATCTGGTAAGAACATATTAGGCTGTGTCCGTAAGTTATTTTTGATACAACTAAAGTCACGGTCTGAATCTAGGTAGGAGTGGAAATTTGTGGTCTATAGTTTTGAAGTACCCTTTCAAAATCATGTACTAATACAAACAAACAATCTAAAAATTCTTATTTGACCACACTTACAGATGATTTTTTTCTCGAAGTGTTCTATCACTTTTAAGCACACTCAACAGTGAACTTACAACTTCTTTACTGCCACGATTTGCTATGTCTTTTGTCTAGGTAGAAGATAGGCATATGCCTACGTTTTTTAAAATTATATGCAGACTGAGATTGGAAAACCACATTTGTTTTTTATAAAAAGCTTTTGATGTGAGCAAACGAGGCAATGGTATAGTCTGTTGCAGATTCAGAATGACGTATGTAACATTGTTCAACACATTGGTACTTTCTCTGTCAGTTTTTTGGGCCTCAAATGTAGATTTATAAAAGTCAACATGTTCTTGTAACCATTGTCCACTATCAGGTGTACTACATGTGCACTCTTAGGTTGTTCAATGGATAATTTGAATTCATTATCATAAATAAAGCTTGTACATTTTAAGTACTGACAACAACGGTGATAAGTATTTTTTGTTTAGATTGTTAGCTCTAGAATAATGAGACAACTCAGCAGTAAACGAAGCAATGTCCTATTTTTTTGCATCTGGATTAAGTTTAGTAAGCCTGTTGTTATGATTTTCTGTTTAAGTGTGGCGATGACAAACCTTTTTTATTTTGTTTTTGGATAAGAGATACTTTCTTCTGAGCTATTTGGTACAATGGCATTAGAACTGATTTACAAATTGGCACGTGATATATTTTACTATAATACTGTACTTAAAAGATGCAGCTTTATGCGTGATTGCACCCTTGCGTCTTCGCAGAGATTCCATTCAGTCATTAAAAATTAAAACTATTGTATCCTGGTTTATTCTAGTTAAAAACTCTAATCGGGACGTCTTATTACAAATATTGTTATTCTCATTAATGAACTTGCCAGGAATTATTATAATATTACGAGATAAGTAACTTTCTCCACATTTTCTTGTTTTATCACCCACATTTCTTTTTCATTATTCTTTATGGTTTTGTGTCGTTTTCTAGATAATTTAGGTTTTTTTACTTCTCATTTCAACAAGCAGCTACACCTTAATTTACAAAGTCAACAAAGCACATTGACTAAGTGGATGAAGGTGTTATGACTCTGTCCAATACAGTGTGGTGTTCGGTACTGGGAAAGTCTCCCCGACATACTGATAACTATTCTCAAGGTCTTCTGTAACATAACTTACAGGAAAAAATAGATACTGATAAAGAATGAGTTTATGTAGGAATATAGAGTAAGATATTAAAGCATGTTCAATCGCAAATTCTTTCAAATATTTGTCCTCACAAATTTCTTTTAACTATGGCTAACAAATCCTTAGACGAGTTATATTAAGCTTTCTAATTAGCAAATCGTGGACAAGACTTGGTACTTCTACAATCCTTTTCAATACAATAGTATAAACCTTTACAATAGTATAAATTTGATTCGCCCATAGTATTCCTAATATTGTTCTGAAGCTATTTTCTTGTGGCATTGTAAATTAATTACTATTAAACTGGGAATAAGCCACAATTAAAGATATAAATACGTTTATTGACGTTTCAATTTCCACTTCGGAAATCGTTCTCAAAATACAAACAGTAAATTAAACAAATTTTGTTTTTTGTTACATAGTGAAAAATTCTTCTAATAATTTAATTTTATCTGACTCATTTATATTGACAATTCAGACATACATTATGCATTTTAAAGTAGACGACTTTAAAATGATATTGCCAATATTGTTGAGTTGCGCTCCTGGGGCGACTTTACTTATAAGATAATTCATTCGATTATATGAAATCAACTTTAACTTGAGAATATCCGTCAGAAAAAAATCATAGCATGTAATTCGTCTTTAAAAAGACAAACACATGACATGATGACAGTAAAATTCTCCTGTTAGTGATTCCATAGTAAATTATGAAGGAAAAACCAGGAAAAAAACCTCATAATACTATCCCGACATTGTAAGTATTTGTTCGTGAATTTAGTTTACTTTCAACATACATCAAAATTCTGATTTTATATGTTAAGTTATTTAAAAAACACAAATGATGTATCCTCTGTATGTTACTGACTTACTAATACTGGTATTTTCTTGTTAATAACTTCCTCTTTCAATATTGGTAACCAGATCCTACTACATTCTGCCGAGGAATTTAGCATAATTAGAGCCGCTTCTTTGATTTTTCTTTTTTTACCATCCGTTTCTTTTAGGACTACATTTGAATTATTCCATTGAACCCTATGTTCATCATCCCATGCGTGTTTACAGATTTGAGATCTATCAAATTCTCTATTTTTAATATAAGATTGATGTTCACTTATTCTAACATTTAATGGCCTTGATGATTCACCTAAATAAAACTGATCGCATTCACAAGGTATTTTATAAATGCAATTCTTTGTCCTTTCTTGTTCATTGTTAGGTTTGGTTTTGGACAAAATAGATCTCAACGTGTTTGTTGTTTTATTTTTTATATATTTTGCAACTCAACAATATTGGCAATATCATTTTAAAGTCGTCTACTTTAAAATGCATAATGTATGTCTGAATTGTCAATATAAATGAGTCAGATAAAATTAAATTATTAGAAGAATTTGTTTACTATGTAACAAAAAACAAAATTTGTTTAATTTACTGTTTGTATTTTGAGAACGATTTCGGAAGTGGAAATTGAAACGTCAATAAACGTATTTATATCTTTAATTGTGGCTTATTCCCAGTTTAATAGTAATTAATCATAGTATACCTGTTGGAATACGCAACTATTATTTTTTATCAAAAGGGCATGTAATTGAGCTGTATACTGTATTAATGCGTTAATTTCCATTTGATTATCTTGCAACACTGTGCTGTCCAGTCTAGCTTGCAACTTGTCTGTAGATTATTTTGTATTCTTGGTATTTAGCGTTATGATAAATAGTTTTTATTGCTTTCTAGTGATATTATGATAGTCGTATACTATTTATTGTGAATTTAGCAAACATTTCATGTTCGTTACACCAATGATACCAGAACATCATGGGAAAAGTCAAATACATCTCACCAAGGAAAATAACGGAAATAAAAACTTTTGTTTAGAAAGAGAATACTGAGTGTAGATCTCTTAAGTGACTCTACTTCTTCATAGATCTGACAATTGTCCCGATTTCCATAATTCTATTAAGCCCAGCTGTTAACTATTTTGTGGCTCTCCATTTATACTTCTTCAGAGATATAATCGGGTACAACCATTTTATCTTTCTTAATTTTCTGTTTTGGCTAAGAAATTTTCTCATTTTTAAATTCTTTCGCCGTTGCTGTTACTGTCAGCGCTAGTTCTATTGATTTCCTGAAGAAATAAATTTTTCTATACGTGTCATAAACTAATTATAAACCAATAGAATATAATACTTTTCCTTTAACTTTGTTAAAATAAAAAGGCAGATATCGAGCACAGTTTATTAATCAAATCTTGCCCAACTACTTTCGCTTCTTAGAGCAACTTTAGGGGCATGTGAAATAAGCGAAGAAACGTTTTTTTTTTTTTATGAAGAAAATCAATTAACTTCGATAAAAACTCGTTGATGGTTGATAAAAGTTTTTATGTGATATAACGTTTTAGACTTACTTCGTCAATTTTGGCCTATCCAACAATTTGTGGAGAATGTCATAAACATAAAATTGTACATTACACTACACTACACAAGGACAAACAGTTTAAAATTTTTTAAAAAGAGAAGCTACATTATTCTTATGGACATGTGACATATGACAGCTTAGATGGGCAGTCCCAATCATGGTGATGTGATCTGCTCATTTCAAAATTCTTTGAAACTAAGCATTGACCAAAGGTATAACTGACACAACTATAGAAAACCAACTGATGAAATATGAAATTATATATTTTAAGTAGATTGCATAATCCGGATCTCACGAAATCCGGATCACCTCTAGAAAAGGGGATAATGAATATTCCATTACTAAACCTGTTGATTGTTTTTATATTTTTTGATTAAATTGGAAGAAGTCCTAATTAAGACAAAATTTAAACATAGTTAAAATAGCATGTTTGTTTTTTGCTGGTATGTTGCAATTGCTTAAAACGTTGTGTACTAAAGGTAATGTTTCATCTCTTGGTACAGAAGTAAACTAATTGGAAACATCAAAAGAAAGTAAATAAAAACTCTTGTGTTTTAATCTTATTTAAACGTTCTATTAGATCTAAAGAATTCGTAATGTAGAACTTAAGTATAAAATTAGTGATAGACTGAATTGTGTTGTAAATAAACTCTGATAATATAGAAACTGGAATCTTGCAAAAACTTACAACAGGCCTTAAGGGACAATTGTGTTTATGGATTTTAGGAAGTCCATATAACCTAGGTGTTATAGGATTAGATACAGTTAACTTTCTGTTGTTATATTTAGTAATAGTGTCATTAAACAATTTAAGCATTGCTTTTGTTTTATTAATAAAGGTGTTAAGTGGGTTTATTTCCAAAACTATAAAACTGTTGTCTGAGAGGAAAGATTATACTTTTTCTATGTATTAAATTTGTTCTAAGATTACAACACAATTTCCTTTATCAGCCTTGCTGAGTACTAGAGAATCTCTATCGATTTTTCGTATGACTGATTTTAGCAAATCTTTTGTTTTTAAAATAATGGTGATATCTATCAAAATTACGTTTGTACTTACATTGTTGTTGTTGAAGTAAGCTAATGCAAGAGTTTCTCAAATATCGTTTAATTTCAGTATTGTTTGTCATACCTTCTATTAGAGTATTTTCATTTATTTTTTCTTTTAGTTCCACTATCATCACCACACCAAAGCATTATTCATTAGCATGAGTGGCGAAATTGACGGTACTGTTCAACATGTACAGATATCTGCTATAGCAAGTTTAGACCTTAATGCTAACACTATTTTCTTGGATCATTATGACATGAAACATTCTGGGTAAGTAATAATTTTTGTATATTATTCAAGATAAATTGTTAAGCAATCTAGAAAATCTTTTATTGTTATATTTATCGATTTCAAAAAGATACTGTAAATGTAGCAAAGCGACAAAGCAATAAATTAGATAAGTTAAAAAAATTAGTCGTAAAACCTATTTGCAAACCAGAACATAAGAAACCTAGCTACACAAAAACTGCAAGAAACCTTTCCCAGTATTCGCTACGTACTAACAAATCAATAATTTAAAATTCTTTTTATAAAGTAATGAAATAATAATATGAAATAGTATATTACATAACGAGAGTTGTAAGAAGCTTATTACGTGCGAGTAAAAAAGTTGCGCGCGAGCCGCGTAGCGGCGAGCGCAGTAATTTTACAAGCATGTAATAAGCTTACAACTCAAAATGTGTACTATACTTTTTCTACGATTATTTTCGTTTATAAAAATACAAATTAAATTACCACTATCTTTACACTGACAGATTAATAATTTTTAATATATCAAAATAACGTCTGTTAATTCGTTTCCACGGTAACTCGACCAACTGACTTACGAGGCTTATGTGATATTACACATTTTTATAAAACTGAAGCGTAATTTTTTTTATTACGTGCTAGTCATTACGTGTCAGTATCTGTTATAATGCATTTACTTAGCATCCAAATAGTAGGTAATATACAATTTACTAGTAAGAGAGTAGAAAAATAATAATACATGTCGCACTAATAATACAATAGTGTCGTAACTCAAAAAAGATGATTTTTCAGAATCAACGAAAAACTGATTACTCATTTCCTATTGCAGGTAAAAATAAAATTAATGCATAATATGTTTCTAATTAATATTAAATGAAGTTTATTTGTACTCTTTGTTAAATAAAAATACTGACAGTGAAGTTATTAAAAAAATTTGAGTTAACACTGTATTGCTCTAAGCAAAATGTTCAAAATGAAATATTATTTTTAGTTATGACATTATTTATGAAATATTTTGTGTTACTACAATTTGATTTACTATTTTTTCTGTGGTTTACGTTAGTTTTTGGACTTATAAAAATTTTGGGAACTTGATTCTTGGTATTTATTAACTTCGGATCTAAAGAGATTGTTTTCAATTACGTTTGATCAAGACTGTTTTTAATTACGTTTATATTATAATCAAACAAACTCAGATACAGATAACAAAATACAGTATTCTTGAACATTTTGTACTTAATCTATATATTTAACAAAATAAACCTTCTGAAAAAAAGAACACAAAATATAGTCATATTTAAGTAATTCGTGATTAATTAGAAGGACCTATTTAAAAGAAAAACACATTATTTAAACTCAGTCTCAAAACTCAGAGTTTCAATCAGTCCCAAAATCAATTATTACTGATTACAATTAAATACAATTTTAATTTTTAATCGATCAAATCCTTATAGTAAGTTTCACGGTAACTTCTGATATTACATTTTTGTCAAGCAATTCCTTTAAGTCCCTTTTCTTATTTTCAGTTAAAGGTATCTTGTTTGTGTACTCTCGTGTCAAACCATTAGCAAATAACGAAGTCTGAATTTCAGTTCGTCGTAAGCTACGTACGAAACTTTTTGGTAATCTTCATCTTCGTAAGAGTTCTTATAAAAGAAACTAAATGGATGTTCGTTTTCAACACGAAATACCTTAATGTCATGCCATTTGATTTTGTCTTTTTCTTCATTATCATTAAAATTGTTACCCCACTCTTCTTGAAGTAATTTCAGATTGTAAAATTTTTCATTGGTCATTTCAGTAACGCTATAGGGTTTGCCTGTCTTTTTAGCCGACTGAATTAATGTCATGTTGTGGGACATACACTGGACCAGATTTTACGAAACGTTTTACTTGCTTTTCTATGACGCTATGCACATTGTCACCCTCGTTTTGAGAGTGACCGCGAATCAGAAATTTATGGGTTATGCTTTTGACATTCATTTTTTGTAATGCGTACGCATATGCTGTAAGGATGTATTTATTTTTTTGTTGTCCGCAACAATTATCAGAATAAAATATAAAATCCAGTTCTTTACCAGGATTAGCCTGTAAAATTTTTTCTATATATTTCAGAGTACAACTCCCAATCTCATTCGCACCACGTTTTCCCTCCGATTCGTCCCAAAAATAGCATTCGACATTTTTAGCGAACAAGTCACTCACAGTAAAATTAAAACAGTTAATTCTACTTTTGTAAAAAAATAATGAAACTTGGCCTTTTGGTACTGGCATCACAGCTTGAAAGTCATATACAGCGACTATTGTTGAATCTATGTTAGCATTTTTGTCTTTTTCTTTCTCTTTTCTGGACAGTTCTTTTTCTTTCAAATGGTTTTCGTACGCCACAATAATATTCTTTTTTCCATCTTCATCAGAATTTTTGAAATATTGGCAAAGATCACACTGATCGTTTTTTGGTTTGTGGAAGGAAATGTTAAAGTCTTTATTAAAAATGCGGTTAAAGGTAGATGCTGACGCAAATGATAAGCTTCCTTCTGTACATTAATCTTTGTGTCTCGATATAAATCAGCTAAAGACTTGTCACTTGCCAGTATTGCGAAGTTGTTTGGCTACACTGTGTTTCCAGGTTTTAATATTACGTATCCTCTTTTTGCCCTTAGTATTATTGTTTTGGTCTTCCAAGGAAAATTTTAATTCATTAGTTAACCCACTAGTTCCAGCAAAAGGACTTAAATTATGAACAACTCTATTATCCGAGCTACTTGATGAACAGCTACTGGTAGAAGAGCTACTCGATGAAGAGCTTCTTGAAGAAGAGCTACTTAATGATGTTATTGTTAGGCCTTGAAGCAAACTATAGGTTTTACTTTGCACACCAGGAACGAAATGCGGATCTTGGTCGGAATCATCGGAATCAAAGTCGCCCTGGTCTTAGTGGATCGGTGAAATGTAATATTGCCCGTGGTTGGATTCTATAATAGGTTTAACATTACTAACCTTACTAAAGAAACTTCTTGAAGTTTACGTCAATTTCTTGAAGTACTTGATCACTCGTAAATGGTGAAGGTATAGAAGGTGATCGTACTTTCGCAACGTCACTGTTTTCTATTTGGACATCAGGTTCATTATTTCTACTCTCCAGTGACAATAATGACGGTGAAGAGATTTCCTGCTCGCAGTCCTCAGCTTTTTTTGCCATAGCAACAAGTAATCGCACACGACTCATAGGTATTAAACCTACAAATGAATCAATTAATATTATTAGATTAAGTATATAGCTACTTGACGGAAGAATGTCACAAAGAGTGTATTAACTCTAAATTTATAAAATAAAGTAGTTGATAAGCTTTCTTAATAACAATGCTACACTTCTTAAATGAGTTATTACTATTCAGTGATCGGCAAATAGATATTGATTAATAAATGTTTTACAAACAACAACAAAAATGGTTTAAAGTGATTATTCAACAATAATGTAGCATGTCAAAAATAATGAACTGAACCAAGAATAGTGTCGTTAGTAAAAATATTAATTTAAAAAGTGCTGGTGTAAATCAGTAATAGTGTAATAACTAGAAAAACAACAATATTATGGTTAGGTTCAAATCAACAAGAATGTAATAACTTGAAATATAGCTATGAAAATTACATACCTGATTCAGCAATAACGTTGAAACTCGAAATGATGAGCAAAGCAATACGTGCGTTCCCGATCACCGTTGGTTGCAACTAATTGGTATATGTATTGTGAACTAAAGATCACGCGATATTGTAAAGGGGGTGACGGCAGTCGGTCAGTCATGAATATCGTCTTATGGCGCCATATCTTATTCATTTATGGCACTACTAAAACGACAGTTTATTGACTTATAGGGAATTAAATTTTACGCGTGAATATAATGTTATGTCAATTTCGACGAATTTTGAGTTGCGACACTATTGTATTATTAGTGCGATGTGTATTAGGTGGTAAGAGTGTATTAATACTGTTGTAACACTCGTAATATATTAATACTGTTGTGACGAAGCTTAATCTTCTGTTGTATAATGATCATGGATGATTTGAAACGAATGGCTTCCACTCGAAACCACCTACATCAAATGCTGTAGAAACTTTCTCAAATGATATCCGTATGCACTTTATACTAGACAAGTGCCGAGTTCAAAATATGTAGTCAGAGGAAAGGTTCAACCTGGAGCTTTCGAACTTTTACGGACTCAACTTTTTTACTGAATTTTTACCGAACCCGAATCTTTTACAGAATCTGGCTAATAACCCTATACCCAATTCTATACCCACTCGTTCTTAGGGGCTTGAAAAATTCAGTAATAATGTGATCTCGTGGTAAATTTTAAATTCGGATAATACAGCGATGATACTCCACCCCTGGTAGTTGCTGAGTGAATTGAGTAGCTCTGTAACTATCAGTGTCGGTCCCAAGCCGGGATAAAGAAAGAGAGTTTGCGTCAGGTAGGGCTTCCGGCAGTAAAACCTTGCTAAAACCATGAAAAGAAGGAATATGGAAAATAGTTTAGAGGCTTGCGAAACCGTGCGAAAAGTGAGCTAGAGCTACCACTTAGATGACGGAGGGAGCTAAAAAAGCTAGTCCTGAGAGTTGCAGCTCTCAACGTCAGAGACATGACAGGTAAACGAAGAAAGCTCGCCGATTTTATGCAGAGGACAAGGATTAGTGTACTTTATGTGCAAAAGACTTGTTGGAAAGGTAATAAGTCGACGGATCTCGGATATGGATGCAAGTTAATATACAGTTGTTCGAACTATCGCAGAAGAAATGGAGTAGGTATTATTTTGAACAACGAATAGAAGGAACATCTTGTAAGAAACAAAAGAATAAGTGATAGAATAATGTGTCCAACTGAATACCAACATGAGCATCATATGTACATACGCCCCACAGGTAGTGTGTGAAGAACAGGAAAAGGAAGAATTTTCGAGGGATCTTGATTGTAAGATGCTCAAGATCTGTAGACAAGTGTTTTATTGGAGGTGATTTAAATGGATATATTGGTAAAGAACGAGTAAGCATAGAAAGAGTTCATGGGGGTTTCGGAATGGAAATAAGAAATAATGAAGGAAATAGTGTGATTGATATTGCAGTGGCATTGGATTTGGCGGTCATTGGATTTGGCGGATAAAGGGCGAGTGTGTAACTAGTCAACACCGACCGGTGATAATGGATACGGAGATAAAGGTAAGGTGGAAATGAAAGCAAGTAGGACACCAGAAAGTGATGGAAGTTAAAGAATGAGGATTTGGCAATAGTATTTAAGAGTAGAGTGCTGGAAGAGCTTAAGAAAAAAGATACGGTAAATGACTAGTGGGAAGCCAACAATAAAGTTGTGGTGAGAGCGGGAGAGAAAGTGCTAGAAAAACATTTGGTAAAGAGTCCCCTAGAGATAACGAAACTTGATAGTAGGTTAAAGAGCAAAAAGAGACTAGAAAGAGGCAGATCTAAAAGAGAGAAGATAAGGATATACACAAGGTAACAAAGAGAAAAGCACAGTGCGCTACTGCTAAGGAAAGATCGTCTGTACAGCTATATGAAGAGTTGGAAACAAGGAAATGAAAAGATTATGCAACATTGTTAAAGCAAGGGACAAGTAATCAAAGGACTTTGCGGAGTCCTTTGAGAGAAAAGTGCGGATGGAAGGGTGTTAAGAACTGATGTTAATATAAAGCAAAGATACTTTAGAATGTTACTAGATGAGGAACACCAGAGGAGAGACAAAGGATGCAGGAGCCCAAATGAGAATGTAATACCAGGGATAGCAAAAAAAAAGAAGTTGTCCAGGCATTAAATAAGATGAAAAATGATAAGGCAGTAGGACCTGATGGAATACTTGTTGAGGTATGGAAGGCTCTAGAAGAGGAAGGTGTTATTATTTTGTGGCAAATAATAAGTAGGGAGTATGAGGAACAAACGATGCCCAATACATAGAGAGAGATGGTTTCATTGTATATAGAAAAAGGGAATATTTAGGACTGTAAGAACTACAAGTATACAACGACAAAAAAATGCCACACACAACGAAAATTTTAAAGAGAACTGTAAAGCGAAGGTTAAAGAAAGATACATCGATAAGAGAGAGCAATTTGGGTTTATCCCAGGAAGGAGAACAATGGATGCATTTTGTTCTTTGAAACAGTTTATAGAGAAATACAGCTAAAAAAAGAAAGCTATATTTGATATATATATATATATATTATATATATATATATATATATATATATATATATATATATATATATATATATATATACATATATATATATATATATATATATATATTATATATATATATATTATATATATATATATATATAGATCTTAAGAAGAGGTACGACACAGTTGCTAGACAAAAGCTCTGGAGATGTATGAAAGAGAAATGGGTTCCTGATAAGTACGTAAGGCTCGTGGAGGATATGTATAAGAGAGCGTACACCAGAGTATTGGTGATGGTTGGTTTATATCAAAGCTCTTCACGGAGTCCTTACCCGTTTAATTTCTTTATGGATGTATTGACAGAGAAAGTATAGGGAGGGGCTACTTGATCAATGCTCTTTGCTGATGATATCATGTTACTAGAGTAGAGCAAAGAAATGTTGGAGGAGAAGTTAAAGTGTTGGAGAAGGACTATTAAAAATGGGGGACTTAAGGTTAACAGGTCGAATACGAAGTATATGTGGTAGAAAGGAAGAGAAATGGATTGGGACAACAAATTGCTTGGAGAAAAACTAAGACGACTAGGAGAATTTAAATACTTTAATGATATTACATAACGGGAAATGGGACACTAGATTGAGAAATTTCCCACAGAATACAAACTGGTTGGTTTAACTGGAGGTGAATTAGCGGGGTACTTTGTGATAAAAAAATCGGGGAAGGACTGAAAGAAAAGATATGCAAGAGGAAGGTGAGATCAGCATTGGTGTACGGCGGTGAAGTATGGTCTGTAAAGAAGATTCTCGAAAATAAGATAGGGGTAGCTGAAATTAAAATGTTACGGTGGATGTTGGGTAAGACTAGAAGGTAAAGAATCAGAAACGACTTGATTAGGGAAAAAGCCAGGTGACTACAGTCTCAAATAAATAAGAACAAAGACTGCAATGGTTTCCTCATGTCAGACGTAAAGATGAAAACTATATGAGACGAAGGATAAAGCTGTAAGAAGTTGATGGAAGGAGGGGTAGAGGAAAACAGATAAGAAGGTGGAAGGACTGTGTGGGAGGGGACTTAAGAAAAAAAAGTTTTGTTGAAGAAGACCCGATGGACAGAAATGAGTGGCGATGAAGAGTAAGCAACAGTAACCTCTAAAAATGAAAAAGCTTAAGAAAAAGAAGACAGTGTATTAAAATGTAAGCTATATGTAGCTACGAAAAAAATCCCAAATAAAATAAGTAATAAATAAATAATATCGCCTGCAAAGTTCAAACTGATAGTGATTTTTTGCAAGTGATTCAAACACGTGTTGGTTTACGACAGGAAGACACTCTGACATGTCTTCTTTTAAATAGAGAGTTTAGAGGCGACTGTAATAAATGCTGAGTTTTACTATACTGACTTTTTGTTTAATAAATGAATGCAAATAATACGTTGACAATTTGGACTGTCTGTAAACTTAAACAATATGTACTTCATTATAAAAGAAGAAAAAACCAAAATAATGGTATCAATTTCGACTACCTACCAGAGATAAAGATAAAAACACTGGTCAACATTTTATAGTGAGTAATTACAATTTTAAAAGTTTAAACAACTTTATATACCATGATTCTCTTATGGCCAGTGATGACTCCGCAACGGAGAAAAATGAATAATACTACTAACAGTTACTTCAACTGAAGCCAATACATACTGACCAGAAACTTAAGTTAAAAAATCAAGCATACGATAACAGAGTGCAATAGCAATAGGGGCAACTCAAGACAGATGTGGAAGAAAGATGTAGACGTGAATCGAAGATTGGCACTTCAAATGGCAATAGTCGACAGCATCGAACTACTAGCGAAACAAACTAGGAGTCTAGGAAATGCCTTGGTTTAACTTAGGCTGTACCTCTAAAGATAATTAAGCAACAAATTTATTATATATGATCCAAGAAAAATATTTATATGTATATAAAGTTTTTTATACGTCCAGTATTGGACATAGGCTTTCCCTTCCTGTTACATTGTCAAATACATTGGTCAAATATTTTAATCAGGAGATATTGTAGGTATTTTTTGTTTTTAATATGTAGCTAAGCTTTAGGTCTACAGAAACGTCTACGGAAAGATTGGACCAGGAAGAAGAAGAATATCATGGCTCGCGAATTTGCGAAAATGATTTTCCTTGACCTCTTCAGAACTATTTCAAGCTGCGGTCAATAAAGTTAGAAATGCCATGCTAGTTGCCAACATCCGTAACGGATAGGCACCACAAGAAGAAGAAGCTTAGCTTTCCAAATGCACCATTTTAGTTTTATTCAGCAGAACACATTGTTCAAATATTTTAGTCTTGAATTTGGGAATTTTCCTTTTTTGAATATGTAGCCTCAGCTCTCCGAATGCACCATGATAATTTTATTCTGTTTTATTTCAGCGGTTTGATTTTCTTTGTTCAATTTAATAATAGGTATTCTTCAACTTTCTCTTTTCTTTCTAGTCTTATTTTAATTTTTTTTTAATTTCAAGTCATTACGTTTATTTTGTTATAGTTCATTTTCAGTCCTATTTTTCTTGCTTCCACATCTACGTTTATTATTATCTCTTCAAGATCTTTGGCAGCATCTGCTTATTGGAAGGGGTTCAAAGGTTGTTTATTTATATTTATACATTTGTTATTTCAGTTTACTTTTTTTAATGTCGTCTATCAAGTGGATAACTTTAATATATTGCGTCTCCTTATCTAATTTCTTATTTGCGTTTTTTTAATTCTGATTCTTGGTATTTTCTCAAAGATATTTATTAACAAATCTGTGTATCTTTGGATATACCCTTCCTGATTTGAATTGATTTATTTGTTGCCCAACATTATATACTGCCAACAGCTTAAGTCAATAAGGGCGATATATAATTGTATATTGGACTTATTTAATCAGATGGTTATGATATGATATATTGTACTATAGCCTTTTCTAAACCCAGTCGTTGTGTTTGTTCGTAGCTATCTATTTTCGTTGCTTATCTATTATTTTTTATTTTATTCAGTCTTACAGTCAAATTATTTCTGATCCTATCCCTTCCAGTCTTACCCAACATTCACCGTAACATTTTCATTTCAGCTACCTCCATTTTCTTTTTCTGAAACTTCTTTACAGACAACACCTCACCGCCGTATACCAACTCAGGTCTCACTACACTCTTGTATTTCTTTTCTTTCAGCCCTTCTTCGATTTGTCGATCACCTCGCTTATTCGCTTTCAGTTAAACAATCTGGTGTCATTTTCTGTTACGTCGAAGCTAAGGTGTTTAAATTCTCCTACTCGTCCTCGATTATCTCCAAGCAATTCTGTGTCCCCAACTATTCCTCGTTCTCCCAACCACATATACTCAGTTGTATATGTGGTTGGGAGACCTACACCTCATATCCCAGACACATATCATATAAACTTGATAACATTAAGTCCTCAATCTCCAATAGCCCTTCTCCAACACCCCAACATTTCGATGGTCTCCTCTACTAACACAACATCATCCGCAAAGAACATTGACCAAGAAGTCGCCTTTCTTACTTTTTGTCAGTACGTCCATAACAGGAATAAAATTTTACCATTTCCCCTCGTTTTTCAATAAATTTTTCGCTTCCTTTGGTAGGTATCGTTTTAATTTTAACCAAACTATATAACGAAATAATGCACCTATATAAATATCAACAATATAAATAATTAAGCAAGAGAAAATACTTGAACTGGATTCTAAAGGAAAGTATTTCAAAATACATTTAGTTTTAGAACGCAAGAAAAGAAAGAAAAGAAATCTTGGATTGAGCAAATAATCAATATTAAATATTAGCATAAACGAAATAAAGATTGTAAGAAAAGCAATAATGTAAAAATTGTGTAAAAACCCTATACTTTTAAAGCTCTATATCGAAAAAATAATAGTTAACGTTTAAGTCGAAATTAAGAATTTAATAAATAGAAAGAATATAATATATATATATATATATATATATATATATATATATATATATATATATATATATATATATATATATATTTTTCTAACCATATTTTTAAAATTCTGTTTTTGTTTTAGAGATGTTAGTGTTCATTTTTCTGGAAATCCAGTAGTGGACTGGTTAGCCAACGCACTTAGTGCGGTAGTAACCACTTTCATGGGACAAGTTATTGTTAACGTTATGGCCAAATTCATTAGAGACAACCTAAGAGCTGTTATTGAAAAACTCAACGAAGCTATTGCTGATATTATTAATAATTAAAAACTTTTATTTATTTCAATTATATTCTTAACAAACTAAAAAAATTATATTAAATGTTTATTAAATATATTGCATCTTTTAATTCACATAATATAATGTTTAAACGAAAAGGCATATCGGCCAGCGCCGGTTTAACCAGGGGTCTTTCCGGGGCTGTTGCACCGGGCGGTTGAAGGTTCCGGAAACGCCTGCTTTTAAGAAATCATATTATGATTATGGAAAAAGAAAATTTGAATACAAATCCAAATGATATAATTACAATAACAAAATTTTTTGTGTTTTATCAATAAGTTTTAAACTTAACAATTTATGAATAAATTATTATTATTACGGTCGACGTATATGGTTTATGCACGGTGTTCAGTTTATGTTACCAGGCTACCAGGGAATTGGCATTTAGAGGTACTCATGAAACAACTGGCGAAAAACAGAATGGAAACTACTATTCTAAAGTGTAGATTCAACATCTCGTATAACACCATGACCAACTTACAGTCATTTTGAGATATTGTAACAATAAAGGGAACGCCGTGGAAAGATTCGTGAGATTTTATAAAAACACTGAAGTTTAAAAACTTGATGAAACAGTTATTGGAATAGACTGGGTTAGGCTTTCACGGCCATCGTCTAACTGGTTAAACTGTTTGTTCGGGCTGTTAGGCCGTTGCCTTCTGAGATTAGTTGGCATAACACTAGAGGTTGGCATCTTCTGGAGATGTTACTGCTTCGCTTGTAACCTGAAACTGACGCCGCGTTGTACTACGGAGGCAATATTTATATCTCCCACTCGCCTCCCCTACACTGGTTTCGGCTTGAGGGGTGTGTCGTCGTTTGTCGTAGCTTTTCTTTCTTCATGTTTGGCGGGAAGCGTGTTTGTGGATTTTAATATTGGTATCCATGTATTGTTAATTTTCAGTCCATCTTTTATCCGATTAAAATTATTTGGGTGCTTATATATTTCCACCGCTTCCCGATACAACCGTGGGTAGTATCCGCAACGGCAGATTTGTCGATATGTCCTAAACGACAATGGCTTTTATGTTCATTTATCCTTTCACCGATGTGTTTTTAACAATCTTAAATAGTCCTTGATTTTCTTTGTAGGCTTGAAAATGGTCTTTACGTTGGCTTTCTTAAGTAGGCTAAGAACTCTTTGCCTTTCATTCTGTTTCTTTGGTATTTCTTCTAGAGATGTTGTTCATCGCTTTATGTTTCTCTTCTGGTATAATCATTAGAGGTAAGCGCTTTTTCAATATGAACAAGTTCACTTTCTAGATGCTGTGCTTCACAAATTCTCTTCGCCCTCTCCGCCAGAGTTTTGATGATACCTTGTTTTTGGCTTGGATAATGATTTGAGTTTCTGTTTTTTTATTAAGAAGATCAAAGGAATAACTTTATAGGAATCTGACATTCTTGTTAGTTTTGATGTTGTTTCCCTATTTACAAGAGTTCCCCTAGAAGTCGGGGAAATTATCACAGTCCATAATAAAGAAGACCAACAAATGTATAATAATTATAGAGGACTGACATTATTAAACACAGCGTATAAAATCATGTCAACCTTAATACAACGAAGACTGGCCGAAGCGACTACAAATATCATGGGACAGTATCAATGCGGATTTATTAGGGGAAAGTCAACAATAGATACCATACATAAGGTAAAGCAAATTATGGAGAAATTAAATTGTGATTATACTTTCCAAAATATAGAACTTTCCTAAGTCTAGCTCTAATTCACCCCAATAATAATTTAAAAATTTATTTTCAAATGTTTGAAAATTATTAAAATCATTTTCAACACTGGCAAACCAAGTTTGTCACTTAATGTCATTCTAATATAATCTGTAATATCATTAATATTATTCACTAATCTTAATTTATGTTTTAAACTATTTATGTATACTATAGGATGCAAATTTTCATATTACCAGAGAATTTAATCCCAGTGTCATTAGTTAAATTTAAGTAAGGTCTCCCTATGTCTCTCATTTGTAAAATATCATCTATTCTCTGTTCCACATTTCTTATTTGATTACTATTTATTTGGATATTTTGTTGCATATCGTCTAATTTTTCTTCTGTCTTTCTCCTGTCTTCGTTAATTTTAATTTCTAAGTTACATTTCTGCAACTCTATTTTCTGTTCTATATTTATCTTATTATCTTGAATAATCCTATTTACTTCTGTTCTCTCATTTTCTATCCTTTTCTTGTAGTCATGCTGTATATTTTTTATTTCATTTGCTACTTTTTTCTCTGCAGCTTCAACTTTTTATCTATTTGTTTTTCTATTTGTTTTACAATTTTGTTATTACTATGTTCTATTTTCTTTTCTAAATTTTTATAATTCTCTTCCATTTTTTTCGAATTCTCTTCCAATTTCTGTTCCATTTTTCTTATGTCTTCTTTGACTTTTTTCGAATTCTCTTTTAATTTCTGTTCCATTTTTTTCATGTCTTCATTGACTTCTTTTGAATTCTCTTCTTCTCTTCTTGAATTGTTTTGTTCATCTGCATCATTAATGACATCAAAGCTGCCATATTGACATTTTCCCCTCTTTCTTGATTCATTTCTACTGTATCTCGTGGAACTTGATATATATATATATATATATTTAAAAAATATTCAATAGTTGAATAGCAGAGGTTGTATCGGTCAATAATAGGCAAATGAAAGTCGTCAACTACTTCATTGATTTAATCGAATACGTTTCGCTTTTTAGTTTTCAAAAGCATCATCAGTTCACTACAAATAAAAATAAAACGATGTAAAAAATAAGTAAATAACCAAAAGGGTTCATACTTACAAAAACAATTTGTAGGTTTTGTAAAAGATGTTAAACACACTATACGATAACTTAACATTAAAAAATTTAAAAACTAAACGATAGAATCGAAACAAAAAACACACAGGAAAAAACTGAAACAGCACTATTGTTTATTTAATTTTTACCGATGGCTTCATCTCAATGTGGGTGTAAGCTCTTTCGAAGACCCAACACAATAATCTCTTGGAATGTTTTCTATCGGTTTTAGGCTGTCACATTTGCACATGTGGCATGTGTCGTCCATACGTTTCTTCGGAAAGCAGTGAAGTACAATTATTAAAAAAGTTGGTAAGCAGAACGGGGACAGCCCTATTTTTCAAAAAGGAATATTTTATTCTACAAAAAAAAATATTTTGAAAATAGGGAAAGAAGAAGGGGAATGAAGTTACTATCTTGTAAGTGTTTTTTATTTAATTATTATTTGTTGTGTATGATGAGAGAGTGATATATCTGGCTCAAGTTGTCGATGTCGGTTCTTTTATTTAGGGATGATGGATGTTTAAGAATTTGACACATTTCAAGGATAGAACGCTTATGATAATTTTTTTGTTTGCACAGTATTTTAGTATTAGTGAAGTCGATACTGTGTTTGGTTGAAATGGCATGTTGTGCAAGGGCACAGGATGGTTTTGAAATCCTAATGTCGCTTTTATGGGACGTTAGTCGACCTTGAAGAGAACGGCTGGTCTGGCCAATGTAGCAGGAGTTGCACTCCGCACAGGGTACATGATAGACGACGTTAGTTTGTTCTAGAGGGGCCAATGGAGTTTTTGTCTTAGAAAATAACTTTCCTACGGTTCTGGTGTTTTTTAAAGCTATTTTGACAGGTAAGTTTTGGAAAAGTTTGATTAGCTTGTTCGTGATTTGTGGGAAGTACGGGAGCGAAGCATATTTTATGGTTTGTTCAGGAGTGAGAGGGGACTCATTCATTTGTATTCTGTTAGAGATGGACGCTAATGTTAGCCCGTTGGGTGTTTCAGTGATGGACTGCCCATAGCTTTTGGAATATAGAAATTTATTGATAATGGATGCCGGATAGGAGTTATCTATTAGAATAGACTTCAGTAGATTGAGAGATTCTTCTTTGTAAAGCGGATGTGTCAACATGTGTACTCTAAGGCTGAGGGCTTGTACCAGGTTAAGTTTATATCTGATTGGATGTGTCGAATGGTAATTTAAGAAACGGTTGCTAGCCATTTCTTTTCTGTACCAGGTAGTGACTAATCTGTTATCTGGAGTGCGAATAATTCGCATATCTAAAAACGGGATACTGTTCTCAATCTCCAATTCACATGTAAATTGTAGGTGAGGATCAAAGCAGTTAAAAACTGATAAAGTGTCGTCCGTCTTGTTCGACGGAGTTGCTAAAATCAGATCGTCGACATACCGTTTTACAAAGGGAACCTGGAAATCTAACTTCTTGATACTATCATTAATAAGATCGTCTAGAACAAAGTTGACTAGAATAGGAGAAATCGTGGATCCCATAGGAGTTCCGAAAATTTGGCGATAAAATTTGTCATTAAAAATTAAATAGTTGGTGTCAAAAATCAATTTTAATAATTCGGAAAAAGTTTCCCAAGGTATCGGACTGTGGGGTTGGATTTGATTCCAATGGTTACGGAGAGAAGTTAATACGCTGGAAAGTGGAAGATTTGTGAACAAGGATACTACATCAAAACTTACTAAGACAAAGCCTCTGGGTAGTTGATAATTATTAATAAATTCACTGAACTGGAAAGAATCTGTTATGTTGAAGTCATTATTATAATTGTATGCTTGTGAAAGAATGTTCGTTAGAAATTGAGCTATATTCGTGTTTGGAGCATTTATTGAAGATAATATGGGTCGCATACTTAGTTGTGGTTTGTGAATTTTGGGGAGACAGTAAAATCTAGGAGCATAGCCATTGTAATTATGGAGGGATTTGGCTAGTTTATCGTCAATAATTTTTTTGTTTTTTAGTTCAGTGATATATCGGTTGATTTTGTTGGTGTAAGTAGAAGTGGGATTGCGAAGAAGTGGTTGATAGTATTTACTATCATCTAGGAGTTGTTGGCTAAGGTTAATGTATTGCTCTCTCATCATAAGGACTGTGGCATTACCTTTGTCACTAGTTAATACCATTAGGTCAGAGTGTTTTTTTAGAAAAGTGGCCGCTTGTTCATAAACAAGATCAAAATCGGTTTTGGCGTTAGAAGGCTTATGTGAGAAGTTAGTAAGAATGTTGTTGGCAGAAGATCTTAATTCAAGAAGGTCGTTGGTTTCAGAATGAGATAGTATGTTTTCTATGTCAGCTACGAAATTACATACAGAGAAATCGTTGAATGAAGGTTGTAATCCGAACTTTGGTCCGAGAGAAAGAAGTTTAAGGACATTATTGGGTATTTGGATATCTGTGAGATTTTTTATCCATTTTTCGTGGAATGGTAAACGATTGAACGGAGTGGTCCCAAGCTTGTTTAATTTGTTTTGGAGATGAGATAGAGATTTATGTAGGTAGAAGTTGTATTTTTTGATTAGGAAAGATTCGTACTGATCCAAAATGTTGGAGGGAAGAAGACGTTCAAGTTGGATGAATATGTTTGACAATTGTCGATGAATAAATGCTATATCGGAATGTACGGACGAAATATTGAAGTTTAATAATCGTGCTCTCACCTGCATGTTAATTGAATCAGCTCTTCTTGTCAGTTTGTTGGACAGGGAACCCACAGTGGACTGCATAAGGTGGTCAGTGCGATCACTAATAAAACGTGGGTATTTCTTTGTCTTCCTGCATTGGATTAAAAAAGTCTTTTTTGCTTCGGCTCTCGCTAACTTCTCGTTCAGTTTGCTCCATCTCTTAAGTAGTATCGTACAGTTAAGGCCATAGTTTCGTCTGATGGTCACGAAGAATCCCTCTGTATATGTAGACATAGCAAAAAATACGACCGTTGATTAAATTTAAAAAATATTCAATAGTTGAATAGCAGAGGTTGTATCGGTCAATAATAGGCAAATGAAAGTCGTCAACTACTTCATTGATTTAATCGAATACGTTTCGCTTTTTAGTTTTCAAAAGCATCATCAGTTCACTACAAATAAAAATAAAACGATGTAAAAAATAAGTAAATAACCAAAAGGGTTCATACTTACAAAAACAATTTGTAGGTTTTGTAAAAGATGTTAAACACACTATACGATAACTTAACATTAAAAAATTTAAAAACTAAACGATAGAATCGAAACAAAAAACACACAGGAAAAAACTGAAACAGCACTATTGTTTATTTAATTTTTACCGATGGCTTCATCTCAATGTGGGTGTAAGCTCTTTCGAAGACCCAACACAATAATCTCTTGGAATGTTTTCTATCGGTTTTAGGCTGTCACATTTGCACATGTGGCATGTGTCGTCCATACGTTTCTTCGGAAAGCAGTGAAGTACAATTATTAAAAAAGTTGGTAAGCAGAACGGGGACAGCCCTATTTTTCAAAAAGGAATATTTTATTCTACAAAAAAAAATATTTTGAAAATAGGGAAAGAAGAAGGGGAATGAAGTTACTATCTTGTAAGTGTTTTTTATTTAATTATTATTTGTTGTGTATGATGAGAGAGTGATATATCTGGCTCAAGTTGTCGATGTCGGTTCTTTTATTTAGGGATGATGGATGTTTAAGAATTTGACACATTTCAAGGATAGAACGCTTATGATAATTTTTTTGTTTGCACAGTATTTTAGTATTAGTGAAGTCGATACTGTGTTTGGTTGAAATGGCATGTTGTGCAAGGGCACAGGATGGTTTTGAAATCCTAATGTCGCTTTTATGGGACGTTAGTCGACCTTGAAGAGAACGGCTGGTCTGGCCAATGTAGCAGGAGTTGCACTCCGCACAGGGTACATGATAGACGACGTTAGTTTGTTCTAGAGGGGCCAATGGAGTTTTTGTCTTAGAAAATAACTTTCCTACGGTTCTGGTGTTTTTTAAAGCTATTTTGACAGGTAAGTTTTGGAAAAGTTTGATTAGCTTGTTCGTGATTTGTGGGAAGTACGGGAGCGAAGCATATTTTATGGTTTGTTCAGGAGTGAGAGGGGACTCATTCATTTGTATTCTGTTAGAGATGGACGCTAATGTTAGCCCGTTGGGTGTTTCAGTGATGGACTGCCCATAGCTTTTGGAATATAGAAATTTATTGATAATGGATGCCGGATAGGAGTTATCTATTAGAATAGACTTCAGTAGATTGAGAGATTCTTCTTTGTAAAGCGGATGTGTCAACATGTGTACTCTAAGGCTGAGGGCTTGTACCAGGTTAAGTTTATATCTGATTGGATGTGTCGAATGGTAATTTAAGATTATATATAGATATATATAGATATATATATATATATATATATATATATATATATATATATATATAATATAAGAATATATAGAATATAAAATAGAAATTGAACTGCTTTTTATAGACTTCCAACAAACATTTGATTCAATAAACAGAGCGAAATTACTTACAGCTATGAGAGACTTGAGAATACACAACAAATTAAGACGATTAATAAAAATGACAATGAGCAAAACGGTAGTAACTGTAAAACACAAGAAGGAGACACAGAAGAATTTGTTATAAACAAAGGTGAACGTCAAGGAGATTCATTATCTCCAACTCTGTTTAATCTTGCCCTGAAATATATAGTCAGAAAAATCAACAAAGGTACACTTAAACCGAGAGAGGGAGAAATAATAGCATATGCCGACGATATTGTGTTAATAACAAAGAACAGAAAAACAATGGAAAGTATGTTAAAAGAATTGGTAGCAGAAGGGAAAGTAATGGGGGCTTAGTAATAAATCAAGAAAAAACAAAAATAATGAGATTTGACAAAAAATATGAAAACAAAAAGATTAGACTGGGAGAATATATATTTAAAGAAGTATAAAAGTCTTTGAGGTATATTTTTAAGTACGTATGAGAGTCTTCCGAATGCTGCCCATCCCATTTTTACACTACTGCTTATTGCGGTAGTCTGATTTTCTTTGCTTACCTTGACATTTTGACCCAGATATGTATTTTCATCTACGTGTTCTATCTCTGTCCCTTGGATGTTAATCATAGGTTTGTCATCTTTGTTTGACATTAGTTTAGTTTTGCTAAAACTCATTTTCAGTCCTTTATTTAGGGATTCTATGTGTAGCTCGGGATGTAATGGGATAGTGAAGCGCAACAAATAGCCACTCCTATTCAAATGTCAACCTCACCTGCTCGTATGATGATCTAGATCATGGTCTTCTGGTACATCCTGCTAGATAACTAACGAGGCTCTGACGTCCGAGTGTTTGCCGGGATAAGCAATCAACCATTTACTGGCCAACGGCTTAGGGCGGATGAGCTAGTAAGTGGAAGGACACTCTGTTGTCCTGACACTGAGAAATTGGTCTCGAAGGCGGAAGAACCAAGAAAGTGGTCAACGGCATCAGAATGCAGAAGGCAACGAGAAACCACTGCATTAAAGGTCCCTGATGACATCTCTAGTATAAATTATAATGGCTAGCACTATTTGCGCAAGAAACATTATTGATTATGGTAATCAGAGACCAAAATCCGGCAGGGGAGGACAACCATCAGAACGCAAGGCCTCCTCGGTCGTCAACATGCGAAACCCTTGCACAAAATACCACAAAAAAATACTCAACCCTCTCAGATAAAAATAGCTACCTGGAATGTAAGAAGTATATATCAGCCTGGAAAACTACACAATGTTATTAAAGAGAAGGAGAGGCTAAATATAGATATACTTGGGGTTAGCGATGTACAGTGGTCAGGAAATGGAGAGATATCAATAAATAACCACAATATTTATTACACTGGAGGAGACAAAACTGATCATCGATACGGAGTAGCTTTTATCATAAGCAAGACTATTAAAAAATCAGTGTTAGGTGTGATTCAAATCTCAGAAAGAATAATAATGCTAAAAATTCAAGCACGGAACTGTAATATTAATATGATCCAAGTTTACGCTCCCACTGCTGATAAGACCGAGGATGAGATCGAAAACTTTTATTTAGAATTGCACAATACAATCAAGTTAACAAAATCTAGAGATATTACTTACATTTTAGGAGATTTTAATGCAAAAATTGGAGTAGGTACAGTTGAAAATATAGTTGGACAGTTCGGACTAGGAACTAGAAACGATAGAGGAGAAAGGCTCATAGAATTCTGCCAAGAAAAAAATATGGTAATTGCCAATACTCGGTTTCAGCTTCCTAAAAGAAGACTATATACATGGACGTCTCCTTCACATACAGAAAACCACATTGTCAGAAACCAGATAGACTTTATACTCGTAAATAGCAGATATAAAAACTCTATAACCTCAGTTAAAACTTATCCTGGAGCAGATGTTAACTCAGACCACAATCCGCTAGTGGCTGACGTGAAAATAAAATTAAAAAGAATTGAACTCAGAAAACAACAACCAAAAATTAACGTAAGAATGCTACAAAACGAAGAAATAAAAAACGAAATAAAAAATAATGTGAATGTTAATATGCAAAAAACACTAACTGACAACAAACAAATTATGGATGTAAATAAAAAGTGGTGTAATATAAAAAACACATTACTGAAACCAGCTCAAGAAAGTTTAATAGAACATAAATCAGAGGCTAAAAAACACTGGATGACAGAAGAAATACTATTACTGATGGAAGAAAGAAGGAAATATAAAGGAAAAGATCTACCTACAGAAGTATAAAGAAATACAACGAATAATTAAGAAAAAAATCAAAACAGCTAAGGAAATATATTTGATGAAGCAATGTAAAGAGATAGAAGAACTAGAAACAAAATATGATATGAGAAATATACACAAAAAAAATAGAGAAGTGACCGGAATGGGTCGAAATAGACAGCAAGGACACATAAAAGACAAAAAAAGGAGTACTACTAGTAGATTTACCAGAAAAGTTAAGGCGATGGGAGGAGTACGTTAGAGAACTTTTCCAAGATGAAAGAGGTGAAATGCAGAAAATACAAGAATTAAATCCTTTAGAGATACAGAAGATCACGATAGATGAAATCAAATATGCTATCAAAAACTCTAAAGACAATAAGGCAGCTGGAATAGATGAAATACCAGTAGAACTGTTAAAACTAGTGGAAGAGGACAACTTGAAAGTATTGGCAGATTTATTCAACACGGTGTACGATACGGGAATAATACCACAGGAGTGGCTAAAGTCAGCATTTATAACCATCCCTAAAAAACAAGCAGCAAAAGAGTGCTCTGATTATCGAACACTGAGCCTCATGAGTCATACTTTAAAAGTTCTGCTAAAAATAATACATAAGAGAATATACGAAAGGCCAGAGGAGGATATTAGCGAGACGCAGTTCGGGTTCCGAAATGGAATGGGTACTCGAGAAGGACTATTTGCCATCAACATATTAATTCAGCGATGTCGGGATGTAAATGTTGATCTACACTTGTGCTTCGTTGACTACGAAAAAGCTTTCGATAAAGTAAGACATGAAAAACTAATATCAATACTTATGAACAAGCGCATTGACAGTAAAATCATAAATATAGTGCAAACATTATATTGGAACCAAAGTGCCATAGTTCAAATTGATGGGCAACACTCAGAAGAAATGAGGATCTGTAGAGGAGTTAGACAGGGATGTGTGTTATCACCACTTTTGTTTAACTTATATTCTGAAGAAATTTTCCAAAACACGCTCAATAATATCGAAGCGGGAGTCACCGTTAACGGAAAATTAATTAATAATTTAAGATATGCAGACGACACTGTGATCATAGAGTATAGAGGATCTACAACATCTTATCGAAAGCTTGAGTATAAATAGTGCTGAGATGGGAATTACTATAAACGCTAAAAAAACAAAGTACATGCTGATTACAAAAAGGCCACAAAATATACATCACCTATTGACAATAAATGGTACCGTGATAGAACAAGTAGAAAAATATCAGTATTTGAGAACTTTGATCAATGAAACCAATGATCATACTGTAGAAATAAACAGACGAATAGAGATTGCCAGATCAGCATTTATACGAATGAAGCCACTCCTAACGTGCAAAAATCTAAATTTGGAGATCAGACTACGTACCATTCGCTGTTATATATTTTCAATATTATTATATGGAGCTGAGACTTGGACATTAAAAAAATGTAATTTAAAAAGAATCGAGGCCTTCGAACTCTGGTTATACCGCAGATTATTGAAAATATCATGGACTGATAGAAAATAAAGAAGTACTGGAGAGGGTTGGTAAAGAAACTATACAAACCAGAAAACTGGAATACCTAGGCCACGTGATGAGGGGACCAAAATATGAAATTTTGAGACTGATAATACAGGGAAAGATTCAAGAAAGAAGATCTGTTGGCCGAAGGCAGAACTCATGGTTAAATAATCTACGTGATTGGTACCAATGCAGATCGATTGATTTGTTTAGAGCAGCAAGTTCTAAAATAAAAATAGCCATTATGATTGCCAACCTCCGTAGGGAGACGGCACTCTAAGAAGAAGAAGAATGTGTAGCTCCTTAATCATCGTATTCAGTGAATTCCACGTGTCTATTAGTACTACATCATCTGCGTATCTAAGATGGTTCAGGTATCTTCCATTAATAGCGATTCCCTTATTTTCCAATTCTATTGACTCTAGGGCAGCTATAAATAATTTTGGAGATATTGTGTCTCCTTGTCTGACGCCTCGGTCGATTTTTACTGGTCTCGTTTTGATTCCAACGTCACTGTATATAGCAAATCACTATATATAGCAACAAAATCGCTAATGGTTCTAAAATATTTATGATTTTGCCTTATTTGTAGTTTTCGAAGAAACAAATTATTGTTACAACTTTTAGCAGTCATCATTTCAAAGCTTTTTTTATGTTTTAAAAGTTAAAGTTTTGTAATTTTACTACAAATATTAGGCTTTTGAACGATACGCAAAAATCTAAAAAATTGTATTTTTTAGATTAAATTGTTAATAATTAAAAAAATACACCAAAATCTCTGCAGAAAGCGTATAGAGTTTTTTTATATAAGCTGATTATAGCTTAAAAAAATTTCTAATTTAACTGAGCTGCCACCGTGCTTCGGAGGGTACGTAAAGCCGTCGGTCCTGCCCACGAAAGTAGTCGTTAAGTCATGTTAGGGGCGCTTGCGCGACCTGAAAATCCTAACACTAAACCTTAGCCCGAAGGTTACACGAACTTTTTTTAGTTAAAAAAACATTAAATAGGTACCTGAATTTATCACAGTAGGGGAGAGTGTTGTACTTTGGGTCAATAAAAAAAAATAAGTTATTAGAACAAATCTTGAAATTTTTTATTGAAGATCTCAAAATAATCATGGAATTATGATTAACTAATGATTAATTTGGTAAATAAAAACTGATTTTACATTTGCTAATTTAACATTAAACTGCAGGTGGGCATCGTGACGTGCAGTTCCGCTTATTTTGTGCGAGTGTGGAAGTTTACAATATCCAATTCCACTGTTCAGTATTTTGGCCACAAAATAAACAAAAGATTTCTTCCCTGCCACTTTTACTAAAACAAAGTCCCCTTTTTTAATCTCGCCATTTTCAGATAAGTCATATATTTTTGGTCATTTAATAATTCTTCTTCTCTAGTTACCCAGTCCTCAAATGTACCTCCATCACTTGAACTTGATTCACTATCATTCTTAACAACTCTCTTTGGTACATTTTGTATATCTTCTGTCGCTATTTGCTTTGTTGTCCTGCCTGCACTTTTTCAAATGATACCTTCTCTTGAGTCTTCCCCTTTTTGAGCGCAGCTATTTCATCTTTCTCTGGAGTGTCGGTTAGTATTCGTGACTTTCCTCTTGCTCTTCCTAACTTATTTTTGCGAACAGGTGCCTTTGGATAGGGTCGCAACATTTCAGATGTAATAGAACTTCCTAAAGTTCCTGCTTGACGAATATTTGAGGTAGAAGGAGTAAAGACTTCCATTTCATTAACTTTAGTTTTAGTTTGTTCCCCGTCCTGTTCAACATTGACTTGCTCCCGACTGTCAGTAAGCTGGTTTAAAGGACAATCCGTTACATGCGAAGGCAGAAAATCATTATTTTCAAAAATATTTTCATTGACGGGATAGAGACCGCTCACGTCAACTCCCTTCTGGATATTAGATGTAATAAATGCTATTGGAAATGCCTTACCTGCAAGTTCAGCTATATCGTAAATCGTTACAGGATGTCCAGGGTGCATAATCATCCACTCGCTACAGGCGGTATTATAGAGGGTTTTCATCGGTCCAAAAACTGTTCGATCGAGTGGTTGCATTTTGTGGCTGGTGTGAGGATGACTATCGGTAGAATGCCATTCTTCTTACAGAAATTAATGACACTTACATTCACGTGGCTATCGAAATTATCGAAAAGTAGTATAACTGGATTTTCAACTGTTGGTTTCACATGATTTTTAAAGTGTTGTAGGTATTCCAAAAACAATATTTCGATTGACCAGCCGAACAGATTTGCACCTCCTATAGTTCCAACTGGACAACCTTTTAGCATATGAGGCTTAAAATTAACCCTCGGAAATATCATCATTGGCGCAATATGATTTCCAATTGCATTTATTGAGGCTATCAAGGTTACATTTTGACATCGCTCTCCACTTGCCATTTGACCTAATTGTTTTATTCCCTTAGGTCCCACAATTTTTGGTGGTACATGGATAGTCGTTAACTCTGTCTCGTCACAATTCCAAAAATTTTCTGAGGTAAAATCTCTACGAGACAAGGCTTCTTTGTAGTTCTTAAAAAATGAAGATAAATTTGTTTTATTGAAGGATGTTGATTTTGCCAAACTTGTAGGTTCGGGTTTACGAAGTGATAAATTTTCATGTCTTCTAAGAAACTGCCTCAACCATTCTTTGCCAGCTATCTTTTTTTGGTCCGAAGAAGGCGGATGAGACTTGTTAGTTGCAATTGCATACTGGTATGCTAAAGTACAAACTTCCATTTTTGTCAAACCATAGTGGAGGCGTGCAGCAAATGAGAAGGTATATTTTTAAGTTATCTTTCTCTTCTCTATTAAAAACTTGTTTTACATTATTGGCAGCAACATAGAAAATTGCTGAAGCCCCCGACTGCCTGAAGGATTTTACGTGACTCATTAGCGTGGTTTTTTATAATGTTCTAGCACGTTGCTGCTTCCCTAATTGATAATTCTCCACTTATGCATTTATTTGCGGCTGCAGTTAAATCCTGGGAATTTAAATGTTATCTTTTGATACCCACTTTACTTCGCGGCATTTTAATATGGCTACCTGAAACAATAATAAAAAGTCTTTTTGGTTACAGATACACCGATTAATTTAAATAAAAGTCAAAATAATGGTAATTCGCAATAATATTGTACCTTGGTCCGGTCCAACCCAAACAGCACAGTACGTTTTAAGTACGTACAATTTTGGTACTGTACGTACATGATGTAAAATGTACGTTTTAAGTACTACACTGAGGTACATACCAGTACGTACAGAAGAGTACGTACTATTACGTCTTAAGTATGTACCATGAGAAAGAAGAGTTAAAGCATATTTATTATGTTAGGTTATGTTAACCTAACCTAATTTATTTAGTTAGGAATTTTCCACCTCGAGTACAGTTTTGATGTGATAATTCATTGCAAGACAGTTTCATTTAGATTTTTTTTACTTATTTTTGGTGTGGTTTATTTATAGTGTGGTTTCCTGTTATTTTATTCAGTCGAGTGTTTTTTGTGTCAAAAATTTAGTGAAGGTTGATGAGAATCAAGGATCGCTTAAATACTTTCTTTCTTATTTTTAAAAGAATAAAAATTGAAATTATTTAAAATATATAATATATATATATACATATATATATATATATATATATATATATATATATATATATATATATATATATATATATATATACACACTCAAAAATGTTTTGCATATTATCTGTAACGCCACTGAACGTTTCCAATTTGAAATTTTTTGCACTGATTTTTTTTTTTGTCTACTAAAATAATGTATTTTACTGCTTGTTTTTTGTTTCTTAATCGTCGCAGAGATTCTTAGAATTCATATTGTGTTCATCAGTTTTCGAAAACCGATATTTGTAAAAATTGGTTTGCGTTTTATTCACTTTGTAGTAAACAATATGAATAGGCAAGTAATATCTGAGTTCAACAGGGCTAGAATCGTTACTTTGATTGAGGAAGGCCACACACAAGTCGACGTTGCTGTCCAAGTTGGAGTTAATCAGAGTGATGTGTCTCGGATTGTGAAAAAATATCGAGAGACGAATTCTGTTAGCGATCGTCCAAAAAGCGGAAGACCCAGAATTACTACCAATGTCCAAGAACGATTTTTAACGTTAACTGCCCGGAGAAACCCCTCTATGACTGCCCCAGCTATTAGAAGAGAGCTCCAGCAAGCGCATAATATTGTAATTTGCGATCAGACTATTAGAAACAGGTTACATTTGGCGAATTTATTTACAAGAAGACCATTGTTTGTACCAAAGCTTACGTTAGAACAGAAAAGGACTCGACTGGAATGGGCCAATGAACATTTACAATGGCATGACAACAGATGGGGAAAGGTCTTATTTTCTGATGAAACCAAAATTAGCCTTTTGTCGGATAATCGCCGAATTAGGATTTGGAGGAACCCAAATCGACAGGATAGACTTAACCAAGCTGTCCAAAGAGTCCCATATCAAGGTGGCTCTATAATGTTTTGGAGCGGCATCATGCTAAATAATAAAACTCCTTTAATTCCTATTGTTGGTAACATGAATGGACAAATTTATATTAATACCATTCTTAGGCCTGTTGTACGCTTGTGGCGAGGAGCTGTTGGTCCAGAATTTATTTTTATGGACGACAATGCGCCTCCCCATCATACGAGACATGTAGCAGATTTTTTAGAGACAGAAGATATCGTCAGATTACAATGGCCACCTTGCTCACCTGACCTTAATTCCATTGAACACGGATGGGATATGCTCAAAAGAAAAATTCAGTCCCGGCAGCCACCCCCAAGGACACTACAAGACCTTAGAATAGCAGCGATTGAAGAATGGGGCACCATGAACCAGAACTACGTTAATACACTTATTAGAAGCATGGGACATCGCATTCAGTCTTGCATTGATGCAAGAGGTGGAAATACGGCATATTAAGTATTAGTTCTTATATCTGTACAAATTAAAAAAAATATATTTATAATACATATTATAAATAATAATAATAAATTGTTAATTCTTTAAATTTTGTTTATTGTTTCTTTTTCAGAACAAACAATTTAATATATAATAAAGTATTTTGTTATAAAAAAAATAGATTTCACCAGATTTGATGGATAATTTTGAAAATATTACATTATGCAAAACATTTTTGAGTGTGTGTATATATATATATATATATATATATATATATATATATATATATATATATATATATATATTCACCTATATTTACTTTTATTTACATAAATTATCATAAATCATCATACCTTCAATATGTACTAGATACGTACCAGTACGTACTAGGTATGTACCATAAATTGGAAAATGTACGTCTTATGTACGTATTAAGTACGTACTTCGTACAGAAAAGTACGTACATTGTACATACTTTATGTCCCATCAGTACGTACTTAGTTTGTCTTTTGTACGTACTTGTGCTTTCTGGGAAGGTACACGACCTACCGGTGACCCAAGGTACACAACGTCACAATTTCAGCTGTTTTTTGTTGTCTAATTTTAGGTTATGCGTTTAGGCAAAAAATACATTCATGATTATCAAGCGTAAATATATATATATATATATATATATATATATATATATATATATATATATATATATATATATATATATATATATATATATATATATATATATATATATATATATATATATATATATGTATATATATATATATATATATATATATATATATATATATATATATATATATATATACATTTGAAGCGGATTTTAACAAATAACAAATCCACCACACAAATCCGTAAGTCACCACGCTACAATTTTTTGTACAAGTGTATTTAGATGCCATCTATCGCTTATATTATCAAACCACTAATTCAACCAAATCGAAGAGAAATCTGCAGTGAGTAAGAAAGAAAGTCAACTGACCCGAGGTACAAAATGGTACAACCCGGTTCGAGGTAAAACACTCTTCCCTACCGAACAGAGTGTATTTTTTGCATATTTCCTTGTACTAATGATTCAGTGGGAAAATTCGGAAAACTTATACCTAACTTAAAAATACCACTAAAAAGTGGTATGAGAGGTAGACCTGAGCGCTTAAAAAATGGGGTGACAAATAAAAGAGAGCCAGAATCATCTTCGTTGACTTATATGAATTTGGCTCTGTTTTCAAATTTTCATAAAAACATAAAATATTTTGCAACTTTATTACGAAATGCAGCACAATGTATATTTCCATTAAACTAAAAAAAATGGTTCTGCGTAGTCAACGGATATCGATCAAACATTTAGTGAAATATATAGGATTTAGATAACCCCCTAAAGCCATATAGTAATAGAATATGAGTACAGAAGACCAATTTCAAAATGTACCACAAAGTGAACAGCACACGTCACAAGACTTATCAACAGAGATGTGCATTTCAGTATTACAAGAAATGGTAGACCTACTATTAATTTTAAAATCGATAGGACACTGGCCAGATATTGACAGCGATATTCTCGAGTATGATACACTCGAACAAAGATTTAAAAAAGAAATTTATCAACATGGAAATGCTTCAGGAAGTTTGTGTCCTCAAAATTTTAGTTTCATTACATTATTTTGTACTAATCTATTAGAAGAATTAAAGTGTGAGCGGATCTATTTAAAATTTTCAAATTTAATTACTACAATACAAAAAATGCAACTAGATGAAGAATTGTTATTGAGTGAAACTTGTAAAAAAGAAGTTTATGTGAAAAAGTTGCAAGTGAGTTTAGATAGTGAAAGAGATATTTCAATACATAAACTTGTATCGTCTATGGAAACTATTGGCAAAATTAAAGATCAAATTGAAGTAAGTACCTTAAATTTTAACTATATTTAATTAATCAAAAGACTGATAGTACGCACTTATGACAAATCAAAGAATGGAAAAGAAAAGAATTTTGAAAGTGTGTAAAAATTTATTTCCCAGACGAGCAGTTTTGACTTACAAAGCCATCCTCAAAGTTATGCACAATAGACCACTAATATAAGCAACTAATTTAAAGTTTACAATTTTTAATTTGTTAAGAACTTAACAAATCTTGACTTAATAAGTCTTACTTAGCTCCCAGTCTATTTTTGATCATTTTTGTATAAAGTACATATGTGTGAGAGCAAACTGATAGGGCGATAGTTTTTTAGATAGATTATGATATTTTACTTTAAGCTAATTTAAATAAAAAACAGTAGTTAATTATATTCAAGTTTAGTAAATTAATAAAAACAAAACAATCATTACTCCAATTAATATTCTACTCAAATATATAGCAAAAACTTTAAATATAGATGATAAATTGTAATTCTATTGTTTAAATTATATCTCAGGGTTTTTTCTAGATTCTGAAATATTTTATATTCTAAATAAGGAAAATAAAAGAAATGTTAAATAAAAATTATTCAAATCAGTATATTGATCAAATGGCTTGCAAAAATTTCATTACATATACAAAAAAATAATATTAAATATTGATATCACTATGCCCTACTCTGACAAATTTGAAAACAAATGAATGATTTTCCTATACTAACTTTTTGAACCTATAAACAATTAAACAAACTTTCTCGTTCGCTAACGATAGCGGTGGTTCGACCATTTATGCATATACGAATTTTGTAAATAAAATGTTAAGATGTCTTTGTAGTGTAAGGCGTATCATGAACGATTAGAAACTGTTTAAAGCCATAGGATTAGTGAATTTGTTTATACAGATATTTACTTTTTTTTCTTAGAAATTGAACAAAATTTTAATACCTTTTATTAAGAAATGTTGATTGATGGGGTTTTGGTAGCAGTGGGTTTTTTGTAATAACATTCACATATAATTGGTAGAAAACGGCTAAAATAAGAGGGATATTTGTGCGTTCTGATTGGTTTAGAAAATCAAAAGATTGATTTGAATAAATATTGTAATTTGAAGAATCGGAGACGACACTACAATTTTTCTGAAAGGACGGAGTTTCCAAAAAGTAAATTTTGTGAAGAGTTGTGTTCTGTGTTTGTGGAAAGTTGTGTTCTGTGTTTGTGGCAAGAGGTCCAACTGTGATAGCAGGCAAAAGTCGATCAGTTGAGATATTCTTGTATCTGAAGAGAATGAGTTGTTGCTGAAGTTAGGAGTTTGAGTGGGGAGTTGAGCAAAGATGAATGCAATTTTAGAAATTTTTTTATCGAAAATGATAGGCAGAGGAGAGAGCAGTCGTATTTGAAGAAACTGGGAAGTACGAGCGAGGTGGAGAGATCACAATCGAAAGAGAATAAGTTGGAGTCAGCCGTTTTGAAAACAAAAGGTTAGTTTTGTTATTTAGTTAACAGAGACTATCAATCACGACCGTCTATTTAGATTATAACTATTTGTTTTTAATTGTTCGTTTTTCTTAATTAAAAATTAAAGTAATTATAAAATGTTTAAGTCACAAGTAAAAAAGTAAATGAAAGAATTAAATAAAATATCTTTTATTTTAATCTTGGGAAGTTTATTTACTTTTTTATTTATAATTTTGGGTGTATGATTTGATGAATGCTTGATTTTTCATTATTCTTACATATTATCGTGTATGGTATATTTTTTTCTAAAATTATAATACTTGAAAATTTTGAAAATATATAACATTTTTCTTTATAATTTCATAGCTTTCTTTGTTCATAGTTTCCTATGGTTTACTCTTTTCTCAATTGCAACTATAAAAAATATTTAAAGTCACATTTTTTGTTAAAAAATCATAAAAATATCTATACATTATATATATATATATATATATATATATATATATATAAATATATATATATATATATAAATATAAATATATATATATATATAAATATATATATATATATATATGTATATATATATATATATATATATATATATATATATATATATATATATATATATATATAAATATATATATATATATATATATATATATATATATATATATATATTCACTAGGTTCTCGGGAAGAACCTAATGATACATGTATATCACTAGGTATATATACCCCCAATATTTAAAAAAAAGAGTCTTCAACCAATGTATATTTCCTGTTCTCAAACTTGGAACAAAGAAAAACGTGGAAAAAATAGCAAAGACCCAAAGAGCCATGGAAAGGCAAATGATAAACATCAGGTTATCAGACAAGAAAAGAAATACTATATATATATATATATATATATATATATATATATATATATATATATACATATATATATATATATATATATATATATATATATATATATATATATATATATATATATATATATATATATATATATATATATATATATATTATAATGAAAACAGAAATACAATAAATTAACTTAGAAATATATACAACCAGATATACAATAAATTTATTTAAATAGTGGTTAGAGACATAATTTGTAAGTTATATACTAGATAATATTATAAAAAAATAATTATATGAGGGTATTTTTAAGAATTTAGCATAAGAATTAAGTTTAAGAAATTTTTTTTATTTTATTTTATTTAATATTTAATATGTTGACTCAGCCATGTGCTACGCAACCAAACATACACTGTAGTGTCAAAGTCAAATAGTTATTTATTTTTGGAATGTTAATTTAGAATATAATTGTGGATGTAGAATTGTAAAAATATAGTTCATATAAATGTTTAAGTTACATATAATAGTGTAGTTCTGATCTGGAGAGCCTAAAGTCAAGTAAATTATAGATAGAAAACTCTAGAAATGTCAATGGGACTGTATACATAATACATAACAGACAAAAAACCATTCCAGAATTTTCAAGTAGAAAAAATAGAATGATTCAAAGATTAATTATTGCTAGAATATTCTGGAAACAATGAAACGATATAAAAAGCCATGTAATTTGGCGAGAGGGCAGTCAGTTAGTCAGTCAGTCAGTTAGTTTGAGTTAGCAGTTTTAGTTAGTTAGCAGTCAGTTTGAGTTAGCAGTTTAGTTCAGTTAAGTTCAGTTACCAGTTCATTTATCACTTAGTAAAGTTATAATTCAAGAATTTAGTTACAAGAAGATTATTAATTGAGTTAAGATTATTAAGTCAGTTATGAGGTTATGAAGAGATTCTTAGCTAGCAGAAGGCATTGATTAAGTTACATGAATTGTTAAGTTAAATACAGTTGGAGATTAAACAGTAATATAGTAACAGTTTGAAGTTAATTCATTGAAATAAGCATTCAATAATACAACCACAAGATCCAGTATATTTCAAAGTACATAAAGTATATGGAAATTACAAGGAGTTAAATATATATTTATATGGTGAGTGGAGATAATTAATAAGGAACATATTAAAATAGTTGGATAACCAAGGCTTAGTAAGAAGATATCGAGTGGTGATAATATCTTTAATTTTGGAAAAACTTTAGGCGTTCAGTGAAAGAAGGTACCAAATTTTGTTAATAATTTAATAATTGTAAGAATTTCAAATTTTAGATAGATTGTTTTAAATTGATATTGCTTATATTAGATAGATAGGTTTGTTTCATAATATTTATAATAAAGATAATTTAAAAAAGTACTTACAAACTAATTCTTTGAGAACCGCGATAAAAACCCTATACTTACATATATCATTCAAATTTACTCATTGCTCATACAACAACAACACATCATAACAATATATATATATATATATATATATATAGTAATTTATATATAGTCATATTTATTTTCCTAATGTTGCACGTACCTACATTTATTTGAAATATTATTTGTAAAGCTTAAATCCCATATTACATTAATTCTTTTATCATATACCTTGCAATAATTAATAACTTTTTTATGTGAGATTACTTCTTGTATATACTTCGGAGATCCATAAAAAGATTATAAAGAAAAATTATAAAGCTACACCAAATGGAGATATAGATATTTTTTATGACGTTCAATGTTTTTTAACATTTTAGAATTTTTATATACAAAGTGAAATTAAAATCAATTATTTAAAATCTTGGGAAAATTCTAAATTAGAAATGCAAGATATTATATTTTCCAAATTAATCGAAGAGAAAACTGAAGTAATTAAAACAATGGAGGCCAAGATAAACCAAGACATTAGAGTACATAAAGAGATTGAAAACGCCATGAGTCAGATTATTCAGGTAAATCTTATCATCATACTTACATTAAAACTGTGTCATATGGCGTTTATACTCTCCCCGTATAACATACTACGTTACTGCATTAAAGTGATAACTTTGATACAGTATGATAGTGTGACCAGCTAGCCCGAAATATCTGGGACATGGCCCGAATTACGAAGTCGTGTCCCGGCGTTCCGGACCAGACTTCCGGGCCATTCGAATTTATACCTTTTTGGTAAAATTCTATTTTGAAATTTTAAATACATAATTCTTCTAAGAATCACATCAAATTGAATAGTTGGAACGAAAAAAAGTCAAAAATTTCTTGAGTGTAATACTAATACCACATCCAAAACGCATGCATGTTATCATGGTATTATGTTATAGGAAAACACAAACTGTGCACTTTTTTTCGTTTCTGTATTTAATTATCCTCTCCCGAAAAGATTATTCAAAAACGATAACGATGTTTCTTTTTTCGGTTTTGTCAACCATTCTAAGTAGGTAAACACACTTCTTGTTTTCATTCGCGCTATATTCTTGAAGAATAAATTATTCATTTCCAAACCATTATGTGCTTTGAACCAAGATCAAATCTGTTGCGTTGCAATATCATTTTATGTAAACATTTATTTTATGTCACTAATCCGTTTGAATCGTTCCTCTGTCCACGGAACGATATATCATTAATGATGTAACAGTTCTTAACAGATTCACAACAGGTAGCGATCACAGGATGGTCAGAGCAAAAATTAGTATTGACGGTAACTATGAGATGAAAAGAAAAATAAGTAGAAACTGCGATCTAGTAGATAGAAACAAACTAGGGCAATATAAAGAGATATACAAAGACCTATTAAAAGAACAACTTACCCAAAGATTAGACAGTGACGATAAAGATATAGACGAAATAGACAACAAACTTACAGCAACAATGATTACATCAGGAAAAGAAATAGCAAAGAAGGATCTAAAAAAGAACAACTATATATCAACAGAAACAAAGAAGTATGTGGATAAAAGAAGGAAGCTGAACGAAGAAGGCAAAAGGAAATCTATAGAATATGTAGAAATTAATAAAACAATAAGCAGAATGATAAAAGAAAATAAGGGAAAAGAACAAGAAATAAAAATAGAAGCAGTAATACAAAACAACAAAAATATGAAATGCTTAAGGCCGAAATTAGGTAAGTTTGAAATAAACAAAATAAAAGATGTAAATGGAATAGAAACAAACGTTAAAGATGACATCATAAATATAATCCACCAGTTCTACTCAGAATTATATAAAACAAAAAAGGAACCACCAGAAGAAATTAAAAACCAACTTAAGGTCAAAATAAAAAATGTCAACTCAGAGCTGCAGCCCGAAATAAGCAAATCAGAAATAAAGAATGCATTGAAAGAAATGAAAAACAACAAATCGCCTGGAAAAGATGGAATAACTGCAAAGATGCTGAAATATGGTGGAAAAGTGGTAATTAATACTCTACATTCCCTTTTTAACAAGATATTAAAAGAAAAAAGAATCCCAAACAACTGGAAGGAATCAGTAACCATTATCCTACACAAGAAAGGGGATAAAGCAGATATAAAAAACTACCGTCCTATAACACTCCTCAATGTAATGTATAAACTCCTAACAAAAATTTTAACCAATAGATTGACGACAGAATTCAAATGATACCAGTCGAAAGAACAAGCTGGTTTAAGAAAGGGATTCAGAACAAGTGACCATTTACTAAGTATGAAAATACTTATAGAACGAGCAAATGAATACCACATTCCTCTATATATGGCGTTCATAGATTTCGAATAGGCTTTCGACAGTGTCGAACATTGGGCAGTGAAAAGTTCTTTGATTAACAGCCGAATTGACCACAGATATACGGAATTAATAACCAATATATATATATATATATATATATATATATATATATATATATATATATATATATATTATATATATCGTCGTCGACACAAGAAAACCGGTTAACTCCAATTTTTACTTAAAATGAGATTTCACTGCCAACTTTTAGCAAATCGCCTATTCTAGCCATCCGACAAATAATACGTCATTTAAATGTATATTTCTAATTTTAAAATGTTTACTAGAAAAGCAGGTATCTCCCTTGTCAAAAAATTATGTTTGTAAAACACGTAACTCCGCGCATTTTCTGTTAAGTCTGTTAAGTGATTATGGCCGTTGATTTGATTTGTTGTTTTGGAGGGATTTGTTGTTTTGGAACATGCTTTTAATAAGTTGTAGACATAGACATGGACAGAAAAGAGAATGTATATCAAAACGTTGTTAGTATTTGAAGCACCAAAACGGAAGAGGGATAGAAAAAATAAAGATGTATCACGGAGGTCTAAGACATTAAAATATTATTTGAAAATTGGAGAAGATAAACGAATGGTATGCAAAAAAATGTTTTTGTCAACTCTGGGCCTTAAAGATTGGTTTGTTATGAATTGCAAACAAGAAGATGATTCTGCTATTACAGAAAATTTGGATAATGAACCACAACAAGCGCCTAAAGGACTTCACAAGAAGGAGTTGGACAATCGTTATACTTTTTTAGATAGCCTGCCGAAAATGGAATCGCATTATTGCAGGAAATCAACTCGTAAATTATATCTAGAACTATTATGGCAAAGCAAATGTCAACTTTACCATATTTACAAAAAGGAATGGTACCTAGAAAAAACGAATCAACAGTCTCTCTTTATCTTCTTTTAAAAACGCTTTCCTGGAAAAGAGGTTGGCTTTGTATAGACTAAAAAAAAAAAAAATTTTGTGTGAAATATGTGTCTTTTTTAAAACAGGAAATTTTGATCAAGAAATATTTAGTGAACATTAGTTGAAAAAACAAGAAGAGAGACTTGAGAAAATTAAAGGTAAAAACAGTGAAAGCATTGTATTGACAATAGATTTACAGGCAGTCCTTATATGTCCTAAGTCCAATGTTTCTTCCCTAAGTTGACATATAAATGATAAAAAAGTTGACAATCCACAATTTCACATTCTATAACTTACATACAAAACAAGGGCATTGTTTTCTTTGGGATAAGTGGGAGGGGAATCTTACCAGTGCCGAAATTGCTAGTGTGATCGTATGTATTTTAGAAAAATATACTAAAGGGAGTTGTCTTGAGGATAACGTACGTGAAATAATTATAACGATGGGTGTACTTACCAAAATCGTAATGTTACTCTAGCTAATGCAATTTTAAACTTTTGTTTAAAGCAGAAGGTAACAGTTATACAAAAATACCTTGAGAAAGGGCACACCCAGATGGAGGCCGACATGATGCACAGTACAATTTAGAGACAATTAAGAGGATGCGATATTAATGTGCCTGGTGATTACATACAAATATGCAAAAGAGCGCGGAAGGAAAATCTATTTGTAGTAGCTCGACTATACCATGATTTTCTTAAGGACTTCAGAGCAGTAAACTATGTAAGCAGTATCCGACTGGGTAAAAAAGGGTGATGCAGTTGTGACAAATATTAGAGCTACAAAATATTCACCACAAGGTATTCATTACAAGTTGGGATTTGGTGAAAATTGGATTGAACTGTGTTGTCGAATAAATCAGAATGTGATACCCAAGAATTTCGCAGATCTGCCGAAGCTTTATACAAATAGAATACCATTAAAAAAAAGACAGATTCGAACATTTTCAGTATTTAAAAAATACGCTTTCGATTACCACTCATTTTATGTCAATCTCCCTCACTAACTTTGTTTTTTTTTAAGTCCTATCGTTGTTGTACTACACTTGTTTTTGTACATATTTATGCGATTTTATTTTAGATTTATTTTAGATTAAAATTTTATTTATTGTTAAAAAGTGAGGCTATTTATTTCTAATGTAGGTAATAAAATAACACTAAATTTTATATTAAACGTTTTTCAAAAGTATTGGTCTGTATTTCATTATTAGGATATTTTTATGTGTTTCAGATATGTTTTTATAAATCGATAACTAATGCTTTTTATTAATTTTTTCCAATCCAGCGTTACAAAAAATGCCACGTAACTCCATAGGCACGTCTCATTCCAAAAGAAGAAAAACCTGTAACTCCATATTTTCTGTATTTTTAGCTATATCTGCTAGATTTTGAAATTAAAATTGATATAATTCAGCTTAATATGACCTAAAAACTTAAAATATAGTTGTTTAATCGTCCTTCTTTATCAAATAAAAGATGTCAGTGAAAATGTTACTGTTTTTAGGCTCTCCTGAAAAATTAAGGAAAATTGAGTTACGAGTTTTTCTTGTGTTGACGACGATATATATATTATATATATATATATATATATATATATATATATATATATATATATATATATATATATAAGGAATACAAGCTTACAGAAATAGAGGTCGACCCCCAACGAGATGGACAGATGACATAAAAAGAGTGACTACAAATTGGATTCAGATGGCGCAAAATCGGACTAAGTGGAAAAGCATGCGAGAGGCCTATGTTCAGCAGTGGACGTTAGAGGCTAGTTGATGATGATGATGATATATAAGGAAGCCAAAACAACAATTAAAGTATATGAAGGAACAAAATCATTACAAATAAGTAGAGGCGTGAGACAGGGTGATACAATTACACAGAAACTTTTCAATCAGGCTCTTGAAAATACTTTTAAAAGATTAGAATGGGAAAAAAAAAGGTATAAAAATTTGTGGACAACGCTTGAACCATCTAAGATATGCTGATGACATCGTATTGATAACCGATAAAAAAGAAGAATTATTTGAAATGATGAAAGAACTGGACGTAGACGTAGAAGCTGGAAAGATAGGCCTTAATATGAATTACAGCAAGACCAAAAATATAACAAATACAGATGAAGACATCACAATGAGAATCGGACAAGATAAAATAGAGCAAGTTAAGGATTATTATAGATCTTGGTCAAACTATAAAACTTAACAAAGAGAACCAACCAGCAGAGATCAAGAGACGAGTTAGACTGGCATGGGCGGCATTTGGCAAACTAAGCTACATTCTTAAAAACAAAAGATATCCACAGCATCTTAAGACCAAAGTATATAATCAATGCGTACTCCCTGTTCTTACTTATGGTTCCCAAACGTGGACATCTACAAAAGCAAACATGGACAAAATCATAAAAACCCAAAGAGCAATGGAAAGACAAATGTTGCACATAAGACTAATGGATAAGAAGAGAAACGAGTGGATAAGAGAGAAAACAAAAGTGAGGGATGTTAGACAAGAAGTTGCAAAATTGAAATGGAGATTTGCCGGACACAATATAAGACAAAAAGAAGACCGATGGAACAAAATTCTTATAAGTTGGAGACCGTGGGAATATAAACGAAGCAGAGGAAGGCCCCAAATGAGATGGGCAGATGATATCAAGAAGCACGTGGGCTCTAGATGGATGACTGTAGCGACAGACAGAGAAGAATAGAAAAGGATTGGGGAGGCCTATGTCCAAAGATGGACCGAAGAAGGCTAATTAGATAGATAGAATCCGTTTGAAGCCTCAAATAGATTAGTGATCATCTACGAAGGTCCAAAGCATTGTTTAGTTGGGTTTACATTTTTCATTCCGTTCTATTATTAATATGGAACCAGAACAAGAAAGAAAAAAGAGAAAACGCTATTGCACTTTTAATAAAACATTGCAAGAATTCCTATTTTTGAAAAGAAAAAAAAGTAACAGTGACGTAAAATGTGATATTTGTGGATCCGAATTTTTAATCGCCCTCTTACAGTGATAGAGCGGATGTAGTGAGTTACATCAAAAGTGGAAAACACCAAAGAGGTATTAGCTCGGCGGCAAGCAGTAAAAAATTGACTGAATTTTTCAAGGCAACACCAACACCGAGCAATATTGATTTAGAGACAGCAGCTCGAGAAGCTGTTTAGGCATATCATCTGATTAAGGAAATTGAAAACTTTCGCTCAGCTGATTGCTCATCGAAAATATTTCGGAATTGCTTTGGATTGACCAAGTTTCAGTTAGCTCGTCCTTACTGTGAGGTAATTGTTAAAAATGTTTTTGGTCCGTACATCGAAATTCAATTGTTTGATGCAATGAACAATGCAATATACTTCAGTATAATTACCGATGCATCTAACCATAGAAACGTAAAGATGTTCCCGGTTGTGATGAGATATTTCGTTCCATTAAAAGGCATGAAGATGAAAATATTGAATTTTACGGCTGAAGATGGGGAAACATCTGATATTAATGTATAGCTCTTGAGAAACACTCTTGAAAAGTACATCTCAAGAAAGTTAGTTTCATTCTGCGACGATAATGCTAATGGCCCAGCCTGGTTATGCAAAAATCATCGAATTCACGGCAAAATTTTTCGCAGATATCTGAACCTATATATTTTTTTTAAACAATAATTTATGGTCACAATTTGATTTTTTATCTATAAGTTTTTTCCCTTTTATTTTAAATAAACAATATTTATATCATAGTTTATTCGTCTTCCGGGTTTGGACCGTGTCATTTGTGAGTGACCCAAAAGTGGGTTCATCTCGACGTTTCGCTACAATTGAATGTAGCTTCTTCAGGAGAACAAAGAAAAAGAAATCGAAAGACAGGAAGATGGGTAGTTAGCAACGGGAACTCAGTTACTCAACGCAACCAGAGGCGAATACTAACTACCAAGATGGGCATTTGGTCACAGTAACTCAACTACTTAACGCAATCAGAGGTGAAAACCAAATGCCAGGACAGGGATTCACGTCCAACAGCTCAGAACACTAACGCGTCGAGTGGCGGGGAGTGAATCCGACGATTACTCCGCTACCGCTCTATTTATAGTCGCGGTGACCTGTCGTGTCGGGACGTATCGGCACACTCCGTGGCGCGAACGTCAAGAAGCGCGCGCTGGCCAATCATGTGACTGCATCGTGGTAGCGGGACCGGACGGCGGCTCAAGACTGAGATTCCAGATGGGAGACAAGTAGAATACTTCCTCTCGATTGATATTATGTGGATTTTTTCGGATCTCTAGAGATTCGCGGATTTTCCTGGAATAAAAGAAGGGGCTCTTAGAAATAATATGGTTTTTTTCGAACAATATGGAATGACCGGTTTCTTGGCAGTGTTCTGCAACTCCAGAATGAGAGAAAAGACCTGATCGAATGCATCTTTGATGCTCTTGAATCCGAGTTTTGACGGAACGACCAGTTTCGCCAATATACACATGTCCACGTGAACAAGGAATAGAATAGACACCACAGGAAGATAGGGGCGGTAATGGGTCCTTAGGAGAGGGTAGATATTGTGAGATTTTCTTGGGTGGTCGAAAAGTAGTCCTGATACCTTCTTTGCGAAAAATTTTGCCAATCCTGTCAGTGACACTTCGAATATACGGAAGAAAAGCCTCAGGAGTATTACCCGAAGATTCTGAATGTGTCGTCCTAGGGTGTAAAGGGGGATGTAGATGTCAGTGTGTAATATTTTGAATTGTGGACTTGGAGTAACCGTTGGCGACAAGGGTTTTTTGCAGATGGCCAAGTTCTTCTCTAAGGTTGTCAGGTTCAGAAATCGAAATGGCCCGATGGATGAGAGAGTTGATCACAGAATTCTTATGGGCAGGATGGTGGTGTGATAAAGCATGTAGATAACGATTCGTGTGAGTCTTTTTTCTATAAACAGAGTGACCCAATCGGCCATTGGGCTTGGAGGTGACTAACACCTCGAGAAAGGGAAGGGACCGATTATTTTCTACTTCCATTGTGAATTTTATACTCGAATGTTGTGAGTTAAGATAATCTAGGAAGGGAGAAAGGGTATGTTGACCATGGGGCCAGATGATAAATGTATCATCAACGTAGCGGAACCAGACTTTTGGTTTTAAGGGGTAAGATTATAGGGCTAAAGACTCAAAGGCTTCCATGAAAATGTCAGCAATGACAGGGGAAAGGGGAGAACCCATTGGTGTTCCAGATATTTGTTTGTAGAAATTGCCTCTAAAAGAAAAATATGTTGAAAGGAGGCATTTTTCCGCAAGATCTGCCAAAAACAAAGACTTGTTATCATTGGTCAAGTGATCACGCAGAACAACTAGAGAGTCATGTATGGGGATATTGGTAAATAGGGATGATACATCGAAACTGACGAGAATGTCTTGGGGTTCGACCGTGAGGGAGGAGATTAAGGTGATGAAATGTGTGGAATTTCGGACATAAGAAGAGGTACTGCCAGTATAGGTCTTAAACAGATTCGACAAGTACTTTGCGAGTTTGTAGGTAGGAGAGTTAATCGTAGTCACAATGGGACGAAGAGGTACGTTGTCTTTATGGATTTTGGGAAGACCGTAAATTCTGGGGCAGATGGAGTTTTTCGGAACTATGGACTTCTTAACATCATCGGAAAGATCGGATTGTTTGATGGCATGGGAAACTCTCGACGCGTCTTTCACTCCCCGCCTCTCGACGCGTTAATGTTCTGAGCTGTTGAACGTGAATCCCTGTCCTGGCATTTGCTTTGCACCTCCGGCTGCATTAAGTAGTTGAGTTACTGTGACCAAATGCCCATCTTGGTAGTTAGTATTCGTCTCTGGTTGCGTTGAGTAACTGAGTTACCGTTGCTAACTACCCATCTTCCTGTCTTTTGAGTTCTTTTTCTTTGTTCTCCTGAAGAAGCTACATACAATTGTAGCGAAACGTCGAGATGAACCCACTTTTGGGTCACTCACAAATGACACGGTCCAAACCCGGAAGACGAATAAACTATAATTCTGACTCTGGCCGTGGAAGCCTACGATTTCAATATTTATATCATTTTTTATGTCAATATCTTTATTTTCCCGTTTTTTTTAATTAAAATTAATAAATAATTTACGGAGATATTTGCAAAAAAGCAGTTTTTTTGCACTAATTTATAAATTTTATTAATTTTTTTATTAACAAATTACAAAGTAAATATTTTTTGGCCACTTTTTGTTTCGGATATTATATTTGTTACAATACAATTTGAAATCTTCACTCTCTTACTAATTACTTATATTCTAAAGTTTCCAATCTGGTGTATTTCCTCGCGTGTCAAGGATGTATCCTGTCCACCAAACTATCGAGGCTAACGTTCAGATGATACGGATTCGAATATTGTTTGGCCGAAGCGAAAAAAATGTTAATTTTCTACGTGGCACAAGTGTTTAATGGGAGTGTTCAGACGAGTCGATCGTATATCGCATTCGGAAATTTTACCGGAAACGGCCAAATTTACATTTGATTTTTTTACGCAAAGAGTACGATAAAAAATTCGAATCAAACATCAAAGGGGGTTGAGGCTCGAGGCTTGAGGCACTGGGGTACGCTCCTTCACATGATCCGAGTTTTATAGACCTAGACGAATACCAAAAACTGTACATTGTACAAAGGGAATTTTTAATTAGTTGTTTACTGTCTGTGACGTTGTAACGTCGATTTTTGATAACATAGAGTTCCTACATTTAATTCAAGGTCAGGTTAGCCCATGTCGGAAAGAAGGCGTGTTAAGGTCAACTTCACAAAAAACTACGTAGTATGTCAAAATTTCAAACACAATTAGATAACTGAAATTATAATTTATCATTGGACGCCACCCCTTTGTTTATCCTCGCAGGGGACGAGAAAAGATGAGATATATAAAAAAATTTACAGCGAAATTACCTTTATTTCTCAGTAATAAAAAGAAACATTAAAAGTTGTTATTTCCAAAGGATACTAAAATACCATTTCATAACTACATTACTATAAACAAAGCAACTTTCTATCTTTTTAAATCGAGAATTGGTTGATAGAAACAAAATAATTTATATATTATTCCCAAATTTCGAAATTCGTTTACATTTAAAAGAAATTATAGTAGTTATTTATTAACTAGGCAACATAGAAAAGTTAAATCTATTTATTAACTAAGCATAATAGAAAAGTTAAGTCTTTAAACAAAATTTAAAATATTTCACTATATTCTTGTCTCTGTGAATCCATAAATAATTCTCGCGTTCCTGATAGGGCTTAATAAAAAAAAAAGTACAACCGTATTTATGCAATCCCTGGGAACCAGGAAAAAAGGGACATACTCTGCTTCTCCTCATCCGTTGGTTATTTCGTCAAATATTTACTAATAAGAATCCATTTATATAATAGGTACTTATTGGAAACCTTATATAGGGAAGTATTGGACCATAGGAAACTATCTCAGTTAACTTAACATAATCAATGGACTTTAACCTCCCGGAAAAAGAGTCTGAAAATAATTATTCATCTGAAATATAGACAAGAAAAAGCTTTTCTTTGTAGCTTACCTTTAATCTAGAGACTCACTTCGAAAACGCGTCCTATCGGGTGGACGTTTGTAACAGGAAAGGAAGCGACGCTATTTCAACGGTTTTGAATTGGGGGCGTGATTGACAAGTTAATATCGTTCTCATCTATCGGATATGTTGGGAATTACCGTAGGAACCTTGAGTCGAATACAAGCGCCTGGCAGATAGGTGGGGTTAGTAGTTTTATTTAAAAAAAAATAATCAAATTTATAATGAATTTTCTAAAACTTTTGAAACGGTTTACAACGTAGTGTATAAGATACGAGATAGATAAAGTGGACGTGAAAATTTTGATAAAGTACACATACAGTACATTTTCCCAGATATTCTAAAAAAGCATTTTGTTTCGTTGTTACGATGATGATACCAAAGATATTTAGTATGATGATATTTAGTTTTTAATAAATTACCGTATCGTACATGAACGATTACTTCTAACTTCTAATTGAATTTCCTCATTGGCAACTAGTTTTTGGTGTTCTAGGTTGGAATTTTTTTTACTATTTTACGTAAATTATTAATACTAGGTACTGGGATGTCAATTGTTAAAAATAACTGCTGCCTCTTTATATGGATATAGTTTTATCCAGCAATCAAAACGATTGCAATTTTTTCTTAACAAATTAATAATGGGACTATTTTTATTTATATTTTATAAATTTTAACACATTTTGACGGTCAATGTCCAATATTTCTCGTCAGCGCATCCTAGATGTTAGTATTGTTAAATTTTCATTGTTAATGTAAAGCATCATTGATATAGTGGACAGTATTATTCCTACTTGACATGCGTCGAGCTCTGGATTCTAACCCCAAAAGGGTGTAAGCTATAAAAATTAATGAATAAGATGGTGAATGGCATATTAGCTGAAGTCATCAGTGCCATTGTAGAGATGCTTTAAAAACATATATGTTTATAATTACATACTAATGCGTGGTTTTTGTTAGTGATTAGTAATTTTTTTTAATAATTTTGTCGTATAGTCTTAAAAATAAAGCTTATTACTCTTGAACTAAGTTCACTTCATTAAATTTATCTTATTATGTACCTCATACACGACTGAAAAGATTTAAATCTCACGGGTGTATTTTAGGCTTCAGGTGATGAAAAAATTTTTATGGACAATGACAATTTTTTCTAAAATTATTTATTCAAAAATATTCCAATTTACTGACACACTGCGTACGTATATTTTAAATAACGATTTATTATATGTGCATAATTTTTAAGGGATTTGAAGAGAGGGTTGAAGAATGGAAAAACAAGTATTATGAAAAATCAAAAGAAATGAATGAAAAATTGGATGTCCTGCAAACGAAACAAAATAAGCAATTAGAAATTATAGCGAACTACAAGGAATTGGTATGATATCTATTATAAAAGAATATTAATACATTAATACAATAACAGACATATTGTAAATTACCGATCATAAATAAGAGAATAACCATAAAATAAATATTTCTATATTAAATATTAAATTTATAATATTAAATTTATAATCAATATACCCCACTCGACAATCTGACCTTGTTATTTATAAAGATTGTTAAATTGTTAGATTGTTCTACATGCTTTACACGAGTTAAGTTTTGTGTCCCTTTACTGTCTTAAATTTTTGAGCCAATAATTTGTTCTCCGGGTTTCTATATGTTGTCTTGGAAATATGTTAACGTGTTATTTAATGTTTCTGAGAATATCATTAAAATGTAGTTTTAAGTATAATAGTGTTGGTTTAGTGTCGTTAGTGTAGTTAGTATCGTCACAGTATACCTATTGCTAAATAAAGAATTAATACTTTTTCATTCATACGTTATATCCAAGATATTAGTATCATTACCCAATAACAATCAAATTTTAATCAATAAAATATGTTAGGCGTGTGTCATATATGTTCCTGGCAAGAAGTTTACGCCGAGGCGCATACTTCGATATTATACAAGAGAAAGAGAATAACATTTACAGAACCGTACCGAACCTGGCTTGGATGTTTAAGCCAATATTAAAACAATGTTTTTTAATTACTGGGACATGATTCGCATGATATAGCTTTCGCATACAAACATCGATATTTCGTGTTCTCAGTTTTCATTTAAGTCACTCAGTCTCTGCACAAACTTTACAACCTGACATCAGCTTTGTCCAAGTCACAAACAGAAACCACAAACGATATGAATGAACTAAAAGGCATGTTAAAAACACTAATAAAAAAAATTGGTAATATGCTAAACTTACTCACAACTGATATCGCCCAAATCTGAAAATGAAGTACCTACATGAAAAATAGCCATTTGGAACGCTAACGGGCTGGCACAACATGCCCATGAGGTCAAAGCTTATATCAAATCACAATATTAACATAATGTTAATATTGAAAACTCATTTTACAAATCAAAGCTATATCAAAATTCCAAACTACTTGATATTATAATACAAAGCATCCAGATGGCCTCGCACATGAAGAAACTGCATTAAAATTGGGTCATCGATAAGGCATTACCAAATAAAATAATTTTGTAAAAACTATATCCAAGCAACTAGCGTTATCACAGATAACTGGAACGGTCCACTCACTGTTAGTGTCCTTTACAGTTCTCCATGACACACAATAAACAAACAACAATTTCAAGAGTTTTTCAACACACTCGGAAGCAGGTTTCTTGTGGGAGGCACTATAATGCTAAACATACTTACTGGGAATCTAGACTAATAAATCCGAAAGGCAGACAACTATATATGGCAATGAATAGTAGGTAATAATCTTGATATATATCAACAGGTGAACCTACTTACTGGTCAATTGATCCCAGCAGAACTCTATACTTAGTTGTTTTTGTGTCACTAAGGGAATTCCACCCGAACTTCGAACAGTACACTCTTGTTTTGAATTGTCATCCAACCACTCTCCTATCATTGTTACGATATCCATAGAAATTTTTGGAAAGGAACGTCCACCATTCAAGTAATAAATTCACGAATTGGAAAGAATTCGGAATATTATTGATAACAAATTGGATACAAAAATACCTCTGAGAAGTAACGGCGATGTAGACGAAGCTGTTAAACAATTTACTAAAATAATACAAGAGGCACCTTGGCAGAAAGACAAAAATTAAGAAAAACATCGAAGAGAACACGTGCGTCTCAGGTTAAAACTGCATTGAACCAAGCTATCGCTCAATTCATTTTTTTAATAATCATAAGGATAATAGTATTCAGTATTACCTGAAAAACTTATCAGCAACAAAATCATCAAACAAAAACAAAATCTCAAATATGATTGAGTATTTACCAAATCTCAAAAATAGTGCTACCTATCAGGCCACACCCTAAGATTTACAATTTTAGTTATTACAATTTCCTGTTATGAAAGAAATTATTATTAGAAAATGTTTATTTTTCCTTTAAAAATCAAACACAAAATTTACCTGGATTTTACTAAAATTTCTGGAGTTAGGAACTGGACTTACACTCTCTGCCACGCGAACAAATTCATCTCCAAACTGCGAAAAATATTCTGAAACAGCTTTTTAGGACAAAACAAATTGAGGCTGAAGTTGGCACTGGATACAAACTTCGAAAATCTGCTTCTTTAAAAAACTGAAACCATGTGGGTATTTTTCAAATTTGTTGGAAACGCCGCAAATCTCTTAGATGCAAATCTCTTAACTGCAACAATACTACACATTTTTCCATGAAAAAAGGCGAAAACTGAAAAAAGTACGAATTAGATGAAAATTCGGACTACAACGAAACCATTGACAGCGGCTTTACGGAGAGTGATGTAATTCTCTTTCCCGCAAAAATTTCTCAGCGATCCAAGTGGATGATTATTTCAGACGCAATATTTAGCGGCTTAATGATCAAAGAAAATGCCAAGGAAATATGCATCTGTGATATATACATCATCATCTTTGGCTCGACAATCCTCTGTGGATCTTGGTCTGCTCTAAGATTCATCGCCATTCTGTTCGGTTTTTGGCAACATGTTGCCATCTTCTGATTTTTAATATTCGTAAGTCGGTTTCTACTCCATCTAACCACCTAATTCGAGGTCGGCCTTTGCTTCTTTTTCCTACAGGTGTTCCTATGGTTAGCTTTTTAGCAATGGTATTTTCTGGCATTCGTATTATGTGTCCAGCCCATCTAAGTCGCTGTGTTTGAATGAACGTTATGACATCTGGCTCATCAAAGAGCTGATACAATTCAAAATTATATCTTCTGCGCCACTGCCCTTGGTCGTTTACAGCTCCAAATATTTTGCGGAGTATTTTACGCTCAAATATTCCCAAAAGTCTTTCATCTTTCTGCGTTAGTGTCCATGTTTCTGCTCCATATGTGAGGACCGGCCTCAGCAATGTTTTGTATATAATAATTTTAGTTCTTCTTTGAATGTTTCTTGAGTGGAAATGCTTTTGGAGTCCATAGTATGCCCTATTTGTAAGATTTATTCGTCTTTTGATTTCTTCGCTTGTTTTATTGGTAACAGTCAATAGCGACCCAAGGTATGTGAAGTTGTCAACACGTCCAAAGGTATGACTTCCAAAGACTGTTTCTCGTTCCTCATTTGCTATCGGATTCTTTGTAACCAACATGTACTTGGTTTTGTCTTCGTTGATGACTAGACCGACCTGTTTCGCCGCTGTTTCCAATTCTAGGAGATATTGCTCAACATCTCGCTTGCTACGCCCTATTATGTCAATGTCATCAGCATATGCTAAGACTTGTATCGATCTATTGTAAATAGTACCGCCGTCCCTAATTCGTGTATCTAGGACTGCCTTTTCTAAGGCAATATTAAATAGGAGGCAAGCCAGAGCATCTCCTTGTCTGAGTCCATCCTTTATCTCAAATGATCTAGAACTATCTCCCTGTATTCTAACAGTGGCTTCTAAGTTAGACATTGTCATTCTCGTTAGTCGGATAAGTTTCTCTGGTATACCAAACTCATGCATTGATTGGTATAGCACTGTTCTCTTGACACTGTCGTATGCTGCCTTGAAGTCGACGAATAGGTGATGGGTTTCAATATTGAATTCTAATGTTTTCTCGAGAATCTGTCTTATTGAATGAATCTGGTCAATTGTTGATTTTTCTGGAGTGAATCCAACTTGATATTTACCAACTATGCCCACTGTGTAAACTTGCAACCTTTCGTAGAGAATATTTGCTAGTATTTGGTAAGCAGTTGTTAACAGGGTTATACCTCTATAGTTGTCACACTGGAGCTGGTCACCTTTTTTATGTAACGGGCATATCACGCCTTGAGACCATTCACAAGGCATGGTCGCATTATGCCAAACAAGAAGTAATAGCTTATGCAGTGTCTGTAGTAGGGCATCGCCACCATTCTTGTAGAGCTCACTGCAAATTTGATCAACTCCTGGTGATTTATTATTTTTAAGCTTTTTAATGGCTTGGGCAACGTTTTCGATGGTAGGTGGTCTTTCGTTTGGGTTGAAAGGATTCCAATCATTTCGATTTGCTAGGGTGTTATCTGCTTCTTCGATATGATGGCCATTAAATTTTGCATCGAAAAATTCAACCCATCTGTTTAGGATTGAGGCCGTATCATTGGCCTGTGGCCTGTGATATATACACAAACTTTAAAAATGTGTTTATCATCAACCTTGGCGACGCAAATAGGATTGAAATAACATTTCGGTGTTTTCACATATACGAGGTGATTTTAATATACACCAAAGAATTTAAAAATGCTACAACGCGTCATTACAAATGTACCATATGTACCTAATCAGTTCATTACCCATTACCTTCAAGTCAAGCGACTTAAAGAACAGATCACAAATTATACAAACAGAAGCTCTGCACAAAAGTCTTTGACACTGTACAGCATGACTGATTATTACATATACTTAAAAATATAAATATTGACTCAGAGATATTGGAATAATGAATAAATAATAATGCCATGGACAGGAAGCTGTAATGTGTAGAAAAATTGGGAACGGAAAATGTTTAAATCAGACAGGGTGTTTTATCACCAACCTAGTTACCAACGCATACTCCGAAAATATATACAGAATAGCACTTTTAGATGAAACGGCTGGTATCAAAATCAATGGCGTACTCATATGCGATATCCGATATGCTGATGACACAATACTGATAGAAGATAACATCACTGATCTTCAAGGAATTTTAGATAAGGTTGTTGCAACAAATGAGGAGTTCGGTCTGTCATTAAATGTAAAGAAAACTAAGTTCATGGAAATTACAAAGAAACATATTCCAAATATTGATCTCCGTATGAAGAACGTTATAGAACGAAGAAAAAATTATTAACTATTTACGGGCAAATATAAATGAAACAGGTGACTATTCAAGGGAGATAAGAATAATGAGAATTTCAAAAATATCTTGGGTAGATAGTAACCTATGGAGAAATATGCTCAAAAGAAACAAATACTATTAAATATTGTATAAAGCTAAAGTCAAAAAACTTCAATATTTGGAACAACACCACTCCGTGGTGAAAAGTTCAATATCATACAGTTGATAATGGACGCAAGATTCAAGGTAAATCATCGTTCAACACGATTATATTGGTAATACCGGCAAATTTTTAGAATTTTAAATCAACGGAACTCATTAAACTATTACGATAGTTGATTTAGCTAATAGGGCTGATAGTAAGAAAACCAACAGAAATTAGTTCTGGCAGTCTTTCTCAACTGACAAGTGTCAGTTATCAGATACCTGCATACAATGAGGCTGAAACCTGAAACAGTCAATCATATCATGTATGACTGCAATTCATTAGTGACTCCAAAACATATGGTACCCAACTTCTACAAACCATGAACGAATGGAAGACGCACAATAAGCTAACTGGCTGCAGTACAACTGGTTTTTAAGACAACTAGCAAAAAACATATTACGAAACATCTTAGTCGATAGAAATGTACCTATGTGTAAGTTAAGTCGATCTAGTAGAAACCCCTTACTTAAGAAATTGCAAATATTCCCAAATTTTAAGTTCAGTGTAGTCAATATACATTGAAGACTCCGTAGGTTTGTCAACTCCGATTTAAAAGTAATGTCATTAAAAATCATAATATTTGATAAGTTAGAACACAGTAACTTCAAAAGAAGTTGAATTATCATTTGTTCCAAAACTTTTTTGTTTCCAAGTTTTACCATCTGAACAAAATCCCATACCTGCACAAGATTGTCAAATACCATAATTAATGACTAACAAACTACTAGTATTTGAAACCTATAAGCGAAAGAGAAGACCAAAACAATAAAATAAAACGATGTATCAAAATTGCCGGTGCCACTTCTAAATAAAAAAATCTCTAATCGAGATATATGCATCATCCTATGTAACTTTCAGGTCATGTTTAACCATCTTTATGAATGAATATTAAAGGTCGGAGCAACTTTATAGACTATTAGAAATGGCATTTAACATAAGTATCAGATCCTTTCCTACAATTCATTTTTTATTGAATTAGATTTGATTGCATAGCCTCCAAATTATTATCCAAAATGTTATACATGAATTATCTTCATCACTTATCATGAATTTACATTTTTAGTACGCAAAGAGACAACAGGAAATAGACGATTACAAAAAACACAAAATTGAACAAGAGAGATTAAGATTGGAAAAAGAAGAGAAGAACAAGAAAGCTACAACAATTCAAGCTTGGTGGAGAGGTGTTATGGTTAGGAAAGGTTTTGGAAAGTTCAGAAAGAAGAAAGAGAAAAAAGGCAAAAAGAAGAGCACAGATAAGAAAGAAAAGAAATGAATATTTCATTTCATCCACAATATTTTTTTTGTAATAATCTTAAAATACTTTACAATATTAAATAATCCTACCACCTTCGTTGTATTTTTTATTAGAATTTTATGTTGCAAACGAACTGACTGAGTATTTAGTTACACGCTCGTACCGTAAGCTCGACAATTGGGTCGAATAAGCAATAGTTGCGTAAACTCCAAACAGGTATGGACTTCCAATCTGAAAGTCCAAATCATGATTCTCAATGATATTTACAGCTCTAATTGAGCTTCAACCTTCTTCAGCCACTACTGTTCGTCATCAACCGTTGCCAATTTGCCGCGCCGATTTTCCTTACGTATTTATTCTTATACATCGCTTATCCTACCCACTTCCGCCACAGAGGAGATGCAGTCGAGTCTTGGGGGATTGTTCTTGATGTGTGTGATTGTATCTCTCGTTTCTAATACTGTAGAAGAAGGTACGTGGGGATTGTTTCCTGGTATCTGGGGTGACTATCATTTTCTACTTTGGTATCAAGTAGTATTGGAAGTGCTCAACCCATCTGCTTTGTACTTACTGCGTCACTGGTACTAATTATATATCCAATTTTTTCCCAAACATTGTCAGCCGTGGTAATTATTGTCCTCTATTACTTAGGATTATATGGAACTTGTTAGTCCAAATATTACTAAAAGTTCCATATTCCCTATTTATTTAGTTACATTTTGAAAAAAAAAACCAAAAAAAAAATGGCGTGCCACAAATATCAGATAATAAAATTGACAATTGAATAGTGAAAGTTTCAAAGGTGCTAAGTGCAAAACTTTTGATTTTGAGTTATTGCTATAGAAAGGTTGTATGTGACATGCTCTAAGTTCTAACAAAGGCGCTAGGTGCAATTCCTAATACTAAACTTTGTATAATGACTGTATGAATTCGCCAGGGGTATGTGCCTTGCCTGTTGCTTTACAAAGGGGTTTTGTGCCAGACTGTCAAATTTATTATTCTTAATTTTATTGTGATTAAAGGGTACAGTTGCATAAATTTTATAAGATAAACAAAATTTGGAAATTTGCGTTTTCAACCGCAAATTTCCAAATTTGTCTTTTCGACGACCTCGAATGGATACATGTCACACCTGTGATAGATTATACTGTGAAATCCATATGAACAAAGGTATTAGTCATCAGTCAAAATGTAAGCTAAAACTTCACTAAAAGAACTACTCAAGCAAGATACAATATATTCACAACAACCGGTAGCAAGGTTTACTGCTTATCCATGGATCTGGAATAGATCATGTTTGTGCCAACGTTAATTACTTAGATATGTTCTACTTGTCACAGCTTTCCTGTTTCAACTTTGAAATACATGAATTAGATAGACACAAATAATGCCTCCATGTTTCTGTGGCACGAAGGATTCTCGGGGCGTGGCGAAAACGAAATTGCGTCGTGCCTGCTACGTTTCTTAAATACTGGCTTTCCTAACAAGGACATCATTATTTGGAGCGACAATTGTGGTGGCCAAAATAAAAATAAATTTATTTTGTTTGTATTGATGTTTTTGGTTTCTAATGGTGTATACGATTCTATAAAGTAAAGATTTTTCGTAAGTGGTCACAGTTTCATGTCTTGTGACAGGGATTTTGCCTTAATAGAAAAACGGAAAAAACTATGAAAGCATTCGTTCCAGAGGATTTTAGCAACGTTATTACTTCCGTAAGATACACTCCACCTTTCGATGTCATCGACATGAATAGCTTTGGTTTTTGGAAATCAAACAGGCTGCTGAGAAAATGTTAAATACCACTAAGCTACAAGTTAGCAAATCAGTTAGGATATGTGTTGAAAAAGAGAATTCTTTTTTAACACATAAAAGAGGAATATAAACATCAAAACCACCCACTCATATTCAGAATTTGAATCATGGCGTGAAACTAACATTAAAAAAAAAAGAACAAGACGCTAAATGATTTGAAAAAATTAAATTATGTAGTAATAATGAAAGCCAAAAACAAAGTATCACCGAACAAGAAGAGCCTCCAATCAATGATACCATACCTCAACAATCCTCAGTACCAATAGTTCTATAAAAATTTACTAGTAGTTAAGACTGCACACGAAGACCATGTTGAAAACACTAACATGCAAAATAATGATATATTCCGACGCGTTACTGAAGAAAAGTAGGCGAGCACTTTAAAAAGGAAAAAAATAATTTTCTTCGTTTCGTTTCTTTATAAGATTATTATCATTTTAGATTAGGTTGTTTGTTTTGTTATATACATATTTTATGTATAAATAAACAAACCAAATTAATCCTTGTGTTTTCTTAACGTTGTTACTAAATATCTAAAAATGTTGGTTTTGCCACTTAGCTCATTTGAAACTTCCAATCTTCAATTGAAATGGGTTTAAAAGGGCTTTTTCGTTTTAATTTTCGTTAAATAAATAAATTATGTGGGTGTAACACAAAATAAAATCATATATTAACTAAAATAAGAGACGAAAATAAATAAAGACAAATATTTTTAAATATTTTTTTTATTTCTATTATAATATGTTCTAATTTTGTTTTGTAATTCTTATTATATTGACCACTTACACTTTAAACTATTATTTTTTTCCCAATTGGACCAGCATCTCACAATCATTTATCACATCCTCAAAGTTAGAATGTTTATGAATCATAAAGAAACCCTGCACTTGAGCAGGACTGACTTTAGCATTAAACTTTGTAACTTTTTCGGCAAATAATTTAGACTGAGAAGCAGCCTCCTCACCATCATAAAATCTAAGGAACATCCTTTCGATTTGGTCTTGGGAACACCAACCGATGTATTCCTGCATATCAACACGACCTGGTCTAATTAACGCAGGATCCAATCTAAAAATACAATATGAAATTAGTAAAGGTTTGTATGAAACTTAAAATTGAATTCATTTAATTGACCTTTAACAAAAAAAATCGACTAAATCTTTTTTTCTTCTTCTAAATAACGAATAAGCCACGAAAACAGCAATTAAAATTAAAAAAGGTTTACTACCTAGCGCTTGTTTTGTAAGATAGTCATAACAAAATTAATACTAAAACTCATTCTGAAGCTGATACTGGTTCAGATCATAATCCAGTAGTTTCAATGATAGAATCTATCAAAGAAAATAAGAAAACCCACCATGCCATCATTAGATTTGAATCAGCTTACAAATGAACACCTATGACACACGGTACAAGAAGAAATAAATGATAATCTGAGTGGAGCGGAAAACCAAATTCACAACACAGACAGTATAGATGACTGACTAATATTACATCCACAAGGTGTAAATGACTGTGTGAGTAGGACTAATGAATGAAGGGCGACAAATGAAGAATCATACAGAAAAATATAAAGAAATCGATAAACTTGAAAATCATAATAAAGAGAACCAAAGAATCATGGATTAAAGAACAATGTGTAATAATGGAAACTACAGGAGGAAGTATGATACATTTAATATACACAAAAAAGTTAAAGATATTATAGGCAGAAAAGGAGATTCACATACATATAACAGTAAAATTCAAAAAACGTAAAAGTACATCAGATTAATGTTCTCAAAACATAATGTGTAACAACGGTATAATGTATCATGTCCTGTGTTGCTATGTATAAAATGACCACAGCAGAAAATTACATAAAATGTTACTCACTGTTCTGTCATATCGTGAAGATCTGTCAGTTAATCCAAATTAACCTAACTTTTAGCTTTGTTTGTTTTATTTGTTTGTTTATATTTTGAAAAAAATCGATTTTATAAACCTGTTATTACTCAATGAACTAAATGATGTGGCAGAAAGAAATTATTTAAAGGTAGAGCGATATCAGTTACAAGATAGCAGTAACCCACATAGTGTAATAAACACTAGCTTTTCATTAAGTATTTCAAAGTGTCAGAAAACATTGCCAGGCAAGTTGTAAAAACTTTGCGAACTGTAATAGATGAAAGGCAAAGAGCTACAACAATTTCAAAAGAATAGAATGAATGAATTTCAATGGAAGTTATGAAAAATCAATCAAATTTATAGTAACAGGAATTAAAGTTTTCCTACTTGTCTCCATTATTCCCCTGTTTTGTTACGGCCGTCATTTACTGCATTTACTCTGACAGCAAATTTTTGTCACAACCGACCTATTATTTTAGCCCCTGTTGGCTTTGTTTTGCCAGTCAGCAATACTTTGTTGTGTTTTAGGAAGTACAACATCAAAGTAAAAGGGAAAAATCCCAGTAGTTGGCTGTATACCATAGTTTAAAAAAAACCTTCTGGCGTATAATGGTATATATATATATATATATATATATATATATATATATATATATATATATATATATATATATATAATTCCTTCATTCCATGAGCGTCGAGATCTACCTCTTTTTCTTCTTCCATCTGAAGTTTTTGGGACCAACCTTCGTCATGCATTCTCAATAGGTGTCCAAACCATTTTAAATCTCTTCTTTCTATTCTGTCAATGACCGTTTCTGTAACATTCATGTTATTTCTTATAGATTCGTTGATCTTCCTTTCCTGTCATGATATTTTAGCATTTCTTCTCAAATAATCTACTTCAGCTGCCAAGAATCTTCTCTTCAGGTCTGCATTAATTGTCCATACTTCAGAGCCATAACAAAGAATTAATTCAACCATGGTTTGCCCTATTCTATTTTTGTTCCTTTTGGAAATGTTGCAACCCCACCATAAGGAGTGCAGACATCCTACAATTTTACGTCCCTGATTAATTCGGTGTTTAATTTCGGTTTCTCCCAAGCCGTTCTTATCAATGAGTGCACCTAAATATTTAAATTTTTCCCACTTGTTTGATTTCCACTTCCTCGTCTATCAACACTTCAAATCTTTCATCTGAATTGATAAGTAAATATTATGTTTTCTTCATGCTGACTTGCAACTCCCATTTTACATATTCTCTGTATAAACGCATTATCATAAATTCTAGATCATAAGAATCTTGAGCTAGAACGGCTTGGTCATCCGCAAAGTTCAGGGAGAACAGTACGTCATTTCCTATGGGGATTCCCATTCCCTGGCAAAGGTTTTTCCAATTTTGGAGGGCTGCCTCAATATAGAAATTAAACAGTAAGGGTGACATACTGCATCCTTGTCGTCCGTTAGTCCTTTAGTTACTTTTATTGGCTCTGACAGTCTATTTCCGATTTTTTAGGTAATTAGTGCTATCCCTGTATACTTCTGTGATGATTCCTAAAATGTATGGACTAAAGCTGAGTTGTTGTAAAGCTTGCCACAATTTAAGTCTTGGAACTGTATCATACACCTTTTTTAGGTCGATGAAGGCTAGATGTACCTCGGTACCAACTGCTATCCTTTTTTTCTATTAGTTGTTGGAGTATAAACAACTTATCAGTGCAAGATCTACTAGGCGTAAATCCACTTTGGTCTTCGCTAATTAGATGTCCTACATCATCTTGTATTTTTCCATTTATTATCTTTCCAGACAATTTCCTGAAAGTAGGTGGGACACTTAATCCTCTGTAGCAGTTAGGATCTTTTTGATTACCCTTTTTAAAGATGGACACTTGGTGAGCGGTTTTTCAATCAGATGGTACTTTATTTGTTGGCAACATTGATTCATTAGAAAAGTTATTCGTTCTATTAGGAGTGGACCTCCCGCTGTAAGTATATATGCAGCTATATTGACAGGACCTGGAGATCGCCCGTTTTTCATTTTAATTAACGCAGTACAGACCTCGTTGTTAGTAGTATTAAGGCTGTTTTATCGGTGCACCAAAACCTAGGGACAATGTTTTCATTGTTATTTACCGACAAAATTCTCGAAATTTGGACACGTTATTCGAAATTATGTTGCCTTTAAAATGATGGTTTTACTTTTTTTATTTTTTTGAAACTTCTGTTGAAAAATTACATTTTAACATTAAATTGAAAAATAACAATTTAAATACATTTTAAAAATACAGTTTAACGTTCTATTATAACCAAACTCTTTACGCCTATCACTTGAAAGAGTTTTTTTTTCTGTAATCGTTGATTTGTTTCACCTTTCTGTGTTCAGTAATAATTGAGAAAAGCGTGTTCTAACTTTGAAGAAAATTACTAAAAAATACTAAAATCTAATAGCGAAACGTGTTCGTTGTGTTTTTTGCCATTGTTCTCTGTTCCTAATATTTCATAAGCATATTTCTTTCTATCTCATTTCGTCCCTTTTCTAATCAAGATTGAAAATGATGTAAAGAATTAAATCTTTTAGCGAAGCCGCTATCGCTTTATATATTAAATGGCCAACTATATGGCCTAGGAGACAAAATCGTTAAACTTCCCGTGCTCGAATTGGTATCACTAAAGTGTTATGATCATTTCGGCCTATCCCAGCCATCGTCAGACACTTGGGCTGATACAAATTCAAACTCGGAAAGTAAAACGAATGTCTCCGCTAAAAGATTTAATTCTTTACACATTTCGCATAGCATAAAGGATACAGAAAACGATTATTCATATCGTTTCGTTCACGGCCTTCAAAGTAGGGGCCGCCTTTATAAGCTAACTACACGGTAGTAAAGATTTGGGAGACATTCGTTTTACTTTCCGAGTTTGAATTTGTATCAGCCCAAGTGTCTGACGATGGCTGGGATAGGCCGAAATGATCATAACACTTTAGTGATACCAATTCGAGCACGGGAAGTTTAACGAATTTGTCTCCTAGGCCATATAGTTGGCCATTTAATATATAAAGCGATAGCGGCTTTCGCTAAAAGATTTAATTCTTTACACATTTCGCATAGCATAAAGGATACAGAAAACGATTATTCATATCGTTTCGTTCACGGCCTTCAAAGTAGGGGGCGCCTTTATAAGCTAACTACACGGTAGTAAAGATTTGGGAGACATTCGTTTTACTTTCCGAGTTTGAATTTGTATCAGCCCAAGTGTCTGACGATGGCTGGGATAGGCCGAAATGATCATAACACTTTAGTGATACCAATTCGAGCACGGGAAGTTTTTAACGAATTTGCCTCCTAGGCCATATAGTTGGCCATTTAATATATAAAGCGATAGCGGCTTCCGCTAAAAGATTTAATTCTTTACACATTTCGCATAGCATAAAGGATACAGAAAACGATTATTCATATCGTTTCGTTCACGGCCTTCAAAGTAGGGGGCGCCTTTATAAGCTAACTACACGGTAGTAAAGATTTGGGAGACATTCGTTTTACTTTCCGAGTTTGAATTTGTATCAGCCCAAGTGTCTGACGATGGCTGGGATAGGCCGAAATGATCATAACACTTTAGTGATACCAATTCGAGCACGGGAAGTTTAACGAATTTGTCTCCTAGGCCATATAGTTGGCCATTTAATATATAAAGCGATAGCGGCTTCGCTAAAAGATTTAATTCTTTACACATTTCGCATAGCATAAAGGATACAGAAAACGATTATTCATATCGTTTCGTTCACGGCCTTCAAAGTAGGGGGCGCCTTTATAAGCTAACTACACGGTAGTAAAGATTTGGAAGACATTCGTTTTACTTTCCGAGTTTGAATTTGTATCAGCCCAAGTGTCTGACGATGGCTGGGATAGGCCGAAATGATCATAACACTTTAGTGATACCAATTCGAGCACGGGAAGTTTAACGAATTTGTCTCCTAGGCCATATAGTTGGCCATTTAATATATAAATTGAAAATGATGTTTAATACTTGGTTGGAATAAAAGTTGAAATTTGGAATAATGGTAAGTATATTATTTTATAAAAAATAATTAAAATTTATCCAAAAGGATTACAATTATTTCAAAACGTTTTAGATCCAGTAGGAACATAACCAGTGAAACATTTTAAAAAGTAGTTGAAACTAGCTACTGATATAGGCTTAAACACCTTTTAATTAGATGGCAATCATGGTTATATTTATTAAAGTGAATACACAAGTTCGATGTTCTGAAATTTCACCTAAAGGGAACATACTTTTTCCGTTCTCGAAAAAGGGACTACTTTGCCCACTGGGTAAAACTGGTCAGTTGGCTTGTCATCGAACAAATTTTTAAAGAAAAAATTAAGATTTTTAAGTAGTTACAAGGTATGGTGATATTATAAAAAAATATTACCAATTCAGTAAAAAGCAGACGTAAAATTTCATTAACGCACATAGTCATACCGCGCTATAAGAAATATTCACTACAGTCGGCCCTCGTCAAGTGCCACGCGCCCTTTTTTTTAAGCTAACGAGTGATTGTATATGGCAATTGATTGGATCTCCTGTCGTATGCGACGGACAAAATCACTAGTATTTTATAAGTATTGTAACGTAATCTAAGTTGTTTCTAATTTAATAATTCTAATAATATAACAAAGTCATGAGAAGAATCAACAAAAGAATGGAAGTATTGGAAACCATCAAGACACGAAAGCTGCAATACCTGGGGCATGTTATGCGTAATGAGAGATACAACCTGCTTCAAGGGAATACAAGGGAAAATCCAGGGCAAGTGTAGGAAGAAGAAGAATCTCATGGTTGCGTAACTTGAGGGAATGGTACGGATGCACATCAATTGAACTATTCAGAGCAGCAGCATCTAAGATCAGAATAGCCATGATAATTGCCAACCTCTGTCGCATAGATGGCACGTGAAGAAGAAGAAGAATATAAATTAATGCTATTAAGTGTGAATTTTATTTATTAATATATATATATATATATATATATATATATATATATATATATATATATATATATATACGGATATATTGTGCATATTCTATTGTGTTAAATTATTTCAAATAAACGATGCCAGCAATGTCAAGAATTTAAGATTTAAATTTATTTTTGCAACTTTAAATGTAATTCAATATTTTTGTACCATTTTGTAAGTGGTTTTTTTTTGCAAATGCTCAGGTGAGAAATTATATCACATTTTTTAGATTTTAATAGGCAAAAAATTTACCACCTTTTGTTCTACCGCTTTCTACACCTTGTGTTATATTCTTCTTCTTCAGCCTTCATTTATCCATTGTTGGACATAGGCCTCCTCCAATTGCTTCCACGCCTTCCTATCTTTTGCAATTCTCATCCACTGTTTTCCAGCTACAGCTATTATATCGTCTATCCATCTCTTTTTGGGTCTTCCCACGCTTCTTTTTGTTTCTCGAGGTCTCCAGAATGTCACTTTATGAGACCATCTGTTGGTGTCTTGTCTTGCTACATGTGCTACCCATTGCCATCTCAATGTCGCTATTTTTCCCATGATGTCGGTTACTTTAGTTCTTCGACGTATTTCGGTGTTAGGAATTTTTTTTTCTGAGGCTTATATTTAACATAGCCCTCTCCATGGCCCGTTGAATTACTCTTAATTGTTCTGCCATTTTTCTTGTTATTGCCATAGTTTCCAACCCATAAGTTGCAACTGGTAGTATACAAGTATTATACAGGTTTTTCGTTTTAAGTGAATTGAGATTTTTCTGTCTTTTAAAATAAAGCTCAACTTACCAAAAGCAGCCCATGACAATTGTGTCCTTCTTTTAATTTCTAGGGTTTGGTTTTCCTTTTCGTTTTTAATTGCATGTCCTAGATATATATATTGTTCTCCCTTTTCTATATTGATGTTATCTATCGTGATGTTTTCTAGGCTGTTGCTTAATATCTTTGTTGTTTCAAGATTAATTTTTAATCCATGTGTTATATTAAAGTGAGTTTACTTACTTTCAGGTTTCACTGATAATGGTCTGATAGAATCGAAAACGTTTTTAAAATTGTAATCCTTTCGGATATTTTCATTATTTTAGTAATTTTAAAAATATACCAGTTAACTAGAAGCTTTTACTTCTTTGTAACTATTTTTAAACAATGGCATACAACCAACAACAGAATTATATTACATTAAAAAAACTATAGCACTAAAAAATTTTACCTTTCTTTATAATTCGTCGTCATAAAAACTATTCTAGCTTCAGTGCTGGCCACTCCGTCTAAACAATTTAATAACCCACTAAACGTAATTCTATTTAAACCCTCATAGGCTGCTTTTTGTAAGGCGGTATCTTCTCTTGATACAAATGCAGCATCGATATCTTCGAGTAAGATAATACTTTGCTGTGGAGCGACACTCAAAAGATGGTTGAGCCTGTCATCTGACAGGCTTCGTTCTGATAAGTTCAGTATACAAATAGAAAATCCTAATTCACCCGCTAACGCTGTTATGTAAGATGATTTGCCACAACCTGGAGGTCCATAAAGGAGATAACCTAAAACATAGAAAACATTTTTATAGCTGTTTAAACGTAGTATACATTATAAACTAATATCGACGTAGTAATAGTCATAACAGTCATAATAGTTATAAGTGGGACTTGAATCAGTTTAAAAAATGAAGAAAATAATATATTGCAAAATATAATATAATATAACGGGAAAGAATCTGTATATACAAGGTGTCTCAGAGAATATTTTAGAATTTAATCTTACCCTACACCAACCCTGTTCGAAATTAGATGAAAACGGATCGGAACAATGATAAATCGAAATTTTGACCGTCAAGACAGAGAGCAGAAAAAGTATTCGCAGATAAAGAGATAGATGAATGTCGGGACTCGACTATTTTACGTGATTTTTAAACGTAATTTACAGGTCAAGTTTACTTCTCATACTATGATAATTTGCGGTAATTTTGCTATCCATTAAGTGGACGTGCCGATTTAAGGATTTTCAAAGTCATTCCTAGTTTTGAATAAACTGTAAACGGTTGAGGCTTATTTTAAAGCCAACGATTCTTACACAGTTGCTACAGTGGCGTTTCTGTACTCCGTACAATGTAAGACGAGTGGGTGATGAGTTGTTACAAATGTCAAACATCGCGGAAAACCAAAAACTATTCGAACTCCTGCCAATATTTAGAGCATTCTACGTGCTTTGAAACCTACTCCTCAGCATTCATTTCGCAAACATGTACAAGGACTAAATTTGTCTCTTACTTGCATATTTTAAAGAATTTAAGTTAAGTTTAGTTATGCCAATATTAGAAAGTAATTGATCACTTACTGTGAAAAACTTTTTCTGAGAAGATGACTCCTCGTTTTTGAGATGAAGGTGGCTTAGATGGGATTATTTTCAGTGACAAGGTTTACGTTAACCTTAATGAATAGATCAACAAGCACAATCCTGAAAATTCAAACGAACTACACCTCATTCATGAAAGGTAACGATTTAGTGTGGCATGTCTAGCCACTGCCACATGTCGTGGATCATTAGACCTTACATTTGTGACGATGCTAGAGGACGCACGCTAACTGTCAAGAATGTAAGATACACTGTCATGTTGCGGAATTGACTACGTCCAAAATTGGTTAACTTTCCAGGGTATAATCCAGACAACATATGGTTCCAACAAGATGGTGCTACGCCACACAGCAAATACTTCAATAAACGCTCTAACAGAAATTTTATAGTAGCTTTTATATACACTAACTCATCAGCCTCCACATAAGAGCTGAACCAAAACATTCGCAATACTATTAATATTCCAGTGGATATGTGTGAGCGCGTCTTTCTCAATTTGCGATCCAGATTGCAAGAGTGCTAGGAGCCAGCTGGTTCAACATATGTGCTTGTGCTATTCACGAAATCAAATCCGCATAGTCTGTGAGTATTTTTTGGTATTACATGTTTTCTAACGGGCTCGGAAACGGAGTTTTAGTTATTTAAAAATTAAAATTTACCTTGGGATAAACCGTATACACAGAGTGGACCAAAAGTCTGGAAATGCCTAATTATGTCTTATGGTCCAAATTATACAACAACAAGAATACACCTATTCTGCCGTGTTAAGGTAAAAGGCAGTAAGTAACATTTTTGTCAAAAATGAGATTTTAATGTAGTCTACCTAAGTAGTAACTGCTTATGCTTTTACAAAGGGTTTGGTGCACATTGATAGTCAACTTACACCAGAAATAGCAATGGCAAAAAGCAGTAACTAACAAAGTATCTCTCAATGTGATGGTAATAGGCAGTATCTAACGTAATAACTAATTACTGCTGTTTGCCTACACAGAGACCTGGAACACAATTTTTAATGTGAATGTAAACAGCAGTATCTACTTAGTAAAGTATTCACATTTGTATTCCAAGTTTGTATTATAATATCATGACATAAGGCAGTATCTTCTCAGATACTGTCATTTGCTTAAACATTACCTGATTTAATATCCGTTAAAATAAACACATGGCATAACGCAGAAAGTTAAATGTGCAGTTTCAGCCCGTACTTAGACTTGTTTAGTGAAGTTGCTACCGTCTCAGGACTAGCAACTTCAACGTGGAGTCATATGTCGCCATGTTACCTAATCCATCGGTAACTCTATAATCCTAAATCATTATAACATAATTTTAAAACTAAATGTAATTAAACATCTGTTATCGGGTTTTTACCCACATATTTAATCTTGGTGGCTACATTCATGTACTCCTAGACACTGATGATGGAACATGGTTTCCGAAAACGTTTTGTCTTTTTAACTTAGCCCGTTTGGGCCTAAAACATACCTATTACAAAGGATTTTTAATTAAACAAGAAGAGATGTGTAGAAAAAATAAAAGAGGAGAGAAGAGTAGCCATTTGGAATGAATTCTATAAAATGGATTACAATGCAAGAAGAACTTGGATACATGGTTATATTATTCAAAAAGATGAAGCACGTGGAACAACTAAGGTGGAAATAAGAAAGGGAAGTAGAACTTTATTCTACACGTTGCCAGATGAAAATGCACATACACAGCATATGTAAAAAATTATTTTTAAGAACTCCTGGCTATGCCAAAAGAAACGATAAGTTTATCACAACGATGTTACGCAATTCAAGACCGGAATCAATAACCCCAGATAAAGATAGACGGGGATCAGCAGCACCGTCTAACAAATGCAATCGTCAAATTTTGGTACATCATATTTCATCGTTTCATCCATGTATAAGTCACTACCAAAGAGAACATGCTCCTAATCGTTTGTATCTATCTAACGATATCACAATTCGAAGTATGCATGCTGATTACCTTCAGAAATATTTGGAAAATAAAGTTAGCTATTACACCTACCGGAAAATGGTGTCCGACATGAACATTAGCTTTACAAAATTAGGAAATAAGGAGTGCGACTACTGTATGTTGCATATTCAGCATGTAAAATCTCATAATGAGGCAATAGCCATAACAGATGAAAATGTTGTTGAAATTGTGGAAGGTTGTAATGAAGATGAAAATACACGGAACAGATATTATTAATCTAGCAGCTGGTTCTAAACTAAGTCTCTTATCTCTTGAGTAAGGAGTGTAGACTTACAGAAAGTTATAATGCTACCAAGGATTCCCGGAAGCAGAAGACATTTTTTACAAGACGACTTGTGGCTTTTTATCTTACCTTTGCATCAATGGCAGACAAGAAGAGTAGAAGCGTTAAAAAAACATATCGGTCTTGTGGCATGAAGGAGTGGCTGGAAGAAAGGCAGAGGAAGTTGCATCTGCATATTGTAGAGCTTCAGTTGAAGAAAGAGACACCGTTAAAGTATTGTATTGGACAGACAATTGCTTAGCTCAAAATAAAAATTGGTGCTTATTTACCATGTTTGTCACAATGGTTAATACAAAAATAATTGCCGCCTCTCAAATTACCCTAAAATATTTTGAGACAGGCCACACCTTCATGAGTGCGGATTCAGTTCATTACGGCGTGGAACAGAGTATGAAGATTACAAATAAAGGAAATATTTACGACATCAACGATTTTATTAAGGCTGTAGAAAATTCAAATGGGAAAAAATGAACGTAATTTGTATAAAAATGAAGATGTTGTAAATTGGAAATCTGGAGACTCAAAAGTCAAATAAAAAAAAAGGATAGACCTTTCCTTTGCGATATATCTGTGGTACAGTTCAGACGAGGCAGTAGATTACTTTATTATAAAAATAATATTAAGGACAAAAATTTCAAAGAATACAATTTTCTTAAAGAAAATTTTAAAATAGAAATTCCTAGTAAACTACGCGATAATTGTAGAGGTGTCCCTACGCAAAAGAAGCAAGGTATAATTTCGCAACTGTGTCCCCTCAGGCCCCAAAACAGACGGCATTTTTGGCATTCATTAAAAGAAGATGATGTAAAAGACTTAATAAATTTCGAATAGTTTTTTCAATATTATGTAATTAATTATGATTTTTTACTTTTCCATTAATGTGAATTACATTTTATTTTTAATTTGATTATACTACCGCTTTATTCTGCATTTATGTTTTATTTTCAAAACCGATATTTACATAAAGCTGAAAATTCTACATTTTTACTGCTTAAGAAAACAACTTGATTATTATGGTAAACAGCAGTACCTGCTAAATTTTCAGCTAAAAACCAAGTAACACAATTGTTTTGTTTGTCAAAAATTAAGACATATTTTTTAATGTCTTTTAACGGTTTTCAACTTAAAATTCAATAAATAATAAATTGTGTGGAAGAAAAAATTTTAAAATTGCAAATAGCTCAAAACCATTATTTTCGCACTTACTACTTTTTACCTTATCACGGCAGTATTCTGTAATATGGATATTTCAAATTTGACGCTATAGAAGTGAAATTTTATCTGTCCTGGAAAACAATTTTGGGCCAATTTTAATGAGAAATGGTTTCAGCAAGACGGAGCTCCGGATCATTTTGGTGTAAATGTTCAGTGTTATTTAGATCAGACATTTCCCGGACGATGGATTAGTTAATTAGTTAGTATTGAGTAACCTCCTTGTTTATCCGATTTGAATCCTAAAAATCATTTTTAGGGGGGATACTTGAAAAGGAGAATTTATGAAACTATAGCAGAAGTGTTGCTGAGATAAAGCAAATAATTATCGATGAATCCATATTAATTTCTAGAGAAACATGGAGAAAAGTAATAGACTCATTCTACCATCGTTTAGGATATTCTCAAATTTTTTGAGGACATTTTGAACACTTGTTTAGTTAGGGATTAATTTAGCAATATAGTAATCTTTTATTTATTATGTTCAAATTTAGTTGTACATACTTTGAATCAAAAATGTATGTAGATGTTTCTAAGCTTTTGTTTTATCTTTAAAATGTTCCTGACTACATAAAAACGAAAGTATCGAATAAGATTGAACTGGTATTAAAGTGGAGATTTCAATAAAGGGTGTTGTATTTAAAAAAACATTTATTAAAAAAGTAACCAAAATAAAAACATTTTCAAAGCTCATTTGAAGTCGTTAGTGTAGTCAAGGAATCTAATTCTAATCCACTATTCCCATCAACAAATATTATGAGTAATTCAACTTTTGCCTGTTTTATTGCTTACATGATGACACCCAACTATTAAAATATCCATCAGCATTATAAAGCCTTCAATACCTGTAAAATATTTGGGCATTGAACTAAACACAAAATTAAACTTCAATATACATGCTTTGCAATGTCACTCCCATACGCAAACCGTAAAAAGATGGGAAGAAGGGAAGGGATGTAAACTTGCCAGGGTAACACTAAGTAACCTTGAAGAGTCAACATCAAAGACATCAAAGAAGTACTTGGAAATGACCAGGAAAAATCTACGTTTGGCAGTTGGTTTTTTAACTGGTCATTGTCAACTAAGCAAACACTTCCACACACTGGGGCTAGTAGACACACCTCTATGTAGGAAGTGTGAACGAGAAAACCAAACTGTAGAGCATGTCCTATGTGAATGCCCAGAGTTATCGTTAATACGAGAGTACGCGTTCGGCGAGTCCTGGCCTGCCCACATAAGTGAGATGTCTCCTGGTGACTTGTTCACCTTCTTAGAAATGGCAGGATGGACAATGAGCTAAGGGTGACAGCTCTTTGGGAGGATGCACAATGGGTCAATTGTGGCCTAAGTGCTGTGAAACTTAACTCGCCCTCCCTACTCTACAGATACAGATACATGCTTTGAGTACAAAATAAAAATGATTACGACAGCAACACTTTTTGGAGAACTCACATACCAACATTACTACCCTTTCAATGTCTACAGTGAAGCGGTATTTAAAAAAAGCGCTCTTAGGTTCAACAGAAGGTATATCTATCAATGAAGAAGTTTTGAATAACTTGCGTTTTCCAGACGATACAGTAATAATGACGAATAACAATAATGATTTACAGAACTTAATGCAACGACTTAATGAATGCTGTCATGAATACAGACTAAGGATGAATTTGAAAAAACTAAATGAATGATCATAACTAAATCAGTAGATGTAAACTTCCAATTGATTGTTGAGGATACTGTAATTGATAGTGTGGATACCTACAAATACTTAGGAACATGGATAACATCAAATGTAGACCAAACCAAAGAAATTACCACCTTCACCTTCGTAACTTATTTGTAAATATAAAAAGGTTGAAATTACAGAAGAAACAGAGACAAATATAACATAGAGAAGAGGTCTACAGAAGAGGAGTACAGAAGAGGAGTACAGAAGAGGTCTATATGAATACTTGGAAGTAGTAATAAATTATAAAATTGAATATAAAAAATTAGTTTTCGATAGCATAGAGAGCATTGTCTTACCTCTTCGATATGGAATTCCTCTGTTTATATACCACCCTGGATTTGCAATAAACTCCTGACAATCAGTGAGAATTTTGTCACTTACTCCTTTGTCAAGGATAACAGAAGAAATTGGTCTCTTCCTTCTTGGATGTCCTAATGTCCTCCATTCACTTCCCATTGCAGTGTACATTATTGTTTTTCCTTCATGTTTTTCTAATGCCATATGTCTAGCTAATAAATTTTATGATTAGAACCAAATAAAATATAAAGAATTTGTTGGAAAAAGAGAGATTGGTGGATAGATAATAGTCGATTTACATTTACATTACACAATCAATTAAATTTATTTCACTTATATCATGCTATCAAAGCTTTACTGTATGACAAAAATGAGTTGTACCGCCACCTTGAGCCACCAATAATCATGCGTAGTAATTTTACTTCCACTCTATTGTACGGTGTTGGCAGTTAATTTTAGTTTTCGCTAATATATTTCTATACTACATTATGAAGAAAAATGTCAAAATATTCAATTCGTTTTAAAATATTTCAAATTAAGATATTTTGTCCGGGGATAAAATCCAATGTAAACTACACTGACTTTTATTTTCTCCAATTTATTTTTATTAATTACACTGAAACCCCAGTAGACAGTAATAATTCTTCATATCAAAATAATCCTCCTCTTCACTGGAATCAGATTCTTCGGAGTGTGAAAGTTCATTGATGTCATCGGCATTTAAATTTATATATAAATATTTCGTTAATAACATTATCAAAATGTTATTGGAAACAACATCAGCTTCAACTGTTTCGAAAAACTAAAAAAAAGCAGATTTAACGTGAAATTCACAGCTGTCCTTACCAATTCCAGCTCAGGGTAATATAGGTGCAATCTCAACACTTTTTGCTTACTTTGTGGCTACTTTACTATTACAAAATTTAGGTTCAAATCAAGGTTTGTACATTTTAATCATTTGATAGAATTCTGTCTGAAGACATATTTATTCATATTTATTGCTGTAAGATAATCTTCTATTGCACCTTTTGTTGCAATGAAGGTAGGACTTTTATCTTCTCCGTTTTTATGATAATAAACATTATCAGACAAAATAACAGTATTTGGAGACAAATTAAACAATAATATTTCTTTCAGGTACTGTTTATAACTATTGAAAATTATTTCATATTAAATATCTTCCTTTGACAAAATAATTTTCATTTCCAACACCAATTATTATCAGTTGCTGTTTGAAATTGGTTGTCATAATCCTAAATAGTATTGCGTTGTCCATACTATACTTGGTATGTACATATGTTTTACCAACAAAAATAAGTTTTATTATCGCTTCTAAATCTTTTATTCGTTTGCAAATCACTCAGCCAAGTCTAAGATCCTGCTTTTTCATCAAACGGCAATGGTTTCTTTCCCAAACGGAACTACTTTTAAGAATTTACTTCCTTAGCGTTTCACTGCTTCCTTATATCCATAATGTAGACATTGTTATAAAAATAATTAGCTGTGCGTGGCTAAATAACTTTTTCTATCATGTTTTTACATATTTCTATTACCGACAACACCGTAATTTTATAGTGATGCTATGAAACGAATAGTAAAGGCATCATACTAACCATCCACTCACATCCTTTTCTTCTTGCTGATTCTTACTGAACCTTTACGATTCAACTTAGATTTTTGTTGTAAAACACACACACACAAAAGTTTTTGAGTTATAGTATGATGTTTATAATATTCTTCTTACACAGAATCACATTGTAAAATGTTGAGCTATTTATATACATCTCTACTATACTTATTTAAAAAAGCAAGGGAAACTAGTTCCAATTTAAATTTAATTATAACTTTTTGTTTAAAATAAGCCGTAAATATTTTTATATACGATCCCTAACAGTGAACGGCTAAATTATGGAATATTATCATTATTTCGAGAACCGTCGAGTTTTGAGTCAAATCCCGAAACAGGTCGATTTTTGTTACAAAATAACCATCTTATAACGTACATGGCGTAGGGATGACCGGTGTAGGTATAGTGACGTAATCGTTAATTTTTTTAAATAGAAATCGGTATAATGCGACATCTCATTTGAACGAGAATTTAATTCTCTATTTAACGATATTTACATTTTCTATTTTACATTTTTAATTAAAATATTTTTTAAGGGTTCAAAAACAATTGTTATTAATATAAATTCAACTAAAATACAACTAATGATTTAATTAATAATGTACTTAAAGTAACCAAATTATGAATAATAATTATTTTAAATTAAATGTTCGAAATGCCATTCATCGGTTTTTTGACAATATGCGAATCTACAGACACATTCTTCAAGTACATTGCGGATGACTTCTGGAGTATTTAGACTCATTTCATGCCTAATTCCATCTTTCAAGTCCTGTAAGTTTTGGGGTCCATTGACATAAACTTTTGATTTTATGTAATCCCACAGGAAAAAGTCTAGAGGTATTAAATCTGACGACCTGGCTGGTCACTCTATCAAACCTCGTCTTCCGATCCACCTCATAGGAAAGCAATAATTTAAAAATTGACGTATTTTACGTGCGTAATGCAAAGGGGCTCCATCTTGTTGAAACCAGATATTTTCACTAGGTAAATTTGAATTATTGGCATTTGGATACATGTTAGCAAGAACAGGTATAAGTTGATTTCTTAAAAAAGTTAAATAATGTTCTCCTGTTAGATTTTCTTCAAAGAAAAAAAGGGCCAATGATTTTGTCATTAATGATCCCTGTCCAAACATTTACTTTCTGAGGATATTGCGTGTGTGACTCAGTCATCCAGTGTGGGTTTTCTTGACTCAAATATCTGCAATTTTGACGATTCACGGTACCGTGTATAAAAAATGTAGCTTCATCGGAAAAAAGGATTTGATTGATGAAATGTGGATTGCGGATACATAAATCCTGCATAATTTCAGATAATTGAAGCCGGCGATCGGGATCGTTGTTTAATTTCTGATGTAGTTGAATTTTGTAGGGTTTGTATTTTTCTTTTTTTTTTTAATACGTAATACCGATCGTTGGAAAACTCCAGCCTATTCACCCATTTGTGTTGAACTGCTGTGAGGATTGTCATGTACATTTTTTAATAAAATATCAAGTTTCACGTTGTATTCAATTTTAGGACGCCCAGCGTTTGGGATATGTTTAACGTGCTGAGTTTCTCCAAATTTTCAGACTATTTTACTTACTGTTAATTGGCTGATGGGTCTGTCTGTATATTTTGCCTTGAATAAATTGCATACCTCGTTCTGTGTTATTTTTTTTTTATCTCCGCATCCGGTAAGAATTAATATTTCTATGCCTTGTGTGTCATTTAGGTAAGCCATAATTTAGTATTTAAAAGTAAAAATTACAATTGATAACTGATGACAATTCACAAAATCAAAACATTTACATCAATAAATATTACAGTAACTATACCACTATCACTTGCTTGAATTAACATTTGACAAAAAGTTTCAGTGTTTATGAGATAACTTTTTGTGTCCATTATTATTTTTACTTATTTTTGCTTTTTTAAGTATTTATTTCAGAAAGTCAATGCAGGAACCAATGTATGGAATTTCGAACATTTAATTTAAAATAATTGTTATGCATAATTTGGTTACTTTAAAGTACATTATTAATTAAATCATTAGATGTAATTTAGTTGAATTTAAATTAAAAACATTTGTTTTTGTACCCTTAAAAAAATATTTTAGTTAAAAATGTAATGTCGTTAAATAGAGAATTAAATTCTCGTTTAAATAAGGTGTCGCATTATACCGATTTCTATTTAAAAAAATTAACGATTACGTCACTACAACTACACCGGTGACGTCATCCCTACTCCATTGTACGTTATAAGATGAGTATTTTATAAAAAAATCGACCTGTTTCAGTATTTGCCTCAAAACTCGACGGTTCTCGAAATAATGATAATATTCCATAATTTAGCCGTTCACTGTATGTTGGAACAAGTAGTTCTTTTGCAAATATAATGCCAATTTATCAAAATTCTTTTCTTTAAATTTTTTAATTATAAATATGAAATAAACAACATTTTTATGATGTAGGAACTATTTTTGCGGCTTAATTATATATATATATATATATATATATATATATATATATATATATATATATATATATATATATATATATATATATTGATTACCATTTAATTAATTGTTTTATAATCGAAAACTCCTACTAAATACATTTTTTGCTTTTGCTCACGTTTCTTAAATTTTATCAGTATATATATATATATATATATATATATATATATATATATATATATATATATATATATATATACATCCCACCATCATTTTGAAGTCTTTTCACGTTGCAGTAATTTAGCATCACCAAGAAATACTATCGCATTCAAATTATAAGTCATGTATATTCGTTTAGTGTATCTTTTTAGGCTTGACACCGTTGTCAGTGTTTAAATTTTTCGATTTTTTTATATATTTATTTTTTTACACTCAACAGACATTTTAACTCCCTATAGGTCAAATCATTGTGTCTTGCGTCAATACAGTATCACGAGATGTTGCCAAAATATATATATTTATTTGAAACATAGATAGATATATCGATCCGTTTTCGTTCACAGACCGATAGGTCTACAACCTTACCGACCGCCCCGACCGGTTTAGGGTTCTCGGATTTATTATTATGGTTTAGTTGCATATTTAATTTAGCAGGTAATTTTTCCAAGAGAATTGTGAAAAATTATGAATGAACGATCGAAACGAATTTTGCCGCTGGCAGCAACAGATAAGTAATATTTGTATTATTATGGTAAAATTGACAAATACGAGAAAAACGTTCGTCTCCAATAAAATATGTTGATGTACAGACGGTGCCAGTTAGTTTTTTAAAATTAGTATTAATTTTTGGTTAAATTTTGTTTGTTTATGTTTAATATTTTTTTTTGTTTTAAATTAAATTTAAAATATATTGTTTATGCTACCAGTGCACTGTTCATGTTTATTTGTTTTCTATTAAAATAATAAATAACTATGTAAATGTATAATTTTTGATTTACTATAATAAAATTTGTGGAAATGTTGCTTTAAAAGTTAAAAATACTTAAAGAAAAATAAAAAAATAATAATAAAAAACTTTTTACATTAGAATAAATAACTGATACTAATTTGCTGCACCTTCTTCTTCTTCTTCTTTTGGCATCATAGCCCTGAATGGGTCTTTGCCTATCTGGCTATGTGCTTCCATTGTACCATTTTCTTTGTTGTTTTAGCATCGTTTTGTCTCTGCACATATCCCAGCCATGACAGTCTTTGACTTTTCACAAATCTTACAATGTCATAACCTTCATTTAACTCATTAACCTCGACGTTTCTCCTGATTCTCCATGTGCCATCTTCCTCTTGTACCGGGCCATATACTTTCCTCAGTATTTTTCTCTCGAATGTCCTGAGTTGGGCTTCATCTTTTTTCGTCATTACCCAAGTTTCACATCCATAGGTTACTACGGGTCTAATCAGTGTTCTGTAGATAGTCATTTTGGTTATTTTGTCTAATAATTTCAATGTCATCAATCTTTTATTAGCATAGTATGTACGATTCCCGCTGGAAATACGTGCATTAATTTCGCTACTTACGGAGTTCTTCTGATTGATTTCTGTGCCGAGATATGTAAAGGCATCCACTCATTCGATAGTATAGTTGTCTATTGTGATATTATTTTCATTGTCAGTTATTCTTTTGACTGTCATATACTTCGTTTTTGTTTCGTTTATTTTGAGACCTCTTTTTCTTGCTTCAGGATCAATTTGTTAGAACACTTCCATTAGTCGTGGCTTATTCCTACTAATGGTGGCTACATAGTCTGCATATGCAGTAATTTGTAATGATTTGGTGTTTATATGGCCGGTTATATTGGTTTTTCTGATGACTGCCTCAAGAACTAGGTTGAATATCATGGTTGATAGGGCATCTCCCTGTCTTACTCCCATGTTGATGTTAAACAGGGAAGTCAGTTCTCCATCTACTTTGACTGCGGCTTTTGAACCCTGCAACGTCATTTTTATGAGGCTGATGTATTTCTTAGGTATACCTAGATTACAAAGGTCTTCCAGCATTCTGTCTCTTTTCACACTATCAAAAGCTTGTTTAAAGTCTATATACATATTATATAGGTCTATGTCGTATTCATAAGCTTTTTCTTGTATCGTTCTTAGTATGAATATGTTATATGTAGTGGCTCTATTTGGTCTGAATCCATTTTGATAATCACCAATTATATTTTCGGAGTATTCTCACAATCTATTGTAGATTATACCAGAAAGAATTTTGTATATTACATTTAGCAAAGTAATTGGCCTATAATTCTGGCATTCTCTCTTATCTCCTTTTTTATATATTGGATGTATGAGGCCAACTGTCCATTCCTTTGGCATTTGCTCCTTCGTCCATATTAATGTTATCAGGTAATGGATTTTTTTCCAGAGTTCGGATCCTCCATGCTTTAATAATTCTGCCGAAATTCCGTCCGTTCCTGGTGCTTTTTTGTTTTTTAGTTTATTTATTATCTGAACTACTTCTTCATAACTCGGATTTTCGATATGCAGCTCCGCCTAATATATTGTCTCGTTCTGATCATTTTCGTTGTCTGCATTTAGATTTTCTTAGAAATATTGTTTCCATGTCATTATAATTTTTTACTTCTCTGTTAGTAGTTCTCCGTCCTTGTCTTTGTATATCGTTAGTTTTGGTCCTTTTTACCTACGTCGCTTTGCCAGAGATGGTATTTTTTGGGTGTAACTGGTCGTGAGCGTTCCAACATTGCTTTATTTGTAAATGTCTTTGATTAGTTTAGAAGCAATTTGATTAATAAAATCAACACTCTTTTTCAGCTTGAAATTAATTTAATTAAAAATTAATTTTTCAGCTTAATCGAGAATAGCTTGTGGTTTTAGCACTTTTGTATAATTTTTCTTTTCACCTGAGTAAAATAAGATAAAACTATTATGTTGAAATATTGTTATAATTAAAACTGGTTCTTTGTTGACCCATTTTTTCACTTGTGAAATCAATAATGCAGGGAAATTTCTTTATAAGTAACCGGTTGCCACTTTTTTAATCAAGATTTTGGTTTTACATTTTTTGTAGTAGACCATATGCACATAAATTCATTTTTTAAACTATGATTATAATTCATCGACCAATATTCTAATAAAAAGATGTTTTTACGTCGTCCGGAATATTATAAACTGGTTCTCTTTCACAAAGCATACGAAATATGGTTTACATTCTACATTTAGAAAAATCTTTTATAATGCAAGTCTTGTTCGTTTACCTAAACTTAATTAATACACAAAACAAATAATCTATTGTTTTTATAGAAATGCAGATTCCTGTCGGATTTGTATCAGTGGGGCATGAGTCACTGGTGTCTCGTATATCAGGACCTCTTATTGCATTACAAACATAGTTCTCAATTAGCAGTGTCGTACAAATTAAAGCCGTAATACTGTTCGTAGGACCATAAGACCGTATGTTATAAATAAATATATCCCTACAAGAATTATCTTAAAAAATGGGAAAAATACAATAAAAAAAAAACAATATCAAGTAGTATTTAAAAATGGCTATTCATGGGCGTACAGTTAAAAACAAAAGTTTTCAGTCTTCTATTGCTTGATTATTATTATCTGGTTGGTATTTTTTAAAAATACTAGCTAAGTATTCTAAAAATGTTGACATTTTTTCCTGGTCTAATCTTCCTCAACTAACATCATCTTTCTTAATTGGTGTATTATTTCATATTCTTATATGTATATTATATATTTCATATATTTCATATTCTACGATGCATTCCACGTTTGACGCACTGTCTTATTTAATTTTCTGTCATTCTATTTGTTACATCCTATCCCATTTACGTCACAGCGTCAAGGAGCAGTAAATGTGTGCAGTGAACGGGAGGCATATGTCTAACAGTGAATGTTGGAACTTTTTCGCGTTTATCGTATGTACAGAAGTTGACTAAAAGTAGACGTATGCAAATCATATGCTATTCGCTAAATTCTGTCACGTAATATGCCATAGACCTCTGTGGGTTATTACATTTTATTGCTACCAGTTTACCGTGTTATTACATGCCGCCATGTTTACTTTGTCTCCACCATCGTATTATCTCCAATAAATCCTATCATTTTATACTCCATATGTCATGATTAGACCTATAGGACAGGAGATACATAATTAAGGCTCTTTTGACATAGTATATATAGGAGCAAATATATATATACCTAAGGTCCTTTTGACGTGTTGCTGTATTTGATCTACGTCGTAGCATTCTATTGGTTAAATGATATCATTTGAGGTACTGTATGTCACGATTGGACTAATAGGATCGAAGATACATAACTAGGCCCTTTCACGATTGGACTAATAGGACTGCGGATACATAACTCAGGCCCTTTTGACAGGCTGATGTATGCTGTATTTTATTTTTCTGTCTCATAGTATTTGATTGGTTAAATCCTATCATTTGAGGTACTGTACGTCACGATTGTGCCACTACAAACGAAGATACGTAAATAGTGCCCTTTTGACGTGTTGCTGTATTTGATTTCTAAGTCATTGTATTCTTTTAGTTAAGTGCTATCATTTAAGGTATCGTACGTGACGATTGGACTAATATGACCGAAGATACATAACTAAGGCCCTTTTGACATGCTACTCTATTTAATTTTTATACCTTATTGTATTTAATTAGCTAAACCCTTTCATTTGAGGTACTGCACGTCATGATTAGATTGATAGACCCGAAGATACACAACTAAGGCCCTTTTGGCATGTTGCTGTATCTGATTTTTCTATTTCATTGTTTTTGATTGGTTAAATCCTATCATTTAAGATACTGTACGTCACGATTGGACTTATAGAAACGAAGATATACAACTAAGGCCTTTTTGACATGCTGCTGTATTTTATTTTTCTGTCTTATTATATTTTATTGGTTTAATCCTATCATTTGAGGTACTGTACGTCACGACTGGACCAATTGGAGCGAAGATACAATAGGTAGGTACAATATATCATAACCCGTTACTTTTAACAAAACATGATGCCAGAATGATTTATGGATGAAAAAAATATATATTCTTAAATTTACTATTTCGTTGTGGGTAATATTATATTCAACAGCGATGCCAAATTTCTGATGCTAAAATGATTGATAATGAAAGTGGAATATACATTTTTATGTATATAATGACATCGAGTAAACGGTAAAACCCTGAACTAAATATATATAATATTTTCACCGTACCATCATTTTAGACTCAAATATTTTTTGGAATAAACTTATATAACTCAGTAAGGGATAAAAAGAGAAAGCCGATATTTTAAAATACCAACACGGTATCAAATCTCTAATCAGTGAGATGGTTAAAATTATTGTAACAAGTACAGGAAAAAAGTTATTAAGGTGTTGTAAAGTAGCGTCGATATACAGATGCTACTTTGCAAGACGATGCTAAATTGATGGTAAAAGCATAATGTATCGATGCCAAAATGATAGTAGGATGTATATATATATATATACATATATATATACATATATATATATATATATATATATATATATATATATATATATATACATATATATATACATATATATATATATATATATATATATATATATATAATATATATATATAATTAAGCCGCAAAAATAGTTTTTTGCCACATTTTGAAGTTTTGTCACATCCTTCTAGAAGCCCGGATCTTAATCCAATAGAGACACTTTGACACAAAATAAAACAACGCCTAAGAAATAACCCTCACTGTAATTTGCCACAACTGCATGCTAAATTGCAAGAAATACGGGACAGTTTCACCCCTGAACTCTGTGATGGCCTAGTTGATACAATGCCTAATAGACTTCAGGCTGTTATTCGAGCTGAGGCCGACATTACGCCTTATTAATTTTTATTTTAAATTGTTCAAATCCTCTTGTTCCAATAATTAGTTTTCAGCATTTTGGGCTATCATACAATTAATTAAATAGTACTTAATCAACATAAAACATTTAATTAAACTGTAAAAATAATTTCATACATCATACATACATAAAATTCATTTCATACATAAAAATATTAATCAATCAGTAATACAGTTTACACAAATACAGTTTATAGAATATCAAAGGATCAAACTAAGATGGAACAAGACACTTACAAGGCAGCTAAAAAGAACTAGAGGAAAGAAAATTTGCTGGTGATGAAAATGTATGCATTAGATACCGCAGTGGTGTTCCTACAGTTTGTGAAGTTAAACTACAAAAAACTAGTATCCTTCCCATTAACAGATTTTTATCAAAATGTTGGAGGCATTCGTACAAAGATTTCAGAGATCCTGAAAAGTATTTCCTGCTGCTTGTACAATATAATTATTTTAGTGGAGAGTAACTTGAATGATAACATAACTGAGTGTTAAATTAAATGTGATGGTTTTAGTATCTACAGATGTGATAGATCCCAGAGAACCAGTGCAAAGTTGAGTGGCAGTGGTGTACTAGTGTTTGTTAACAATAAGATAAAATCACAAACCATTAGTATTTGTGAAGATCGAGTTGAGCAAATATATATCTTATGTCAACTTAATGTTGGAGCAAATATATATCTTATGTCAACTTAATGAAGTCAAGTTTGTGGTTGGTGGTGTTTACATATCTCCACAATCACCTCATGAAGTATACAACTGGCATTGTCAAACTGTGGAAAATGTTGTTCTGCAATATTCAGCACAGGATATCTATGTTTTTGGTGATTACAATATTTCCAATGCATCATGGGAGAATGATGAGTTTGGTGTAATGGTGCATTATAACTGGGATATAAATAAAGAAAAAAGAATACGCATTGAAAAAGCCAGAGCCGCCTTCTGTAAAATAAAGAAAATTCTAATTAATAGAGATATTACATTAGGCCTTAAAATCAGATTAATACGCTGCTACTTATTCTCCACATTGCTGTATGATATGGAGAGCAGGACCCTTACAGAGATATGAATGAAAAAATTACGATAAAAATTCGAAAGTTACAATATTTCGGTAATGTAATGAGACATCCAGAGAGGTATAACCTTCTACACCTCATAATACAGGGTAAGATCGATGAAGGAGAGGCCCAGGCCGACGAAGAATATCCTGGCTCCGAAATCTCCGAGAATGGTATCAAGAAACCAAATATCATTTTTAGTCTCATTTTTTAAACTTTTTAATATTGCTTTTACATTATAAGTAATTTAAAGTTTTGAATCCTAACTGTGATATTGTATATTGTAATTTAAACTGTTACTGGGATTATCCCGTGTATTAAATAAATAAATAAATGAATGAATAAATAAATAAATGAATATATAAATAAATAAACAAACAAATAAATAAATAAATAAATGAATAAATAAATAAATAAATAAATAAATAAATAATTTCATATTTACAATTAAAAACCGCTAATTTATTTGGAGCCGCCGTAAATAAAGGTATTATTGCCAATATGATCGCCAACGTTCGATAATCGGACAGTGTACTGAAAGAAGAAGAAATAAGATCAATCTGATATATTGAGGGCTATGATATATCATTTATGTGAAATAATTACATGATGTAAACTCCGATTTTAACACATTTATGTAAAAATTTTCAAATCGGTATGATGTAAGAACTACGTATAACAGATTGCCTACCTTGATATGTAATTATACCTTATGTAAATGTAATTTTTAAGCTGTCTAAAATTACGTGCCGTTTTCGCTCTTAGTTAGGTTATGTTATTGTATGTTATTTGTGAAAACATTTACAACATGTATCTATTTCAACTGGGTTACTGGTATCCCGTAACTGTCGTGGCTCTATATTTACCTAATTTCCCTCTGCCACATCATTCAATTCATTAAGTAATAATAAATTTACAAAATCCATTTTTTTCAAAAATAAACAAATAAAACAAACAGGAAGCCCAAAGTTAGGTTAATTTGAATTAGTTGACAGTTCTTCAGTATATGACAGAACCGAAAATAACGTTTTATATAATTTTCTGCTATGGCTTGTTCATTTTGCGCATAGCAACGCAGGGCATGATTTTTCATACCGTTTTTACACATTATGTTTTGAGAACTGTAATCTGATGTATGTTTTCTGAATTTTACACTAGTATGTAATTATTTACGTAAATGATACATCATAGCCCCCATTATCTCATATGGAAGGCCGTAAACAAGTAGATGCAATATACACAGATTTTTCCAAAGCATTTGATAGTGTATATCATCAAATACTTTTGGGCAAATTAATTAATGTAGGCTTTCATGGCAGGTTTGTTGAATCGATTAAAAACTCTACATCTGGGAGAAGTCAAAGAGTCAAGATAGGTTGTCATCTACCTGACAGTATCACACTAACATCTGGAGTTCCTCAAGGAGACTTCTCCACTTCTTTTTAATATCGTCACATAGAAGATAGAAGACATCACTTCCTGTTTCCTAAATAGCAAATGTCTAATGTTGGCAGATGACTTGAAATTTTGGAAAGTTATAGACAGTTTAAAAGATCAAGCCTTGCTCCAAGATGACTTAGAGAGACTACAAAATTCAGAACAAATCTACTTAAACCCTTTACCCTCACTCAGGAACCGTCGTGACATGTCAGGAGCTATATTTATATATAAGATCATACATGGATTTATTGATTGTCCAAACCTGTTAAGCCAGATTAACTTTAATGTTCCCCATCAAGCGATTTTGTTATTTTCAATATAAATTAAACTCAGTTAAAAAGATCTCTTGCTTTGTGATATATATTGGGATTGTTGAATTTTGTTCTTGTTATACTTTGTTTTTTTAGTATGTAACATTTTTAGTCTCATTTTTTAAACTTTTTAATACTTATTGATTTTATATTATAAGTAATTTAAAGTTTTGAATCCTAACTGTGATATTGTATATTGTAATTTAAACTGTTACTGGGATTATCCCGTGTATTAAATAAATAAATAAATAAATAAACAAATAAATAAATAAATAAATAAATAAATAAATATATAAATAAATAAATAAATAAATAAATAATTTCATATTTACAATTAAAAAAAATTAAAATAAAATAATTTCGGTAAATTGGTATTTTATTTGCCAAATAACTGCTTATTCCAACATATAGTTGTTAGGGCTTGTACCAAAATATTATATTCAAAATTAACTAATGATCTCAAACACTTCTTTATTATCATTAGTAACTAGAAACAAAATAATTTTTTCATTTTCATTTGCAATCTGAAGTACACATAAAACATACCCTCCTCTAGAATTTGAAAAAACATATTTTTATTCCTCCCAAATGCAGTTAATTGTACTGTTTCCCATGGTGTCCCCATATGTAGGTCCAGTGTATGCTGCTCTCTTGTACGTTCTACTCTTATCCAAGTTCTGCCATACCTAAAATTAGATAGATAAATTATAATTTTTAGATTTATATAATGTTTAAAGTAAATTTCATTTATTTTTATCAATATACATTTACAGTTTGTGTACTATGTATATACTAAAGGTATTTAGGTATGTAAATATTTTAAAAGGCATATAGGCATTCTTTCTTGTTTCTCTTATTCTTAGTACAATGTCAGAAGAAGAATTGAGGTTTATTAAAAAAATATTCTTTCATTTCTTTCATTCTTTTATTGATTTATGTGTTGCCTTTTAACACATATTAATGTACAGTATAGTATTATCCTATTATTTTAATATACTGATGAAACTCAAATAACAACCACAGACATTTCTTTCCATAATTATTTAATTACCCTGTTTTCCTTCAAAATATTATAAATTTGAAACAATTTGCTACAAAAGTTGTCATCAACTATTTTTGAATTTTTCAAAGTCATCAATAACTGAAATTTCAAACAGAACACCATTAAAGGCAAGAAAAATTAGAATAGCTTATTAGAAGTCCAACAGGTAATAAGAGTATGGTGTTGGTATGTGGTTTTTTACAATGGACCATTAATCATACATCAGTCACATATCATATTTATGAAGTCAACTTGTAGTAGTGTATGTGTTAATATGTTAAGAAACAACACAAAAGGATTTGCAAGTTGAAAAAGCTTCAAATTGTGGTATGCAGGGAAAAGTAAGACTGGGAAATAAAGTCTGTATAGGTGGATATTCCTAAGCTAATGTTATCTTCATTTAATCAAATGTACTTGCCTAAAATAAAGTCGTTGCAGAAAAACATGTCAAAAATATTGCCAATATTATTTTAAAGTCCCCTACTAGAAAATGTATAATATATTATGTCTCATTTTCAATATGAATGAGGCAAAGGCAAAACATCAAAATAAATGTACTTTCAACTGAAATTATGGTTATTAATTCCCATTAAAGATAGTAAATAATATTAAAATACCACAAGAAATTAGCTTCAAACATCTTTCCATAGGATTTTCCATGTTACTAAGGTAGATGATTATTATTATTATTATTATTATTATCCAGATCTAAGCCATAGGGCTCACATTCTCTCTAAGCAGAAAATTTACTGATCTAAGATACCAACAGTATCCAAAGGATCGTTTTCTAGTGGGATTCTTTTTGTTATCCAGCCCAAAATTTTTTTTACACATTTGGATGTTGAGAGTAGTATGTCTTTCTGTATGGTCTTATAGAGATGTTCATTATATTCTCTAGGAAGTTCTTCGGAATGACTCAAGTAGGAGAGAGAATAATAGATATCATCTGGGTATTTTTCATTGTCTACTGTCTCCTTATTTGCATATCCAGATCTCTGTACTTGGCGATCTTTTCATTGTATTTAACACTCAGATGATTATTGTTAAGTATCGCCACATTTAAATCTCAACGATTTGGCCATCTTGCAGGTTGAAAATTACAGGCTGAAACTTTCTGTGGCTATATTTTAGAACACGGCACTTGTCGAGTCCAAAGTGCATGCTGACACTATTCAAGAAAATTTCGACAATTTTTAACATCTGATCTAGGGTTTCAAGTGGAAGCCATTAATTTCAAATCATCCATATACAACAAATTAAGCTTTGCCACAATAGTGTTGTTATTTTTTATGTTAAAACGACTTAGTTGATTTCAGGAGCTGAGATAATGGGTTCATAGTTATGCAGAACCACAGAGGACAAAACAACATAGTCCACTTGGAAAAGGCCTTGATTAATTGAGATATCTTCAATTTCAATATTGTTTTTAAGAGCTATTTGAAGGTGAATTTAAGTCTTCCCCTCCATCATTATATGCTTTAAAAAGGTCACTACATTATCATCAACTTTATATTTATCTCAATATATCTATAAGCCATTCATGCAGTACTGAATCAAAGGCCTTCTGGTAACCAATAGAAGCAGTAATAAGGTTCCTTTGTCAGTACCACTTTTGATTTATGCTTGGTTAGAAATAACTATGTTGATTATAAGTTGTTCTTTACAGTAAATGGAACCCTTAGCACATCCTATTTGTTGCAGCTCTTTGATATTATTTAGAGTATAATGTTTGTAGATATGCTGGGCGATACAGGATGTGACCAATTTGTGCAAAGTTGGAAGACAAGTAACTGAGTGTTACTTGGCTGGGTCTCTGATGATATTTTGATCCTTCAGTGTAAAATAAGTGGTTTCTGAGTAAGTAATGGTGGTATTTCCTGTGGATTATAAATAACATGATTAGTCAATATTGACACTGATGAACACTCCAAAATTTCTTTAGCTTCTTTTGAGACTTCTTCAGTGGTGAAGGGTGCGGAAGTGCCTAAAAGCATAGTGTTGACAGTTGTTTGTCAAATATATGGAAAAGAACTAAGATTTGACCAATTTACAAAAGTGATTCTGATAATATAGCCAACTATAGACCTATTGCAACAATTTGAAATTTTACAAAACTATTGGAAATATCTATACATGATGTGATTTAGGTGTATAATTTATATGATTTTCATTATATAAGTTATAGGTGACTAACTTAGCCTATATAACCCACTTTATTTAATACTATAAAATATATATAATTTTATACTAGAATAAAGGTCCTATGACCAAGTACCACAGATAGAAAATATATCACCTGATTTTAGAAGATGAAAAATAAATTTACATTCCAATCATAAGAGAAATATAAAAAGTTGTTTTGGTTTTACAATAATTGATATTCATTTAAAAAATACCAAAAATTCATTAAAATAAAACTCACCGCCTACCGGAAAAAGTGTGTTCCTATACTGGGAATAAAATCATATTTGGTCTTTATTAACCCACTGTCCTTTTGTTCAAAACTAGTTTCAACACTTAAATGTTGTGTCTGTCTGGCACCTTTTGATGTCATCCATTGTAATAACCATTGATAGGATTTATCTCGACAAGGCACTTCTAAAGTTATCATATAATGTCTTCTAAAAAGGATTAGGGAGCTCTGGAATGCTTTTCTTAATAAGGCTGCACCAGCACCAACACCAAAAAGACCAAATCCAGCACCAAAATAAGGATTATCGGACAAAGTGGAAATGAAGTCAGAAACGGGCATCTTGTCTACAGAGATTGCTTTTTATTTTGATTTTCACATATTTAACTAATTACTCTTATAGTATTTATCCTTTATTCTGATTCATTAATAGAAAGTAAAATAAAAGGACTTCTTCAATATTGGTGCAATGAACATAACCTCGTTGATATGTTTGACGTTAAATGTAAGCTTAATATACGTCAGTGTTGCCATATACTCAAATATTTCCCACTCTCACATATAAAATTATTATGTTTTTTAAAACAAAATGTTTTTTAAAACATATATATTTTCGTCAAAGTAATGTGAAAAATACATAGGTATATAATTCATTAAAATTATACCTATAAATATTATAAAATAAAATTATATCTTGCATTTCTACATTTAAAAATACTTATATAATAAAAACCATTAAAATTATGATTAAAAATTAATAGTTTAGAAACTTTATAAACTACAGAATAAAGTAAAGTTAAATGAAAAAAAATTAGGTTAAACAAAAGTATTTAGCTATATTTAAAATAAAAAATACTATTTTATGAATGCTTTTTAATATGAATTCAAAAATTGTGGCTGTGGCGTGTACATTTTTACATTTTACAGAAGTAAAACACTTCACATTTACCTAAGTATATACCTAAATACAAATGTGAAGCATTTTACTTCTGTATAAGTTTTTTAAAGCATATATAATTTCGTCAAAGTATCTATTTTAAACACTCCTATACTTTATACAAAAAAAAGTGGCAACACTGTGTCACACAAACATATAGCTGGATGCCAGGTTATGTTCATTGCACCAATATTGAAGAAGTCCAAATAAGATAACCTTCTAGAATATAAAATAAGGTTATGTTATATTCTTCTTCTTATTTTTTAACGTTAAGAACAAGGACTACGCTACGACAGTTCATCCATGTAAATTTGGGGGTGGGTATTGTGAATTGTGATATATTATACTCGGTTCGCTATTCCCAGTCCGAACTGTCTAGCGAATTTAGTAATTATTTTTTTGTGAAGTTAGTTACTTTTTGACAGACTAAAAGTGGCTGGAAATTACTATACAACCAAGCACACGTACTCATAGCCAATATTAATAGAAAACAAACTAAATAGTAAATAAAATATAACTTTGCGAATTACCAACAATCAATATTTATTTATCTGTACCATATAATAAATAGTTATGTTAAATTATAACAACTAAAATATATTTTTTAAATATATACTACTCAAAATTAGATGGGTTTAGTATACACTCCCACTATTTAGAATAATTCTTCTTTTTTCAAAGAAAGAAGTCTGCAATAGTAGTATATTTGAGATATTAATACTGAGAAGTAGGAATTGTTGTCTTGTAGGTTTCCGACAATGAATCTGTCAAAATGTGCCCGAGCTAAGCGAATGGAGTATACCACAATATTACTCCAGTCGTCAGAGACGAAAATACCCCTGAACCTCTAAAAATAATACGAACACAAGCTGAATTTTGCCAAGAATATTAATTTTGGGATCCCAAAACACATGCAACTATATTTATCACTTCTACCCCCGGCTTCCCCCTAAAATGCATGGGTAAAAACGCAAAAAAATCGATTTACCAAGAATTTGTACACCATAGAAAAAATATTTCAAATAAAAAATGTAACTGAGATAATTTTAAACAAAAATGTTCATAGGCATTTTTTGTGTAGAATGAACTGTTCTCTTAGAAACAACGATTGAAGCGACCGTCGATTTTGCAATGTCAGTTACGCGCGCGAAATCAATGTTCAATAAAATTTTTATCAGCTCGACGGCTGATATCTCGACCGGTTCAGTACCTTTTGATTCAAATGACCTATCGACAAAAATCAAGATGCGTTTTAAAGGTAAAGAGTTCAGCTTTCATATGAAGTTTTTGTATTTTGCCGCAAATAATCTCTGATTTTATACAGATGTTAAATAAATAAACGTGGCGTGATTTTTGCCATTTTTTATGATTCTCACGAGATCAATACCATCTATCATTTTCATTGACTGGCCACTATGAAGTTTCGATTTCTAGAGCCTAATCTTTAAAACCTATAGCATGAAATTTTAGTTTTGAGTTCTGGCAACAAATGTAAGGCATTTGAATTAAGCTTAAAAAACGCTGAATTTAAATTCAATTACACCTAGTGTTGATTGTATCAATGTACATCAATATCGTTCGATGGAATAAAAGTCCAAAATTATCAACAATAATTTCTATTCAAAAATTACAGGCAGTTTTAAAATGAAATAATTCTAAAGCATATATCGGTGGTAAGTTCACAAAGGTACTGACTTTACAATCTTTTAAATTAATATATAAACAAGCCACATTAAATTTAATTACACATTCTCGACGTGAGATATAAACATAAAAACCACGTCGCTCTAATATTTAGAATAAACATCTTTTTGAGTTTTAGAATAAACATCTTAATAAGCAATAATATTCGACTTAAGCCATAAATAATAAAATAATCTACTGAGTGTCTCTGACATCCTCCCACCTGAGGCAAAGTTACAATAAGAAACGTGACTCACAAACAATCAGAGACAACAACATAAACAATAAAAGAAAACCTACTACACAAGAAACAGAAACAATAACACACAAGAAAATTAAAACATTCTACAAGCTAGTTCATAAAAAAGTCAGTATATCTAGCAGATGTTTTAACCTTACGCCCACTCCGCGTAACGTAGCACGTATCACTTTTGTGTGTTTCGGGTACTCTGCTTTTAGGCACTCCCGTCTTCGCGTCATCACACTCGTTTGCACTTTCAACCGCGCGCACCTCAACTTCTTTCCACTGGGCTCGAGAAGAGATGCCTGGGTCGTTGTTTCCCTCAGAGTCCAAGTTGTTCGAATTGCCCTCTCTTCGGATAGAATTGACTGTGCATTCCAAATGGTACAAGCGTTGCACAGGTCTCAGAAATTGTCCCCTTTCGGTATTAACTCTCACAAGTCGCACTTGCTTATCTTTTCCAGGAAGAAGTTCGACTACTCAACCAAGTGGCCAATTGATTCGCTTATCTTGATCATTGCCAACTAAGACCATGTCACCCACTTTAACTTGTTGGCTACTTCTTCCTTTAAACCATAACTTTAACTGGCCTAAATACTAGTTGCGAAACCTTCGTCGAAGATCATCAACCAGTTTTTGTCTGTACACCACTTTCCTAGATAGAGCCTTTTGGTCAACAGCATCACAGTCTGGAACCCCACTCTCTGTCTGGTCTCTAAGAAACATCATGGGTGTTAAAGGTATCAAGTCGTTTGCGCCATTAGAAGAGGTAAGTGGCCTTGAATTGATGATGGCTTCGCAATCGCAAATTATCGTCATTAAACTTTCGTAGTCTAGCGAGGCCTGTCCTAACACTTTGCGCAATAACTGCTTCAAAACCCCCACAACTCTTTCCCAAAATCCTCCCCACCACGCGGCCGTAGTAGGGTTAAATCGCCATTGAATACGTTCGACACTACTGCTCTCGGCGATTTTCTCAAAGTCCACTCGAAGAAAGGTATTTTCAGTACCAACAAAATTGGTCCCATTATCACTATAAATGCTGGAGACGAATGCTGAGAATACCATGGGTGGCCCGAAGAACAAATGAATCCATACTGGTCCAGCTAAACATAAAGAAAAGACTAAGAACACAAATAACAGAACAGATAATAAGCTATTTTGGACATGTGCTTCGAAGAAATGGTCTTGAAAAACTTACCATCCAGGGAAAAGTAGAAGGCAAAAGAAGTAGAGGTAGATCTCCTACACGATACACGGACCATATTGTTGCTACCATTGGCGCTCCATTGTCAGAATGTGCTAGATTGGCAGAAGATAGAAAAACGTGGAGGAACATTGGAAAAATTACCTAACAGCTTCATGATATCACGATACCTGCATCAGGTTAACGACTAAGAAGAAGAAGAAGATCACTATAAATAGTCTTTGGATGACCCCGTCGGGCAATAAAGCATCGTAAAGCCTGCATAAAACTAACAACCGATAATGTAGTACAAAGTTCAAGGTGTACGGCACGATACACGGCACATGTGAAGAGGCATACCCACACCTTTTCCTCAGTTCGCAGATATAGAGTGCCTGCGAAATCAACCCCTGTTATTTCAAACGCGTTGGCATCTCGAAAACGATCAACTGGCAATGGAGGTGCACTCACGATAAAAGGTTTGGCATTTTGTCTCTTGCACACGACACAATTGGAAATTGCAGATTTTATAGTCCGACGTCCTCGTAGAATCCAATAATTTTGACGTAATCTGCTCGTAAGTCCCTGTGTCCCACTATGACATGATTTTAAGTGTTCTCTGAATATAAGCTGATTGACCAAAAAAATGTTTGGCAGGCAAAACTATGGGAAATAGAAAACTTTTACAGTCGCTTCTGTTACTGATCCGTGACTTTAGTCGAATTAAGTCATCATCATCTTTGTAAACGTCCATGTCACATAGTCGTTTATCGTTCTTATCGCAGAAGGACTCCTTTTGCACTATACTTCGAAAGAACAAAAATTTCGGCTCGGTCAATTTCCTCGGAGCATAAGTGACCTCTGAGTCGATCTTTATTTATAGATAAAGTGTCATCCAGCTTATTCCACTTAGTTCCCAGAACCACGGTAAAAATGTTAAAGGAATCATTTTGAACTTGGTGAGTAAACTCCCACCCTCTTAAGTCGAATTGTCCTTTAGACATTATCATATTTGCCTCTTTGATAAAGGTTTCAATTCTATTTCACTAGCAACACTAGTAACACAGTTGTCCACGTAAAAACTGTTTGGACAGTTTCTTAACAGTGTCTGTAGTAAAAGAAGCTTTCGAGTCATACTCATACACAAGTTTTGACAGATGATATTTTAATGAAGCTCCCAACAAGAACGGGCTACTATTGATTCCAAACACTACCCGTCGATGACGAAACACTTTAAGGTTGTTCTCCTTATCATACCATAGAAATCTACGGAAATCTCTGTCTTTCGGATGTACACTGATCTGTAGAAAAGCTTTGCTAATGTCTGAAGTTACTCCAAATTTCTGCTGTCTGAACCTCAACAAAATAGCGGGAATTAGCTCAATTAAATTCACCCCCTTTTCTAGACACTGGTTCAAAGAAGGGCTATCCTTTTCTCTAGCTGATGCATTGAAAACTGGTCGTATTTTTGTAGTAGTGCACTTGGTTTAATCACTGGCCGGTGTGGTAGGTAATGGGCTTCCTGGTTCCCCTGCTCCTCCACTACCTCCTCAATAATATTGTCATTTAACCACTCTTGGATAGTTACTAGGCAGCGCTGGATGTCCCTCCAACCATGGGAGCCTAACTTCATATCGTCCATCGGTGTCAACAGAAATGGTTTCCAGAAAAAGTTTCTTTGCTGCTAATGCGGTTTCATCGCGAGTCTTCCTTTCAATTGGATCATTTATGCGTAGTACGTCGAGCTCCTAAAGATTCGTAATAGGGGCATTATTGACAAAAAGAGAGAGCGAGATCATAGATAAGTTACTATGTGTTTCAACTGGTATCTTTCCCATTAGAGTACAGCCTAATAGGGTCTCTATCGCTACCAAGTTACAATTCAAAATATGTCTTCTTCCAGTGTAAAGTTTGCCCGCGATATCTGATCCTATCAAAAGTTCAATTGGAGTAGAATCATATGAGTCAGATATTTCAATATTTAATTTACGAAGCTTTTCCGTCCAATACCCATCGAATATGGAAGATACACTATTGCAAATAACAGCTTGATCCAGGGCTTCAAAGGTACAACTATAAGTATCGTGATTTAATTCCACGTCATAGCAATCATGATTTTGCATCAAATTACTTCCTCCGAATAACCCATGAACGCGAATAATTTTTCCTTTTGACTGATATCCCAAAAATTTAGCTGTCGCCTTCAAAATATATGATTTCTGCGATCCAGTATCAATCAATGCTCGCACATATCTCGATTTACCTAAATGAGTCATTTTTACGCGAAGCGTCTGCAAAAAAACCTGTGTGTTCGTATTAGAATTATTCGCAAGTGCCTGATCGACTTTCGCTGCCGTATCATCTTGATTTTGTTCCAAATTATTTGCCTTTGTTCTATTAAATGAAAGTGTTGGACACATTAGAGAAACATGTGATCTACTACAAACTAAGCAACTTAAATGACCTCGACATTTTCGAGCTTGATGGCCAATTTTTAAGCATCGAAAGCATGCACCCTTCTGTGCCAAAATATTTCTTTTTTGCTCGTAGGTCAACTTCTGAGCTTTAAAGCAGCCGGTACTGTCGTGCGAATTTTTGGCAAAAAAGGCACTTCGTTGTCACTTCTGAATTTATTAGACCCATTGCCGTAGAAAAGTTTTCTTGTGGTACCCGCGATTTCTGACTAGGCCGTTTAACATCTCTGTTTGCTGCACTAGGTAGATCAAAGCCTTCCACCGCTAAAGAAATGTGCTGTTCATTATCGACTTCCTTTTTCAAAACGTGCATGAGATTGTTAAGTCGATTTTCTATAGTGGAAACGCCCACCGTATTTATAAAAGCTTGTGATCCAGCGACCTCGGGTCCCTCGGGAATACGTTGCCAAACTCTCACTAGTTCCGATGGTAAACACGATTCTACTAACGGAAACAGCATCGCCGCGTAATTATCTGATTTTATCCCAAGTGTCTCTAACGCCCGTAATTGAGTTTCGAGATTGTCGTACAACAAAGATAGATCCCTTTTATTGCCAGACGAGGTGTTATTAATTACTAATTTTAGCAACTCCCGCACGTATAGCTCTATTTACAAATCATCCCGCCCGAATCGCGAAAGAAGACAGTCTACCATTTTACCATAATTTTTCCCAGTGGCTGGAAAACTATCAACTAACCGTCTTGTCCGACTACCCATTAACGTACATTGTACCAGATATTCCACTTTATCATTTAAATCTATATCCGGATCATTATGTATCTGTTGAAACTGGGACCAGAAGGGCAACCAGTTTCTGATATTTCCATCAAACTTCTTAAGTTCTAGAGTAGGTAATTTAAATTTACGCCTACCTGATCTGCTGCCTACACTACTTTCCGAGGCTATGGAGTCTACCTCTTCACCTAGCTCGTCCCGCGGCTTCTGTAGAAAATCCTCAGCCTGTGTGTTCAGGTCGGTAAATTTCCTTAGATAAACTTTGCTACCATCTATCTCTGCCAACAAGTCTGCTTCACTTTCATCACTTTCCAACAGACACTGGTATATATCGCTGTCAACTTTCCTTAGATCCTCATATTTTTGTTTCAAAATTTCTAAGGTCACCACGATTAAACGTACCTTTCCTTCCGGCGCCGACAACAGCTCTTCCAACTCTTTCGCCGATTTAGTAAAGGTGGTACGAAGTACTTTACGATGCTTTTTGTTTTGATCCATGATTCACAATGCACACTTGAACAAACTACACACGTTTTTTGGAACAACAACAAATTAAATGTGCGGTCAAGTGTGTCCGGTTAGATCACTACACTTTCGGCACACCCGGTATACTCAAAAACGATTATTCCCGTAAACTGCCGGTCTGGTCACGGTCGCCAAATGTTGGTTATATCAATGTAAATCTACCCGTTCTACATCAATATCATTCGATGGAATAAAAGTCCAAAATTATCAACAATAACTTCTATTCAAAAATTACAGGCAGTTTTAAAATAAAATAATTCTAAAGCATATATCGGTGGTAAGTTCACAAAGGTACTGACTTTACAATCTTTTAAATTAATATATAAACATTCCACGGCTTCTCCGAAATAAAAATATAATCAAAGCGGGAAGTCGTTAAATTTAATTACACATTCTCGACGTGAGATATAAACATAAAAACCACGTCGCACTAATATTTAGAATAAACATCTTTTGAGTGCGTTTTATGCTTAATAAGCAATAATACTCGACTTAAGCCATAAATAATAAAGTAATCTACTGTGTGTAAGTAATCTAATCTCTAAGTGTTCAATTTTATTGATCTCACGAGAATCGTACAAAAAGGCCAAAAATCACGTTAATTTATTTAACACCTTTATAAAATCTCACATATTTTTCTACGGTGTACAAATTGTTGGTAAATCGATTTTTTGCGCATTTACCCCCTGCGAGGGGGTTTAGGGGGACGCCCAGGGGTAAAAGTGTTACACTTTTTTGCATATTATTTGGGGTCCCAAAATTAATATTCTCTGCAAAATTTAGCTCGTTCGTATGCTTTTTAGGGGTCAACTCTCTGACGGCTGGACTACAAAGCTAAAAATTTGTAGTATTAGGAACATATAGAGACGGGTGTGGAGGAAGATGTATACTATGCTTAAACGAATAGCGAAAATCTAAAATGTATGTGCAAAGGTAGGTTCATAAAATTATTAAGCCTATACTAACAAATATTTAAATAAAATAATGCAAAAATAAAACAAAATATACGTATAGAAATGGAGGAAACTGCCCAGAATATAACATGAATAAAATATTAAATTTATCTTTTTGTACATTTTCATGAAAATTAACGGAGAAGAAGCAAATCACATAAAAATACTACGTGGAGTTAGACAGGGATGTATCCTATCGCCGTTGATATTTAATATGTACTCAGAGAAAATTTTTAACGAGGCTCTTTATGGAATAGACGAAGGCCTCCTTCTAAATGGTATAAGAGTAAACAATGTTAGATATGCCGACGACACCATGGTGATAGCAGATAGTTTAGAGGGACTTCAGAGGCTAATGGACAGAATAAACGAGTACAGTCAACAGTACGGACTAAACATTAATACCCACAAAACGAAACAAATGATTATCAGCAAGGAGAATATAAACGGGGATCATCTATACATTAATGGGACGCAGATAGAGCGAGTAAAACAGTATTGTTACCTGGGAACTATTATTAATAAACAGTGGAACTTTACAGGAAATAAAGTGCCGCATGGGAAAGGCAAGAACGGTCTTTAACAAAATGAGCGCCATCTTCAAAAGTCACAACATATCCCTTGATACAAAAATGAGACATTTGAGATGCTATGTTTTCTCTGTGTTGTTGTACGGGGCGGAGGCATGGACGCTTACAGACACCACTATTAAAAAACTTAGAGCATTTGACATGTGGCTTTATAGAAGAATGCTGAAAATATCATGGACAGCAAGGATCACGAACAAGGAAGTTCTAGGAAAAATGAAAAAGGAACCAGAGATTGTGTTTACGATCAAACACATAAAATTGCAATATCTGGGACACGTTATGAGAAATCAGCACCGTTACTCCCTGCTACAGTCTATATTGCAAGGTAAAGTCAAAGGTAAGCGAGGACCCGGTAGAAGGAGAATATCATGGCTGCGGAATTTAAGAACATGGTTTAAGAAAACCTCAACGGAGCTGTTTCGAGCCGCAGCGAGCAAGGTTATGATTGCCAATATGATTTCCAACATCCGAAACGGATAGGAACCAGAAGAAAAAGACATTTTCATAAACTTTTTTTTATTAAATCGCTACACTGTTTCGGTTTCATCTCACCCCTTTCAATTGAAGGATTTCAATAGATTCGTTGGTGGTGAAGGCTTTTTTTAAATGGTATAGACATTAGTTTAGCAACGGAAAGAATTGTATTTTAAGAGAATTTGAAATTTATCCTTAATTTTTGTGTGAATTTTGTATGAAAAACTGCTTTTTTATGTGAATACGTGAACTTATAAGTTTTTTAAAAGTTCCCCTTATTAGTCAGATATTTATTTTTGAACAATTGAACAATATAATTTTTAAAAGAAATCAAAAAGAGTATTTATATAGAACTCAGAATGATCATTCTTTTTCGTTTGTTATCTTTCCTTAATATGTATATTATAATTTTTTTAATTCATTTTTTAATACCAAGGCGATTTTATGAGATTTTTTATATGCAAAGAAAATATTCACATATAGCCAAAAATGTAGAGATACCTACCATATAGTTCATCACAATGCTATACATACCTATGTCTTTATTTTCGTAAACAGTGTCCATTTTTTATGAAGCGATTAAATAAGATAATTTTCATAACGTGAGCTTCAACCGTATCCTAATTAATTTAATGCAAAATGATTCATTTCGCATTTTCCTTTTTTTGTTTGCATTTCGAAATATCTACTTTAATTAACTTACTTATTGCCATTTTAAGTAAGTTACGTCTATTTTTAAGACACGTATATGTTAATTAGGAAATGGGATTTTCTCGTTACTGCAGTGTTTTAAATCTATTTTAGTATTCAATTAACGTGAGAAAATAAAATGTATCGACAATTTAACTTTGCATGCCGGGTATTGTATTTTTAATAATTCAGAAACTATGTAGGAGAGTTATTTTGAGTGTGAATATATATACAGGGTGGGTCATAATGTTAACACATTATAACTACATGCTCAAAAAAGGGAAAACAACTCGTTTAACAATAATGGGTTTAAGATCACTTGTTTCTAAGCTACAGGGTAGTAAATTTGTAAAATTAAATTAAATACAGTTGTTCAAAGAACGATAACATAGAAGATACATGGATAATTCTTAAAAATGTCATCGTTGTAGCAGAAGAAAACACAATATATAAAGTAGATTAAAGGAAAAGAAAATCCTGGACGACCGATAATAGACTAGATTAGATGAAAGTCAGATGCGTAGTCAAAAATAAACACATAAGTAAATACAAGCAATTAAACAAGCAAATAGACCAAATAAATGAAGTAAAAGAAGAGATATGGTTAGGGGATATATGTAACTAAGTAGCAGACTTCCAGACTTAACCTAAAGACAGAGAATTACACAAGACATTTCGAGATGTCTCAAGCCTATGCAAACCCAAACATTTTTTAATAATATGTTAAACGTTATTTAAAAAGGTACTTTAGAGACAACCATATGGAATAAAAATCAACGGGGAACTACTTAATGTGATTAGATATGCAGACAATACAGTAATTCTATCAGATAATATTGCAGGTCTTCAAATTCTGCTTGATCGTATTCACGAGGTAGGAGAGGAAATGAGCATTAAAATAAACTCAAACAAAACTAAATTTTTAGTTTTTGACTAGTAGTCGTGACCCACATCCCGATGCAAAGCTTCAATTGAACGGAGTCCAAGTTGAGAAAGTTCACAAAATGACATATTTGGGAGCTGTGAAAACGGACCAACTAGATCCAGACATAGAAATAAAACATAGAATAGCAATGACTAAAACTACTTTTATGAAAATGAAGTCATTTCTTTGCAATAAACATCTTAGTTTAGAATTAAGACAAATAATGGTCAAGTGCTATGTTTGGTCTATACTTTTGTATAGTGCAGAAGTGTGGACGCTAAAAGTATCGATCATGAACAAAATTGAATCATTGGAGATGTGGGTTCACAGACTTATGCTGAAAATACCTTGGACAGCAAGAAAAACTAATAAAGAAGGACTAAGGAGCGTCAACAAAGACAGAGAACTGCTAAAGACTGTTAAACATCGAAAAATGTCTTATCTGGGATATATAGTAAGAGGAAGTCGATATAAAATTTTACAACTGATCCTTAAAGGCAAAATAGAGGGCCGTAGAAGTGTAGGAACAAAACAAGTTTCTTGGTTAAAAAACATTCGTGAATGGACTCAGATACCAATACCTATACTCAACCTATATTTCAGGCAGATATTTTTGCAATCTTAAAGTGTGCAAGAGAAATTAACTTGAGGGCTTTCGAACAGAAGCAGACCAATATATGTACAGATAGCCAAGCAGCCATTGAGGCTCTCATAAGCCCTAAGGTGGACTCTAGGCTATTGTAGGAATGTCAATTCGAACTCGACAGATTAGCGGAACTTAACAATGTTACACTGGTATGGAAGTGGTGGATACAGAAGAGCATAAAAATACTTTGGTTCAGAGCCGGCCGTGGGAATTCCAAAAATCATCGTCTGCAACCGGAAAAAAGTCTGAATCTGAAGATAATACCACTCATACTGGGAAAATATACCCTATTAAACACATGGCGGGATATATGTTGGACAGAAATGTGCTAATAGTACTGAAGTATTGTATACACACCACCTTAGTCATAACAGGCTTCTTTACTGAACATTTGCCTGTTAAGGGACAGCTGCATACAATGAGACTATTTTATAGAGACTTAAGCTGCAGACTCTGTATCTAAGAACCTGAAACAATCAATCATAGTTTGCATGACTGTGAGAGATTGAATGGCAGGCGGCAAATACTTTTTAAAGACAACGAAGCGACCCCAAACATATATGGTACCGGTCCACTAGACCTGTATAAGCTGGTACAGGATTCCACAATCCTAAAATGAGTATCATGAAGGAATAGAAAATGTAAAATAAACCAATTGGCTGTAGTACAAACCGTTTAATAGTCAGCTTTTTTAATTTTTAGTTTTTGTGTATATTGTTACGATTTTAAATGTTATGGCGTATAGAACTGTAAATATTTTATGACTAATTCTTTTTTATTGATTCTCGTAATTTGTAGGTCAAAATCTACCTGAGACACGTTGGGTTCCCTTTCGCTATAACAGCGACGAATACGAGTTTTCTAGAACCGCTTCGATACCAGTTGTTAGATCATTGCCGCTCTGTCTACGAGAGACTCGTAAATACGAGATGATTCTATGGAGTTATACTATAATGTAGAAGGTCGCCGAACTTTCCAGATAGCAGAAGTTTTTGTATATAAACGACACATTTTTATTTGTTAGTCAGTCATAAGAAGCTCGGGAACCGCGATTTTAAAATGTATCGAACATAACAGAAATTTGTACAGTTATTTAATAAATTAGTAATTAGCTATCGTGAGTTTTAATAAATTAGAATATAGATAATAAATTAGAATAAAGAACTATAAATTAGAACTATATAAATATATTACAGTGGTGTCGGTGTGAAATTTGAATATAAATTCAACAGCGATTTTTGAAAAAGACTTTTGAACTTTTGAAAAGTATTGTTCGTCGGGAACATCCGCGTAGTTCGGTAGTGATCGTTGTACGAAAGAACATTTCAAAAAGTACGTGTGTGCCTGACCAAAGATGCTGCTAGTAGAACTTTCAGTGAAACAGTTGCGTGAGCAACTAGAAGAACGCGATGAAGACTGCAGCGGGTCCAAGAAGATACTACAAGAACGACTGAAGACTGTTCTTAAAAAAAATGGAGAAGACCCAGAGACATTCCAGTTCCAGTCAGCAAACGAAGCAGTTTTAACAAAAATAATTGATGGAAAGTTTGAGAATGTCTCAAAAATGATCGAAGAGAGTTCTAAACAAAATGATAGTAAATTTGAAAATGTGTCGCATATGATTGAAGAATCTTCTAAAAAACATGATAATAAATTAGAGAACGTTTCCAAAAATTTCGATGAAAGTATGTATTCAGAATAGTGAGAAGTTTGAAGAAGTCTCTAAAACATTTGATAAAGTTGAAGAGAAAATCAAACAGTTAGAGACCATAATAACTAACACGAGAGTGCTATCACCAATTAATACGGTAGCTTTAGATCCGGTAGAGATAATAGAAGACGAGACGAAATGTAAGTTGGAAACACGGCCGAAATTTGAAGGAAGCGGAGATTATGTTCATGTCAAAGTTACAACTTTCGACGGAAAATCGTCATGGAACAACTACATGAAACAGTTCGAATCAGCTGCAAGAGCGAATGGATGGTCAGAAAAAGAAAAGGCTGTAAACCTGACTATAGCTCTTCGAGGAGATGCCTTAGATGTGCTCCAGACCATAGCCGTAGAGGAGACGGATGATTTCGAACAACTGAAAAAGAGGTTAAATATGCGATATGGCTACGAACACTTGGAGCATGTATATCAGTCGCAGCTCAAAAATCGAAGACAAAAGAAAAATGAGGCTCTTCAAGAATATGAAGTAGATATTGCCAGATTAGTGCGATATGCTTATCCAACAGCTCCCGAAGACATGATGGAAAAGTTGGCCATTCAAACGTTTATTGATGGTCTTCGTGATCATGAAATGCAGAGAACACTACGATTAGCTCGTCACAAGACGCTGATGGATGTCTTATCTGCCGCCCTCGAATACGAGTCAGCTACGCAGGCCTCTGGCGGGTATAGCAAAGTTAGGACTGTAAAAGAGGAAGGAGATGAAGATAAACTTGACTAGCTCTTTAATATGATAAAAAGCATGACACACAAGAAAACGAAGACCATAAGACCGAAGACAAAACCAGAACGCGTCGGCCTTAGGGGAGCAGCTTCGACCCAGAACTTTACCAAAGACCCTCCGATACTAATAGCTTCTTTGAAATGTCGTGAAGATAGTGTATATGTAGATGGAGAAATAAATGGTAAAAAGCATACGTTGTTGGTGGATACTGGAGCGACCAGAACCATTATACGCCCGACAGTTATAAACAGCCGAAAGAAACTGTTACCAACGAGGTTGCGACTTCGGACCGCCACAGGTGAAAATGCCAACATTCATGGAGAAATCCAGGTACAATTAGGAATTGGAGCAGAAAAGTTCGTCCATACTGTTATAGTTGCTGACATCGAAGAGGATGTTATATTAGGAATGGACGTAATGAATACGGATGGATTCCAATTGGATTTTAAGAATAAGGTAATCAAAGTTGGTAACGAGGAGGTATTTCTCCATCCACATGATGACAACACTATGCAAGCAGCCGTTAAAGAAGATACAGTCGTGCCTGCGAGAAGTGAAACGATAATAGTAGCGCGGCTACAGGGAATTGTGGACAAAGGAACACCTGTTATGATGGAGCCTTGGAATCATGACGACGAAGTTGGCCGTGGAATCATAATTGGAAAAGAATTAGTGACTTCATCTAAAGAAATTCCTGTGAGACTTATTAATGTCAATGACTACCCAGTGACCATCAAGAAAGAGACAAAAGTAGGAACTTGTGTACCTGTCACATCCATAATCCGTCAGACGACAACGTCTGATAATTCCAACGATAAATTTGATCAAATGGTTGCGGTTGCTGGACAGTCTCTGAATCAGATTGAGAAAAGGAAATTAAGGGAATTTTTTCGGCAGTATCGTGATATTTTCGTACTGAAAGGAGGAAAGACGGGAAGAACTACCGTTGTTAAGCATAAAATTGATACTGGTAATGCTAAGCCAATTCGTCAAACAGCTCGACGATTACCACAGGCGAAAAGAGAGGAAGCTGAAACGATTGTTCAGGAAATGAAGAAAGACGGGGTGATAAAACCTTCTACGAGCCCATGGGTCTCTCCGGTGGTCCTGGTTAAGAAAAAAGACAGAACAACGAGGTTCTGTGTGGATTACCGTTTGATGAACAACGTTACCAAGAAAGATAGTTATCCTCTGCCTCGGATCGATGACACATTAGACACATTGGCTGGAAGTAAATTATTTTCCTCTTTGGATTTGAAGTCTGGATACTGGCAGGTAGAAATGAACCCGGTAGATAAAGAAAAGACAGCCTTCACCACAGGATCTGGATTATGGCAATTCAACGTTATGCCATTTGGACTTTGTAACGCTCCTGCGACATTTGAGAGGCTTATGGAAAATGTGTTGAGAGGGTTATCTTGGAAAACATGCCTAGTTTATCTAGACGACATAATCGTCTTGGGGGAGACATTTGAAGATCATCTGAAGAATTTAGAAAACGTTTTTAATCGACTTTAAGCTGCCCAATTGATGTTAAACCCCAAGAAGTGCCAGCTATTTCAAGGTAAAGTCAATTATCTGGGTCATATAGTCAGTAAAGAAGGAGTGGCCGTGGATAAGGGAAAAATCGATTCTATTAAGGAATGGCCAAAACCAACTGACAAACACCAAGTGAGAAGTTTTCTGGGACTATGTACATACTACCGGAGGTTTATTAAGAAGTTTGCAGACATCGCTAAACCATTAACGCGACTTACAGAGGAAGCAAGAGAATACCGCTGGGATGTAGACTGTCAGAATGCCTTTGAGACCTTAAAAAAGCATTTAATCACAGCACCAATTTTAGGGTATCCACTGCCAGAAGAAGAGTTCATCTTAGATACAGATGCAAGTAATGTGGGAATTGGAGGAGTGCTGTCTCAGATTCAAGGAGGACAGGAAAGAGCCCTTGGATATTTTGGTAAAGTTCTCTCAAAACCTGAGCGAAATTATTGCGTCACGAGAAGAGAACTTCTGGCAGTAGTGAAATCAGTAGAGCACTTGTATCAATACCTCTATGGAAGGAAGTTTTTAATCCGAACTGACCATGCCGCCCTTAAGTGGTTGATGCAGTTTAAGAATCTAGAGGGTCAGATAGCCAGGTGGATCGAACGACTCCAAGAATATGATTTTAAGATTGAGCACCGGGCCGGACTTAGCCACCGAAACGCTGATTCTCTTTCCAGAAGGCCATGCCCATCAGAGTGTTCCCACTGCAACAAAACGGAATCCAAGGAAGCAGCAGTGCTAAGAACGACGGTGGTCAATGACGACTGGACGCCTACCAAGATCAGGGAAGAACAAGGGAGAGATCCAGTTATCCAGAAAATCCGAAAATGGAAAGAGGAAAACCGTTGACCACCTTGGCAAGAAATATCGAACCTAGGCTCAGTAGTATCGAACCTAGCTCAGCGAATTCGGGAACGGTTTTATTGGATGAACAGTTCCGACGATGTAAAAGACTGGTGTAAGAAATGTACTATTTGTGCTACGAGTAACGGGCCTTATCGAAAAAGGAGAGCTCCTATGAGACAATATAATGTTGGAAGCCCGTTTGAAAGAATAGCTTTGGACATTGCTGGGCCATTTCCAGAAAGTGATAATGGAGGCAAGTACATGTTGGTAGTAATGGATTACTTCACTAAGTGGGTCGAGATTTACGCACTTCCAGACCAGAAGGCCGCCACCGTTGCAGATAAGTTGATCCAAGAATATATCAGCCGATTTGGAGTGCCTTTGGAGATCCATAGTAACCAAGGCAGGAACTTCGAAAGCGATTTATTCCAAGGAATATGTAATAGACTAGGTATGAAGAAAACAAGAACTACGGCTTATCATCCGCAATCGGATGGTATGGTAGAACGAATGAATAGAACAGTTGGCAAGTATTTGACAAAGATGGTGTCCGATCATCAGCGAGACTGGGACCAATATCTTCCGTTCTTCACAATGGCCTACAGATCTGCTGTTAATGAATCAACAGGCCAGACACCAGCCAGAGTCCTATTGACTATTAGACGCGAGATGCGACTACCTTGTGATCTAGAGTTTGGGTGTCGACCTGGAGAAGATGTAGCAGGTGAAGATTATGTGATCGAATTACGAAGAAGAATGGACGATGTACACGAGTTGGTCCGTTCCCATCTCCAGATCGCTAGTGACCGAATGAAGAAACGGTACGATACGCAAGCCGAAAATGGGTGTTTTAAGAAGAACGATAAAGTCTGGCTTTATAACCCCAAAAAGCGAAAAGGTTGTTCTCCCAAATTGCAGCAGTTTTGGGAAGGTCCATACCTCATTATGGAGAAGATCAATGATGTTATTTACCGAATAAGCAAGATTCCGAGAGGAAAGCCGATGATAGTACACCATAACCTGCTGGCGTCTTTCGAGGGTGACCACGAAGAAGTGGAAGTAAACCAAGTCCAAGATGTGTCTGACCTCACGTTTGATTAATTCATGGGTGCCTATGGAGGTACCGGTAAAGCAAGACATGGTGTTACCACTGAACAAAGGCAAGATCTACTCGCGCTTCCCGATGACTACTCACTGGCCCTTACCATCCCGGCCAGTATCAAAGACGCACCAGGGTTTTCATCCGTCTTTCGAAGGAAGTTTGGTCGAGTTGCAGAACTTCAATGCCAAGTGCCAGCTCCCGGTAAAACCTTGAAACTCCAAGATGCATCACGTTACCTTTTCTACCTGGTAACAAAAGACACTGCCCGTGGCCAACCTACCTATCGAGATGTATGGGAAGCCTTACTTCAGTTGAGAGAGCACGTACTAGAGTCCGACGTGCAAAAGTTAGCCATGCCAAAGTTGGAGTGCCGCCAATTAGATTGGAGGGTTATACGAAACATGGTGGAGGAAATCTTTAAAGACACCGAAGTCCAGGTGTTAGTCTGTTGCAATCCGCATAGTTACTGGTGCGGAGAGAAAACCGTCCCTTGTCATTTCTATACAACTGGAAGTTGTAAAAGAGGGTCCAGTTGCCGATATCAGCATGTCGTCCCAGTTCCAGTCCCGACAAGGTTCCAGGAGGAACCATCTTTTAAGAGGGGGGCAATGTTACGATTTTAAATGTTATGGCGTATAGAACTGTAAATATTTTATGACTAATTCTTTTCTATTGATTCTCGTAATTTGTAGGTCAAAATTTACCTGAGACACGTTGGGTTTCCTTTCGCTATAACAGCGACGAATACGAGTTTTCTAGAACCGCTTCGATACCAGTTGTTAGATCATTGCCGCTCTGTCTACGAGAGACTCGTAAATACGAGATGATTCTATGGAGTTATACTATAATGTAGAAGGTCGCCGAACTTTCCAGATAGCGGAAGTTTTTGTATATAAACGACACATTTTTATTTGTTAGTCAGTCATAAGAAGCTCGGGAACCGCGATTTTAAAATGTATCGAACATAACAGAAATTTGTACAGTTATTTAATAAATTAGTAATTAGCTATCGTGAGTTTTAATAAATTAGAATATAGACAATAAATTAGAATAAAGAACTATATAAATATATTACAATATTTAATAGGTAGAAATATTGGTGATTTACGACCTGGGAGCATCATCAGAAATTAAAGCCGCCCTAAAACAAATGAAAAATGGAAAAACACCAGGAGAAGATAAAATTACTTCAGAGATGCTAAAAATGGAAGGCATTACTGAATAAATGCCTATTGGAAGGAGAAATACCAAAAGCATGGAAAAATGCGGTCATTCTACTTCATAAACTAGGGGATGCCGCAAATATAGAAAACTACCGACCAATAAGATTACTGTCACACCTTTACAAACTACTAATCCGAATAATAACAAATAGATTGACAGCTAAGCTAGATGCATACCAACCAGTGGAGCAAGCATGCTTTCGTAAGAGTTTTAGCACTATCGATCACTTGCAACTAATCCGGACAGTTAAAAAAAAACAATAGAGTACAACATACCACTACATCTGGCATTGGTCGAATATCACAAAGCATTAAAGAGAATCGAGAAATGGGCTTTTTTAACAGCATTGGACGACGGCAGAGTAGATTCAAGATATGCTACCCTCCAAAAGAATATATATGATTATGCTACTTTTTACGTAAGAATAGATGATGATCTGGAAACTACGAAAATAGACCATCTCACAGATGGCAACACCATCTCACCAAAGTTATTTTCTTTGACATTAGAAAATGTCTTCAAAAAACTAAATTGGGCCGAAAAGAGATTAAAAGTAGATGGAGTATATCTGAACCATTTGTGTTTCGCAGACGACATAGTACTAATAAGCACAGATATCCATGAACTAAAATCAATGCTACAAGATTTAACTCACAAATCAAATCAAATAGGATTAAAAATGAATCTCGACAATTGTAAAATCTGTCAGTATTTATTTTAGAGTTTTCATTTAGATGGAGATACCGTACTATATATTCGAATCGACGTCTTCGCATTACTTCTACAACTAGAGCTACCTTGCACTTTTCATTTCATTTCGGTTCATTTTGCCAATACATTCGCTTACTTGGCAGTTGGCGATAACCAGACAATGAGGTTATTCACAAGAAAACATAAACGTCATCAAAAGTTACATTTAATCTATGCATTCCTTTTTCCCAGCATAAAAATTAGTTGTGTAAATACATGTTTCATTAAAGTATCGGTAAAAAAGCATTTGAAAGTTTGAAGTGGAGAATCTGCCCGAGTTTTTCAAAAAATCTATAATTAATGATACACAAGGTTAAGTAATGGCAGGTAAATTCCAACTGTTTTCTTTATGTTAAGACCAAACTAAGAGTTAGGTTGGCAAGGTGCTATGTTTTTTCGACTTTATTTTATGGAATGGAATCTTGGACCTTGAATGCGACATCAATGAAAAAACTTTAATGATTCGAGCTGTGGGTGTATAGAAGAATTCTGAAAATATCGTGGACATGTCACAAACAAAGAGGTTCTGAGAAAGATGAATAAAGAAATGGAAATTTTAAATAAAATTCAAACAAGAAAATTAGAATATCTCGGACATATTACACGTGGAGAGAAATACACCTTGCTCCAACTGATTATGCAGGGAAAGATCCAAGAAAAGAATGAATGGGGTAGAATGTCATGGCTGCGCAACCTGAGAGAGTAGTACGGATGTACATCAAATGAACTTTTCAGGGCAGCCGTCTCAAAAGTCCGAATAGCTATGATGATTGCCGACCTCCGCTGTGGAGAAGGCACTTGAAGAAAAGGTGTTTGAAGATGCAATTACTTTTCGATTTTTGTTTCCAATAGGTTTCGAAATACCTAGCTTTGACAAATCAATATTTTTCTCATCCAAACAGATATTTACTGTACTGTTTGAATAATTTTCAGTAATTTCTTCGTGCAACTCAACAACCACTTGTGATCTGAGGATTCTCCTAGTAGATAAGTAGATGATTCGGATTTCCTTCAGTTTCGTCATCTGATAAATCTGAATCTTTGTCAGTATCAATTTCAGCAGATTGAATAGAGGGAACTATTCCTACATACCGGAGGCTTCGAAAAAACTTGATCCGTGTTTTTTTTACAAGCTTTCATAATCTCATCTACTATCATAGCAATTGATTGGAACCCCCGTCGCATGCGACGGGCAAAATCAATATAAAAATCACTATAAAAATCACTATAAAAATATCTATAAAATGACTATAGTTATATTATAAATACTTTCATAGCCCTTTTAGCAGCTACTCACTGTTTTAATATCTAATCTAAAACAGTTTTGTATTGATTAAACAGGCTACAGGAACAATTATGAATTATGATTATTTAAGCATTACGACCCACTTTGATTGACTATATCATATTTTTCTGTTCTTCACGGAAGTAATTTTTATCTAATATGAAAATATCAACGCATAAAGATTTATTTTTTAGCTTTTTTACTAAATGTAAAATTTATTATAAACTTATGTTACAAAAAATGTGGGCCTATTTAATTGTAGCACAACGATGTTATCAGTATTTACCATCAATAACTTTCCCGTCCAATGCTAATTATAAAACAGTTTAACATGAAATAGCCCAAATGCTGGAAACTTTTTATTTTTAAAGCCCTTTTGCGAACCCATGATTTGCATAAAAATTCAATACAGTAACTTGTCCAAGTAGGTGTTCCCCTAATTATGTATAAAAGTGCATTGTTAACATTGCGACAGATCCACTGATCTTCAATTTAGATATAGGATAAAGTGACTACATAATAACTATACTACCACCATGACCACCATATGTTGCGGCTATTATGATCTCCAAATCGAGGTTCAAGAGGGTGTCAAAGTAGTGCTTGAGTCTACAGGGTCGTATGAGGTTCTCGGTGTTTACTAATTTACGAATTGTAGAATTTATGAAATTCGAATAGTGATTACGTTTTATCCTTTTATTATAAATAAAACAACAAACAAGATTACATTTTTAATTAAAATAAATAATTCAATACGACTTACACGTAAGTTATTTAAATAATTTAATAACATAATATATGAATACAAATGAAAAAATATTAAAACTTAGGAAAAGAACGATGCGTGTATACTATTATGATTATTAGTTGGCATTTACATTTCTTTGGAATTGAAAACGTGCCATCTCTGAGTTTTATTATTAAGTTATGGAGAACAGTTTAGAGAATATGAAATATTGAAATAATATTGAAATATTTACTCTTTTTGAAATAATATTGGCAATAAGAAATTTCAAATTTAGAAGTTATCGTTCCAAATGCACCTTCTATACTTTTTCGCCCCCTTGAAAGTCTGTGATTAAATATTTGTTTTTCATTATTAAGGTTCTTCTGTGGGTATGATCAGGTTTTGTTTAAGGGAGCACCTCATGTTCCATAAAATAAAATGGAAAATCGAGCTTGTCAAACGGTGTTATCCCCGAAATAATACTCCAGTCGTCAGAGACGAAAATGCCACTGAACCTCTAAAAATCATACGAAAAAGCTGAATTTTGCTAAGAATATTAATTTTTGCACCCTAAAAAAGATGCCAAAAAAGTTTGCCACTTTGACCCCCGGGCTTCACCCTAAAATCTCCCTCGTCGGGGGGTATAAACGCAAAAAATCGATTTACCAAGAATCTGTACTCCGTAGAAACAAATGTTTTGTAGCTGAGATATTTCTACACAAAAACGTTTATTAGGACTAATGACAAAAATCAAAATTCGTTTTAAAGGTAGACAATTCAGCTTTCGTATGCAATTTTTGTGCTGTGCCAATAATACTGTGCAAATAAACTCAGATTTTATAAAGGTGATAAATAAATAAACGTGGTGCGATTCTTCCATTTTTTATGATTCTCATGAGATCAATACAAACTATCCCTTTCATTGACTGGCCACTATGAACTTTCGATTACTAGAGCCCAACCTTCAAAATCTATAGCATGGATTTTTTTAAAGTTTTTACAACAAATGTGAGGCATTTGAAACATGCTTAAAAAACGCTTGATTTAAACTTTCACATAACAAACGTTTAAAACTTTTTTTTCAAATACACTAGTACGTTTTTCAAACGAACCAAACTTTTTTTTGACATGCGATCATCTGTAATGTAGGTAAAAACATTAAATTCTGCGTTTTTATTCATATTTCAAATTCCTCATATTTGTTGCACAGATCAAAATCAAAATTTCATATCATGGGTTTTAAAGCTTAATCTCTAAAAATAGAAATTTTACTACGACTGGTCAATGAAAGTGATCAATTCTATTGATATCACGAGTATCGTAAAAAATGGCAAAAATCGCGCCACGTTTATTTATTTAACATCTTTATAAAAACTGATTGATCTATCTATGCAGCCCTTGCTGTGCAATTTTGGACATAGGACTCCTCTTCCTTCTTCCAAGCCTCTCTATTGTAGGCAGTTTGTATCCACTTTGAGCCTGCGTATTTCTTCAAGTCATCTGACCATCTTATTTGTAGCCTTTCTCTTTTTCATTTGTAACTATATGGTCTCCAGTATATAATCATCTTATTTCATCTGTCGTCTTTCTGTCTTATGGTATGTCCAGCAAACTTCCACTTAAGTTTTGCTATCTGCGTTGATACATCGGTCACTTTTGTTTTGTTGCGGATCTAAGTATTTCTTTTTTTGTCTGATAGCCTGATGTTCAGCATTTGCCTTTCCATGGCTCTTTGGGTCTTTGCTATTTTTCCCATGTTTTCCTTTGTAAACGTCCAAGTTTGAGAACCGTAGGTGAGAACAGAAAGTATAAATTGATTGAAGACTCTTGTTTTTAAATATTGGAGATTTTTTTTAGTATATAGGAAAGTTTGACGAAGGATACCCAAGCCAACCGTATCCTTCTCTTTATTTCTCTGGTCTGATTTTCTTTATTTAATTGAACTAGTTGTCCCAAATATACGTATTCTTTTATTTGTTCTATAGTTGTTTGTGCAATTGTAATTATTAATTCTTCTGGTTAGTTTGTCATAATTTTCGTTTTATTATAATTCATTTGTTCTTTATGCTATTTTTGTTGATTCGCTATTTAATTCATCCATCATATTTTATAATTATTCCCTTTTATCTGTTATTAATACAATGTCGTCTGCATATCTCAAGTGATTTAAGTATTGGCCATTTATGTTAATACCCCGTTTTTACCATTGCAATTTCCTCGTAACGTCTTCCAAAGCTTGATTAAATTGTTTGGGTGATATAGTGTCACCCTGTCTTACTCCTCGCCGTATCTTAATTGGCTCCGTTTGTTTAACTATTTTAATTGATATTGTTGCTTGATCATATATATTGGAAATTAAGTCCGTATATCTATAATCTATTCTCCCATTTTGTAAAGAGTTCTTTACTGCCCAATGTTCCTAACCTAACCTTATCGAATACTTTTTCAAAGTCTACAAATGCCATATACATTTTAATTTGATATTCGTTGGCCTTTTCAATTAATATTTTTATCGTAAGCAGATGGTCACTTGTACTGAATCCTTTTCTAAAACCGGCTTGCTCTGTTGACTGGTAATTATCTAACTTAGTTGTTAATCTGTTTGTTAGTACTTTAGTTAATAGTTTGTACATTACATTAAGTAGCGTTATGGGCCTATAGTTGTTCAGATCATTTCTATTGCCTTTCTTAAATAGTAATAGTGTTTTACTTGTTTTACGTGTTAATGTTTATTGCCTCGTTTTATGTGGTGGGTATTTGTTTCTCTTCTTTGTCAACCATTTCCCATCCACTCCTGAATGTAGGTCTCTCCCAATTGCTTCCATCTTTCTCTATCTTGCGCCAATCTAATCCACTGTTTGCCTGCCACTGCTCTTATGTCATCTACCCATCTTTTTTGAGGTCTTCCCATGCTTCTTGTTGTCGTCCTTGGTCTCCATTCTAGAATTCTCCGTATCCACCCGTTGTCATTATTTCGGGCTACGTGACCTGCCCAGCGCCATTTCATTTTTGTAATTTCTTCCACAATATCCCTAATCTTCGTTCTACGTCTTATCTTGGTGTTTCTAATCTTGTCTCTTAGTGATATTCCAAGCATGATTCGTTTCATTACTCTTTGCGTTGTTTCTAATTTTTTGGCAGATTTTTTGGTAAGTGCTACTTGTTAAAACTTTAGACTTAAATATTAAAACTTTCGAGCAACCCCGTATACTACACCTCAAGTTAAGTACACCCCTCGAGAGAAGATGCAAGTAGCGGAGGAGAAGTCAGTTACAGTCCACGCTCAACTCGAGTCCCAACAACATCATTACGCTTAGGACGCTATTTTTACATTGATCGTTAACAAATATTTTAAATGTGCTATTTTTTACTTCAATACAGTTTTAGTTTAAGTGATTTGTTTTTCACGAGGAAACTAAGTTCCTGTAGCTGGCTGTATACCATATATCACAAAAAAAATTTGTTTAAAATCCTTTATAAAAGGTATATAAAAATGCCTCAAACGGGCCATCACAAACACATTGCAAAACGTTTTCGGATTAAACAATCCATCATCAGTGCAAACGGTTGTACATGCTAGTAGCCACCAAAATATATGGGTAAAAACCCTTTAAATGTTATAAATTTGAAGTTGTTTTACATTATTAGTATTTCTAATTTGTGATGGTTAAGTTACCGTTGGATAGGTAACATGGCGGCGTATGACTCTACATGAGTAAAATGGTCCTGAGACGAAGTGTCTACGAGGACCTGTTGATAACAACATGTTGTTTTCTCCTACACGAAGGAGCTTTGACAACCTTTCTTGTAAGGAAATAGATAATGCTTTAAAATATATTATTCGACTAGTACAAAATGAAACATTTTATGACGATTTGACACACCTTAAAAGACATGGTAACGTTAACTCTAAAAGTAAACTACGTACCCTCAATCCATTTATCGATAAGGATAACATACTCCGCGTTGGCGGAAGACTACATAATTCTGATTTTTGTTACGATAAAAAACACCCCATTGTCCTTGATTCTAAACACCATTTTACTACTATTCTTGTACGAAATGAGCATCTTAATTTAAATCATTGTGGTCCTCAATTACTATTAGCTTCCATTCGTGAAAAATTTTGGCCCATTAATGGACGTCAAGTGGTTCGCAAAATAGTTCGCGATTGTATTATTTGTTGTAGGGTGGCTCCTAAATTAGAAACCTATCTTATGGGTAATTTACCCTCGTCACTCGTCTTTTTCCCTCTAGGCCATTCTACAACTGTGGACTTGATTATGCAGGACCTTTTTTGCTAAAGGATCGACACACCCGAAATTATAAAACTATTAAGGGTTACATAGCTCTATTTATTTGTTTAGCAACTAAGGCCATACATTTGGAAGTCGTGAGCAGCTTGACCACTGAAAATTTTCTAGCAACGCTAAAACGCTTTATTTCTCGACGCGGAAAATGCGCTTCGATCCTTTCGGACAATGGTAGTACCTTCGTTGGCGCAAAAAATGAGCTTGTCAAATTTTTTAATACCTATAGTTCAACTATTAGGGACAATTTAACTACCGAAGGTATTAACTGGCAGTTTATACCGCCAAGATCACCTCACTTTGGAGGAGTTTGGGAGGCGGGAGTAAAATCTGTCAAATTTCACTTAAAGCGCGTCATTGGCAATACAATTCTCTCATATGAAGAATTTTCCACTGTTTTATGTCAAATTGAAGCCTGCCTAAACTCACGACCACTCTCACCAATGTCCAACGACCCTTCCGACTTACTTCCTCTTACTCCTGCACACTTTTTAATTGGATCCACATTGACCGCAATACCTGAACGGAACTTCTTAGATGTCAAGGAAAACAGCCTTAGCAGATTCCAAAGGCTTCAAAAAATGATCCAAGGTTATTGGACTAGGTGGTCCAAGGAATACATTTCGTCTCTTCAGCAGCGAGTTAAGTGGAAAAAACATTTCAACAGTCTTCTCAAAATTGGAAGTCTAGTGACGGTGAAGGAAGATGGAACTGAACCCTTAAGATGGTGCCTGGGTAGAGTGACTCAATTACATGCGGGTAGTGACGGAATAGTTCGTGCAGTGACAATTAAAAATAACAGAGGTTGTTTCAAGCGACCAGTTACAAAGGTGTGCGTCCTACCCACAAATCAGTGACTTAGCGAAAGAAACTTTTAGCTCAGCTTTATTACTTGTTGAACCCCTGCAGGCGTTCAAGGGAGGCGGCTTATGTTAAAACTTTAGACTTAAATATTAAAACTTTCGAGCAACCCCGTATACTACACCTCAAGTTAAGTACACCCCTCGAGAGGGGATGCAAGTAGCGGAGGAGAAGTCAGTTACAGTCCACTCTCAACTCGAGTCGCAACAACATCATTACGCTTAGGACGCTATTTTTACATTGATTGTTAACAAATATTTTAAATGTGCTATTTTTTACTTCAATACAGTTTTAGTTTAAGTGATTTGTTTTTGTATTATTACGTGAAATTCCAATAAGATTTAACCTACATCCTACACTACTGTCTCCAAGCCGTAGATACAAACTCGTAGTATACATGTGTTATACACCTTTTTCTTTAAGTTTATAGGAATGGAGGTATTTTTCAAGATATGTGCTAGTTTGCCGAAAGCGCCCCAGTCCAGTTGTGTTCTTCTTTTAATTTCAGCATCTTGATTTGGTTTTCCTAGTTTGATAACATGACCTAGATATACATAATGTTCCAAATCTTCTATGGTATGATTTTATATTGTTATATTTGTCTGGTCTCGGCTCAGTATTTTTGTTTTGCTGTAGTTCATTTTTAAGCCTACCGCTCCTGAAACTGCATTTAATTGTTGTAACATATCATTTAGTTCTTGGAAATTATCGGCTATTAAAACTATGTCATTTGCTAATCTCAAGTGGTTTAAGTATGATCCGTCGACGTTGATACCCTTATTGTTCTATTCATTTTCATATATGTTTTTAATTATGTTAATGTATCTTGAATCTATGCGTGCATTTTGTAGAGATTCAAGCACTGCCCATAATTCGATAGAATCGAATGCTTTATGGAAATCGACGAACGCCACATGAATTGGAACATTATACTCGGTGCATTTATCAGTGTTCTTACGGTGTGCAAGTGGTATATGGTATTAAAATGTTTTCTAAATCCAGCATGCTCGATAGGTTGATAGAAATCGAACTTATGTGTTAGACGGTTGGTTATGATTTTAGTTAGTAATTTATACAGATGTGATAGCAAGGATATTGGTCGGTAATTCTCGATGTTTGCTCTGTTTCCTTTCTTGAATAGTAAAATGACCTCGGAGTTGTACCATTCTTCTTGAGGAATCTTTCCTTCATCAATTACTTTATTAAATAAAACATTTAATACCTGTTCCATTTTTCTGCCACCAATTTTCAACATTTTAACTGTAATCTTATCCTCTCCCGGACATTTATTCGTTTTAAGTTGATTTAGGGCCATTCTTATTTCATAGTCGGTTAGGTCCGTATTTCTTCTGAGCCGTTGTTAATTATTGTTCGTTGAGTACATCGTTGTTGTGGTTGTGTATTTACCGAGTATAGTTTAGTGTAAAATTTTTCAATGGCCTCGCTTATTTCCTTTCTGTCTCTGACGGTGACGTTTTTCTCATTTTTTATTTCTATGAGTTTTGTTGTGCCGCTTGAGTTTTTTGCTTTGAGTATTTTCATGTTGCAGTTATCTTGTATTATATTTTTTATTAGATTGTTATTATATTTTCTATGATTGCTCCTGATTTCTTTCTTCATATTTTTGTTTAAACTTTTAAAGCTGTCCGAAGTTTGATCTGTTCTATTTCGTCTTTCTTGGAGTAGTTTAATTGTATTAGGTCGGAGTTTAGATGTTTTGGCTGTTTTCGTGTTTGAGCATATTTTCTTAACCGATGTTGTAACAGTTACTTTTATTTTAGTGGCTAGTCCGTTTATATCCATTTGTTTCAGTGTCTCTATTGATTTTAGTCTTGTGCTTAGCTCTTTTTGATATTCCGTTTGTTTTTGAAACAGGACATCGGTGGTTGGGTATCGTTCTCGTTTAATAATGTTGCTTCGTTCTACTCTCGTCTGTATTTTAATGTTCGCTCTAACCAATCTATGGTCACTCCCGGTATAGAATTTGTTTAGTACTGTCACGTCGGTGCATATGTTTTTGTTATTGGAGAGTATGTAGTCTATTTCGTTCTAGTTTTCTTGTCTGGGCTGATCCATATCCATTTACGTTGTTTAGATTTTTCAAAGAAAGTGTTGAGACAAAATAAATTTTAGTTGTTTAAGTAGTTGTACAACATCTCACCCCTTTCGTTCCTGTTGTCCAACCCAAAGCGACCGATATATTGTGTGTCGCCGTCTTTTTTTGTACCAATTTTTGCATTAAAATCTCCTGTGATTATTACGAAGTGTGATTTTTCTTGGTTCCTTGCTGTTGTCAGATCCTCGTAGAATGATTCAGCTTTCTCGTCTGTTGAGTTTCCTGTCGGTGCATATCCATGTATTATCTGTAAGCTGTATCTGCTGTTCAAAGCGATGACAAGATATATGACTGTTTAATACAGCACACTACTTCGTTATTTTATAGGGAGTTCGTTTGTTTATTAGGAACGCTATACCGCCTATGTGATGATTTTCTACGAAGTTTTTCTGGTAAAGGCAATGGAGCACGTCTGTGCAATTCTCTAAGGGTTGGATAGGATAATTCTCATTACATTTTAATATTAAAAACTCAAGCCCTACAACTTTGTAAAAGTGTCACCAAAGGTTATAATAGACTTAATAAAAAACAAGACTGAAGGAATAACTTTAACTTGGGGATGAGCCACAATAGCCTATTAGGTGAGTGGAAGGGTAATGAAACGCCCACCTTAATTCAGACTAACCTAACCTAACCTTAAGTAAGTTTTATTTAATTTATTTTACCTTTAATGTAATTAAAGGTTTCTTCTGTGGGATGATCGCATATCTGTAATTGGTGTCTTGTTTAGTAATATGAGATACTATCAGATAAACTAGCGTTTCTAAGATACTCGGACTCATTCAGTAACAGTTTTGAAAGTTTGTAGGACGGGTTTTTAGTTATTGCGCACATATAAAGGTTAAATGTTCAATCAACGCTTCAAATGCTGGACGAATTTAATATCGTCTCCTTTTTGATTTTCTTCTTAATATTTTTACAAAATTATCACTTTGTTTTTATCTTCAGACGACATTTTAGACAACTGATTTTTCATTGCATTGATATGTATAAATATATTGTCTAATGCATGTTGCTAGTTGCTAGTTGTTTAATGCTCCAGTGTGCGAGTTGCCTTAGCCTAACTAGAGAGCTAATTTTTTACGGAGAAGCTCTAATTATCTAAAGGCATTTAAATATCTAGAAAAATCCTGAACTCTAAGTTGTCATAAAAGGAGTATCTGAGCCCCAAATGAAGAAGGACTCTCAAATTTTTTGGTTGCATACGAGAACTTTTATAAGCAAATTGGTTTGTCCTTTAAAATCTTTTATTTGATTAAATATTTATAATATTTATGACCAAAAAGCTGTGTTTGCATGACTATGTTTTGTTGGTCCCGGGCTAGACTGGTTTCAGGTGGATCATTTCTAACAGCGGCAAGCTGAAAAAAAAAATTAAAATATAAAAAATAAAAAGTGAATATAAGAATATAACTTGATGGATATTAATGCAACGAACGAAATCAAATATTTTTCGTGCCACGGCGTGCTAGACTATCTAGCCAGCAGAACTGGTCTAGGTACTTGTTTGCTCTCCAGGTGTACAGGTCCCTTGTTGTTTTTTGCTTTAGAGTATTTTCATTTGTTTAACGTTTATTTTTAATCTAACAGTTTTTACTATGATTTTTAATGTAGTTGTTTTATTTTGCAATGTTGTTTATATACAGTTATCAGGCAGATGTCTCCCGCAAATTCTAGGTTCTCTAATGTTATTATGTTCAGTTTGTTTCATTATCCAATCTATAACCATTATAGTTCACCTTCATGCTCAACTCTTGCAGTACTTTAGACTAGCCTTACTATCCTAATATATTTGTCTGATATTCCATAGTGTTTCAGTATATTACACATCATGTTGCGGTTAACTAAATCGAAGACTTTTTAAAAGTCTGCAAAACTCATAAAAAAATTTTTACATGTTTTTCCGTTACCTATTCCAAAATTATTGTTAAAGTGTTTATGTGTTCATTCAAGTTTTCATTTACAGGGTTTTTTATTAGTTCCAGGATGATCCTCGCAATTATTTTAATGGCAGCATATAACAGCGTGATTGGTTTCCAATTTTTAAATGAGGCAAGGTTTCCTTTCTTTGGTGTTAATTTTATTATTAATTCTTCGCTCCATTCCATGAGCATTGGTTCTTCCATTCATATTTTTTTCTGTAAACGGTCAAAGAGAGCGTTAAAATATCATCCTGAAAATAAAAGATAGCGCCAAAGACCAAAAATAACATGAAAAAAAAAAGAATCGAAGATGCAATGAATATAGAAACCTGAAAAAAAAAAACGATCGGCAAGATACAATAGATTGGAGGTTGAGATGCAAGATGCCGCAGTAGCTGTGGAACCCCGTTAAAAAACACATAAATAAAACTCATTTATAATAATATATATCAAGCAAATCTATTTTCCATTTTACTCTTGCTTGAAAGACTAAAAATTGATCACTTATTTTTTAACTTTTTCTTCTATTTGTATTCGTTTAAAAGGTTCTATATATAGGTTCTTATAGTAGCCATGAACAAAAAGGGAGATATAACAGTGCTAAAGAACTATAGACATATTAGCTTGTTATCTCACGTTTACAAGTTGTTTATGAAGATATTAACTAATAGGTTGACATCAAAACTAGACTTCTATCAACCTTGCGAGCAAGCAGGATTTAGAGCTGGATACGGAACAAAATGATCATTTGTAAACCATAAAGTCGTTAATTGAAAAAATCATTGAATATGATAGACCCCTGATACTTGTCTTTGTCGACTTTGAAAAAACATTTGATACGGTTAATCAAAGTGAAATGCTCCAAGCTCTAACATAATGTAGAATAGATCACTGATACATATCCCTCATCAGATACATCTATCAGCATGCTACAGCCTGTGTAAGACTTAATGAAGCTTCTGGGACCTTTCGTATTGAAAGGGGCGTTCGGCAAGGAGACAACATGTCTCCTAAATTATTTACCACTTTGCTAGAATACGCTTGTAAAACAATAGATTGAAACGAAAAGGGCATCAATGTAGATGGAAAATTTCTAAATAACTTTAATTTTGCAGAAGATATGGTTCTTATTGCAGACAGCTTTGATCAGGCACAGATAATGCTCCAAGAACTCCATACTGCCACAAAAAGAGTTGGTCTTAAAATAAATTTTCCAAAAACACAATTTATGACAAATTTAGTCCACAACAAAAACATGTCAGTAGAAGACAAAGATATTGAGCCAGTTGAGTCCTATAAATACTTGGGCCATGAGATCAGAATAAGTCGAGACAACCAAACAATCGAGCTGAAAAGAAGAGTAAACCTTACTTGGGCTGCATTTGGAAAGATGAAGAATATTTTTAGATCTAAGATTCCCATGTGTCTGAAAAGAAAAGTATTTAATCAGTGTATTTTCCCATGACCTACGGCGCAGAAACCCTAACACTCACAAGAACAACAATGAATAAACTACAAGTTGCGGAAAGGGCAATTGAGAGAATAATGTTAGGGATTTCTCTACGTGGAACTGGACAGGTCATGTAGCAAGATCAGTTGATGACCGGTGGACAAAAAGAATTTTGGAATGGAGACCCCGAATACAAGCTAACAGAAATAGAGTTCGATCCCCAACGAGATGGACAGATGACATAAAAAGAGTGACTAAAAATTGGATTCAGATGGCGCAAAATCGGACTAAGTGGAAAAGCATGCGAGAGGCCTATGTTCAGCAGTAGACGTTAGAGGCTAGTTGATGATGATGATGATGATGAAAGGTTCTATATTTATTCTATATTATTAAATTATTACCTATCTAATATTGCGCCTTCAATATTTTGTTTAATTTTATAGATTTTTATATTTATTTTGGGTATATATTTTTATTATTGTTTTATCTTTTACTATATCAATTTATTTATTTATTCAGTACACAATAATAAAATTAAATATGACGAAAATGCTATCAAGAATTAAATTTTATTTTATTACATATTTATACACACATTTACACCTATAAAAGTAGCTACAAAACAATTTAAAATTATTCCATATCCATCTAATGGAAATCAGATACATAATTTATGTATATAATACTGCATCTGCTTACATACTACTATTTTAAGGTCATCTTTGCATATCATATATGTGAGCCAACACATAGTGAGCCAAGCCCTACCTGAACAGTTCAAAGTTGATTGTGAGGGGTGACTTTAAGGGTATTATGTGGGTAAAGCACGCGTCCAAGGGGCAATAAGAAGAAATATATTTCGAAACGGTTTAGAAATATTAAAGGTTCGATATCAAGTCGCATGCGGGATTCCCACGTAACTAGGTGGTATATTGTAGTCTTCTGTTTGTGGGAAAATAATATTTCTTGTATCATGAATGTATATGGTCAAAGAACACATAATACAAAACATTTTTTAGAAAATAATTAGTTAAAGAAATTAAAATTTTTAAGTCACATTACCGATATTGTTAATATACACCGCAGAATACATAATAGATAACATATTACGAGTATAGCAAAAATAATATAAAATACCTGTGAATATCACCTACTCCAAGCAAGTATAACTTGAAGGGGCAAGAATAGGCAAGTGTACGAAAACAAATAAGTATACTAGATTTGGAAACGCATGATAGAACTGTTTCTTATGGCATGAAATTTCAAAGGTCTTTATACAGGAATAATCTAATGATTGTAATATTTTCACATTATCATAATAAAAACCACTGGCCCGTTTTTATAAAGCGTTCGACGACAGCCATGTGTTACTTCTTCTGTTACAGATCATTTTTGTGTTGCCTGATCCGCTGTTTCAACAACTGACCGGTTTGTCCGATATAAAATCCCTGACAACCTAAACAGTGCAATTGATATATGACATTACTATTATATATAACTAGTGTCTGATCTTTAAAGTTGCTATATTTGCTAATTTTTATATTTTTGTATTTGTGTACAGGGAAGTAAGTTGGTTTTTCTTTTAATAATACGTTTTGCCGTCAAATCTTTGGAACGCCCATGGGTTGCCAAACAAGCTTATTGCAATAACAGCGAATACTCAAATGTCCAACATATTCAAATCCGTAATGACCTCAAGCAAATGATTAAGCAACAACAGTATCATATCTGACAAACCTACTAGAACACAATCAACAGTACATTACAATTCGGCAGACTGTTAAAAATTGGACATACCTGATTGACATATGACTACTTTAGTCATAGGTTCTTATTTAAAGCTTATAGATTAACTGTAGCAATTAGTAATACGTCCTTATTATAATTATTGTACATAATATTGTTTGTGCCAATGGCCATTGCAGTTGAGATACACAATAAAACAAATGCTTCTTGTTCCATTATTTTTGACTGATATCTCGATGTTTACGGAAGTTTTGCTCTAGGGGATGATGGGGTAGCTTTTGGAGATTTGTCGATATATCAATCAACAACAATTAATTAACAATAAAATATGCCACCAAGGTGGGCCCTGTAGCCCTTTTTCTTGCCGAGTTATAGATGTGGCTATCCTAGCATAACCATTGTTTCCCAGAAACGGCTACAGCAATAATTTTTCCTTTCCATAATAAATTAGCAATCAATTATAGTCTAAGTTCGGACTTTTTGGACATTTTTTTTAAAAGCGTTTTTGATCTCTAATTGTTTGATTTTTCCTTCTACATCGTCAACATTTTTCTGAATCTTATCGAATATTTCAATCGATTTTTTATAAACTTCTCCAAATTTCTCATTGTTTTGTGTTAGTCCAGTCGTCAGAGAGTTGGCCTCTAAAAATTATACGAACAAGTTGAATTTTGTCTAGAATATTAATTTTGAAACTCCAAAAAAATACAAAAAAGGTACAATTTTAAACAAAAATGTTTATTAGCACTTTTTGTATAGAATAAACCGTTCTCTCAAAAACAACCCTTGAAGAGACCGTCGATTTTAAATGTCAGTTACTCGTGCAAGATCAATGTTCAATAAAATTTGTATCACCTCGACGGTAAAAATTCGATCTCTTTGCTCCACGTATCATATCGACAAAAATCAAAATGCGTTTTAAAGGTAAAAAGTGTAGCTTTTGTATGAAGTTTTTGTATTTTTCTATTTTTTATTAAGGCGGTAAATAAATTAACGTGGCGCGATTTTTTCCCTTTTTTTACGATTCTCGTAAGATTAATCGAATTAATCACTTTCATTGAGAAGTCGTAGTAAAATTTCCATTTTTAGAGATCAATCTTTAAAATCTATGACATAAAATTTCAATTTTGATTTGTGGCAACAAATATGAGGCATTTGCATTGAGGCACATATATATATATATATATATATATATATATATATATATATATATATATATGTATATATATATATATGTATATATATATATGTATATATATATATATATATATATATATATATATATATATATATATATATATATATATATATATATATATATAGATATTTCGTTGAATGGTATATTGACAAATCCCAAAAAACGACCCAATCATCCCCTAGAGCAAAACTCACCACCGGATAAAAACTAAACCGCAAGAAATTAATTGTTGAAGTTTTACGCCAAAAAACAATTTATTGCTGCAACCGTTTCCGAAAAACAATTGTTATGCTAATTTTACGGTAAAGCTAGCATAGCCATAGCTATATTTCGGCAAGGAAAAGAGCTACAGGACTTCTTTGACGACACATTTTATTTCCAATGAATTTCTGTTGATTGTTATATTGACCAATACCAAAAACTACCCCATCATCCTATACCGAAAGACTCACTTCGAAAACATCAAGATATTGGACAAAAATGTTGAAACCAGAAAAGCCAATTTGCGTAGAATTAAGAATTAAGATATCTCCTAGTTATCATTGCAATGGTGAGATACGAGACAGAAACAAGACGTGATACAGAGAGGACAAAAAGGATGTTACAAACAGCAGAGATGAAAACACTTACACAAATTGATGGTAAGACACTATGGGATAGAGCTAGAAGTACATATATACGACGTAGATGCAAGGTGGAGAACATTAAGAGCTGGGTAAGAAATAGAAGAGTAGAATGGAACGATCATACAAGCCGAATGACAACAAATAGAGTAGTAAAGACGGCAAGAGACGGTTCCCCAATAGGAAGACGATCCGTAGGAAGACCACGAAAACGATGAAACGACGATTTAAAGGAAATAAACAACCATCATATACCGGAGGAGTGCATCTCCGTTATAAATTGACCATCAAAAAGGTAATCGAATATGAGGATTAATTCAATGCTGTATCACAAATAACCAATAGCAAAAGTAAAATAGAACGACAGTAAACGAGAGACAATACAAAACAAGTAATCATACTTGTACCGAAAAGTCATTAATGCAATCATATAAATTAAAAAAAGAAGAAATTTTTAATTATCCTTTAAAAGAAGCCAATAATTACCAAATCGTATAAAAGCAAATATTACTTCCTGGTAGAAAAGTGTCCGACAGGTTCTTTGGTATTATTGACCAGGGAAAAGTTTATGACGTCAGGAGAGGAATGGCAAGAGGGCGAAGAATATGAAGGATACAGAAAAACAAATCCTTTATTTAGTAAAGTGCAATAGAGTCATTATTCGCTATTAACCACCAGAAAAAAATTATCTTATAATATATGAAGTGAATGAGAAGTGAAGAATCAATGTAACGACGTGACAGAATGGAAATGATATCCTGGCACAAAGAAGTTACAGAGAAGGTTTGATATTACAACGAAAACAGAAGGACCAGGCAACATAAAATATCTACATTGAATGATTGGACGTATATTTGAAAAAGCTACATAGGAAAGGCATATGGGATGACTAAATAACACAAAAAGTATTCGTCACGAGTGGACCGTAAGAACAAAAAAGCCCTATTCTAATTAAAAACTTCGTTCAGATGAAATATGCTTTACAATTCGAGGTACCGTCGTTTCCATGACAATCAACCAAAAACCCTTACAACAAACACCATCCTTCAGGTTCTCATCCTGAATAATTTCAATTATGACATTCAAAATACTTACACATCAATTGACATTCCAAACACTGACGCGACATACAATACACAAATTACTAACACACCACAAAGACACTTCACGTATCAAAGTATACACCAAAATTCATCATTCATAGCCACTTGACAATCACAGAGTATTACCACAACTACAAATTTTACACACCCACACCTTAAACACCGGTAGCCGTTCAAAATACAACATCGAACACATGACACAATACATAAACAACTTTATGTCGCAAAACCCTCATCTCAACTTAGAGCCCCTAAAAATACTTACAGGAGGTTGATAATCAGTCGGTATGCTTATGCTCATCCCGTTTGTACCGAGTGTCCATTACTATAGATGAATGCCCGATTCAATCAACTGAGGAACTCCGTAAAGCAGTAGTGAGCCTAATAACAATAAATAGAGTAGTAAAGACGGCAAGAGTCGGTTCCCCAATAGGAAGACGATCAGTAGGAAGACCACGAAATCGATGGACCGACAACTTACTGGAGGCATATTAAAAAACAGACAGAATCACGTCTATATAAAAAGAAGAAGAAGAAAACCATTGCAACGTCGTCTACGAAACCCTGGATCCAGATTCTTTAGCTTGTTAGCCCATGAATCTGGTCGTTAACGACTATATTTCATAATGTTGATGACAATACACTCCCTCAATTGGGATGAAATATGGTCGTCAACGACTATATTTCATAATGTTGATGATAATCCACTCCCTTAGTTGTCCTTAGGTTTATGGCACCTTCATACGTATCTGTGAATATTATTCTACTCTAAAGCATCTAATTAATCCACTTGCATGTTGTGTTGTAGATTTTATTCCTCACCACTTCACTGCGTATTGACTTAATGGAGGCATTGTCAGATGCATTTTCTTTGTTTAAAAAGTCAGCAAGGGGACTTCTATCTGATGTGAACTGTCGAGTTCTGACACCAAATTGTGCATGGTGGCTGTACTTGATTTTCCTGCTTGATACGTTCATTGTCACGGGTGTAATGGATTTTCGTTATGATTTTGTTTTATGTATTTACTTAGGATTTTTTCCATGATATTAAACATAAATAAAGTCGAACTTGTAGACGTTATTGACGTAAAAACGTTATTTAAAAAGCAGCTTCATTGAAACAGAAGTGGGCTGGACACAATGAACTCTTCGAGGATAATAGATGGAACAGAGAAATAAGGAGATGGGGATCTTATGGAGTAAAGAGATCACAGAAAAGTCCCCAAATGCTGTAGAACGATGACAATAAAAATGTTGTAGGACCAACATGAAAACTTCTCACACTGGACAGAGAACTATGGAAGGAAATAGGAGAGGACTTTTTTTGAACAATCGAATACTACAGTACATTTGAGAATGATTTGTAGCACAAATTTTATTACATACATGAACATTTTACAAGTACTGTTCGGAGTATAGTTTCTAAGTGGTCAGATATGACCGGAGTTGGAGAAGCAACTATTTATAGACTTTTAAAGCAACGGAACAGTGGAAGTATTACAGAAGAAACTAAAATGTCAAGAGGAGAAAACCCATTCATACAGACGACACTGTGAAACAATCGAATCGAAGAAAAGTTCATTTATTTTATTTACAAAAAAAGATTCTCTCTTCTGTTGCCGACAAGAATGTAGAGCGTAGAATATTTTTTAAATAATTTTAAGCTGTTTGTCTTTGTTTTAGTGTAGTGTTATGTACAATCTATGTTCAATTTCATGTTTATTAGGCTTTGCGCTTGTTGGATAGCCCAAACTTGACTAAATGCCCCTAATTATGCTATAGAAAGCGAAAGTACTTGCGCAAGATTTGATTATTAAAATTGTGCTCGATATTTGCCTTTAATTTTTCAAAGTTCATTTATCCGAGCATTTAACCTTATATTAAAATTATAATAGGCGATACACCGTTAGAAAGAGTAGAAAAAATATACTATTTGGGCTGCAATATTAAGGATACTTGAGATCATAGTTACGAAATAAAAACTCGTATTGAAAAAGCCAGAAGCTCTTTCAACAGTCATAAGAAGATTTTCTGCACCTTACCTTTTAGTATCAATATACGCATAAGAATTCTTAGATGTTACGTCTTTAGTGCCCTTCTCTATGGAGTAGAAAGCTGGAGCCTTACAGAAGATGCCATAAAACGAATAAAACTATCAGAGGCATTTGAAATGTGGTGCTACCGACGTATGTTGAGGGTCTCATATATACACCACACAAGTAACATAACTATTCTCCAGGGGCTTAGAAGAGACAAAGAAATGATTAATATCATAAAAAACAGAAAATTGGCTTACTTCGGCCACATCATGCGTAATGATAAATACCGATTTCTACAGTTGATTCTACAGTGCAAGATTGAGAGTAGGAGAGGCCCTGGACGTAGACGTATATCCTGGCTGGGGTCTAACGTCAACTGATCTATTACGAGCTGCTGTGAATAGAATAAGATGGGTCAATGTGGTCGCCAACATCTCTAGAAGATAGGCACATTTAGAAGAAGAAAGGTCGCCGTTTAATTATCACTCATATTGGAGGAGAGAAAGGATTTGTTAATAGAGGCTTGCTAGATTTTATTTCAATTTCAAATACCGACCAATTCTGTAATGTTATTCTGCAGCATAATCAAAAAGAGAAAAATACAATGCTTGGTTCATGTCTTGAGAGGTGAAAGACATTAATTACTCCAAATCCAACTGGATTTGGAGTAATTCATATCTTTAAAATTACTTCCAATATTGGAAGGTAAAGTGCAGGGCAAAAAATCTATTGAAAGGCACCAGAACCCGTGGCTGACCTGAAGAAAGACCTGAGAAGATGGTTTGACCGGTCATCTACAGAAACCTTTCGTGCAGCAGTTTTCAAAGCTGCAATTGCCATTTGAATCGCCAACTTCGAAAGGAGACAGTGCAATAAGAAGAAGAATTCTATAATAGTCATGGACAATGCCAGTTACCATTCGAGGTTAAACGAACCGTTACCTAACACTATATGGAAAAAGCAAGAATTCTTGGATTGGCTAATAACCAAAGAAATACTAGTGCTAGTAGTAGACTTACTCAAAAAAGAGTTATATGTAAATAATATTTACCAAAATTTAAAAGTATAGTGTAGACGAAATAGCAAAAGAACATGGAGTTAAAGTGTTGCAATTACCACCATATCACTGTAAATTTAACCACATAGAACTAATCTGGGCTCAAATAAAGGCATAATATGTCGCAAGAAATAATAAAGAAATTTTGCACGAAATTTAAACTTCGAGATGTTCGTCTATTATTTGACTCCATATTTAAAATTTCATCTGACAATTGGCAGAAAGTTATAGGACGTGTTATACCAGAGAAAGAAACATTCTGGAAACTAGATATGTTAATAATAGAGGAAACAATAAAACCAATTATTCTTTTTGTGAGAAGTGAAGGAACTGATGATGATGATGATGATGATGCCTTCTTATCGAAAGAAGAGAACTTCTGTATTTAGGTAGGTACGTAATTATATCTTTATACTACTAATTATAAGTTTATATGACGCTAGTATCCGAAATATATTTATTATTAAATTGCAAAGAATTGTATTAAACCAATATTTAGTATTTTTATAAAAAATAATGTGAGTACGTAATATTGACATTTTAGTTTTTTATATTAAAAGTAATGTTATGTCCGTCACTGAGCCGTTTAGTTATTATTTAATCTCTTAGGGTTTGCTTATTTGCATTCTATGATGTATTGTATTTGAGGTTTATCGGGGTGGTCATATTAAAGTCGAGTGAAAATTCAGATAAGAAGGTATCAAATATTACGTTTTTCCTGTATTTACCAACCCTGTATTTAGACCTTTGCTATACAATTTGTGCTATCAATCAGTTTCAAATGTACTATAAAAAAGATTTAAAAAATATCATAGTCGCACCCAGTTTAAGTAAAGATTATATATTATGGATGAATTGAATCATCAAGATATGTGATGGTGGTTAGATAAATTAGGAGCTTTACCTATGCCTAATTTATTTAAACAAAGACGTTTACCAACGTTTTCGTTCAGAATTTCACTCCAATAAAGGTGATAAAAAGTTATTCTATGTTTTTAGGTAAGACTAGAATAATAAATAACGAGTTGATTAAAAACAAGCTTAATTATTCTAAATCAACATAAATAAATGGAATAATAAATCAACGTAGCAGAGTTTTTGTTGCGTCAACATAATTTATGCATATAATAATGTTAACAATATACTAGAAAAATATTAATCCCAGATAATTATTTCAGAGAATGTACTTCCGTGTACCACCGCTCTTCAGTTCGTAATACGTATGACGCAGAGTGTACATTCATTACAATATTTCATCCTACAAAAAGAGTGGGTCGAAAATAAGTCTCCGTACATTTTTTCGTTTGAAGTGTCCATGTTATATGTGATGATTGCATGTCCCGCATAGATGACACTGTTGGTACATGTGACCCCTACGCCATCATCAATTGAGCGAGTTAAAACTAAATTGATTCTAATGGGATCTTAATTGAACCTAATTGGCGAGATGATACAGCCTCGCAACAAGTGTATGTCTGAGTCCATCTAACAATTCTTCTTTTTTATATAACTGTGTATACATATTTAATAAATAAATATAATTTTAATATTGTTAACCTGCCAAATAATAAGAAAATATTATTTTGAACACGAATTTATTTATTGGTCTGTGTTGGCAACCCTAACAAAAATTGTCTGTAAAATCCTTAATCAAATGGATGAAAGACTCTTTTGACCATGAAAAAGTTAGTTATATGTTACTCTTTGTAATAACAAAATATTTTGACAAATTAAACAAAACTAAGACTTTGATAGTCAAATTAAAAAAAAAGCAAAGTATGGCATTATACCCGAATAGTCGGATATGATGGCATACTTTGTTTTTTTTTTGGTTTATTGTAACTTCCAAGTTAAATATTTCAAAATAACAAAAACTGCAACAGAAACCTAAAAACTCTATTCAGTAGTAAAAAAAATATATATGCATAATTCACACTTTAACACTTTTAATTTTTCTCTCTACACCTGCACATTCTGTATGACACCAACTACTACACTTTTGAAAACGAATCCAGGTCTATCCTTTTTGAATATTGATAATAATTCATTGCAGTAAAGACAAGCTGCATCAAATTCATGTTCGATTTCGTTCAGTTTACCTTCTTCCTCTTCTTCGGTTTCATTAATTATTCTCTTTATGGTTTCATCTTTCTTTCCAAGCACCTTCCGTCTTTCTTTCTCCTACTTTTCTGCCTGTGCAAATTGCACTGCTGCTATAGCTGGTGACTAGTTTAAAACATCTGTTTTCGCTCTTTTTTTCGTGTTTCTTATACCATCCTGTGATGCAGGGGGTTTAGGCATCGGCGATATTTGAAGGAGAGATTCTTTAAATTATACATTTTATTTTCGTTTGGTTCAAGAGGACTTGATTTGGAACCTACTTTTGAAGAAGAGGCTGCCTCTTCAGCTGGTTTTTCAAATTGTGTCTTCATTTGGCAAGTCCTTTTCGTCAATATTTACAATATTTGTAGTTTCAGCAGCAGTGAAAACATAATCAGAAAATATATCCATGTTTATCGGTTGAATTTATGTTTTAGAAAAACCACTCAAAGCATTTTCTATTGTAGCTGCTTTTTTGTATGCAATACAAAATAATTCCCCTACCTGACTATGCGTCACAGCACGACCTGTATTTGATCACAACCACTTCTGCATTTTCTGATCATAATAACTGGTTAAAGGTCAATAAACGCTTACGTCCAATGGATGTAAACGATGCGTTTACATCTCTAAGACGAAAAACAAAATAAAATAATACCATTTTGTTGCAAATTGCAATACGTCCAAGTTCTTCTTACTTCCGTGTTCATCAACTAATAAAAGCACTTTCCAGGGCAATGATGCTTTCACGAAATCTGCAAAATGTATGATCCATTTTAGAAACAAATCTCCATTAACCCATCCATTTTTCTTGGCACAATCCTAAGCGACCTGATAAAGCATGAAATAAAAGATCTTGTTTTATTTTTTCCTTAGATATATGATACCTGGAGGAACAAATGTTCCAATCGCATTCACTGCACAAATCACTGTAAAATGAATACTTCTCTCCGCACTTGACAATATGACAACCTGCTTTTGCCCTTTTGTTGTAAATATCTTTGCAGATTTAGAATGTACAGTAGAGAAGCCACTTTTATCCAGTTCCAAATTTGGTTTGGAGACAGATTATTCTCGTCAATAACCTTTGTCAACGTAGAAAACAATTCTTAAAAATCCGTGCACCCAATCCGATTATGCCAATTTCTTTGTTTTATGATAAAAATGTGGTAAACGGTTGGACTATGTTAATTAAAATGCTAATCCAAATTCCAAAGTTCTATAAACAAAAAAAAACGAACTTTAAGATCTCTTAAATAGGTGACCAATAGTTCCTCAAACTCCTTGCTAAATGTAGATTTGCTTACCCACCTCATCCAAATAATCTTTACTGAAATCTACAGAAAAACAATTTTTCTCAGTAAATCTTCTATGTAACGTACTTGCAGAGACATTGTAAGTTTTTGCAGCACGTTTCCAATCCATATTACTATTTCCAACGTAGATTTGATATGATCTTGCCAAGACTGCCTTTTTTTATTTATCGAATCGCCCATTAATAAAATAAAATAATGCTGCATTTGGCTATGGCATTACCCTATTCCAAAAAAGCCGGACGTTTAAGGTGCCATCATTGCCTAATATGCAACGAAGCAATCAAACTCTTTTTACATAACCAAATTCTAACCTTACGTATTTCTGACTTAAACATTGTATGTAGCTCAATTAAAAATAGGTTAATCACAAAACTAGAAATCTGATGATTCTATTGACGAAACCAAAATTCAGATTTTTGCTTTAATCTGTGCCTTCTAAGAATTGCAAGGCAAAACAGACGGTGCTAAAGATGTAAAGAAAGAAATGGGGAATCTAAAATTACATTTCTCAACATATCTCCTCAATTAAGCAAAAATACTTGGCGAATTGGTTTCACATACTCATAAAGAGTATATCGAAATAAAAGGAAAGACAGTTAAGATTTGATTTTACGTATAGTTTCTCTGTATATTCGCTAATACGTATTTCATCCTAAAATAAATCATCGGATCGACTATTTACAGAAGCTCTGAACGTGAAAACAATCTTTCCTGTCGAAAAGGAAGCAACAATAAAATGGCTTCAGTATGGACGCAACAGCTTTTGGATAGAAAAGATTGTTTTCATGTTCAGAGCTTCTCTAAATAGTCGCTTCGATGATTTTTTTATGATGAAATACGTATAATGGAATATACAGAGGCACTGTACGTGAAATTAAATCCTAACTGTCTTTTTTTTAAATTAAATTATTTGTCCTGAGATCGGACCACGATATTCGTAACATTCTTCTCCAACATATCATTTCAGTAGCATCTATATTTCTTCTTTCCGCTTGTCGTAGGAATAAAGATTCACATCCGTACGTTAGTATTGGGAATATTAAGCAGTTGATTAACCCCGTTTTTAAAGTTCGTGACATTTGAGAATGCTTCCATTTTTTGGTTATCTTTCTTAGGGCAACTTTTGCTTGCTACATCACATTTACGTTTTATTTCTTACTGTAGTAACCCTGTGTTTGTAATCAATGATTCCGGATATTAATATGAGCTTACAACCTCAAACCTGCCAATCGTGGTTATGTGTGGATGATATATTCTATCCACTATCATGATCTTTGTCTTTTATATATTTAACTGAAGACCAAATATTTGACTTTTGTTTTCAACCAGTTGTATGAAATAATTAGTTATTCTTGACTATTTGCAAGAAGAGCTGTGTCGTAGGTTGTTTATTTTTCGGCCATTTATTAAGATGCACTTTTTCCATCCTTCAAGCACTCTTCTCATAATATTCTCCCCATATATATTAAATAATTATTGGTGATTCAGTATAAATCCTCTTCTGACACCTTGAATGTGTAACGATAAAAGAGAATTGAAATACTATTATAAAAATAATACCTCAATCAACCATGGGAGCTTGTCTTAAACTATGAATTAAACCATGACCCCTTAGATGATAGCAAATAAAACAATGATTTAATCATATTTATGTAAATTAGAAAGTTATATCTAAGTAACAAAAACAACCCTGCCAATGCTTTAAAGTAAATAAATTTGAACGACACTTATGTCATCGATGGCTGCTTGCTACTAAATATGTGTGCCTCACAATTAGGTGGTTAGGTCCTCCTGATAGCTGCAGTTATTCCATGTTACATTTGTGGGGCTCCCCAATTAGATGGTTAGGTCCTCCTGACAGCTGCAGTTATTCCATACGATATTCAGAAATATCCCATAAAGCCAATAAAATCTTTTATACAGCCAATAAAGCCAATAAACCCAAGAGAATTCTGCAGACCATAAAATCTTACACCTTGTTCTGGATGAAATTCGTTTGTCAAGAGTCTTTCAAGCACTTTAACTGTCCCATAAGTGTGTCCGTATGGTTTAGTTATAAGCGAAATTAAATGTACTGGTACGCCTACTTTTTTAAGTGTATGCCATAAGTATTGCCACTTAATGCTGTCGAACGCTTTGCAATAATCTTTAAAACAAATATAGAGTGAGATATTGAATTCCCGAGATATTTCCATTATTTGTCTTACGTTCAGATACAGATCACTACAAGATGCCACAAATTGGTTGCATTACTCCTATAGTGATCCTTTCCCAAGTTAATATGCACCTTTTCTAAGTTGGCTGCACCGTACTGAAGACGACCAATAGTCAGAAATACGTATATACGGTTGCCTTCCATCTATATACCATTTTTGGTTTTTTGTTTTGCGAGACATGCCATTGCTTTTTGCATTTATTATTCACTCGCATTATCCTTTTCCATTTGTTTTAAACTTTTCAACGTATGGCATTTTCCCCAAGTAGCTTCCTTCGTGGTTCGTGTTAGTTGTTGCCATGGAAACCATCAGGGTCTTCTAATTTTAATGCCACAAATTGGTTGCTTTGCTTCTGTAGTGATCCTTTCCCAAGTTAATATGCTCCTTTTCTAACTTGGCTGCACCGTACTAAAGACGACCAAAAGTCAGAAATACGTATATACGGTTGCTTTCCATCTATATACCATTTTTGGTTTGGTTATACCATATATATATATATATATATATATATATATATATATATATATATATATATTGCCTACTATGTCCCTTTGATAACTTCAAAAGCTTTACTCTGCTTCCAATAAAACTTCCAATATATCTTGACGAATTTCTCGTTAAACAATTTGATGTAAAGAAGAAATAAGGACTACCGAATATAGAACCAGTCTTATTTTAATGTATTATATTACAATTTTATCAAATATAGTCCCCGCTTTATATAAATAGCAAAAAAAAGATCCACATGAATTGCTCATGAAGGAGTCCACCCGATCCGGTCCTTCTTTGCTAGATTAAATACCGAAAACAGTATTTAACAAAATACTTCGGTGTTTTAGATTCGACATACCTTATCATTTAGTATTACAGTATATTATCATTTAGCTAGTATATCATTAAATATATAAATTGTGGATGTCTTATAAATCCTTAAGGTTTCTTAAAGATACTTACAAATTAAATAAAAAGGATGGAAAAAAAGGAAGAAAGGAGAAAGGAAAAAAAGGACTTTTGAAAAATATTTACAGGAAGATTATCTGCAGTTAAGAAACTAGAATAAACAAAATTAATTTAGCTCGGGTAATATTTTATAATCTTCAATCTTTCTAACCAAAAATCAGAGTCTATCAGAAATACATGGAATACTTGTATAGAAAAAGAATATCAGAGAAGATCACTGAAAGAAGTAACGAACACTTACACGAGAAAAAAAGGTTTAGAGAGAACGCAAAGAAAAATATGAAGAAAAGAGTAAAGCCTTTTTATATACAGAACACAACAAACATAACAGGCAACAACCCTATAAAAAGAATTAGAAATGAAACGAATACTTTAGTCAGACAAATAATAACAAGGGACACTGGCAGAGCTTCTCAAAACAGACGGAACACGACACAAAAAGAAATATGGAGAATGATCAGAGGACAAAGAAAAGAGAAGAACGAATACATAAAAATGAAACACATTCAGAAGGAAACATGAGCAGACCACTTTCGATCCATATTTGTTAAAGCTGGCGGTAATGAACTACCAACACCAGAAGTGACGCCAAATAAAGAAATAAATATTAAGGAGGCAGAGTAAAGGAAGAAGAAAGGAATTTAATAATATAGAAAATTAGTAATTTTCCTTTAAAAAGGAAAACAAATCGGACCTAGAAAATTAAAAAAGAATTAATTTATTAGCCGCAATACTAAAATTAACAACCAAACTGATAACAAATAAACTGAATGAAATTGTAACACTAGCAGAAGAACAACAAGGTTTTAGCACAAAAAGATCATGCACCTTCGCTATATTTAGAATGAGCCAAGTGTAAGAAAAATCATTACAATACAACAAACCACCTTATCTATGTTTCGAGATCCTTAAGAAGGCATTTGACAGGGTCAAATCAAAGGATATTATCCACTTATTGTACGTAAGAAAGATAACTCTAGGAATGATCAAAATGATGGAAAATATCTACCACAACAACACAATAAAAAGTAAAAGTAGAAGAACTAACTGACCCAATTGAAGCTTGCAATGAGATAAGACATGGAGATTCCATGACTCCTCTATTGTTTAACCTGATCATGGATAAAATAATAAAAAAGTAAGTAAAATAATAAAAATCAATTATAGACTATACTATACTGCAAAAAACAAAGGAGAACTGGACAAGAGACGTAAGGGCGAAAAGGAGTTATGAAATTGGTAGTGACCAAGAGCTACTAGAAACCACATTGAAATGCAAAAGAAAAGTGGTGAAACGAAATGAGAACATAAACAAAAAACACAAAGAAATAATAAAAATTTATAAACTAAGGGAAGAAACAACGAAGATAAGATACTCAGAAGGGCTAGAGAGAGTGATGGACAATGAACATGAAATAACAAAAACAATAGAAGAAGAATGGGGAAAATTTAAAAATGCGATGATAAAAACAGCTAAATCAATATGTGGAACTACAAGAAATAACAACAGAGGGAGACGTACATCTTGGTGGAAGGATGAAGTGAAAAGAGAAATAAAAGAAAATAAGAAGTTATGGAAAGAATACATAAAAGATAAAACACAATCAAAATATGAAAATTATAAGAGACAAAGAACAAAAGTTAAAAAGATAGTTAGGAAAAAGAAAAAAAAGTTGGGAAAAATTCGGAGAAAAAATGGAAGAAAACAGCACAGAAAACGTAAAATTATTTTATAGAACACTGAAAACCCTAAGAAGCAACAAAGAAATGAAACTAAAACAAATAATGAACAAGGAAGGAACAATAATAAAAGACGATAAGACAATAATGGAAAGATGGAGGGAACACTTCCAGCTGATACTGAATGGAAATCAAGCGAATACAATGGAGAAGAAATTATAGAAGAATAAGAACTGTAAGAAGCAATAAGAAAGATAAAGATTGGAAAAGCACCAGGAAGCGATGAAGTAGCACCAGAAATGATGAAATATATAGGAGTAAACGCAAAAGAAAAATTGTTATACATATATAACCTAATATGGAAGAGAAAATTAATACCCAGAGAATGGACAAATGTAGTAATTATACCTATATGCAAGAAAGGAAACACAAGAGACTGTAAGAACTATAGAGGTATATCACTACTATGTGTAGCAGCAAAAGTATACGAAACCATAATAGAAACGAAAATCAGAAAAGAAATAGAACATAAATTAGAGGACGTACAAAGTGGATTCAGGAAAGGACACAACACACAAGACCATATATTCACCATGCAACAAGTAATAGAAAAAGCCTTAAAGAAAAATAGAGAAATATATCTGAGCTTTATAGACATGGAAAAACCATTCGACTCAGTCAAAAGAAAAGATATATGGGAAAGCCTAAAGAAGAAGCAAGTAAGTGAAGAACTGATAGAAGCAACAAAGAGTATATACATGAAAACAACAAACGCAGTAAGAATGTCAAGTATGCAGTCAGAACCATTTGAAACAACTCAAGGAGTTAGACAAGGAGGAAGTCTCAGCCCAGTGCTATTTATAAATGTTATATATGAGATAGTGAAAGAATGTAAGAAAACGTTCAAGAAATACTGCATCGGTTTGAATAGAATGCAAATGATAAACGCTGAGATGTGTCAGACGACATAGTACTAATTGCGGAAACAGCAGAAAAACTGAAATACAACTTAGAGAAATGGAACCTAGAAGCAAGCAAATACAACTTAAACGTAAACAAAGAGAAGACTCAGATAATGAAAATATCAAGGAAACAAGGGACGGAAGATCAACTAGAAATAATGATAGACCAACAAAAAATAATACAGACAAATTCATACAAATACTTAGGAACATTAATCAACAACAAATAAGACATTGAGGACGATCTTAACAACAGAATGGAAAACACAGAAAAACTATTCCAAGCACTAAATAGAGGATTCCTTAATAACAAAGAAATATCAACAAAGACCAAGATGACAATATACAAAAGAATATATAGACCTACAGTGGCATATGGAGCAGAAAATTGGATACTAAACAAAAGGCATCAAAGTAGAATTCAGCCAGCAGAAATAAAATACCTCAGAAGAACGATGGGAGTAAAAAGAACTGATAGAATCAGAAATGAAGAAATAAGAGAAAGACTAAAAATCAAACCGATTCTCGAATCAATCAAGGAGAAAAAATTGGCATGGTTCGGACATCTAACCCGGATGGACAATAATAGACAAGTAAAAAGAGTTTGGGACGCCAAACCAATAGGGAAGAACAGAAGAGGAAGACCCATTAAATAATGGAACAGTGACATCTTGCAGATACTGCAGAGTAAGGGTAAGACTTGGCAGGAAGCAACACAGATGGCATACCACAGGAAGAAATGGGGAAAATTGTAAAATATTGTAATATAAAGAATTCTATTATAAACGGCCCAACACCGAAAGGTACAAATGGGTCTACTGATTAAGTAAGTAAGTAAGTAAGATCATGCACCGGCGCTATATTTAGAATGAGCCAAGTGCAGGAAAAATCATTAAAATACAACAAACCGCGTTATCTATGTTTCGAGATCCTTAAGAAGGTATTTGACAGGGTCAAATCAAAGGATATTATCCACTGACTGTACGTAAGAAAGATCAAAATGTAACGATTAAAATGATGGAAAATATCTACCAAAACAACACAATAAAAGTAAAAGTGGAAGAACTAACTGACCCAATTGAAGCTTGCAATAAGATAAGACATGGAGATTCCCTGAGTCCTCTACTGTTTAATCTGATCATGGATAAAATAATAAAAAAGTAAGAATTAAAATAGGACACCAAATGGGAGAAAAACCACTTAAAATGATCTGCTATGAAAACGACGCAATATTCCTCTCCCAAAATGAAGATGATTTACGACGTATGCTGCACCAATTTAATTTAATCGCCAGAAAATTTAAGATGTTAATTTCTTTAAAAAAGACAACATGCATAGTTATATAGCATATAGCAAATTTACTACTACGTAAATTGGAGCTGGTAGATCAGATAATAAACAAGCGATGGAGTTTAAATCTAGGCATTACACAATATAGCTACGAAAAGCTCGGAACAGAAGTGGAAGGTCAAGTAAATAGAGCAAACAAAGCCGCAGGTTGTCTGAATGAAACAGTATGAAGAAATAAAAATACCGGGAAAAAAATGGAAGGCAAAATTTACAAAACAGTCATCAGACCAATAATGACATACGCGGCAGAAACACGTCCTGACACAGAGGACAAAAATAATGTTAGAAATAGCAAAGATAAAAACTCTTGAAAAAATGGATGGTAAGACGCTATGGGACAGAGTTAGAAGTACAGATATACGACGTAGATGCAAGGTGGAGAACATCAAGGACTGGGTAGGAAATAGAAGAGTAGAATGGAACAATCATATGAGTCAAATGACAACAAACAGAGTAGTAAAGACGGCGAGAGACGGTTCCCAATAGGACGGCTATAAGTAGGAAGACCACGAAAACGACGGAACGACAACTTCCTGGAGGCACATTCAAAAACAGAGCGAGTCATGTGTACATAAAAAGAAAAAAGTAATTTTTAAAACATTAATTTATCGTGAAGCCAGTGGTAAATAAAGTCGAAGTACAAAGGAAACTGTTAAGGTAATTCTCTGAAGTAGTGAACATCGACAACTAGATGCATTATCATGTATTTTATTAAATATAACTTTAGAAAAAAATATAAAGGAAGCAAATACAAACAATACGGGTACCATATTTAGTTGCATACGTAGACGATATAGATATTATTAGTCGAAACAAAAATATAGTAAATGAAACTTTCATCGCCCCTTAACAAGCACTTAGGAAAATTGTACCTAATGATTAATATATGCAAAATAAAATTTATGGCAGTAAGCAAAATATAACGTCAAGAAGACCCCCTAAAACTTGAAGGTATTCGTATAGAAAAATATCATGACTTTATCTACCTAGGCTCACTGGTGAACGTAGGTAACGGTAATGCTTTTGGAATAAAAAGGAAAGTATTAGTATCGGACAGATGCTATCATGAGCTAGTCTCACTACAGAGGTTAAAATGTATGAGCAAAAATATAAAATATATAAAATACTGATCTCAACGAAGAATATTAGCTGAAACAAGTTAAATAAGAACTATATAGTTCTCGTAGACTAAACTATTAAGAAAATCAAAAAAACTAGAAGCGAGGGAGATCATCATTAATACCGTTTATATTTCAATTTAATTTAATTAATTTAACGGCAAAAATATTAATAAAACGGATTACAAATCTTGTGAAAAAATACTTCAACTTGGACTACTTAAATTAGAACGTGAAGTTAGACAGGAAGGCACAACATCTCTAAAATGATTCAATTAGTTGTTAAAAGATATCTTCAAGAAAGGAAGGAGAAGGAAAAGTAGAACAAGGTATTAAAATATACCACCAAATAAGAATTGTCGAATGCAAATCAGCTACTGTGATATATTAATTAACTGTTAATATTTATTTTAAATGGCAAAGGTTGTAACGAACTATTTTGCTTACCTCAGGCAAGAACATGGGGAGAAGATTGGGCAAACAAAATAATCGAAACTAGTGCGTACGGTACTCAGAGGGTTGTTGGAGAGCTGGGTAGTAGATCATTTGAAAAAAAATTGGTCGGATTGGGGTAACTACAAAATGAAAACAAAGGGATACTTACATAAATATCCTGGGCAATTAATACAACAAAAAAGAAGCTTCTAGCAATTTAAGATAAGAGTTTGCTGAAGAAAAAAATTCTTCTTTCCTAAAATCAAAAATACATACAAGGATTAGAAGACTTTTCTAAATTAAAACACAAAATGGATCAGACAAACAAATAAACGTTTATTTTTGTCTAAAACAAACAGTTTTCAAAAATACAGATTACACAAGAAGCATACTATATACATAATACAAATTAACAAAAACTTACGTGTTATTTGTTTACAAAAGAGATTGCTACAAAAATTTTGAAACGGTTCCTAGGCTATAATATGGCCAAATTAGATTATCAAAAACTTATGGATATCCTTTTTATGAAAATACTGTAGAATTAAACCTTATATATGAAATATCTTTTCTATATAATAATCAAATGAAAATTGTTTTACAACAACAATGGGTTAGAGCAAAATATCATATGTCAACAAAACATTTTAAGACAGAATAAAATATTATGACAGTTTTTAGCTACGACTCTAACATAATATAAAACTTTAATTATTACATTTTTTTTTATTTTAATGAAAGCAATTATTAAAAATGTCTATATAACTTGAAAAAAATTAATATATCAATTGTTACCTTATTTTCATATATTGCACTACTTAACTTTGAAACAAAACTTGCTAAATCCTTGGGATTGGAGCTACAAGGACAAATTCTCAAACTGGAACACAGGGAACCATTTCCATACTCAGGAACGAAGATCTGACGTAAATGAGTTCGGTGGAGGAATCAAGCTGACGAACAAAACTGGTGAGACATTATATATAATCTTTAAAGATTACATTAGTCTACGGTACACTGTATAAATCTTCCGATCATTACGCTGTCTAAACTGCTATAAAAAGAGTATTATCATCTTATCGGTCTTAAGACATAACACAAAAAAATTGAATCGACTTTTGATTCAAATTTTCCCCAACGTTATACCTCGTCTAAGTGCTATCTTGACTCTACATCGTTCGGTTGATCAGGCTTGACTTCTCTTGCTTGACTGTCTCTCTGCCTTCAGTTTTAAAATTTTAACGTAAATCCCAATTCTTTTCACCTCTCCGAAAAAGTTGCACCTACAAAACCTAAACAAACAATATTACCCCTCGCTCGTCCCTACGAACTACCATAAAACATCTTTATTTTTACCTGACAATGTAACAGAAAATTGGAGATTCGTATGTAAACACAATGGTACAATTGTACATATGGTACAATTTTGTCAAGCGGAGGAGTTAGTAGTTGCTAACACTCTTTTCAAGTTACCTAACAGACGACTGTACACATGGAAATCTCCGAGTGACCCCAAAGGTAGAGTAGTCAGAAACCAAATTAACTTTGTCCTTGTTAGTCAAAGATTCCGCAACTCTATACTCTCAGCTAAAACCTACCCAGCAGCAGATATAGGCTCGGATCACAATCCTGTAGTGGTCACATTAAGAATAAAACTAAAGATCATTAAAAAACACATACAGAAACAAATTGACGTGAGAAGACTGAATGAACAACATATAAAAGAGAAAACAATAGTGAACATCAAAGAAAATTTACAAAATATAGAGAAACTGAATAGAAATACTGATAACGTAGACCAAAGATGGGAGAATATTAAACATGCCGTAATGTTGGCAGGGAGAGAAAATTTAACATCGAAAGAAAGGAATGAATGAGGAAATACTACAGTTGATGCGTGAAAGAAGGGTACACAAAACAAATAATCCGATAAGATAAAAAGAAACAGATAAACTGATAAAAAAGAAAATAAGAGAAGCTAGAGAAAGATGGCTAAGTGAGCAATGCCAGGAGTTAGAACAATTGGAGCGAAAATATGACTTTTTTAATGTACACAAAAAGATTAAAGAAATGACAGGAAGGAGAAGAACAACACAGACAGGACAGATCAGAGATACAGATGGTATAATTATTATAACAGATTTACAACAAAAAATGAACCGATGGACAGAATACATATCACAACTGTTTGATGACAAAGATAGACAAGAAATCTCAAACGAATATACAGATGATACAGGGCCTGATATAATCAGAGAAGAAATAGAATATGCAATCAAACAAGCAAAAAGTGGTAAGGCCCCCGGTCCTGATGAAATTCCCGTAGAACTGCTCAAACTTATGGACGATGAATCTATTAAAATACTCCTAGATATATTTAACACAATATATAGAACTGGAATAATACCTAGGGAATGGCTCCGTTCGACCTTTATACTACTGCCAAAAAAGGCAAATAGAAAGGAATGCGACGAATATCGTACGATAGCTTTGATGAGTCATGCTCTAAAACTGTTCTTAAAAATAATCCATAATAGGATCTATAGGAAATTAGACGTAGATATCAGTAACACTCAGATGGGATTCAGAAAAGGGCTGGGTACAAGGGAGGCTCTGTTTGCAATGAACGTTCTCTCACAGAGATGCTTAGACATGAACCAAGAAATTTACGCCTGCTTTATTGATTTCGAAAAGGCCTTTGACAAAGTACAACATAAACCACTAAGACAAGTTCTAATAAAGAAAAATAAAGACAGCCGAGATATTCGAATTATATCCAATCTATATTGGAATCAAACAGCAAATGTCAAGGTTGAGAGCAGACTAACAGAAGAAATTTAAATCCGTCGAGGAGTCCGGCAGGGATGTATCTTATCGCCACTTTTATTTAATCTGTATGGTGAAGCTATCTGTGAACAAGCACTCGAGGAAGAAGATCTTGGTCTGATAATAAATGGTGAGACGATCAACAATATAAGGTATGCTAACGATACAGTTCTTCTAACGGGAACGCTAGTAGAACTACAACATTTCGTTCAAAGTCTCAATATATACTGTAACAGTTACGGCTTGAAAATTAATTTGAAAAAAACTAAATTTGCGGTAATCACGAAATTAAAGAACATCAGAGCTAATCTTGTAATAGACAATACAACGATTGAGCGTGTGCCCTGTTATAACTATCTAGGTGCTTGGATCACAGACGATACTGATCAAACAAAAGAGATTAGATGTAGAATAGAAATCGCTAGATCAGTCTTTAATAGAATGCGCAAACTCTTTTGCAATCGTGATATCAATATAAAGTTACGAATACGAATGCTGCGGTGTTATGTCTTTTCTACCCTGTTATATGGAGTTGAGGCTGGGACACTAAAATAGTTGACCATAAAAAAATATCGAAGCTTTCGAGATGTGGTGCTATACTCGCATTCTCAGAATATCATGGATGGACCGCGTCACTAACACACAAGTACTCCAAACTTTAGACAAAAGATGCGAAATTCTAAATGAGATAAAAACTAGAAAGATGGAATACTTGGGGCACATTGTGAGAGGTGAAAAGTACGAACTTTTAAGAAACATCATGCAGGGCAAAATTAAGTGCAAAAGAAGTGTGGGAAGAAGAAAAATATCGTGGCTTCGTAATCTACGTGAATGGTTCGGGTGTAGATAGATTGAACTTTTTAGGCGCGCTGCTAACAAAGTCGCAGTGGCCATGATGATTTCCAGTCTCCGCTAGGAGTGGCACGAGCAGAAGAAGAATGTAAACACAGACAAAAACATCTATGTTTACTTTTTAATCGGTAGAAATACACGTATATATTAATTATTTTACCGGAATAATTTTCTACCTGACAATGCAACAGAAACAAAACATCTATATTTTTGCCGTATATCGTCAAAAAAACTTGAAATATTTTAGTTCGAATATCAACCTTTATTTAACTTCTCCACCGAAATATACAAAAAACTTGCTATATTATCCGATCGTTTTAAAATTTCTCTGTAAAAGACAAACACAGATTTCTTGGCAATTTTTATGCATACTGATGAGATAAACAACCAGGGAAGAACTTTAAATTTTAAAACAGTACCTATATTATTATATAGATATCTATTAAATATGAAAATTTAAAACGCTACAAGGTTATAAATCTAAAAAAAATTGTATTTAACCTAAATGGAGTAAGGAAAAACAATATCACCTATGTTGAAGAAATGGGAAATACTAATAATTAAAATTTTAAAACATCGAAATGATAAGATGAAAAACATACATATCAAGATAAAATAACAAAGGCTCACAGATAAAAGAGAAATTAGAATATTTCAAATAAAACTTTGAGAGCAACAAAAAAACAAATGGGTTGTAAATATAACCAAAATTAGTGGTAGAATTAAATATATGGAGTTCGTCACATACCATAAAATAATAACAGATGAATGAAGCAGATAATATATTGGTGACTATTGGAAGTAACAGAGAAGATAATGAAAAAGCAAAAATTTGGTACATTTTTGACTGTTAATATTTATTTTAATGGTAAACAGAATAAAGCTATAAATAACGGTGCTTAAATTAATGGAGTCTCTCTCTCTTCAATCCTGACCCCCCAGGGGGAGTGTAGTGGTCGACGTGATGTCGTGTATTGTCCGTCTCCAGAGATCTCTGTCTCTGGTCATTTCTTTTAATTCATGCATAGGTCTTTGGCATATTCCTGTAATTTGATCTATCCATCTTGTTGGGGATCTTCCTAGTGATCTTTGGCCTTCTACCTTTCCTTGTATTATGAGTCTTTTCATGTTTTCTGTGTTTGCTCTCATAACATGCCCAAAATATTTTAATTGTTGGAGATGGACTTTACTAGAGAGTCGTTGGCTAACTTTTAGCTCTCTTAAAATTGAATTATTTGTTCTACGGTCGGTCCAAGGAATTCATAACATTCGTCTCCAACAGAACATTTCAGTGGCGTCAAATTGAGTAATGTTAAACAATATCAGTTATGTTAACGGTTCACGATCCCTAAGGGACGTAAAACAACTTTTATCCCAGGAGTAAACGGGGAAGCAAAGGCATTTCTTCACCGATATCAACCCTTATTTAAAGAAGACCATCGTTCAAATCATGAATTTGTTGCTTGTGTGAGTCCATTTCAAATAGGTAAAGAAATAATAAATCAGACTTACTCACAATCAATTTAATTTAACTATCCGACGACCGGTTTCGCTTTCTACAATATGCAAAGCATCTTCAGGTCTCGGTACAAAGTTAAACAAATGCTGAAATGATAAAACCCATATTAGGGTGTTGTCTAATAAAGATAAACAAATAAGATGTTACAAATTACAATAATTATGCCAATATTACCTGTCTGTGGTTTTTATTTAAATGGTTGAGTTGAAAAAGGTATAAATATTTTTAAAAAAGTTTTAAAAAGTTAAAAGGACAAGGTAAGGCCCACAAGTTGTCATAAAATCTCTTCTATTGGAATAAATTAATGAATGAGCAAATAAATAAATGAAATAAAATAAAATAAAATTACTTACATGCCGGTACTCTATTAATAGATGGATGGTAGAACATGTTTGAAACTACTGTATATTGTTGAATGGAGAACTCAATAGTATGAACGGAGAATGGAGAACTCAATAGTATTGAGTTCTCCATTCAACAATATACAGTAGTTTCAAACATGTTCTACCATCCATCTATTAATAGAGTACCGGCATGTAAGTAATTTTATTTTATTTTATTTCATTTATTTATTTGCTCATTCATTAATTTATTCCAATAGAAGAGATTTTATGACAACTTGTGGGCCTTACCTTGTCCTTTTAACTTTTTAAAACTTTTTAAAAATATTTATCCCTTTTTCAACTCAACCATTTAAATAAAAACCACAGACAGGTAATATTGGCATAATTATTGTAATTTGTAACATCTAATTTGTTTATCTTTATTAGACAACACCCTAATATGGGTTTTATCATTTCAGCATTTGTTTAACTTTGTACCGAGACCTGAAGATGCTTTGCATATTGTAGAAAGCGAAACCGGTCGTCGGATAGTTAAATTAAATTGATTGTGAGTAAGTCTGATTTATTATTTCTTTACCTAAGACCATCGTTCTTTAGCGAAAGGAGAAGAGAAAGTGGCGAAGAACTTGCTTCTGTCTTTCCAAAGTCCAAACATGTAGACAGGTTTAGACTCTAGGGAAACTATTAGGAAAAATATAAATGGCTATAAAGACATATTTAAGTAAAGTGCGCTAAAAATAAAATACGGTGTAACTATAGAAACGCTAAACGCTAAAGTCATAAAGCTTGGCAACTTTTGAAATTTCTGAGATATTTCTAAAACTAATACAATCTTCAATATGACTCCGATTAAAATACCTCCCTAACTACTGCAGAAGAAGCCATTAAAAAATAGGAAAAGTTAGAATGGTAAGGTATCGTGAATGGATGATATAATGATGGAACAAATAAAAAATGCAGAGAAACTATTTTCCTAAGATCTGGAAAAAACTTAAGTCAAAGCCATACTAAAGCCAGGAAAAGAAATAACAAACCCAAAATATCCCATCTTCTTCCTTTGCCACACATATTCGAGAGATTGTTACCCGCATGCGTTAATCGCATAAGTACAATAATAGATAAACCAATATTGATCTCACAACTTAATTTAGACCCAATAAAAACTATATGGCATAAATTACTAATCTGACTTAGTTCATTGAAGATGGTTTTGAGAGAGGGCAGATTACTGGACTTGGGTAACTTGACTGCAGTGCAATTCTTCTACATAAAATATAGGATCACAAGAGATTCCATTTTTCCAAACATGGTTCACACCCATTTGCAGACTTGTTGGTTCTATCTAGAGTTCCAGGACAGAAAAAGTCGTTGAAGAGCTCAAAATAAATGTTTTTTGCAAGTAAGAGGCCTGTCTTTAACAATTTAACATCTATACTAACGGCTTTCGAAATGTGGCTTTATCGTCGAATCCTGAAGATATCCTATACCGACCACTTTACTAACCAGGACGTTTTATTAAGAATGTAAAAAGGAAATGAGTTGCTAACCACAATAAAAACAGCCAAAATCGAATACCTCGATCATATTATAAGGAACAGAGAAAGATGTGGGTTGATGCAATTAATTCTACAAGGAAAAGTAGAAGAAAAACGGGGACCAGGAAGGCGTCCTTCCGTATTTCCTGGCTGAAAAATCTACGTACGTGGTTCAACACAACAACCAAAAACTTTTCAGCGCCGCAATTTGCAAATACAGATTGCCATGATGGCCGCCAATATCCGAAATGGATAGACACTACAAGAAGAAGATACTAACGGCCAACAGCAACAGCAAAATTTAAGAAGCTTCTTATACGCTGATGAAATTGGCAGTATGGGCGAAGGACTTTAGAATCGTAGAACAATTCTTTAGCGTCGCGATTGGTAAATTTTCAAAATACTATCAAAAAACACCTAAAACCCAACCCAACTAACACCCAGGTATCAGCTTTAAACCTAATAAGTAGAGAGGCCCAAAAAAACTAAAAGTTGCAGGGAGGGAGTAGAACTAGAACACACTTTCTATCCCAAATACCTAGAAGTTATCCTAAGAACCTTAACTTTAGCCTTTTATACTCTGCAACAAAATATGCTTTTTTGATCTGGCAAAAATGTGCACGCGCTAAACAAGTAGATACAGCATAAAACGATACCTGCAGAAAAATAATGGAATACTTAAGACCTATCCCAATAGATAATTTTCAATATTTGGCCGGTACAGTCCCTTCAAGCATTAGACGTACTATGGGCACCAGCTACCAAGAAGGCTACTAAAACCGAGAAAGAGTTTCCTACATAGCTCGATTCCATTACCAATAGATACCAAATGGCAATACCAAAGATACTCTGTCTAGATGGAACTACCTCAGTAACTTGCCTACCATACGCTAATGCAGAGAACCATCCAACATGTATACAGCTGCCCACAATGCTCCATACATTGAAAGATCTGCTGGCGAAGGAAAATCCTAATAAAGTCGCCCAGTTCTGGTCAGATCATATTTATTATATTGAAACTCTTAGGTGTCACATACATCGCGTTAGAATTATTTATGTTTTATGTTTATGTCTCTCTTATTTATATATTATGAATGTAAACTAATTTTTACTTGATGTAAAGTTCGCTTCATCAAAATCATTAAACATGAAAACTACGAGTATTAGATAAAGTCAGCTGAATTTATTTTTTGTGTGAGCCTACAATAAATATTTAGCGACAAAAAGTGTTATTGTTCGCAAAATAGTCTGCGAATAATTAACTAAAGGCAAAATAATCGGGTAACAGATGTGTTGGAAGAACGTAAATATGTTATATGTAAGTTTATACGAAACATTTCTTTAATGGAAAGACCATACAACCATTTGGATTTCTATTAAAAGACTTCTTCTTCTTGATGCTTGTCGCACCATCTTTTTCTTGGTCTGCCAATATTTCTTCGTCCATTTGGTGACTTATCTCGTGCTATTCGTTAAAAGACATAAAAGATAAAAGTAAGAAAATACTGTTGGAGACATACAATATTGGAAAAATACATTTGATGACAAATAACAAGTACACTTCGTAGGAAGACCTAAACGAAAACTCACTGATCTAGTATATGGAAAACAGTGATGTTACATAAAGTGTCACATTATGGTCACATTTAAAAGATTCGAAGATCATAATTAAAATAATCACATGACCGCTTGCGGATAGATCTTTGATACATAGCACTGTCAGAAAATTTCTTGATGACAGTATTGAAATATTAACGCCTAAAGGTATTTAAAATCACGCACTTAGCACCAAATTGTGAATAATGTTAAATATATATATATATATATATATATATATATATATATATATATATATATATATATATATATACCAATATTTAAGAAAGAAGAAGTAACAAACTCTAACAACTATAGAGCAATATATCTAGTGAGCACAACAGATAAAATTCTAACAGCCCTCATCAAACAAAAACTCACTCAATTCACAGAGAAAAAAAATGGAATCCAGCAAGGATTCAGAGAGGCAAATCCACCACACATGCAATCCTCATGGTTACATAAACAATCGAAACATGCCACGAACACAATATAGAACTCCACATCCTCTTCGTAGACTTCAGACAAGCCTTTGACTGTATTGGAAGAAATAAATTATTGAGTGAAATAAAAACTTAAGATATACCTCAAAATTAATCAGATTAACAAAAATGACCGTTGATTGAGCTCGAGCTAAAGTAACAACAAAAGAAGGTAGCACAAAATCAATTGCAATAGAAACAGAAGTGCGACAAGGCGATGCCCTGTCAACCACATTATTCAACATAGCAGTAGAAGCAACAGTCAAAGCCAGCAAAATTAAAGGAACTATAGGTCACTCCCCAACATAAATAGTTGCATATGCAGATGATATAGTTCTTATGGGAAGAGATAATGAAAGATTAAAAGAAGCAGTAACACTCCTGGCAGAAGAAGCACGGAAAAGAGGTCTAGAAATTAACGAAGGAAAAATAAAATATCTACTTTTGAGAAATCAAAATAGAAAACTACACTTTTGAAAGAGGCCAACTTTTAATATTTGGGAGTAATATAAGTTAATAATTTAAATATTTGGGAGTAATATGAGTGAATGGCCAACACAAGAGAAGTGAAGAAGTAACGAAACGAATACTAGCAGGCAACAAAACATATTGGAGATATCATAGGCTTATGAAGGACAAGAACTTATCCAGAAATACAAAACTGAAAATATATAGAGTTGCAATAAGACCAGCAGTTACCTACGCAACTGAGACAATGTGCCTCACGAAAAAAAAATAAAGAAAATTGAGAATTTTCGAAAGAAAAATCCTCAGACGGATTATGGGCCCGATAAGAATAGACAACAGAGAAATAAGAAGAAGAATGAACCATGAAGTAAGAGACATAATGAAAGGAGAATATATGGTTAGATTTATTAGGCTAACTATGCACAGAAGCACAGAGGCTGAGATGGCTGGGACACATAGAGAGAAGGAAAAACGACCTACTGATTAGGAAGATCACCAGATGGAAATCAGCAACTGAAAGACCAAGGGGAAGACCCAGAGAGAGATGGGAGGACCAGATCATGAGAGATATCCAAATTCTGGAGTGTGAGAAACTGGAAGAAACTATGCATATATCGAAATGAGTGGAAGAAAATTGTAACGAAAGCCAAGTCATACAACAAACTTTGACAACATACAAGTGGACGAATCAGAGAACTCTAAGTAAGAGCGGTAAACATTCCACCCTGAATGAAAAGCCCTGATGATGATGAAACATAATTATTTTAAGTAAAGATAGAAACCACTATACGTTTTTACAGGTTCAATTAGATAATAAATACTATTCTTGTTGTTTTGTAAATACCTATTGTTGTTTTGGTAGGGTTGGAATGTAACTATTACAGGAGTTATCTATAAAAAATTAAAAACGGCGACATAAAATCTTATGCTAGTCCACGACAGACTGTAAATGTAGAATGTTGGGACGAAATAAAAAAGAAAACTCCAAAGAAGGTTATTTAAATATATTCATAGAAACCACTTAAAATATGAAGTTAAAACAACCATGAGGATTGCGAACCAAAGACAAGAAAAAGAAAATCATGATATGGCAAATTACGATGATACTTAAAAAGAAAAGAAAGTTAGTCATTTAGCAATAGATATCACTCGATAAAAAGTACTAAAGTGATCTAAGAAAAAGCTTATAGAAAAAATGAAGGTAATATTCGATCAATTGATATGAAAGATGAATATTAAATTTATATTTAGCATCTGCCATGCTGCTAACCGAAAATGAAAGGTAGTCACTGCATTAATTTTAATTAACTACAAATTGTATGATCAGCAAAAACAATAAAAATAGAATTAGCATATACGTACAGAATTTTTTATACTCCGAATAATTTGACGTTTCGTAGAATAGACGCTTAGGATCGTGACCCATTTTCTGCTGTCAAGGTCATCTATACTCAACTTTTATTCCGTAATATTAGTTTAGAAACACCATACAAAATTACTATTATTTACCAACATTTAACTGAATTGCCGGATAAGGAGGTATTCCCACTTTATTTTCAACCGTAAACACCATTTTATAAAAACGTATTGATGGTTTATTATTGTAATATCGTATATTTTTCGCAACTATAATATCACACATAAAAACGTGTATTTATCACGAACCTTTGTATCATAACGCAACCCTTCGTACTGGAAGCCCATATTTGACTGGTACATTAAGTGTGTAAAATGTTTTAATAGCAACAATTGGACAATATTGGAGTGAATTGCATTAAAGAATCTGGTCTGGTTAAACTAATATACTAATGGCTGCACTAATAGTCATTGTCGCTAATAGGGAAAAATTGGGTAAATTGATAAATTCACTTATGGGTGATTGAGGCAAATGCGTGCGCCTGGCTTTTAAGATTCGTTAACTTCATCATCATATTGTTTATGAATAGCTTAATTGACATATTATATCTGTTAATTTCTTTTAATTTGTTCAGTTACGGGTAAGCTATCGTAAGGGATGCAACGTTTTAAAAATGTGGTCGGTAAAAGTGACTTTCGAAGTGCATATGGGTTACTGTTATTGTTGTGATTTATAAAGTTTATCTGGGCTGTAGTCTGTAGTGTGTGTATCTAGCAACCGAATATCTATTACACCAATAATAATGGAGACGCAAAAGTGACGTAAGCAGTTAAATATAGTAGCGTAAGGAAAGCATCGGAATCTATTGTAAATTGTAACAAAGTAATTAGTTAGGGGTTAAAGGTTTCTTATATGACTATATTTTCCTTTGTTTTTTATTATGCACAATACGTTTTATATATTACATATCATACAATGTATAAAATTACTGCTATATGAATTAATTTTATAAACTTTTGACTTAAGAAACCCTCCTTCAATATATTTTTGCTCTAAGCGTTTTTTTTACCGCATCAACCCCTAGGGTTATTAGCGGGGTGGTATATCTTTATTTTAGAAAAGTTACACTTAATATGTTATTAAAATTTACATAACAGTTTTGAAAAATACAAACATTTTATGTTATGTTACGGTTTGTTATACAGTTTACAATTTTTGATAAAATTTATTGTATTACTCATGTCTTCTTTTAGAGTTTCTTTCAAATTGCTGTTGAGTACACTGGACAGTCTATCATTATATGTTGCACTGAAAATGGTATTTGACAGGTGTGGCAAATCGGCTGAGGGTCCTTGGAGATGATGCATCCATGTGTAAATTTTGTATGACCTAGCCGCAGTCTGTTAATAACTACTTGGTCATGTCTTTAAGCTGGGAGCGGTAGTAAAGCAGAAGTAACATCTGGTTTGATAATTTTTAATTGTGCTTCTGTTTGGCTCCATTTTACCAGGTTTTGTTAATGTAAGTTTTTATTAATGTTTTTTGGTCTGAAATTGGTATGTTTTACATAATAGGAATTGTCATGTTATTGATAGTTTCTGTTGCTGCTTTATCAGCTTCTTCATTACCCTTTATCCCAACATGGGATGGTACCCATAAAAATGTTATGTTTTACCACGTGTTTGGGCATTGTATAGCATGTCTTGTATTGGTGCTAAATTGGCATGAGTAGAATACATCTGCTTGACACCATTTAAGGCACTCAAAGAATCTGATATAATAAGAAAATTTATATCATTGCTGGTAGATTGGTTCAGTGCGTTGAAGATTGCTTGCAGTTCCCCAGTGTATATGCTACACTCCTTGGCTAGACGGGTGATAGAGGTGTTGTCTTCAAAAATAGCCGCAGCAGCTACACCTTTACTGCTTTTAGAGGCATCAGTAAAAATTAGTTTAAAATCAGGGTATCTGGAGATGGTAGACCGGAATTGTTGTTTTATTTTAGAAGGATTGTGTGAATGTTTGGGATAGTTAAGTAAGGTAAAATCTACTTTTGGTATTTGAACTTTCCAGGGAGGATACTGGCATCTATTTGAAGAAGTGGCTCTCAATTTATGTATATCGAATTCAAATCGATTTATTCGTTCATTGAAAGGTAAGTTTCTAGGGCAATAATTTGAGTACAGATTTGGAGGGTTGCTCCTTATTAGGCTTGTTATAAACGAGTTTTCATTTGCACTGGGATATTTAGTAGCACAACACATTGAAAAATATTGTCTTCTGAGAACTAATGGCGGTTCTCCTGCTAGGACACTTGAAGGCTGCTAATTGGTGTGGTTCTGAAAGCTCCGAAAACTATGCGTAATGCTGTGGATTGGATGATGTCCAGTTTGTTCAATTGACATTTAGTAGCAGTTTCGTAGCATATACATCCGTAATCTAGTTTGCTTTTAATTAGAGCTTGATATAATCGTAGAAGAATAGTTGTGTCTGCGCCCCATTTGTAATTGGAAAAAACTTTTAGCAGAGCTATTCTCTGTTGGCATGATTTAATTAGTTCATTTATGTGCGATGCCCATTTGAGTTGAGAGTCGAATGTCATTCTCAAAAATTTGATTTCGTTGATTGTTATAAGAGTATTTCCGTTTAGTTTTAAATTTAAGTGGTGTTGTGTTTTCCTTTTGTCAAATATTATTACTTTAGTTTTTTCGGCTGAAAATCTTAAGCCTATATCTAAAGACCACCTTCTAATTTATTTAGTGTATTTTGTAATATTGATGCAGCTGATTTTAGGTTTTTACTTCTCATATATATTACAAGATCATCGGCGTAAAGGTTTGCTTTTACTGAAAGCATAAAATGGTTAGATACGTTGTCGATACCATTTTCCAGTGATTTCTTAGTTGACATGACACCGTTTGTTTTAACTTTTATACTTCTGTTCTCTAGGAAGTTTTTGGTGAAGGCTAAGAATTTGCCATCTATTTTCCAACTTTTCATTGTTTTTATGATGTGATATGTCTACGTGGTGTCAAATGCTTTTGTGATGTCAAAGAAAATTGCTATTAATTTTTGTTTATGTATAAATGCTTCGTGTATTTCAGATTTTAATGCTATAATATTATCTATTGTAGACCGTTCTGATCGGTACCCACTTTGGATGGATGTAAGGATAGTTTTCTTTTCTAAGTACCATTTTAATCTTTTGCTTAGAATCTTTTAAAACGAAATATTTTCTTTTTTCGCTCTAAGCGTTTTCTTTGCATAATTTATGCACTTTTAATACCACTTAGACAATTGTTTTAAACCTTTTGGTCTCCATATAATATTTACGCTCGAACCTAGTCATTACGGTACATTATCATTTACTTGGTTCGTTTTTATTTCTAAGCGGAGCCGGCTTTTCTAATTATATTTCTCCATAGGTTTCTATCTTGGGATAAACCTAATTGATATTACCTATATTTCCCATTATATACTCATATAATATACTGATTCTATATATATATATATATATATATATATATATATATATATATATATATATATATTATATATATTACTGTATTCTATATATACTGATATACTGATTAATATTATCCTTTTTCATATTAATTCACATACCCATAAAAATATTATCATTTCCACCACATTCTTTTTCTAGGTGTTTTTTCTTTTTATGTATCCAACATTCGGTGCCGTACGACGTCTGGTCTTGGGGCGGTTTTAAAGAAGATGTCCTTTCTCACTTTCTTCTATGTCTTCACTCTAACACTACTGCATTCATCCCCATCTATTTCCCCATTGCTTCGTAATACGTAAGGTTATCGTATTATTTGTAGTAGTAACACTATTTTTAAATGAACTGACTTTAAATTTTTGTTTCTAATATTTAGACCTTTTTTTCAAGAGCTTATCTCCATTGGTTCTTCTTCTATCATTGTTGAGGAAGAAGAATGTTGGAGGTCATGGCAATCTTTATGTTAACTGCGGTAGCGCGGAAAAGCTGCACAGAGGTTGTGTTGAACCAGGTTCTGATTTTCTTCTACCACTATGTTCGTCTTTTTTCTGGACCTTGCTTTCCAAATATTTTTCCTCACAAGATGGCTTATAGGAGGGTATATCTGGATTCATTTCATATGCCAGAAGTATTGTAACTTTCGAGATTTGATTTGATTTTCGAGATTATGATTGCCAACCTCCGTAGGGAGGTTGGCACTCTAAGAAGATTTGATGGTGGTCAGTCCTTTTTGATTTCTCTTCTTTGTTCAGTGGACCTCCTCATTTATGACTCGGACAGTCCACTGGATCTTAAGTATTCTCCGATATAGCCACATCTGAATTGCTTCCAATCTTCTGCATATATGCATCTTCGTTCAAGGTCTACGATTCGACGCCATAAAAAAGAACAGGGAAGACGTAACATCTTAGCATTCTTACTTTTTCACCAAGAGAGTTTCTTGACACTTGGAGAAGGCGCTCTTTCGGTTGAAGGTGCATCTAGCTTTTCCGATGCGCGCTCTTACCTCCCGATTGTTGGTCCATTCTTCATTTCGTATGATGCCGAGGTAGTTGTAGTTCTTCACTCCTTCTACTGGGGTTTGCTTGACATAAAGTTAACCTTCTGTTATTTTTTTTTTGCAAAATAACATGATGTAATCATACTGTTTCGACTGCTTTTTATTGTAGTCCATGATATAGACATTCGAGTAGCTATTATACCCATAATTCAATACTGTAAGTGTATCACGTTTAGTAGTTATTTTAAAAAGAAAGATTTTGTTTTTTACTGAGAGCTAAGAATTGCTATCTAAGTACCAGTACTTTTTTTCATTTTATTGGCAATTTGTTTACGCTTTTTACTTATGGTATTGCTATTGGGTATGCATTTGGATACCCAAATAAAAATATTTTCGTATTTATGATCTGAAGTATTTTATTAGCGACATTTTTTATTAATAATTAATTAATTTATGTATTTCACTTTAGTTTTTTTTTAAACTCCTAAGCTGTATTTATAACACTGACAATTGGTCATATTTCAATTATCAATTCTTCTTTGACTTAAATTACTAAATGATACTGAATGAAATATTAAAGTCTAAGAGCTTAAATCTATAGTATCCTTAGTTGGTATGCTAGTTGTTATACACACTCTAGCTAATATACAACACAGCTCTGCTATCTTTTTATCTATCTAATTAGCCTTCTTCGGTCCATCTTTGGACATAGGGCTCCCCAATCCTTTTCCATTTTTCTCTGTATGTCGCTACAGTCATCCATCTAGAGCCCACGTGCTTCTTGATATCATCTGCCCATCTCATTTGGGGCCTTCCTCTGCTTCGTTTATATTCCCACGGTCTCCAACTTATAAGAATTTTGTTCCATCGATCTCCTTTTTGTCTTATATTGTGTCCGGCAAATCTCCATTTCAATTTTGCAACTTCTTGTCTAACATCCCTCACTTTTGTTTTCTCTCTTATCCACTCGTTTCTCTTCTTATCCATTAGTCTTATGTGCAACATTTGTCTTTCATCAGCTGATTTTTTCAGTAGTAGTTCTAGTTGAACCTTTGGCCAATGACAACTTATACAGAATTTTAATATTTGCTGATCACAGATCCATAACTTTGACTGTCTATCAAAGTTGTCATATGTCACATGTCACCGTATAATTTCCGCTTAGATCATTATCCCTCCAGATACTGACAGAGAATGTAGCGTAGAATCTTTAAGTAATTTTAAACTGTTTGTCCTCGTTTTAGTGTAGTGTTTTGTAAAATTTTATGTTATTTTTAATGTTTCCACATTCTACGCTTGCCGGATAGTTTACATTTTGACGAGGTAAGTCTAAAACGTTAATCTCAAAAACTTTTTTTCATCCATTAACTTCGAGTTTTTTATCGAAGTTAACTAATTTACTTCATCTAAAAAACGTTTTCGTGGCTTATTTCAGATGCCCCTGAATATGCTATTTTAAGCGAAAGTACTTGGGCTAGATTTAATTAACTTGTGCTCGATAATAGCCTTATTTTCAAAGTTCATTTGTCTTTCCATTGCTCTTTGGGTTTTTATGATTTTGTCCATGTTTGCTTTTGTAGATGTCCACGTTTAAGAACCATAAGTAAGAACAGGGAGTACGCATTGATTATATACTTTGGTCTTAAGATGCTGTGGATATCTTTTGTTTTTAAGAATATAGCTTAGTTTGCCAAATGCCGCCCATGCCAGTCTAACTCGTCTCTTGATCTCTGCTGTTTGGTTCTCTTTGTTAAGTTTTATAGTTTTACCAAGATATATATATATATATATATATATATATATATATATATATATATACTCCTTAACTTGTTCTATTTTATCTTGTCCGATTCTCATTGTGATGTCTTCATCTGTATTTGTTATAGTTTTGGTCTTGCTGTAATTCATATTAAGGCCTATCTTTCCAGCTTCTACGTCCAGTTCTTTCATCATTTCAAATAATTCTTCTTGCTCTGCTATAACACTAGTTAATAATTTTCACTAACTCAAATAGTTTTCTTCGTTTGAGTCTTCTTTCTAACCCAGTATTATCGAGGAGCTGGATGGCTTCGACATTAACATGACTATGGAGCCGTTGTTCGTGAGTACCTGCCATCTTGATAACTGTATCTACATCTTGTTTGTTTTGTATGTTATGAATTTTTTCACATCAGCCAATAAATTTTCTTGTAACGGATCTAATTCTTGTCTTTTCTTTTTAATATATACTTTCTAGCGAATTATTGCATTAAGAGTGCTACCTAAGTATTTTGCGGATGATGTATATGGTATTTGGGTATCACAATTGGAATGTTTTGGACTTTTTTACTTGTAAAATTAACGTAAATTGATTTTGATTCATTTATTTATTGACAACTGTGATTTTTCTGCTGCTTATTCGCTAGTATCTAGGATAGCAGTATCATTTGCAAAAATAGTTATAGTATCATTTTCTAGTTCAGGTATGCCGTATGCATATAACAGGTAGAGGGCCAGACCTAATACGCTTCCTTTAGGGACTCCTACTTTGATTTATTTTAGGTATGTGTACACGTCCTATTGCTTAATTCTGAAATATCTGTCATATATGTATGACTGCAAAATTTCTGAATATTATTTAGGCATAAGAATTTTGAGTTTGTAGATTAAATCTTTATGCCATACTTTGTCTAAAGACTTAGCTACGTCTAAAAAGATTGTAGAACAGACTTTATTTTCTTCTAATGATTTTTCATTTATATTGGTAATTTTGTGTACCTGGTGGAACAATTGAAAAATTTATTTTATCAGTTTCTAGTTTAGGTATCTAAGCCTTTCATTAATATATTGTTAATATATTTAATTCTATTGATTTACTAAATTTACGAGGTTCAATGTTGACAATGACCTTTACATCACTTTTTCTGGTTATATTTGATAATCCGTCTTTAACCTATATATTCCATTAAATCGTATGCTTATTTGCTTTACTTTTGTGAGCATTTTTTTGTTCCTTCCATTGATCGATCTGGTTACCACAGGTGATGGTAGTTTTTAAACGCATTGTATATCAATAAGCTGATATTTTTCCTTATATTTTTTTTTTATATTATTTGCCGTATTGCCAGATTACAGTAAGAGCTAAGGAGAGTATCCATTGGATTCTGACAGGCAACGGTGGGGGAAATCTTTTTTGGACCTCTACGTCACGGAACAAGACACCCTGGTATCTTACGGCCGAGTGGGATACTAAGCCAGAAGACCCCAGGGTAGTGCCGGATTAACCGTGTTCCGGATAAAACCTTAACCATCGTTCAGGAGAGGTGGTCTTGCCACTCAATAAACAACAAAAAAAAAACTAAAAATGTATATATATATATATATATATATATATATATATATATATATATATATATATATGTATATATATATATCCATACCTATTACCGTAAATCAGAAAATGTTTAGACGTTAGGCCATAAATTAATAAACAATATTAACTATAAATTTTTAGATCCCTGGCTTAATTTCCTCCTCTGTCCTCCTGTTCCTTTTTCTTCATCACCCCAAAAATCAGACAGTGTACTTCTCTCCATTCTTTCTCTCCTCTTAACATTGTGTTTACAAGATTTCTTTCATCCCGCCCGAAACCCATTCGCCTCTTGAAATCTCCCATCTCATTTTCCCATCTCTGGCAGTTAAAAATGTGGGCGGGAGCATCCGGTACCGCACAAACAGTACAGTCTGCGGAGGCAGATTTGCCTATTCTATTTGCGAAGGTGCCAAAACTACCATGTCCGGTCAGAAACTGCGTCAGGAAGTAGTCTAGTTTCCTGAACTTACATTCCCACCACGGTCTCAGATCGGGAATAAGCTCCTTCGTCCACCTTGCCTTTCCACTATCATTCGCCCATTCTCTCTGCCACTCCACTATCGTTCTGTATCTTTTATTCTCATGTATATTTACATCCATCCTCCTCACATACATCCTTGCTCGCTCTTTACATAACAAAACGATCGGTATCACCGCTCCAATGACATATAGAGCCTCAATCGAGACTGTCCTATATGCCCTGAGGAGCATTCGCCTTTGCGAAGTCTCCATCAGCTTAGCATATTTCGCAGTGTTTAGTATACTACACCACACAGGGGCAGCGTAGGTTACTACCGACTGGAAAACTCCATTTAGCACCTTTCTTTTGGTGCTTCCTGGGCCTACAATGTTTGGCATCAACCGTATCAACGCTTCCAGATTTCGGTTTGTCTTCTCGACTATCTTTTGGATGTGTACTCCGAACCTTAGACCTTCCGACAACCAGACTCACAGGTATTTAATTGATTTAACCGGTGCAACCTCCACACCTTCCACTATAAAGCGAAGAGAGGATCTTTGCCGGGCCCCTTTGAGAACTAACACCTCAGTTTTCTGAGGCGCTAGCTGTAGATCGTTTTCTCTGATCCACCTACTAATGAGACGCAAGGCTTTATTAGCCGCATTAGCCATGTCCGTTTTCTGACTCGCCTTCGCAACCAGTGCGATATCATCAGCATAAGCTACAAGAGTGCATCTCCTTGGCATCAGTAACCTCAACACCCCGTCGTACAGGACATTCCACAGGATGGGATCTAATTGAACCCTGTGGAACACCCTGTGACAAACTGGTGCTGGTATCTTTTTCTCTTATGGACATGTCAGTGAAGTATCTGTCAATTATGTTAACCAGGTATTCACTAACGCCCAATTCTCTAAGCTTGAACATGATTTTTTCCCATGATGCCGTATTAAAGGCATTCTTGACATCGAGCAGGGTGAGAGTTTTGTATTCTACGTAACTAAAGAGGTTACTTCTGTGACCGCATCTATGGTGGACCTTTTGGCCCTAAAACCATATTGGCGATCTCTCAGCGCATGCTTTTCTTCTAGCTCTCGCTCAAGGCGGCCTTTTATAAGACTGTTCGTACAATTTAGCTTTCGAACTAAAAAGTACCTCTTCCTCTTGACTTTTACCTTTCGGTATAAGGACAACCTTAGCTTCTTTCAACATTGTTGGAAACTGCTGTTGTTCAAGCAGTTTGTTTAGCAATCTCAGAAAAACCTGCGGGTATTTTAGTGCGGCGAGTCTTACTGTCTCCGGCATGACTCCATCTATGCCAGGTGCTTTTCGGATCTTTATCCGTCCAATAGCCTCGCCGAGTTCCAACTTAGTAAAAGGTTCCGCATATATGAAACTAATAACCCTTTCACGCCTATGCTCCACCTGAGGAAAAAGTTCCCGTATCAAATAGAGTTTGTCCTCCTCATACAGGGGATAGGGTGTCTTTTTCTCTTTCAATTCGGTACAGACTAAGTAAGTTATTTTAACAAGTTTTTGGTCTTGAACCTTGAATGATTTCTCAAAGTACAAAAAGCGATCCTGTTTTATATCCTAACATTTGTTAAACACTTAAATAAACTTTTAGACTGTAAATTATTGGTGCAACAGTTCGATTATCAGAACACTATGGTGTTTCGGTTTTGGCAATGTGACGAATATATCAATAACCTGGAAACAGACCAATGGACCAAACAAGCAATACGGGTGCTAAAAAACCAGAAGTCGTCTACGATCGACGATCTTTCCTCATAACTGTTCAAATTAACTAGTGACACCTATCAATACAGAAGCATGCCCGTAGTTACACTTTAAAGTAGGAGATTTTTTTATTTATTTTTAGATACTTTGGATTTTAATATATGAAATTAACTTTCACCCAATACTCTCTATAAGACAAATAATGATAACATATGATTGTCCTTTCTTTCACATATCATTCATCATAGTACTCGCTCAAATTGAATCCAGTTTTTCATCATCGCGCCTTGCATCTGTGTAGATGTAGATGGTCTTCCTCTGTTCCATTTATCTGTCCTTAGTATCGATTTGGTTTACTTTGTGTCCACCTTCCATCCTTCATCCTTGGCACGTGGCCAGTCTATCTCCATTTCAATCTGCAAGCTCTCTCCACAAATCCACAACATCTGTAACTCTGGTTTTTTTCTATTCCGTTAGAACAGTATTGATAAAAATAAATAAAAATTGAACCTTAAAATAGCCAATATTGGGTTACGTATACTAAGTCCTATACTATACTATACTATGCAAGAGAAATGTTTTAACTATGTGATGAAGTTTTGGAAACCGTTTACCATAAGAGATGCAATTCTTACAGTGGTAAATGCATAAAGTGGAATAAAAGAAAAGACTTTCAAAAGAGCTAGAAGTATCATGGAATATGAAGATAAAGAAACTGCCATAGCTGAACTAATTACATTAGTGCGCAACGCCGATGAAGAAATTTGAGAAACTGAGGTTGAGACATGGACAGTGTGCCAAAGATGAGCTAGGTTAACAGCTTCTCAGCAATGACAATATCGTGGAAGTAGTTTTAAATCAGCACGGTACGTCACAACCTGATTTATTCGAAAATAAGAATCAAGAAAAAAAAAATGATGGAAGAGTTACAATAAAAAAAAAACTAGCCAGAAAGCTTCGAAATCCGCCAATGTTCTACTAGACTATTTTGAGCAATAGGAACCTTCAGACTTTGACATTTTGAACTTGCGTAGAATACGTCAGAAGGTTAAAACAATCAGAGACTTTTAACAAATGCCAAAGTGACTGACTTTTTTTAAAAGCATATCTACATAATAGTATATTACATAACGAGAGTTGTAAGAAGCTTATTACATGCGAGTAAAAAAGTTGCGCGCGAGCCGCGTAGCGGCGAGCGCAGTAATTTTACAAGCATGTAATAAGCTTACAACTCAAGTTGTGTACTATACTTTTTCTACGATTATTTTCGTTTATAAAAATAAAAATTAAATTACCACTATATTTATACTGACAGATTAATAATTTTTAATCTGTCAAAATAACCTCTGTTAATTCGTTTCCATGGTAACTCGACCAACTGACTTACGAGGCTTATGTGATATTACACATTTTTATAAAACTGAACCGTAATTTTTTATTACGTGCTAGTCATTACGTGTCAGTATCTGTAATGATGCATTTACTTAGCATCCAAATAGTAGGTAATATACAATGTACCAGTAAGAGAGTAGAAAAAATATATTACCGCTTTATGTAAAGTTATTCTACATGTCTATGTAGTTTTTGTTTTTCTGTTTAGTGTAAAAGTTGGTTTATGTAGAATCTTTTTTTTTCAATGTGCATCTTTTTATCAAGAGCAGACAAACTTAGTAGAGCAAGACCACCTACACGTTGGGCTGACGATATCAGGCGTATCACCAAAAATTGGCAACAAAGAGCACAAAATCGTATAGAATGGAGGAGTTTAAGGAAGGCCTATGTCCAGCAGTGGACGTGATAAATAAAGGCTGGATATTGTTCTTAAGCTATTTTCCTGTGGCATTTTAAATTAATTACTATTTAACTGGGAATAAGCCACAATTAAAGATAAAAAATACGTTTATTAACGTTTCAATTTCCACTTCGGAAATCGTTCTCAAAATACAAACAGTAAATTAAACAAATTTTTTTTTTTTTAGTAAAAAAACAAAATTATTAAACGGTGTGAAATAGTAGTATTTAATCTAGGGGTAAGGTATGCATTCTTATGTGTATAGTGTTTTTTTTTCTCCCTAACCTAACTATCTTATTTTTTAACTAACTTATTCTACACGCGCGCGCCAGATCCAGTGCAATCTCGACATGTAGAGTCCTGTTTATTACTATGTGACTATCTTTTCATGTTTTTCTCTTCACTCTTCTGGTTAATACACTACTAGTTAGTGTCTGGGTCTTCTGTGCCTTGCCGATCTGTTATAGTAATTTGTCAACTTCCTTACACTTTCATTCGGATGATTTCTTAGTTTTTTAAAGATTCCATACGCTTTTTCATTCATTTTACCTAGGATCTTTACCTATTTGGTTTTTTTGTATACGAACCTCTCGAATACGTATATGGTGATGTTCACAGCCTCCTTTATAATGTTATTTTGGGCTACGTGGATCTTGTTCCTGTTAGTTTAACATGTTTGACTCCAAGCTACTGATCCAAATGTTATGGCTGATATGATTATATGGTTTACTCCAGTCATCAGACACGAAAATGCCACTAAACCTCTAAAAATCTTACGAATAAGCTGAATTACGCGCTTAAAAAGATGCAAAAAAGTTTACCACTTTTATCCCTGGGCTTTCCCCTAAAACCACCCACGTATAGAGCGGAAAACGAAAAAAATCGATTTACCAAGAATCTGTGAGCCATAGAAAAAAAAACTCAAATAAAAAATATAGCTAAGATAATTTTGAACAAAAACGTTTATTAACATTTTTTGTTTAAAATGAGTCTTTCTCTCAGAAACAATGAATGAAGCGATCGGCAATTTTGAATGTCAGTTACGCGTACGAAATGAATGCTTAGTAAAATTTGTATCAGTTCGACGGTATTTAATATCTTTTGAACCGAATGTCCTATCGACATAAATCGATGCGTTTTAAAGATAAAGCGAGCAGCTGTTGTATGAAATTTTTGTGTTTTGCTGCAAATGGACTTAAGGAGCAAATGAAAGGCATTTGAAATGTACTTAAAACGCTGAATTTTAACTTTCACATTACAAACGACCTAAAATGTTTAAAACTGCTCTTTTTAATTACAGTAGTAAGTTTTTTAAAAGTACCTCTGCTATAAATTGCACCTAAAACCGTTTTCTTTCCCGTGACTTGCGATCGTTGGTAATGTAAAAGTTTAAATTCTTCGTTTTTAGTCATATTTCAAATATCTCATATTTATTGCCAAAAATTCGCCAAAACCAAATTTTCATATTATAGGTTTTGAATAATAATGGAAATTTCAGTTCGACCTGTCCATGAAAATAATAAATTTATTGTTTTCACGAGAAGCGTAAAAAACTGCAAAAATCGATCAAAATATATTTATTAAACAGCTGTATAGAAACTATCTTTATTGGAGGCATAATAAAAAAAATGTGTACGAAATCTGCAGTCTTTACCTTTAAAACGCATTTTGATTTTTGTCGATAGGATACTCTGATCAAAAGTTATCGATTTTTTACTGTCGAATTAATACAAATTTTATTTAACATTGATTTCGCGCGCGGAACTGACGTTCAAAATCGCCGGTTGCTTCAAGCGTTGTTTCTACGAGAACGGTTCATTCTACGCAAAAAGTGCTCATAAACATTTTTTTGTTCAAGATATTTGAAATATTTTTTTCTACTGCGTACAGATTCTGTGTAAATAGATTTTTTTGCGTTTCTACCACCCTACGAGAGGGGTTTTAGAGGGAAGCCTGGGGGTTAAAGTGGTAATTTTTTTGCATCATTTTGGCTTCCATGGCAAAATTTATATCCATGGCAAAATTCAGATAAGAGATCTTAGCGTGCTTCTTAATATAATTGATGAGCTTTTAGTGATGGTGTGTAGGTATGCCATTATTTTGGAGGAAATAGTTTTGATTAACGTTATGACTTTAAAACTGAAAGATAATTCATTAAATATTTATTATTTCACAAATGCTTGAAAAGTATTGGAAATCTAATGTCAAAGATATTTTCTTAAGTTTTGAAGATGTTGTATCCAGATGAATATACCAATGAATGAAAATAAAACAAAATATATTGTCTTTTCAAATCAGAACGACAGCGAATAAGGTATCATATTACCATAAATGATCATAACATCATAACTTTAAGACGGTCAAAGAATTTAATTAGCTAGGAGTAACAATCAGCTACGACAATGGACACTAAAGTAGAAATGGAAGTCGAAATACGAATAATGGCGAAAAACAGATCTTTCTTTGCAATACACAGTGACATAGGAAAGCGAAACATGGACAGTAAAAAAAAAGAAAAAAAAAATCTTACTGGGGTGGGAACAAAAAATGTTTGGAATTATATAGGGCACTTGTAGAGATAGCATAATAAATGAATGGAAGCACAACGAATTCAATTAGAAAGCTAATATAAACATAAGATAACAGAAAAGCTAGTAAACTAAAACGGACAAGACACGTGATACGTACTAAGGACAGCTGATTAATAAACAATATGTATTGGGAAGAAACATATGGGAGAAGAGCTGTAGGATGGCCTAGAAAAAGGTGGAAAGATGCAGTCAGAGTGTATCTGGAGACAATGGTGGTGAGATAGTAAGAAGTAGTATAACAGTGACACAAAAAATATTAATGTTAAAAAACGATTCCGAAACTTTGATAAAATGAAAGGCAGATATCGAGCAATATTTTAATAATTAAATCTTGCCCAAGTACTTTCGCTTCTTAGAGCATATTCAGAGGCATTTCGTCAAATTTTGGACTATCCAACAATTGCAGAATGTCATAAACTTAAAATTAAACATGAAATTGAACATAACACTACACTAAACAAGGACAAACAGTGTAAAATTATTTAAAAATAGTGGAAGCTACATTCTGTTCGGCAACAGGAGAGACCGAAACTGTCATAAAAATCAACACGCGTCTGTTGGACATTTTAATATTTTTATTTAAACAAAAAAAATCAAACTCTGGTTACAATAAAGAGTTAGTGCTACTTTTTCTTAAAAATGTTGTACAATTTTTGACACATTATTAGAAACAAGAAATAAATACTGTTCTGAAGCTATTTTCTTGTGGCATTGTAAATTAATTACTATTAAACTGGGAATAAGCCACAATTAAAGATAAAAATACGTTTATTGACGTTTCAATTTCCACTTCGGAAATCGTTCTCAAAATACAAACAGAAAATTAAACAAATTTTGTTTTTTGTTACATAGTGAAAAATTCTTCTAATAATTTAATTTTATCTGACTCATTTATATTGACAATTCAGACATACATTATGCATTTTAAAGTAGACGACTTTAAAATGATATTGCCAATATTGTTGAGTTGCGCTCCTGGGACGACTTTACTTATAAGATAGTTCATTCGATTACATGAAATCAACTTTAACTTGAGAATATCCGTCAGAAAAAAATCATAGCATGTAATTCGTCTTTATAAAGATAAACACATGATATGATGACAGTAAAATTCTCCTGTTAGTGATTCCATAGTAAATTATGAGGGAAAAACCAGGAAAAAAACCTCTTAATACTATCCCGACATTGTAAATATTTGTTCGTGAATTTAGTTTATCTTCAACAAACATCAAAATTCTGATTTTATATGTTACGTTATTTAAAAAACATAAATGATGTATCCTCTATATGTTACTGACTTACTAATACTGGTATTTTCTTATTAATAACTTTCTCTTTCAATATTGGTAACCAGATCCTACTACATTCTGCCGAGGAATTTGCGACACAATTGGCCTAGATAGACTTAGACCCATTTGTAGTACCATGAATTCTGCTTGTAGTGAACTATCAAAATTTTTATTAAATATTTTAAAACCATTTACAAATAAAAATGACACATTCATAAAAAATACACAACATTTTTTAAATAAATTATCAAATATTGAATTTAATTCAAATCATACTTTGGTAAGTTTTGACATAAATAGTTTATTTACGAATGTGCCATTAAATAATCTCTTCATAGACTTTAAGTATAGTCAAGACAAAATTAGAGAGTGATGATTCATTGGCAACTAGAACAAGACTAAACATATCGGCTATAATGGAGTTATTAACATTATGTACTGATAATACATATTTTCAACTAAATAATGAATTCTATAAACAAAATTTTGGTCTAGCAATGGGCTCTAGTTTGTCTCCATTCTTAGCCGATATATTTATGGAAGATTTTGAAACAAATATCATTTCTAAACAAAATTTCAAACCCACAGTATGGTGGAGGTATGTAGATGATGTATTCTCAATATGCCCTCATGGATCAGAGTTGTTGAACACATTCCTAAATGATATAAACGATAAAGAAGAGACAATAACATTTACCATGGAAAAGGAATATAATAACACGCTACCTTTCCTGGACGTTTTAATCTCTAAGAACGATACTGGATATGAGACTCAGGTGTATAGAAAACCAACACACACCAATAGATATTTAAATTTCAAATCAAATCACAATATTAATGTAAAAAAGGGAATAATTAAATCCTTATACGATAGAGCCAAAATTACTTGTTCTAACGAAAATTCGTTCTTGGAGGAGAAACATTTGTTAACATCTGTTTTATTAAAAAATGATTATTTTTTATTGTTTATAAATAAGGAATTTTCAACAATCGATCGAATAAACCAGAACAACTTAGAACGAGATCCTACAGCATACACAAGGAATAATATGAGGAAAATAACAATACCGTACATAAAAGGATTATCAGAAAAACTTAAAAGGATAGGAAATAAATTCAACATTTCAACAACATTCAAAACAACAAACACGTTGAGATCTATTTTGTCCAAAACCAAACCTAACAATGAACAAGAAAGGACAAAGAATTGCATTTATAAAATACCTTGTGAATGCGATCAGTTTTATTTAGGTGAATCATAAAGGCCATTAAATGTTAGAATAAGTGAACATCAATCTTATATTTTTTTTTTTTTTTTTTTTTTTTTTTTTTTTTTTTTTATGGCTTTGGATTATTGATCCATTCAGCCACGGTATTATAATAAATACTGTTTGCTACAATATTAAATACTATATACACATGCGCAGCACATATACAAACTTATGCACGCACATACATATATAGGTATTGTTATATAAAAATAAAAAAAAATACAAAAAGGAAGTGGAAACATTAAATTGACCTCTATTTAAACTCTTCATTCAGGACCCTAACCAACTTAAATTAATTTACAAATAAGAAATATACAAATAATACTAAATGCTAATACTAAATTCTAATAATTAATAATTGTCACAGCGCTAAGACATAAACCCGGTTCAACACCTCGGAGGTTTAGGCCTTCTTTGTGATCGTTTTTTTTATTTTTTTTTTATTTTTTTTTTTTTTTTAATTATTTATTTTTTTTTTTTTTTTTTTTTTTCTTTAATTTTTTTTTTATTTTTTCAGTTTTTTTTTATATGATTTTTTATTTATATATATTTTTTTTAATTTTATTTATATAATTTTTTTTTTTTTTTTTTTTTTTTTTTTTAATTATTTATTTATTTTTTTATATACATATATATTTTTTATTTTTTTAAATAACAATGTTCGTATTTTACAGGGAGGTACTTAATATTACATAAGATTAATTATAAAAAACAATAATTGCTAAACACATTCAATCCGACTCATTCATCCAAGTTAGATTTTTCTCTTAGTCCTTTTTAAAAATTCCCAAATAATTTGTTGTATTTTATGGTTTCGTCGAGACAAGTATAAAAGAGAAGTTTGGTTTTGTGGTAAAGGTATTTGTTCTTGAGACAGGGTGTGCATCAAATATTTAATTGCATCATCATTATGCTTGCATCCAAACAACCAATGATTAATATCATCAACGTAACCATTGCAATCACAAAGTTCTGATTCGGATAGATTTAGTCTATAGAGGTATGTCTTGACAGTGGCATGGTTAAAGAGACATCTAACAAACATGGAATAAATATTTCTATTGGGGTAACTTCTTACGGCAAACGGCTCAGTAGGTAAAACTGGATGAATTTTTGTATAAAGATTATTGCTTCGATTACAGAAAGCAAACCATTCAATGTCCCAATTTTGTTTTAGACTTTTCTTGCAAGTGGCTGTTAGATCGCTTCTATCTAGCCAATTTATTTCTGATCCTTTTAAGATTGCCTCTTTAGCATAAAAATCTGCTTTGAGGTTACCGGAAATACCAAAGTGTCCTTTTACCCAGACGAAATGTACAGTAGTATGTTCTTCCTGCAGCTTAAGTTGGTTTTCTAAAATTTTAACGACAAGACTATTTTTATATAAATGTTGACGTGAGTTTTCTAAAGCTAATAACGCAGACATTGAATCTGATATAATTACTACTTGGTGGTTAGAAATTTTTTTGTTGACCGCCCATTCTAGAGCTTTATGAATTGCGAACATTTCTGCAGAGTATATAGAGCATTGTTTATCTAACTTGAACATTAGGGATTCTTTGTGATCCGGAATATATACAGCACAGCCGACTCCCAATCTAGATTTAGAACCATCCGTGAAGATCCTGCATGGATTATTAAGCTTGGCTATCTGATGCTGAAAATCAACTGTATTCTCATTGTCAAAATTGGGAAACCAAACATTGACTTTGGCGTAAGAAACATTGAAATTCGATTGAAAGAATGTCAAGTCACACGGAGTGTTTAGACGTTGAGAAACGTTAGGATATGCCACTGCCAGAATAGGAGAATTTCTGTTATGCCACCATTTGTCGACTAGATTAGAAACAGCAATATCACATATTTTTTGTAGTAGCTCAGTTTGATTGTAAGACTGGCATTTGAGAATAAATTTTTCAGCTAAAAATAGTCGTCTTAAATGTAAGGGAGGTTCCATAGATTCGGCTAGAAGATTCTCTGTAGGTGTAGATTTGAGCGCCCCTAAAACTAATCGCAGAGCCTTATACTGAAGGCGGTCTAGTTTTTTAAGACGACTATTTGTGGCAGATCCGTATAAAAAGCATCCATAGTCGAGAATGGATCTGGTGTATGCACGATAAAACATTAAGTTAATCTTGGGGTCGGCACCCCATCGATAGCGATTAACTACTTTAAGAATATTAAGACTTTTCTCACATTTCATTAAGCACTCGTTAATGTGTTCGTCCCATGTTAACTTGGTGTCCAATGTAATACCAAGATAAGTGTAGTGATTGTGAACGGGTATACTTAGGCTATTAAACATAATGCTGGATATAACTGGTAAACGATGTCGCGTAAAAAATACCACAGCTGATTTCTTCGTAGTAAGCTCAAACCCTTGTTTAAAGAAATACTCTCTTGCGTCACACATAATAGTTTTTATTGAGTTAATACTTTGTTGGTATAAATTATTCACAGTGTAAAAGCAGAAGTCGTCCGCATATTGTAATATATTACATTTAATGCCTATATTGTGAAGATCTACGGTGTATAAATTAAACAACAGGGGGCTAAGGACAGAGCCTTGTGGTAGACCTTGATGCACTACTCTCGGGCCAATCAATCTATCATTACATCGAATGAATACCTGTCTATTCAGAAATAGGTTTACTAACACATATGAACACAAAGGTGGAATACCTATGTGCTTTAGTTTTTCGAATAATAGATTTAAATTGACGTTATCATAAGCTCCTGAAATATCAAGAAATATGGCAGATAGATAATTATTATTTGAGAAGGATAACTGAATATCAGTCGTTAATTGAGACACACAATCCATAGTCCCTTTATTTCTACGAAAGCCGTATTGACTAACTGGGAAAATATTTTTGTTTTCACACCACCATTCTAATCTGCTTTTCATAATTCGTTCAAATGTTTTAAGCAAACAAGACATAAGAGAGATAGGTCTTAGGGCAGTACGCTGATTTACTTTGGGTATAGGAATAACCAAGCATTGTTTAAGAGAATCACAGTTGTCTCCTTTAAGTAAAATATTGTTGTATATTTTGCACAGATAATGTATGGCAATTACTGGCAGGTTTAAAAGCATGCTGTAGTTAATGCCGTCAATACCAGGAGCTGTATTTTTAGAACTCTTAATATTTGCTTTAAGTTCGTCAGCTGAAATGGGGGTTAGTAAAAAGTGATCATTAGTGGAGACACTCGGCATAAATACTGGTAGATGGACATAATCTGGAGAGATTTTTCTAAAAAGACTTTCTACTATGTCTTCATTATTAGCGGTGTACTTTTTCTTACCTTGAATTTTGTTTACCCTTCTCCAAAGCTCTGAGGGTGAAGTTTGCCTACTAAGTGAGGAACAAAATCGAGCCCAACTAGATTTGGCTTTTGAGCGGAAAGTTCGTTTACACATAGCTTCATTCCTCTTATATTCAATAAAGTTTGAAAGGGTAAGATTGGATTTATATATTTTAAAAGAATTTTTCCTTGCATTCGAAACTGTGAGACATTCATCATCCCACCATGGTGGAGTTTTAAAAGATTTTACTGAGGGTTTGATAATTTTAAAAGATTTGTTGGCTGCAGTAGTAATAGAATCTAATAAAAAGAATATCATTTCATTGGTTTCGTTTGTATTTGATTCGTATCTGAAGGTGCTTTCTACAGAATCTCTAAATTTTTCCCAATTTGCATTGGACATGGACCATTTATTTGTAGATGTGAAAATTGTGTTTTCAAATTTTATATCCTGCACGGAAAGTCTAATGGGAAAATGATCGGATCCATAGGTATCTGAAAGAACGGTCCAGTCAAAGGCTGAACATAAACTAGAGCTTATAATAGTAAGATCTACAACCGATTTGATATGTCCTGGAGGAGTAGCTCTAGTAGCCGACCCGTCATTTACAACAACTAGATTAGGAAATGCATCTAATGCTTCTACTAGTATATTACCATCGACGGAACATAAATTGGATCCCCATAATCCATGGTGAGCATTAAAATCTCCGGTAATGATACAATCATTGTTAATTTGAGAAAAAAGACTAACGTAATCTTGCATTGTTACTCTAACTTTTGCTGGACGATACACACTCAGAATAGAATAAATTTTTTGGTCAATATTAATATTTACACCACAAACTTCGAGATTAGGATTGAAATTGTTAACGAATGAAATGGGCTCATAAATAATGTTATTTGCTAAAATTACGGCAACTCCTCCATATCCCTTACTTCTACTTTTATTAACTATATTAAAATTATTGAAGCAAACAGTATCAGATGGTTTGGACCAAGTTTCTGATAAAAGAGCTATGTCAAAACGTTCTTCAAAAAGTAATTGATTTAAAGAATATTTGTTTGCATTTAGCGAACGAATATTCCATTGAATAATTTTAATGCTTTTGGAAGCCATTAAAGTTATGTAAAAATATTACCTATAATATCTTTAATTTTATTTTCTAATTCAATTTCGTACATTTTAAGATTAGATTCTACATTTGAGGAAGAATTACAATAATCCTGGATACTTTGTTGGATCAAATTTTTAAGTGAAGCACTCAGCTGACTGATAAACTTATTGAATTCATTAGGAGGATCAGGGTTTCCAAACTGAAATATAGATCCCGAACAGAAGCTGGTCTGGTATTCTCTACGAATAGGAGGAAAATTAGGAGATGTATCACAATTTTTTCTTTTTTTGGGGGGACTAACTGTAGGGGAGGATATATGCTTGTGAGTATTATTATTTTTGTAAGCAGTGTTAGAATTCGAAGGTTTAGCAGAAGAGCTTTTTAATGGAGGGAAATCGGTGTCACAGGTAGTTAAGGGTGCAAATTTGTTTTTTTGAACTAAACTGGAATAACTTGGATTTTCAATAGCTTTTTCAGCTTCTTTAAACGAAATATTCAAGTTAGCCATAGCTTCTTTAGTTTTCTTTTGTTTCAAATATTCGGGGCATTCTTTAAAAATTGACTCGTGGTTATTATTTTTACAAAAAACGCAAAATGCAATACATTGATCAGGGCAACCAATTTTTCCTTCATTGCCGCATTTTTTACATCTTTTTTGTGACTTACATTGGGTGGTTGAATGACCATATCGAAGACAATTAAAACATTGCATAACCGGACTAACATATATTTCAACTGGACATCTAACTTTATTAATGTAAATATATTGGGGAATTAATTTACCCTCAAAGCTAATTATGACCATTTGTCTAGGAACTCTTTCAGATATACCATTATTTTGAACTAATCTAGTCATTCTATAAACTTTTTTAATAGGAATATTAGACTTAATAGTGTTGAGCAATGCATTCTCACTTAAAGTAGTATCCACTCCACGAACGAGACCTTTTTTTTCTGTTAAATAATTTGGAATATATGCTATTAAATTATTTTTTTCAAAAAAATCTTCTGTAGCTAACTTATTAGCTACAGCACCTGAATCTACTTGGATTTTGATACGGTTTTTACCTACACTAACAATTTCTATAATATTTTTATCATAATTGGATAATGAAAGTAGTTTCTCTCCAAGTTTCATTGGATGCAAACGACCTAAATTTAAATTAATATGTTGAACAAATATAAAAAAAGGACCATTATCACTAGAACTAAATCGATTAGCTGAGTTAAATACCTGATTTTTCTGAATATTTGTTTTAGGCGAAGTTGAACTCAAGTTTTTGCTATCAATATTGTTTTTAATATCATTCCTATCTCTAAATTCAATGTCCTCTACACCAGGATCTGGTGGATCCTTCCCAGAGATACCATTTTTGCCCGCGGACATGACGGGGCACGACGTTTAACAAAAAAATTAATAAAAAATTTCTACTTACAGTACAGTTGACAGAATACCAGAACTTAAAATATAAAGCAAAAAAAACAAAAACGCTAAACACCCTGTGTTATATCTTGAAATACACTTCTGCACTTCACAAGAGATCGAAATCTAATAAAAAAAAGACTTTAGAACTACTTAAATATTTAAATTTTCCCGAGGAACTCTTAAACGCGTCCAAACACTTTGACAGTTATTTGACAGATGAATCTTATATTAAAAATAGAGAATTTAATAGATCTCAAATCTGTAAACACGCATAGGATAATGAACATAGGGTTCAATGGAATAATTCAAATGTAGTCCTAAAAAAAAACGGATGGTAAAAAAAGAAAAATCAAAGAAGCGGCTCTAATTATGCTAAATGAGGCCAATTGTGTCGCAAATTCCTCGGTAGAATGTAGTAGGATCTGGTTACCAATATTGAAAGAGGAAGTTATTAATAAGAAAATACCAGTATTAGTAAGTCAGTAACATATAGAGGATACATCATTTATGTTTTTTAAATAACGTAACAGATAAAATCAGAATTTTGATGTTTGTTGAAGGTAAACTAAATTCACGAACAAATACTTACAATGTCGGGATAGTATTATGAGGTTTTTTTCCTGGTTTTTCCCTCATAATTTACTATGGAATCACTAACAGGAGAATTTTACTGTCATCAAATCATGTGGTTGTCTTTTTTTATCTAAAGACGAATTACATGCTATGATTTTTTTCTGACGGATATTCTCAAGTTAGAGTTGATTTCATGTAATCGAATGAACTATCTTATAAGTAAAGTCGTCCCAGGAGCGCAACTCAACAATATTGGCAATATCATTTTAAAGTCGTCTACTTTAAAATGCATAATGTATGTCTGAATTGTCAATATAAATGAGTCAGATAAAATTAAATTATTAGAAGAATTTTTCACTATGTAACAAAAAACAAAATTTGTTTAATTTACTGTTTGTATTTTGAGAACGATTTCCGAAGTGGAAATTGAAACGTCAATAAACGTATTTTTATCTTTAATTGTGGCTTATTCCCAGTTTAATAGTAATTAAGAATTAAATACATCATGTACCTTCATAACAATCCAAATAAAATTATTTAAAAAATGACTTAATACGAAAATAAACAAAAACAATAAATAAATTTACTTGAAGAATTAAAACGTAGCAGAATATGAATATCTTTTTAGATTATCTTTAATCTAAACACAGGTTTGTAAAATTATATAAACAAATTAATAATTTAGTTTCTTAGTGTTAAGTTATTTCCAAATATTATTTTTAAAATTCTTTAATTCTTCGACATAAAATTGTACACAGAAATCCTTAAATTATTTTTGAATCACGTTCCCACAAGAAAAAAGGCAATTATTTCAAACCCACATCATTGCGATCCACGTGACCACTATCAAATATAACCTAAGAAAATTACAAAAACCAACAATAGGACCTGTGGTGCCCTTATCTCCACATACTATTCACATGGTTTTCATTCAAACAAAAAGGACCCGACGCCCTGTTTCGCGCGTAAGCCACATCCCTCGGCGCTAGAGCCAATAGCGTGAAGTTTGACGCTGAAAACGAGGATTACAATTGGACAGAATTCCTGGTCCTAATTGAGCTTGTTAAATATAAATTGACTAAAATAATAATGTCAGAAGTCAGTTTATCTGCTTAACTGAAGCTCGTAGCAATTGTTTGATTAAAAAATTATCGGTAAATTGAAATAGATTGTTCTGATTATTTCGATTAATTAAAAGTATGGAAGGTGCGCCGTTTGACGATCAAAGTTTTAATGACTTCAACAACCAACCTTTGCCATCTTTGGCATCGACTCTTCTAAACAAGAATCAGGAAAACCTTAATGTGCATTCTATACAGGTGATGCTCGGGATTCAGCAACAGCACGACATGTTTGGAAACATGGGATCACCGATGGAATACAAAGGCTCTCCTCAAAAACTGGACGCGTCTCCCATACACCATCAAGATTTGGGGATGTACTCACCCGGAATGGAAAATATTAACAACAATTCCAATGGTGTTAAGAGAAAAAATGAAGATGTAGTGCTACTTCAGTCGCATAATTTAAGTTCTACTGAAATTGGCAGTACGCAAAATACAACTACGAAAAAGAATGACAAGAAGAAAAATGATAATGGAGTTAAAAAGAAAAAAACTAGGTAAGTCAGTTAGTTCTACTTCATATCTATTGAGAAATTAAAAACATTTAATTATCTCCTTTAAGTTTATTTAAATTTATGTTTTATTTGAATTTGGAGAATATATTTTTCAATTAATTTTTATCGTTAATTTTTTTCTGATAATTTATTTCTGTTGTTCATTTCTGTGTGAAAATGCAAGGTTCAAGTTTTGCTTTACTATAACCAGTAATTATTTAAGTCTATTATCTTACATAAGTAATCATTTCGCCATTGTTTTGGTCGCATTTTTCTCTGTTGCATAACGTATTTTTTATTTTGTTCATTTGTTTTTATAACCCTTTTATATTACCTTTATAATCTATTTTATTTTACATTATATAATATATGGTACATATTTGTTAGTTTCTGAATTTCAGAATTTGAAACTACCGAATTCGGTAGTTTCAAATTGAATCAGAGGTTTAAAGGTAATATATTTTTCGTTTAATTTTTTATTCATATCTTTAGTTTTTCACGCGAAGTATATCAATTAGGATTCTACTACAAATATCCTTTTTCTCGGTTGCATAACACATTATATTTTATTTTGTCCATTTGTTCGATTTGTGTTTTTATCTAATTTTATCTGTCCACAATTCATTATTTGATAATCTTTTTTACACAACTAGTAATTTTCTACACAAAACTTCCTTCAAAACGTTTTTTTTACTTCAAAACACTGTTTTCATAAAAATGTCGAATTTTTGATGGTCAGCTATTTTACCAGGTTTTTCTCCACTTTTTCATTTGATTATTCCAAATATGTATAGGTATCTACGAATTATATAAACTCCGTAATATACACAATTTATTCTAGTTGGTGGTTGATATTAGTTACATATTTCTAAATTATTCTAGTCAACTGAAGTCTTCTATTGATTTTTTTGTTTTTAAATTTGTTTAAATTATTTTAAATATCTTGTACTATCGCATTATATTTTTAAGTCACCTTGTATGATAGAAAAGTAGTTATATAATACGCCAATTTTTTAACTAAATCGTTGACATATGTACATTTTTGTAGTTTTTATCTTTTAAGACGTAATTTAATACTGATAATTAATTAGTTATTAACTACAATACGTTAAAATGTCTTTTTGTTTTGTTTATATTGCAAAATATTTAGTTCTTTCATTAAAATCACATCTTATTGAATACTTCTTATTTAGAATTGTTTAACAATAGATTTAGCTATTTAGCTATTATGTATATATTTGTATAGGGCAATATCCGAATTCTTTTATCTTAGCTATTTTTTGCCTTTTGCTTCTTTCGCAATACTATAGAAGATTATATATATTCACGGATTCTACAGTATTCACTGCCTTCCCTCGCTCAACCGTTTCTATCTCTCTCTGTTGTCCCATTCTCCATCGTCTCTAGGCATCTCTTACTCATGGCGTCGTCGTCTACTTCGTTCCTCCAGGATCTTCGAGGTGGTCCTCTTTTCCTCCTTCCTATGGGGCTCCTTTCGGTTATTCCCTTTATCCATCTGCTGTCGCTAGTTCTTCTTACATGTCCATACCACTTTGGTCTTTTTTGTTCTATATATGTTAGTATGTCTGTTTCTATTGATGTTCTTTGCCTTATTTCGTCATTACTTCTCCTATCCATTCTTGTTACTCTGCAGCATCTTCGCAGCCACTCCATATCTTTTGCTACTATCTTACTGCTGTTTTTCTTGTTTATTATCCAATTTTCAGCCCCATATGCCATAATACTTCGCAGTAATGTTTCATAAATCTGTGTTTTTGTCTTCATATTTAGATGTCTATCCAATCATACTGAGTTAAGTTGTCGGATTGCTGTTCTTGTTTGTCCTAATCTTTGCCTAATTTTTTGTTGCCTCTGTTGTTGCCTTTTTCGTGATTATAAACCCCAAGTATTTGAATTTGTCCTTTCCTTTGATTGTTACGTTGTCATCAATCTGTAGATCTTCTATGTCTTCTTCACTTGTAGATAGGTACTCCGTTTTCGCGAGGTTAATTCCTAGGCCAGCCTTGGTATATTCTTCTTGTAATTTCTTCATCATGTAGCTGAGGTCGTCTTAGTCTTGTGCAATCACTACTTGATCGTCTGCAAAATTTAACGTATATGGGTATTCGTTCCGTACCGGTACTCAAATGCCTTTGCATTTTCTTTTCCATGTAGTCAAGGCTATTCTAAGTATATTTTAAATAGGGTTGGAGATGTGGAACAACCCTGCAGGAGCCCTATTGTTGTGGTGAAGCTCCTATAATTCTTGTTCCCAATTTAATGGACACTTTATTTTCTTTATACAGAGCTTTTCTAACTTCTATGAGTTCCGTCTGTATTTCTAATTTGTACATTTCCTCCCATAGTTTTGACTTTGGTACACAGTCATACGCCTTTCTCAGGTCCACAAATGCCAAATGTATATCTCTATGTTTTGCTTTTTTCTTTTCCAAGAGTTGTTTCAGTGTGTATATGTGGTCTATGCAGGATCTTCCTGCCGTGAAGCCTGCCTGATCCTCCCCGATTTTGCCTTTTATCGCTTGCTCTATCTTTTCTCGCAGTATCTTTTCATATAATCTTCCTATTAATGATATTACGCTTATTTCTCTGTCGTTTTCACATCGTTTTCTATCTCCTTTCTTAAATATAGATGTCATACATGCCTCCGTCCATTCCTTTGGAAGCTGTTCTCCATTTATGGCTTTCTGAAATATCCATTGTATCATCCGGTGTAATTTTTTTGATCCGTATTTTATAAGCTCAGATGAGATGCCTTCAGGTCCCGGTACTTTCTTATTTTTGATTGCTTTTATGACCATTCTCATTTCCCTATCTGTTATTTCGATTTCTTTTCCAATGAATTGTGGTCTATGTTCTGTTAACAGTTCCTTATAATAGTCCTTTCATTCTTTGTCCTGTATATTTCCCAATTTAATTTTTCATTTTGAGTTTTGTTTCAATCCTCTCAGTACTTTTCATGACTCCGAAGTTCTTGTACCTCCTAGGTATGTTTCAATATTTAAGCAGGTTCTTTCCCATTCTTCATTCATTTGTTGTGTTATTTGTTTTTTTACTTCTCTATCTTATTCTCTCTCTAAACTCCATCGTTGTTTGTAGTTGTAGTTTGTACATTTTCTGTATAGTTGTTTTTTTTTTCTTCAATTATTCTTATTGTTGGTTCATTTATTGCATAATAGTGCTGTTTATTTGATATACGTTCTTTTTCTCCAAGGGCTTCGAATGCTGCTTGTGTTATACTCGTATATTTATTCGATGCTGCCGTATCTAAATTCTATTAATTTTTGCTGTCAGTCATTTATGGTGCGTTCCACATTCTGCTCCTCTTCTGACTCGCACATCTTTGATCTTTATTGTGGCATCTTGTTTAATTATTATGTAGTCTATTATCGATTGCAGCTTTCGTGTTTCTTGCGTCCATGTGTATTTATAAATATTTTTATGTCTGAATAATCCGTTGGTGATTTTTTGGTTGTTTAATTCGCATAATTCAATCAGACGTTCTCCGTTATCGTTTTGTTCATCCTCTCCAAGAAGACGATTACTTCTAGATTAGACTACCCATTGGTTTTATGTCTGTTAACTATTGTGCTCGTTTGTTAATTAACTTCTTTTTTATCATCACCAATTTATTTTTGCTGATATTTTTCATTTTATATTTACAAGATCCACTTATATGTCACTCTTATGAGTCATATTTGAATTTGTTTTATTAGGAAAAATACCTTTGCTAAGATCTTCAATGCTGAATATTTTTGTGTAAACATTTCAGTTATTTTTGCTGTTACCTGTCTTATGTTACCTGTTCTTACCTGTTATTACTTGTCTCATTTTCTCTCCATTGTAATGTTGTAACATTGTAATCCCGGGCCTATTTTCCAGTCATGGCACATACTTTGCGTTTGGTAGCTTGGTTTCAAAGCGTATAGTATGTAGTTCTATTTAATGATCGGATTCCAACAAAAAAAAAAATAATAATATACATGTACAAAAATTAATAAAAATATTTTATTAAAACAAACAATAATACTTAAACAAATATACCTAGATTGATTAGTCATATTGCTGTTTTTCTCACTATTGCTGCAAACTCGTCAATTAGTTTGTCATAACTAACACAGTTATTTAATAACTTTTTCTATATAAAGTAATAATAACCTACGTAATTTATGTTGGCCTAATGTAATCTTAATTTTTTTTATTCTGGCTATTACTGAGAATGATCTTTTACTGCTTGCATTGCTTATTGCAAAGGTAAAATAAATTATCAGAATTGTGTTTAAATTTGGGTAATTGCAATAATAGTATTTTCCTTAATTAATGACTACATGGATACAGGCTAAATAATATTTTCTTTACTTATAAAAGTCTTAAATTGTAATACTTAATTTTTTTAGTTCTGCTATATTTAAATCTTTTTAATACAACAAAAATATTAACTGTAAAATGTTCTTTGTCACTAAATCGTATTTTGTGTTCTGGAATTTCAACATGAAATAGTTTTCGTATTTTCTGCCGTTTTTTATCATTAGTATATGCAATATCTTTAACGTTTTCTGCTTCAAATCATGAATGTGTTGCTTGTGTGAGTCCATTTCAAATAGGTAAAGAAATAATAAATAAGACTTACTCACAATCAATTTAATTTAATTATCAGACGACCGGTTTCGCTTTCTACAATATGCAAAGCATCCTCAGGTCTCGATACAAAGTTAAACAAATGCTGAAATAATAAAAACCCATATTAGGGTGTTGTCTAATAACGATAAACAAAGTAGATGTTGTAAGTTACAATAATTATGCCAATATTACATGTCTGTGGTTTTATTTAAATGAGTAAGTTGAATAAAAAGTATAAAAGTTTAAACAGACAAGGTAAGGCCCACAAATTGTTATAAAATAGTCTCTTCGATTGTAATAAATTAATAAATGAGCAAATAAATAAAATAAACATTACTTACATGCCGGTACTCTATTAATTGATGGATGGTAGAACATGGTTGAAACTACTATGTATTGTTGAATGGAGAACTCAATTCTATTATTGCAGTTGTTTGACAGTAAACGGGAAGTTTTTGAGGAGATAGATTTGATCCAATGAAGAAGAGATATGTGTGTGATTGTTTGTTAAATGAAAGTGATGCAATATACCATTGTGGTATTAAAAGTTATTTATACTTATTCGAGAGATATATTTTTGAAATGTGTGTTATTTATTGAGTAATTGGTTTATGAAGGTGACAGTTTTATGTACATCTAAACTTATTCATTGTCATTGTCATATTGTAGAAAGCGAAACCGGTCGTCTGATAGTTAAATTAAATTGATTGTGAGTAAGTCTTATTTATTATTTCTTTATCTATTTGTTTTCTGCTTCTTTTGAATGAATCTTACTCAACGAATCATATATTAAGATTGCTGCATTTGTTTTTTTTTTGTTTTTTTCTTTGTTGAAGAGTCTTGTTTGAAACATTTATTTTATCTAAAATTTTTCCCATATAGTAAGTAACAGTACATACTCAAATGTACGGTTTTTTTATTTGTTTGAGAAAATATGACTTAAACAATATTTAATTTCTTCATAATTTACCTACCAAGTGTTTGAACCTACAAAATTTTTGTAATGCATTCCACCTTTGGGTAGAACTTAAAAGGCTTACCTTTACTTCTGTATTATTTAATTTTGTCTAAATACTTAAGACGTTGGGCACGAATGTCACTCAGTTCAATTATTAAATATCGAATATCTTTCATTTTCTTTTACAATCCTGCAGAGATAACTCACACTTCCGGTCTACTCATACACCTCTTTAAGCCTTTTCTGCAAAAGCTTCAATGATATCTACACAACAACCTTCAGTCTCATGAAAATGATAAATTGTATTTGTATTATAATGAACTGTTTATTGTAGCTTGAAATTGTTCTGTAAATTATTTGAATATTGGTTCGATTATTTTCAGGAAAAGTGTTTGAATATATTTAAATTAGTGGCATTAGTGCCGTCTCCTCTAATGAAGGTTGGCTATAACCATTGCAAATTCGTCTCTATTTTCTGCTTTTCTTAAGAGCGTCTGTGTGTTTAAACCGGTCCAGTCGCGAATGTTTTTTAGCCAGGATATTTGTCGTCTACCAGGACCCCCTTTTTCTTCGATTTTTCCCTTTATAATCATTATCTATACGATGAAATATTTCATGGATTTGCTCACTACATTTAAAAGCAGCTGTACTTCTGTGTTTATGTCGTTAAACCATCTCTATAGTAGAAGGCCCATGCTCCAATGTCCCCCGGCGATTTATTTACATCGATTCTCACCAGTCTTTACTGTTCCATTCTTTCGATGTATCTATCCCACTCTTTTTTTCCTTTAAATAACCAGTTAGTAATGTGATCGAACTTGCACGTATGTCTTATGATTTCACTTCTTTTTCCTTCCAGCTATTCTGCAAAGTATCTTTATTTATGTTGTTTCTGGTAATCTTGTAGTTTTTGATGTTTTAGGCCTACTTTCTGGATGATAAATCATGCCAGGTCATAGCTATCTATATATTCTTGATTAGGTGCAAATGCTGTTTTTATTTTATCATATTGTATCGTTTGGGCATATTTCCACTTTTGCTTCTTTTATTATTGGTTCTCATATTTCAGCTTCGACATTGTCAAAACCTTTTATAATTTTATACCTAAATGTTTTACTTTTATTCTTTGTTTCTGTTTTTTTTTTCTATATACCGTCTGTTTCACACCGGTCGTATAGCAGCTATTTCTGTATTATACATTTTCTATTGACTATCATACAAGTCATGGAGACTTTTTTTGGCAACACTTCTCCTCCATGTGCCATGCATTCCATTAACATAATGGAGTTACGCTTCATTATGTAAAAAGATTTTACTATTTTATTAAATTGGTGTAAAAGTCGTTGCAGCTAGTTGTCATTTTCTGTTGCTAGTACTGCATAGCATAAAATATTAACATTGTTTTCTCCCATTTTACCTTCTTTTTTTTTCGTAATGTTCTGAATATTTCTTCCTTAATTATGTTAAACAGAAGGGGAGTCAATACTCCCCATAGCAGAATCATTTATCAGCAGTTATTATTTGAGTACTTTCATAGTGTATCCTCGTTTTTTTACAAATTTCTGAAACAAACTATTTGGTTATTGTTAAAAATTATTTTTAAACATACCTATTGCAAATACCATCGAATAAAGTGAAAAATACAAACACTTCGCTTGGATTTGGTTTACTGTATATTTGTCGTTCCTACACACCGATACTTTTGTATGGTATTTATTTACTACAAGGATGTCTTTAAATCGGACATAGCTAAAGATTCTTACTAAGTCAGTAATACATATTTAGATGGTCTATTATACTTAGTTTTCAGTTATTTTTCTGGATGTGTTCCGAATAATGTCGATTATTATGGCAATCTTTATCTTGTCTTCAGTAACACGGAAAAGCTGCACATATGTTGTGTTGAACCAGGTCTTTAACCATATTGTTCTTCTTCTTCCTGGATCTCGCTTTTTAACTTGTATCTGATTTTATTTATGATCATAATATGTCCAAAGTATTGTAACTTTCGAGATTTAATGATGGTCAGTATCCGAATGATGGTCCGCGGGATCTTAAGTATTCTCCGAAATAATAGTGACATCTCAAATGCTTCCAATCTTCTTCACATTTTTTTGTTCAAGGTCCACAATCCAACACCACAAAAAAGAGGTTGTGGCACTTGAAGAATGCCTTATATGGTTAAACATGGATATAGCTTTTCAGTTGTGCGCTCTTATCTCCTGGTTGCTGATCTATTCTTTATTTATTATGGTGCCTAGGTAGTTGTACTGCGTTACTCATTCTACTGAGGTATGGATGACGTAGAGTTGATTATCTGTTACCTTTTTCTTGCTAATTATTATGAGCTTGGTCTTCTTTACGTTAAAATTGAGTCCATATTGTTGACTGTAATACGTGATTTTCTTCATAAGGACTTGTAGTTCTTCTAGGTTATTTTTCCGTAAATACATTGGTGTCTTCTGCACTTCCTGATATTGCTTTTTAGCGGTACCCGTTTAGAAGAATACCTTTTTTAGTTTCGTACAAAGCTTCGATAAATATTTTTTTAGAGTAACGATTGAAAATTTAAAGAGACAAAATACAGCCTTGCCTCATTCCATGCATGATTTTCACATATTCGGTGTGTACACCTTAAACTCTGAAATTTGCGGTTTGATCCCAATGAAGGTTTCTAATTATTTTTAGATCTTGCTCAATAATTCCTGCGTCTTTTAGTATTTGCATCATCTTGGCATACTGTACTCGATTAAACGCTTTCTCGTAATCAACCAGTCAAGCATATACGTCGCAGATGGCGTCTCTGCATCTCTGGAATAAGGCTTGTATTGAGACGTACCGACCAGCCTCTCTCGTAACAACAGCATTTATGAACCCGAACTGGTTGGTGGAAATTTGACTTTCATAGAGCTTTTAAATTCTCTTATGGATTATCTTTAGGAACAATTTTAAGAGATAACTCATGAGGCTTATCGTACAGTATTCTTCGCATTTTTTAGATCCTGTTTTTTTTTTGGAATTGCAATAAACTCAGACATCAGCTATTCTGTTAGTTTGAATCTTCTAGGGAAGTAAACCTATTGCTTTTTATTTATTTCAATCTTTATCGTAAGTTTTATTGTGGTTTTCAGTAAGTTTATATCTCTATAATTCGAGGCTATTTTCTTATAACCCTTTTTAAAGATAAGAATGCTAGGGCTAGTCCGCCATTTGTTTGGGATTTTATGATGAAAACTTACATTTTGGAGTAATATGATGTTACACTAAACTTTCTCTAACTTACCTTAGTATTTCATTTTTTATATTAATGACTGTAAGTTTTGTTTTACGTAAGACATTTCAATTTCGATATTTTTATTAACTACGGTTTCAGGTCTGTCTCGTAATTTGCCATTCTTATTAAGATGTCTTTCCAATACTAACCTTTTACTTTCTCAGCAGTATTAGCGTTTCATTTCTGTTTTTTTTATAATTATACGGTTATGATGTTCTTTTAGTGTGGGTATGCCTTTTTTTAGTTTTAAATAATTTACAGTTCCAGTACCACGTATTTCGCAAGCAAGCAGCTTATTTTAGGTACTTTGAAGTTTTTTCCATGCAGAAGAAATGATATCTAGATCGATATTATGTCCTTTGTTAATGACTTCGTTTCTGCGTTCCTTTTATTATTTACTTATAAAGTTTTTTTGTTGTTGAATCTCAAAACTTTTACCGAATATCCCAAATATGACTGAATTTAGTGTCCTACTTCACAATATTTATAGTGTAGGAAAATGTTTGTTCTTAAAGATCTTTATGTCATAATAAGTGTTATTGATACACAGCTTATTCAATAGGCATGTTCTTCGTTAATAGTATGTTTGCGTTGCATCTTGCTTAATTATATATAGTTTGTTAATTTGTACTTGCATTAGTTGTAATAGAGATTCATTCTCTCTTTTTAATACACCATTTTTTTCGTCTTCTTTACCTTTCAAATCTGTATTTTTTCTTGTTTTCCAGTTTATTTCTATTTTGATAGCCTATCTGACGTAAATAATATCTCTAATAGTCTTTCTTTATATATATTTTTTAATTAAATATTCAAAAATCTAAGATATTTTTGTAGATTCCAGTTTGGTCCTATTAGTAATGCTATAAGTTCCCCACAGTTAATAAAATACTTAAAGACTTCTTAGCCAATAATTACGATATAATATAAACAGTTTTAAGTAATTAAATTATTTTTGTGCAGTAGTTCTTAGATCATTTAAAAAATTAAAAATTGGTTAAATGTATAGAGGTATAGAAACAAGGATAATCAAAGAGTGAATAATTCATCAAAAAAATCATATGCGGTGTGAAACAATTAGAAGTGTCTATATAAGAATACCTGCAATGTATCGTAATGAATATGATTCAAATTAACAAATTTATATTTACATTAAAATAAAACTATCCTGTGTTATAAATATGTATAGAAGCAAAAGAGAAAAATCATAGCACTGTAATAATCCCAATCTTCATATATACGAGTAAAAACTGGATCATCTAGAAGACATATATTTTAAAAACTGTGTTCTTATAAACTATTAAAGAAGGATGCATGAAAGATCAAGCATTTATAAAAATGAAAACAATGTTTGTCAATCGAGACCTTCCTCTTGATCTGAGGATAAGAGCCTTAAGATGCTACGTGTTCTCGACTTTGTTGTACGGAATGGAAAGCTGGACACTTAAAGTGGATAATATAAAGAAGTTAAAATCATTTGAATTGTGGTGCTATAGAATGATTTTGAAAATACCATGGACCCAACGAGTTACAAATGCAGAAGTGTTAAGAAGGCTACAAAAGGATTGCGAAGTCATAAATCACATCAAAACAAGAAAGCTGGAATAGTTAGGCCACATTATCAGAGGTGCGAACTATGAGATATTAAGGCTCTTAATGCAAGGTAAAATCAAGGGTAAAAGATCCACAGGAAGACGAAGAATTTTCTGGCTGAGAAACCTAAGAGAGTGGTATAGTTGCAGCTCAGTAGATCTTTTTAGAGCAGCCGCCAATAAGGTACGGATAGCTGGGATGATAGCCAACCTCCGATAGGAGAAGGAACTATAAGAAGAAGAAGCATAAAATATGATACAGGGAAATAACAAAGTAAGAATAAAGTTATCAAGTTCACAAACAAATTCTAGAGCTAAAAGAGAAAACGGAGAAGGAAGTTAAAGAAAGTAGAAAGATCAAGATCAAATTAAGGAAATAAGCAAAAAAATATGAAAAAAATTAAATAATTGACAAGAGTCAGGAAAGTGCTGAATAAAATAGAGTAAAAAAACCTGATGATCGGAAAAGTATTTAGGATTAAGAAGAACAATGACATAATTTTAAATAAATTTTTACAGTTCTTATACAAGTTCTTAAAAGTTACACTAATTACGTGATTCGACTTTTTATTATTTGCCTAAAAAGGTCGCGTGCTAAATTATTAGAGGTTTTTATAAAAAGGGGAATAGTTGAGGAATTTCTTAATATATGCAGGCACTTTAGTCACGCTTATCGAACAACTGACGCCCTGAACTTCACAACTGGTGGTATAAATAAATTGGAGCATTTGGTGAAAATCAATTGACCATGTAAATATTTCGCATTACATTACAGCTCAAAACTAATTTATTAGGCATATTTTTACAATTCACAATTAGGAATGGAATTGTATTTACATGTTCTGTTGATTTCTTGATACTAATTGAAACGGCTTTACTGTTATATTAGAATATGAATGTCCATATTAAACTATTCTTGAAAATTTATTTAGAATTTCCTAATAAAAAATTATTAAGAATTTTTTGGAATATTAATCTAGCTAGAGCTGAAAAAGTTTTTTTTTTATTTAACAAATAATTTTAAAACTGACTAAAGTACGTTTATTATTTATTTTATTAGCTATATTTTAAATAAATTATATTATGTTAATTATGTGTGCTCCTAACGCCACCTATTAGGTAATGTGTTAACAAAGCATACGATGTTTATTTTTGACAGACCTGTAAAATTCAGATGAAATATTAAACTAATAATAAAATACAAATAAATATCTTTTAATAGTAAATTTAATTAGCATATAAACTAAGTACGCTATTTAAGTGTCATATTTTTTTTTATTGAGTTTAATGCGTCGACAACTAATGGTCATTGGCATGGTACAGTGAATTTTTTACAGTCAGGTACCTAGTGTAGTGTGTGTGTGTGTAGAGTAATTGTCTTGATACTTAGCAAAGTCGACGTCATTGTCTTTGCTAAGAGACGCTAATTGTATCCGAACGTCTGCGGTCCCTCCAGTGAGTACCGATCGCACAAGGATAGAAATTATTTTCATTTATTAATTTTTATTAAACGAAAATTTCTCCACCCAGGTGAGATTCGAACTCACGACCTTTACGTTTAAAGGTAGGCGCTCTTACCACTGAGCCACTGAGGAGGTTATAAACATATGATTCAGTATTATTATCAATTGGTTGACATTTATGATTTTTAAATTTTGCCAATCGTTACCTTCTTCTTCTTCTTCGTTTGTTTTTGTGTTTCGATTATATAATCATTTACCCAGTACATGTAAGGTTATGCCAATCGTTAACAATCGAATATTTTATTGACAAATAATTTTTTAACTTCAATTTTTAATTTAAACCTTCTTCTCCTTCTTCTTTTTATATAGACATGAATCTGTCTATTTTTCAATGTGCCCCCAGTAAGTTATTGTTTTCGTGGTCTTCCTACTGATCGTCTTCCTATTGGGGAACCGTCTCCTGCCGTCTTCACTACTCTATTTGTTGTCATTCAGCTTATATGATCGTTCCATTCTACTCTTCTATTTATTATCCAGCTCTTGATGTTCTCCACCTTGCATCTACGTCGTATACCTATTTGTACTTCTAGCTTTATCCCATAGTGTCTTACCATTAATTTTCCAATTGTTTTCATCTCTGCTGTTTCTAACATTATTTTTGTCCTCCCTGTGTCAGGTTTTATGTCATTATTGGTCTGATGACTATTTTGTAAATTCTGCCTTTTATTTCTTTCCCGATATTTTTATTTCTCCATATTGTTTCATTTAGGCAGCTCTGTTTGCTCTTCTTCTTCTTCTTCTTCTTAGTCTTAACCTGATGCAGGTATCGTGATATCATGAAGCTGTTAGGTAATTTTTCCAATGTTCCTCCACGTTTTTCTATCTTCTGCCAATCTAGCATATTCTGACAATGGAGCGCCAATGGTAGCAACAATATGGTCCGTGTATCGTGTAGGAGATCTACCTCTACTTCTTTTATTATTATCCAGATTTAGCCATACGGCTCACACTCCTTCTAAGGGGAAAATTCACTCATCCCAGATACCTACGGTATCAAAAGGATTGAGCTCTGGTGGGACTCTTTCCATGTTATCGAGTCCTAGGTGACTTGGTACGTCGGTGTATCTCCTAAAAATTTTCGCACGCATCTAGACGTCGAAAGTAGCACAGCTTTCTGCATGACCTTATATAGATGTTCATTTAGACCCAGCTTTTTTATGTTTTCTAGGAGGTTCTTCGGAATGACTCCAGTGGTAGAAAGAATAATCGGTATCGTCTGGGTACTTTCCATTCTCCATTGTCTTCTTATTTGTATTTCCAGATCTCTGTACTTGGCGATCTTTTCGTTGTACTTAACACGCAGGTTATTGTTGTTAGGTATCGCCACATCGATTAGAGTTGTTTGTCTTGTTAGTTTATTAACTAGCACGAGATCTGGTCTATTATGTGCTACAGTTTGGTCTGTGAGCACAGTACGATCCCAGTATAGCTTGTAGTTGTTATTCTCAAGCATACTCTCTGGAACGTATTGATAATATGGGAGATGGTTTGTTTGTAGTAGTCCCAGTTTAATAGCTATCTCTTGATGGAGGATCTTTCCTACTGAGTCATGCCGTTCCTTATATTCAGTTGCAGCAAATGCCTGGCAGCCTCCGGTAAGATGTTGGATCGTTTCTTGGGCTTGACATCCATATCGGCATTTGTCGTTTTGGACCTGAGGGTCTTTGACAATATATTTCAGGTAATTTTTGGTTGGTATAACCTGATCCTGAATGGCGAGTAATGAACCTTCTGTTTCAGGGAACATCTTTCCTGATGTCAGCCAATAGTTCGACGCTATATTGTCGACATAGTCTTGACTGACTTCATTCGGATGTCGCCCGTGCAGAGGTTTACCCATCCAGATGCGCATTTTTTCGTTCTTAGTAAGATGGTTTATGCGCATTTCTTGTTCCCTCAGGTTGATCGGTGTTGTGTCATCTACTGCGCAAATCGCGCGATGAAGAGTAGATGTCTCCGCCTGCACCTGAAAATAAGTTCTTAAATTATTAATCTGTTTATCTAATTGTTCGCTTATATCAATAAGTCCTCGTCCTCCTAAATACCGTGGTAATGTCGTTCTTTCTACTGCACTTCGAGGATGGTGTTTTTGTGCCTTTGTGAGGTGTGTTCGTACTTTTCTCTGAAGACTTTCTATATCCGTTTTAGTCCACTTAATAATGCCAAATGAGTAGCTAAGCGCGGAAAATGCGTAGGTGTTTAATGCCTTAAACAAATTTTTACTATTAAGATGTGAGCGGAGTAGCTGTTTTACTCTTCGTATGAACTCTGATGTTAATTCGATTTTCATTTGTTTATGATCAATTTTCCGCGCTTGCTTTACTCCTAGATATTTATACATGTCATTTTCGCCCATAGCCTCGATGTTTTGGCCATTTTGCATGTCGAATCCCCGGGCTGAACCTTTCCCTTGACTATATTTAGTACACGACATTTGTCTAACCCAAAGTGCATACTAATATCATTTGAAAAAGTTTCTACAGTTTTTAGCATTTGATCTAAGTGAGTTCGAGTGGAAGCCATTAGTTTCAAATCATCCATATACAACAGATGATTAAGCTTCGCCACTACAGTGTTGTTGTTTTTAATGCTAAAACCTGAGTCAGTGGAGTTCAATAGTTGGGATAGTGGGTTCATCGCTAGACAGAACCACAAGGGACTTAGCGAGTCTCCTTGGAAGAGGCCGCGGTTAATTGCGATATTTTCCGTTTCGATATTGTTTTCACCAGGTATTTGGAGGTGAATTTTAGTCTTCCAATCTGTCATTATATGTCTTAAGAAGATCACTATATTATCATCGACTTTATATATTCTTAATATATTTACCAGCCATTCATGCGGCACTGAGTCAAAGGCTTTCTTATAGTCAATAAAAGCAGTGAAGAGGTTCCTTTTTTTGGTGTATGCCTGGTTAGAAATGACTGAGTCGATAATAAGTTGTTCTTTGCAACCCATGGAGCCCTTAGCGCATCCTTTCTGTTGAGGTTCTATGATATTGTTTAGAGCGCAGTGTTGGTAGATACGCTGGGCTACACAGGATGTGACCAATTTATACAGAGTTGGAAGACACGTAATTGGGCGGTATTTGGCTGGATCTTGGGTGTTATTTTGATCCTTCGGTATTAAATAAGTTGTTCCCTGAGTTAGGAATGATGGTATTTCCTGCGGATTAGAAATAACACGATTAATTAATGTCGACAGGCACTCATGAGCACTCCAGAACTTCTTAAGCCAGAAGTTTTGAACACCATCTGGTCCAGGAGATTTCCAGTTATGAAGCTCTTTGATGATATTAGAGACTTCTTCTGTGGTGAACGGTTCATAAACAGTTGTGCGGTAGTGTTGACAGCTGTGCGTCGTATCTTCTATCCATCCAGCATTGGTGTTAAGAGCAGCTGGTGTGGAAAGTTGATTTCCCCAAAACTCCTGAATTTCTTCTTGGCTTGGGTATGATTTATTGGCACTTTCGACAGTGGAATTAAGTTTCCGATAGAACGCCTTCTCGGCATGCTCAAAAAGCGCATTGTCACATTTTCGGCTGTTACTAACCTTGTACCTCCTTAGTCGTCCTGAATAAACGGAGAGTTTTTGTTTTAATGTATCCAGGCACTGATGGGCTGTGATGTTTACTGGATCATATTGCGAGTGTCTTGCAGTGCTTAGCATTATTTGATCAGCTCTTTTAATGACTTTTCTGCTTGTTGTTCCTCGTAAATATTCTGTCATTTGACCAATGTCCCTACGCAGTAATTCAATCTTGTTTAGAAGCCGTTTCTCCCAGGGTGCAGCTCTGTTATCAGTCCTTCCGGCATTGGTACCCCGTCGTGTTCTGATCTTAATTCCCATTATATTAGCTATTGCTGTTGCTGCACAGTAAATAAGCATATGCAAATATTCCAGCGTATGTGCTTCTACGACGTAATTGGGTAGGACTTCAGTATTTATAATTTGTAACAGAGCACCTAGTTTTTTAGAAGAGTTTATTTTTGGTAGCGGTGGTCTGCTAAGTGGATTTGTTCCATTAAACTCTTGTACAGCTCGTGCCATTTCGCTTACCAGAGTATCGCGTAACTCGTTGTTGTCCTGTAGTGTATTATCAGGTTGAGTTTCTTGTATGGTAAGCTCAGGAATCTGCTCATGTCTTTCATTAGGGACTTGATCTACATTTACCTCTTGGTGATTAATCTCCCGTTCGACTTCGCTTCTGATGGTATTGCGTCTAGTCTCTGGGATAAGATTATTTCTTATAATTACCCGGTATTGATCAGCAACTCGTTGTTCAGTTACTTGAATTTCTGGGTACTCCCTGCAAAATTCGGCATAGAGATTTTGTCGATACCCGATCGTTTCTTGACCGAGGTTTGTCACCTGGTAATAGAAGCGCAAAATATTCTCATTTATGGACGCAGTCCATTTCATGCGCTGCCTCGGTCGTCCCGCTTGGGTGAGCGCCGGCTGATGTTCCAGCGCAGCACCTTCAGCGAGTGGAGCTCTTGTTGTTGTTTGGCTCGCTTGTGGTTGTTCTTGCTGTTGTTGTTGGGCTGTAGCTGATTGTATGACAGGGGCCCGCCTCCTCAACACCCTGCCACCGACGTCCCGCATGCTGTCACGTCCAGCGCCGGCTCCAGACGTGCCCTGGCGATCCCCAGGCAGCGACCCTAAACATAAATTATTATTATTATTATTATTATTATTATTATTATTATATAACAAATAAGGGCAGAGGAGCGAGCTCCTATTATGCCCAAAAAGCAAAAATGAACAAAAATAAAATATATCCTTATAAAAGTAATACTAATTATAAAGTTAAGTACAGTTAAACAAATTCTACATTTCCCTGCATTCTACTTTTCCCTGGATGGTAAGTTTCTCAAGACCATTTCTTCGAAGCACATGTCCAAAATAGCTTATTATCTGTTCTGTTATTTGTGTTCTTAGTCTTTTCTTTATGTTTAGCTGGACCAGTATGGCTTCATTTGTTCTTCGGGCCACCCATGGTATTCTCAGCATTCGTCTCCAGCAGTACATCTCAAATACATCTATGTTCTTTTTGTCTTTCTCAGTAAGGGTCCAGCATTCCGATGCATAAGTAAAAACTGGAAAAACTAGACTTCTTACTAGTCTCATTTTTGTATCGGTAGTAATTTCATGGCTTTTCCAAATTTTTGTTAATTTTGCCATAGCGCTTTTTGCGATTGCTGACCGCCGCTTTATTTCTTCAGTACAGCCTCCTTTGTTGGTTATTAATGAGCCCAGATACACAAATTTATCTACAACAGCGATATTGTTTATTTTACCAGATGATTTTGATTGTTGTTAGCTCTGTCAATTATCATGATTCTTGTTTTATCCCTGTTTATTTTAAGGCCCATCGTTAAGCTTACATCTTACTACAGTTTTAGAACTACCGAGGATAGTAGTATCATCTGCATATCTCAAGTTGCAAATCTTCTTCCCGCCAATGGTGATGCTACCGTTCCAGTCCTCAGTAGCTTTCCGCATTATCCATTCACCATAGATGTTAAATAAAATTGGGCTTAGTATGCAGCCTTGTCTCACGCCCTTTGTGAGCCTGAAACTGTCAGTTAGTTCTCCATTTATTCTAACCTTGGCATATTTGTTATTGTACAGGCTTTTAATTAGCAGTATCAGATGATTAGGGACTCCCATTTCAGACAAAACCTGCCAAATTTTACTCCAGTTGACCAAATCGAAAGCTTTACTATAATCTATGAAGCACAAATATGTTGTGATGTTGAGATGTTGATGTCTGTTTGCTCTATTCATTAGTTATTTAAACTACAGCACTTGTTCTATTATTTGACTTTCCAGCCCCAATTTACATCTTAGTAAATTTGCTGTTGTAACCATGCATTTTGTGGGGAAATTACCATGTTAAATTTTTTGGCGGTTATATGAAATTGGTACTGCATACGTTGTAAATCAACTTCACTTTGAGAGAGTAGTATTGCGCCGTCTAAATAGCAGATTATTTTAAGTTTTTGTTTTTCATATTTGGTATCGTTTTTAGTTCTTACTTTTTTTAATATTTTATCCATAATCAGGTTGAACAATAGAGGACACAGGTAATCTCCCTGTTATATCCCATTGCCAGCTTCAATAGGGTCGGTTAGTTCTTATTCTACTTTTACTTTTTTTGTTGTTTGGTAGATATTCGTTTTGATTATTCGTAGAGGTATCTCTCTTGCGTACATTAAGTGAATAACGTCTCTTAATTTGACCCAGTCAAATGCCTTTGTTAGGTCCACTAAACATAGATATGTCGGTTTGTTGTATTTTAATGATTTCTCTTGCATTTGCCTCATTCTAAATATAGCGTGTCGGTGCATGATCTTCCCGACCTAAAACCTTGTTGCTCTTCTGCTAGTGTTATAATTTCATTCAGTTTATATGTTATCACTTTGGTTGTTAATTGTAGTGTTGTGTTTAATAAATTAATTCCTCTGTAATTTTCCAGGTTCGATTTGTCTCCCTTTTTGAAGAGAGGTATTAGGATGCTTGATCTCCATTCTTGAGGAATTCTGTTTTGTTTTATTATTTTTTGGATTAGTTTTAATAGTTGTTTGGTCCGATATGGTCCTCCGTACTTAAGGAGTTCGTTCGGTATTCTGTCCTCTTCTGCTGATTTTCTATTTTTTAATTTTCTTAATGCTTCCTTTACCTCTTCCTCCTCATTATTTACTTCTTCGTCGTCACCTCTGGTGTTGGTGGTTCATTATCTTGATCTTTAGAAATTAGGGATAAAAAGTAGTCCATCCATGCTTTCTTCTAAATGTGATTCGTTTTTATTAGTTCGTTCATCTCTTTTCTTTGTCCTCTGATCATTCTTCATATTTCGTTTTGTGTTCAGTAGAAGTCGTGTTCCATCTGCTTTGAGAAGCTCTGCCAGTGTTCCCTTTTTATTTGTCTAACTTAAGTATTTGTTTCATTTATGATTCGTTTATAGTGTTTGTATGTCTGTTGTGTTTGTTGTGTTCTATATTGTAAAAAGGCTTTCTTTCTTTCTTTACATTTTGTCTTTACTTTCTCTCTAAACCATGGTATTTTCTTTTTTGATATGTTAGTGTTCGTTACTTTCCTCTCTCCAAGTGATTCTGTTGCCGCGATATTTTTGTTATTTTTTAATTTTCCTAGCTTTCGTCGATGTTATCGTTTTCTAATATTTCATTCCCAGCGATCGTCGCTTATACTCTTTTCCTGTATAAGTATTTAGTGAATTCCGTATTTAGTCCCTCGACTTGGATTTTTGTTTGTTTGGCGCCGCTCTCTTGAGTGGGAAGTATTTCATGATGATTCTTATTTTACTTAATACTGTGATATTTGTCCACGGGTGTTATTAAATGTATATTTGTCGCTACCTACATCTACGGAGTTGAGGCATTTTACTTCGATTATTTTCAATGGATGTATATCTCTATTGGTCATAACATAATCTGTCATAGGTATTTGTCCACAGGTGTTATTAAATGTATACTTGATTGCCTATTCGAGTGTTAAAATCTACCAATACTATCATCTTCGCTCTGACTTGATCTACTACTTGTTGTAATTGGTCATAAGCCGCTTCCCTTATTGTTTGACGCTTGTTATTTTCTGGGTCGTATACTCCGATGACGTTCAGGTCTTTCTTCTCCATTCTTATCTCTGACACTCTTTGAAGTGATTTTGGTCTATTAATTAGTAAGACTACACCTTCTTTGGTCATGTTTTCTTTTGCTACTCCAATGTAGATTTGTGTGTATCCACCTAATTTTGATTGTCCTTTTTCTTTCTTTTTTTGTTTCCTGTATAGCAGAAATCTCGATTTCTTTCTCTTTTAGCACTATATACTATTTTAGCACTATATAGAATAACAGGGTTATTCCTTGGTCCCTTGAGTTAAGCAATCTGATATTTCAAGTACTAATTCTCATCTGGGTTTTGGATGTATTTCGCTTATCCTTATTTCTTGGCGTAGTCGTCTTCATAGTATCAATCCGGTTCCGAGGCTGTACAATATTTCTTCGAGCAGCATTTGTTTTTAATATTGGTAGGTTGCTAACCTTGCCAATCACCCTCTACATTTTATCCGGGCTTGGGACCGGTTGTAGTAACCGCAGAGCTACTCAATCTACCCCGCAATCACTCCAGACAGTGTTAATATTATTAAAATAATAATAAAAGCGTTATACATATATTACACATTTGTTCATAAATTCAAACGATGTTGACGTTTTAAACGAAATTACCGCATGGCAAAGCAGCACTCTCAGGGGTTGCTGACCATGAGACAACGCCTCTTTATGGGTCCTGACAGAGACAGTGAGAATCCCTGATTTCTCTAATGTTCAACCCGATTATGGATGAAATATTAAAAAAAGTAAGAAATAAAAAAGCTTGTTATTTTCTGGATCGTATACTCTGATAATGTTCAAGTCTTTATTTTCCTTTCTTATCTTTGACACTCTTTGATGTGATATTGGTACCTTTGGTGTATTAATTAGGCTACACCTTCATAAGTCCTGTTTTCTTTTGCTACTCTACTGTAGATTAGTATGTATCCACTTAATTTTGATTGTAGTTTTCCTTTGTTGTTTATTTCCTGTAGAGCACAAATGTCTATTTCCTTCTCTTTCAGCACTTGGATTATTCCTTGGTCCCCTGAGTTAAGCGATTTGATTTTCCAAGTAGTAATTCTCATCTGGATTTTGGATGTTTTTTCACGTGTCCGTATTATTGCCGTAGCCTTCTTCACAGTATCAATCTGGTTCTGAGGCTGTACATTATTTCTTTGAGCAGTATTTTACGATTGTTAGGTTGGTAACCTTGAAAATTAGCCCCACATTTTATCCGGCCTTGGGACCGGCTGTGGTAACCGCAGAGCTACTCAATCCACCCCGCAGTCACCCCAGGCATTGTTTAGTTTAAACCTGCTTATAATAAATATATGATGACTATTATAGAAACGAATTGATCGAAAGTGTTGAATCGATGGACCGCTATTTCGTGACGTTACTCGCGACGCCTTCTCGTAGCTCTAGTTCAGTATTTGTCTCAACATTTTACTATATAGAAAAAAGTAATACAACGCAAGTATAAAATATTTGCTTTTATAAGGATGGTACTGAAACAAGAATTACTGAACTACATAGACCAAAAACATTTAATTTGGTATTGCACGTAAGAAGAGTAGATGAAATGGATAGATAGCGAGAATTTTAAAAGGAATCCCAATAGGTAGAACAAGACGCAGATTACGAATATCACGGAGAGACGGTGTAAGCATGGCCCTTGGAAATATTGGACCTCAGAGAATGTGAATGGAGGCGTTAGTTGAAAAAAAGAAGGCAGCGACATCTGTATTTTGTTGGCATGAATTTTAAATGAAAAATCATAAAAATAACAAAAAAACTTGGGTGATTACTAACACAAGAACGAAAATTCAAAGGGTTGTGTTTCTGGCGACCCTTTTCAAACTTTCGTCACAATCTGAAAGAGTATTTTTGCATCATTTCATAATATTTGATGAAATCTGCTTTCATCATTACACTCCTGAAATCAATAAATACTCTTAATAATTGACCTACAAATATTACTTTCCAACAAGAAGGTATAAAATCAATCTTGTCAGCATGATGGGTATTTTGGAATTAATGCAATTATATTGATTTACGATTAATGGATTACAAAATTGTATATACTACCAACAACTAAAACAGGAAACTTTAACACAATATAATTAAAAATGTAATTTAAAAATAAAATATAATTATCATTACAATCAATTATTGTGAATTAATCTCATATAAAAATATCTGCAATATAATTACCCAGCTATAAATGACACACAAAATCGGTGACAAACATTTAGATTATTTTTTTTTCTATTTTTGGAGAATTTATTTTATAACTAATTGTGGGAAGTACCAACAAATTTACAATATTTATAAAAGAATTTTTTTCGAAAGAAAGCTTCTCCATTTGGTCATCATACAAAATGAAATAAACGATTTTACCCATTCCCAACGAATGAAATCATTTTTACAGCAATAAAAACAGATCAATTTTCTTTTATATGACGGTTTTACAAGTTCGATGACAAGATTATAAGTGCACTGTTTTTAATTATATAGGAAGTTTATGCGACTATTTATACCTAGTACCGTGACAATAGACAATAGATAAATAATTAGTACAATTCCGTGGATATTGGAATTTCCGACAACATATTTCATCAAAATCAAGTAAATATGTAATTTAAATTTTTATGCGGACATTTATGTTTCGAATATTGAACATAAGCAGATGGTACTTTTAAAGTCAATACCTTCTCTCAAATTGTAATGATTCGCTTGGTTTCTCCTGTGAAAAAGGTGGGAAAGGAATCTACCGATTCCAGGCCAATAAAAACGATCTATAAAATGTTCCAAAGAAAAGAAAGTCAGTTAGTTAGTAGTAGTCAAAAAGATGGCAGAGTAGGTGATACAGTAGACTAACGCGAAGCTTCATACTATGGATTCTGGACTTCTGTAAAATAATACGTTTAAAATTCACAAGAAAATTAAAATTCCTGTAATTGGCTGTATACCATAAATTACAAAAAAATTTATTTAAAATAATCTTTTATTGGGACTGTGCAAGTTCGGAACAGCGACACCTGGTGTCGTAAATCAGCAAAATTTACTGCGCTTTCATGTTAGATTGAGGTTACCGGATAACTGTCAAGGACGTAGCCCCAAAAAAAAAATAAGAAGAAACAGTAAGATTGAGGTTATGTCGATATGTCATTAAAAGGTAAACGTTGTATGTAGCGTAAATACAAATAAATATTTTATTAAATTACATCATTACTGTTAATATGGATGCAATAATAAAAACTAGATTTGAGAAAGTAAATCACCAAATAACTTTTCAACCAAGCACTGAGTCAAATGGAAAAGCTTTAGTAGTGGCAAATGTCAAAAAAAATGGAAGAAATAAGAAAAATAAATTACCATTAATAATGCTAATGCATAAATTAGCAGGTTAAGCCCATGATATCATCATATTGGTTTGAACAATTAATTCTTTCCCTGTAAACTTTTGGACAGCGAATATATCTTAATGCATTTTCAGAAAAACTTGAACTTGATGCATATTTGTAAACTTCAAAAAAATAAAATTTAAACATTAAACTTGATTTTTGGGTTAAAATTAACTCTAAGTGAGTGTTATGAAACTAAAATTTACAATTACTATTTATAACTGGGAATAAGCCACAATTAAAGATAAAAATACGTTTATTGACGTTTCAATTTCCAATTCGGAAATCGTTCTCAAAATACAAATAGTAAATTAAACAAATTTTGTTTTTTGTTACATAGTGAAAAAATTCTTCTAATAATTTAATTTTATCTGACCCATTTATATTGACAATTCAGACATACATTATGCATTTTAAAGTAGACGACTTTAAAATGATATTGCCAATATTGTTGAGTTGCGCTCCTGGGACGACTTTACTTATAAGATAGTTCATTCGATTACATGAAATCAACTTTAACTTGAGAATATCCGTCAGAAAAAATCATAGCATGTAATTCGTCTTTAAAAAGACAAACACATGACATGATGACAGTAAAAATTCTCCTGTTAGTGATTCCATAGTAAATTATGAGGGAAAAACCAGGAAAAAAACCTCATAATACTATCCCGACATTGTAAGTATTTGTTCGTGAATTTAGTTTACCTTCAACAAACATCAAAATTCTGATTTTATATGTTACGTTATTTAAAAAACATAAATGATGTATCCTCTATATGTTACTGACTTACTAATACTGGTATTTTCTTATTAATAACTTCCTCTTTCAATATTGGTAACCAGATCCTACTACATTCTGCCGAGGAATTTGCGACACAATTGGCCTCATTTAGCATAATTAGAGCCGCTTCTTTGATTTTTCTTTTTTTACCATCCGTTTCTTTTAGGACTATATTTGAATCATTCCATTGAACTCTATGTTCATTATCCCATGCGTGTTTACATATTTGAGATCTATCAAATTCTCTATTTTTAATATAAGATTGATGTTCACTTATTCTAACATTTAATGGCCTTGATGATTCACCTAAATAAAACTGATCGCATTCACAAGGTATTTTATAAATGCAATTCTTTGTCCTTTCTTGTTCATTGTTAGGTTTGGTTTTGGACAAAATAGATCTCAACGTGTTTGTTGTTTTGAATGTTGTTGAAATGTTGAATTTATTTTAAAGTCGTCTACTTTAAAATGCATAATGTATGTCTGAATTGTCAATATAAATGAGTCAGATAAAATTAAATTATTAGAAGAATTTTTTCACTATGTAACAAAAAACAAAATTTGTTTAATTTACTATTTGTATTTTGAGAACGATTTCCGAATTGGAAATTGAAACGTCAATAAACGTATTTTTATCTTTAATTGTGGCTTATTCCCAGTTATAAATAGTAATTAATTTACAATGCCACAAGAAAATAGCTTCAGAATAAAATTTACACTTAAAAGTGAACTTTTATTTATTATTTATTTCAAACTGACTTTAAAATCGGGCGCAAGAATAATGCATAATTTAGGTTATGATACTTATGCTTTTTTTATGATATAAATCCACTTTTCTCTTTGTAGTAATTTGTGCTTCGAAGTTGGGAACGAATAAAACTTAAATTGACAATTTTTGTTGTATTTTTACAATTTATAACACAGCATTTCCTAAATCCCATTTTCTTCAGTGACAGAAGGTGTAAATAAAGTATTGCTAAAGTGCAAGTACTTGCACGTCGCCAATAAAGGTACATATATTCTAAAAAATACCCTTCCGGCTTACATCACAGAACGTTCTCGGACTAATAAGTCGATCATCAGTGCAGATACCAGTTATACATGAGTAAAGCCACTAAATATGTGGCTAAGGACCCTTTAAATAATATTTTTCTTCTTCTTCTTCCTCTTTTTGTGTAGACATGACTCTGTCTGTTTTCAATGTACCTTCAGTAAGTTGTCGTTCAATCGTTTGCGTGGTCTTTCTACTGATCGACTTCCTATTGGAGAATCGTCTCTTGCCGTCTTTACTGCTCTATTTGTTATCATTCGGTTTATATGATCGTTCCATTCTACTCTTCAATTTCTTATCCAGTCCTTGATGTTTCCCCACCTTGCATCTACGTCGTATATCTGTACTTCTATCTCTGTCCCATAGTGTCTTGCCATAAATTTTTCCAAGTATTTTCATCTCTGCTGTTCCTAATGTCTGTTTTGAAAATTCTGCCTTTCATTTCTTTCCCAATATTTATATTTTCCCATATTGTTTCATTTAGGCAGCCTGTGACTTTGATTGCTCTATTCACTTAATCTTCCACTTCAGTTTCGAGCTTTCCGTAGCCTAGACAATGTGATGCCTAGATATTTAAACTCCATCACTTGTTCTATTATCTGACCTTTCAGCTCCAATTTACATCTTGGTAAATTTGTTGTTGTAACCATGCATTTTGTCTTTTTTGGGGAAATTAAGACGTTAAATTTTCTGGCGGTTATATTAAATTAGTGCAGCATATGTTGGAAATTATCCACTTTGCGAGAGTAGTATTGCGTCGTCTTCATAGCAGATTATTTTAAGTTGTTTTTCTCCCATTTAGTATAATTTTTTAGTTCTTACTTTATTTATGATGTCATCCATAATCAGGTTGAACAAAAGAGTACTCAGGAAATCTTTCTGTCTTATCCCATTACCAGTTTCAATAGGGTCGGTTAGTTTTTCTTCCACTTTTACTTTTATTATGTTGTTTTGGTAGATATTTTCGATCGTTTTGATTATTCCTAGAGATATCTCTCTTTCGTACAATAAGTGGATAACGTCCTTTAATTTGACACGATCAAATGCCTTCTTAAGGTCCATGAAACATTAGAATGTCAGTTTGTTGTATTCTAATAATTTCTTTTGCACTTGCCTTATTATAAATATAGCGTCGGTGCATGATCTTCCCGACCTAAACCCTTGTCGTTCTTCTGCTCTTTTTATAATTTCATTCAGTTTATTTGTTATCACTTTGGTTGTAAATTTTAGTGTTGTCTTTAATAAATTAATTCCTCTGTAATTTTTCGGGTCCAATTTGTCTCCCTTTCTTAAGAAAGGTATTAGGATGCTTGATAGGAAGAATGGAGATTCTTGAGGAATTCTATTTTGTTCTATTATTTTTTGGATTGATTTTAGTTGTTGTTTGGTCCAATCTGGTCCTCCGTACTTTAGGAGTTCGTTCGGTATTTTGTCCTTTCCTAGTCATTTTCAATTTTTTTAAATTCCTAAATGGTTCCATTACATCTTCCTTCTCAATAATTATTTCTTTAGCAAATATGTATCGAAAGTAGTCTACCCATGTTTCCTTCTAAATGTCTTTCATTTTTATTAATTCGTTGATTTCTTCTCTTTGTCCTCTGATCATTTTTCATATTTCTTTTTGTGTTCCATAGAAGTCGTGTTCAATATGTTTTGTGAAGCTCTGTCAGTTTTCCCTTTTTATTTGTCTAACTAAAGTATTCGTTTCATTTCTGATTATTTGATAGTGGTTATATGCCGGTTGTGTTTGTTCTGTTCTGTATTGTAAAAAGGCTTTCTTCTTATCTTCAAACATTTTGTCTTCACTTCCTCTCTAAACCATGGTGTTTTCCTTTTTGATATGTTAGTGTTCGTTACTTTCCTCTCTTAAAGTGATTATATTGCAGCATTAATTTTGAAATTTTTGAGTTTTTCATATCTTTGCTTAATGTTATCATTTTCTTATATTTTATTCCCAGCGATCTTCTCTGATATTTTTTTCTGTATAAGTATTTCGTGTATTCCGTATTAAGTCCTTCGACTTTGATTTTTGTTTGTGTTTTCGCTGCTCTCTTGGGTGTGGAGTATTTCAGGATAATTCTTATTTTACATAATACTAGGATATTTGTCCACGGGTGTTATTAAAAGTATATTTGTGGTGGTATTTGTGGTAAAAAATGTGTTGTTTATTCCAAGTTCGTTATTCGTGCAGAAGTACACGGAAACGCCAAAGAACGTCTCCGAATTATTTTCCACTTCTTTGTGCTCCGTCGGCATAAATTTAGCTTTTTAATTCATAAAAGCGATAGCAAAATTTTGTTCAAAGATGTGAACTTCTGCACATTTCGTATAGCGCAAAGGACATAAAACGATATTATTAAATCGTTTTCATTTATGACTCTTAAAGTAGATGTCGTCTTTTTACACTAACCACTTAAAGTAAGAAATTAGCATGTGATATTCGTTGGCCGTTCCGTGTTTGATTTAACCACACGGGTGATTTGACTAATTGTGCTCCTATGTCATATATTTGGCAGATACATGTATATATATATATATATATATATATATATATATATATATATATATATATATATATATATATATATAATTCATTCCATTTCCAAATAACTAAACACAATAATTTATTTAATTTATATTTTGAGAACGATTTTCGGTGCCACAACAAAATAGTTTCCATACCATTTTAATATTTATATTCATTGCAATTTATGGCATTTCTAAAAATATGTATTTTACATTGTCCAAATTGATTTACGTTATTTTTTTTCTTTTTTCAGAACTACCTTCACTGCTTTTCAATTAGAAGAATTGGAAAGGGCCTTTGAGCGTGCCCCGTATCCAGACGTCTTCGCGAGGGAAGAACTAGCATTAAAATTAAATTTGAGTGAATCAAGGGTCCAAGTTTGGTTTCAGAATAGACGAGCAAAATGGAGGAAGCGTGAACCACCACGAAAAACAGGATATATTAGCTCAGCATCACCAAGTCCAAATATTGCTACAAACTTTAATAACACCATTCCTTTCACACAAGCTAATACGCTGAGTACTTCAGCACCAGTAGATTCTTGGAGTTACCAGTCATATGAATTAGGTCCTCATTTAAACTTACTTAATAGTGGCTCAGGCACGTATTCGAGCTTCGGCTCACCAGCCTCTTATTCAAGTTTTGGCTCAGCTCAAAATAGTTATTCTTATATGTTAAACTCACACGAAAGTCAACTATTTAGTGCTCCGATGCGCAGCCATGAATATTCAGCAGCCCCAGCAAACCCAAGTCCACCTTTAGGTCGCGAATATTCCATGCTGCAGACCCATTCACCAAGTGCCGATGAAAACTCTATAGGTGTTAAAATAGAATATGTAGACCACAATGCTGCGCTTAGCCAATCACCTGACTGGTATGAAAATGGATCTCCCAAACATGAACAGACTTACCATGATGACGGGAGAATTAAAGAACTAAAACAGGAAGCAGGAAACGGAAATCAAACATACGTTACCTTGCCCCCTTTTCGGAATTAGCAAAAATTGTAAATAGACACTATTTTTAAATAATTTCAGATTTTACATTACTGTATATATTTTCTTGGCGAGAGCAATGTAGTCAAAATATTAATTAGTATTATGAGCAATTTAAAATACCTCTTGATCTAAACAATTATCTTTTTATTGTAAAAAGTACTAGCAAATGTTTTTATTTTGGTTAACAGTTTTGAATATTATATTTTATTTAAAAAAAAATAATTAAGCAATTTATAATAAAAAGTAAAAATTATAAGGCGAGGTCTTGTAATATTATAACATCAAACTTTTTTCTTAATGACGAAGATGACAAAATAGATCATATATATATATATATATATATATATATATATATATATATATATATATATATATATATATATATAACCTAGATTTTGTCATCTTCGTGATTAAGAAAAAAGTTTGATGTTATAATATTACAAGAGGATGATAAACATGATAAGTTACTTTTAACTTCGCTTTCCAAACGATCTAGTTCATTGTAGTATCTATTCGTATTTTTTCTGGTATCTGCATATATTCTTTGTCGCTAGGTTACTCCTCAATCTCTATGGTCAATGTTAATGTCAATGGACTTAATATTAAAAAAATCTTCCACTCAGTATTACAACACTAATTCTAAAATTGCGTTTGCTATGCTTATATAACTTCCCACCCTATAAAATAAGAAATGCTTGAAAAACAATAATAGTAATCAATATACTATTTAGAAAGGGCAAACGAGATGGCCCCAGTAATCGTAAAAGAATTAGCTTAATCGATTCCGGGTACAAATATATCCTAAAATAATTAATAAACGACTGCAAACTATATGTTATGGGACGAAAAATGTTTCGAGTTTCGAAAAAGGGGGGTAAATATCACTAAAAATTATATATACATTTCACTGATTAACGAACACTATTATGGAACATCTTAAAAAGAAGTGTACCGAAAATATCTTATACAAAATTTTAAAAATAAAAACAGGAAAATTTCAAAAGTAATGGTCTCTAAAGGACACGAGCCTGTAAGATTAAAAATTTTAAATAAAATTAATTACTTGGCAATGGCAAAAACTCTAGATATGGCATAGACATAGATAACAAAATTAACAAATTTCACACGATATTTGTGAAGTTAATAAAAGATTCAAATATTAAATTATATCAAACAATACCAGAGCAATTAATTACTATTAAACTGGGAATAAACCACAATTAAAGATAAAAATACGTTTATTGACGTTTCAATTTCCAATTCGGAAATCGTTCTCAAAATACAAACAGTAAATTTACTGTTTGTATTTTGAGAACGATTTCCGAAGTGGAAATTAAAACGTCAATAAACGTATTTTTATCTTTAATTGTGGCTTATTCCCAGTTTAATAGTAATTAATTTACAATGCCACAAGAAAATAGCTTCAGAACAATACCAGAGCAATATTGAAATATGTAAAAAAATGTTAATAACAGAAACATTTAATAGGAGTATTATTATAGCACCATAAACGACATTTTTAATAAGGGTTAAAGGTTACAAAAGGCTCAACTAGAGAGACTCATCACAACATATAGAGAGAATGACATTAATATTTTTGATATTTTTTCTACTAATTAATTTGATAGTTTGTTAACTCTTACAGACAGTTTGTTTGAAACATTTTCGAGAAGAATTTCACTGCGCTTTTCTTTCTCAGTTAAAACTGGTTATTCAAGCAACTTAACCATATTCTAAGATTGAGCAGCTATGGCAGTCGTCGTCTTCCAACGCTAAGCTTTCCTAAAATATTTCCCTGTATGATATTCTGCAAAGGCTGATATTTTTTTCCTCTCACCAAGTAGCCAAGATATTGTAGTTTAAGTATCTTTATTTCGTTATTCAGTTTTTTTAAGTCTTCGCTGTTCTAGAAGGTACTATAAGATTATATTGTATATGACAATCTCTCAAATACGTTTCCATCATGATTTTTTCTTAAGGATACTGCTTTTCTTTGAATAATGTTTTCTTATAAAATATTTTTGGTTTATAGTAGTAGTTTGGAGTAAATATAGTATACTGAGAATACTGAATACATAACTGATAAACATGATCAAACAAATTCTTAAAGTTTTTAAGTCATTCTTGAGTTGGAGACTAATAATTTCCTGTTTCTGAAAATCTCAATCCATAACCAAAAAAATTGAATAATAAATATGATAGACTTGTTGATTGCTTAACAAATATTTTATTATCATATAAGATATCTTTCTTTTTTTCGCCTTATTTTGCTTTAATAATCTATTGAAGAATGGCATTTATTATATATTTTGAGAAAACCAGTGTCTTAGTTAACGTGATCTTCAGATTTTTATTTGTTCTTATTTACAGGAATTAATTCTTCTGTTCGTTTAGGTGATTTATATATAACCTACTGTTCATATTCAGAGAATATATTAGATACCGTAGCAATTTTATTAAAATGCTATTTAAATGTCATTTAGTTCAAATAGGGAGTAGTATTATTACATACTTATTCTAAGAATTAATAATTCAGTATTCTAACGTTATTTGGACAATACTGCTAGATACATACAAGAAAGTTATCTACTTAATTTTTAATCTTTTTAAACTGTTTGTACTTAACGTTGTATTAACTAATTTAATTTCATTTTATTATAATTATTACAATGTGGTATTTTAGATATCTCATATTTAAATTTATTTTTAAAAAACTGAGTTAGGTGAACAATCTAGTCCAATTCGGTAACACTGGCGTAGCTTTAATTATTGTATAGACAAAAATAACAATATGATCCAAATCATACTTTTTGATAATAATACTTAGTTCAGAAAATATATAAAAGATTTTTCAAATTTTAAATAATTAGTTCGAAATTTTGTTGATTTTATAAATTATAATTTAATTAAATTATTCTTATAAATATTTTTCGCTATTTATTCTGCTTATATTTTGTGTCTATAAGGTGTCAATTTAATAACAACAAGTGTCAGTTCATTTTACCATTACCATTTTTCAACTACATGTATTATCAACCAATTTCGAATACAGGGATGTTGCAACATTATGTTCTAAGTATCCTGCCATTAAAACAAATATTTCCTCTTGCAATGCTATCTATATTTCCATTTCAAATGTTATCTTTACTATCAAATATGTATAGTATTGTTGATTATGTTGATTGAAATAATTTTGAAAATTTCAGAACCAGGTCATAGGCAGGTTTTCTAATTTTATAGACTTGTCAGTTATTTTTAAGGATTTAAACTAATTTTTCGTTAAATGTTCAACACGCGACATGAGCTTACTTATTTTTCAAATGTTTCTAATTCAAAAACATCATCTTTATCCGTATAGCACACTTTTACATCGAAGAAAAAACATATACTATTTATATCAAAATATGTTAAAAACATGTTTTGAATATATTATAAACAATGTTAAGCAATACGTTAATTGTTAAGCTAATCTGATGTTAGCTCTACAACTTGTTTTCTCATTTCTTTCCTCTGTAGATTTCATTTCCAGGCTGCCCTCGGTATTCTCGCTTTTTATTTGCGTTTTGTATTCTTATTTTCTTGCTTTTTTTGGCTCCAATGACACCTTTTTATTTGTTCTTTTCTAACTCTCCTCGTCTGGATATTCTACGTAATATTTGCCTTAGGTTGATTTCCATAACTCGCCATCTTTATGTTATGTTTCTTTTTTATTATTATTATTACCATTAATCGAATTTGCTGTCACAAATAACTATTATATTAAAAATACTCGATTTTAACACCATGTACGCCGACTTTATATTTGAAAAAGTCCTGGAGATAGATCTGCAAATCAAATTGACTACATATCCATTAATATTCGCTGGAAATCACCAATTCAAATAGTCAATCCAATAGATCAAATCCAGTAAAGTAAAGCTCACACTTAAAGCGCCCAACACACGGAGAGAGACAAAGAGGATAGAACTAAGAAAGAAGGGCGACCTTGTCCAAGAAATACAAAAAAGATAGCAAAAGTACTAGATAACATATTATGAAACCCTCATAATAATTAAGAATAGAAGAGACCTCAACAAAAAATAAAACGAAGATTTAATACTGATAAACAACAATACTATCATAATATATGCAAATAAATTGAGAGTCACGATCAAAATAATCAGCCAAGACAACTAACAGAGAAGATATAGCAGAGATGGAGATTATATTGCTGGAATCTAGATAAAGATGATCAACACCAGGAACTTATTTGCCAAACTCCTGAAGAAATCGAAGAATAACCTAACATACTCGAGAATAAAATAAGACTGGCAATCAGTAAACTTAAGTATAACAAAGCATCAGGTCCAGATATGATATCAGCAAACATGTTCAAAGCTACAGAAGAAATCGAAATAAAATTGATTCACATGATTTGTAATAAAATATGGCATTCCAATATTGGTCTGACGACTGGACAAAATTGACAATAACGATAATATACAAAAAAGGCAGCTTTCATAAATGCTACCAGTATAAAACCATCTCTCTCATCTCACATGCCAGCACAATATTGCTATAAATAATCAATAAGAGACTGAATACTTTCCTACAAAAAGAAATACCGCAAGAGCGAACTGGATTTAACAAAGGTAGAGGTACTTAACAACATCTGAAAAAAAGACAAATTATAGAAAAATCTAAGGAAATCAAGATCCCACTATACATTTGTTTTAAAAATTAAAACAAAGCATTTGACAGGGTCAAATGGCAACACTTATGGCATATAAGAAAAGAAATAGACGTCCCACAACACTTAATTTCACTTATAACTGAACTAAACCAACACACTACTGGAACAGTAAAAGTGCTTGATACACTCTCAAACGAATTCCATGTAGAACAAGGTGTCCAACAAGTATGTATGTATATTGTCTCCACAATTATTAATAGATATGGAGAGCATATTATAAGAAGAGCGCTTGAAGGTTGGAAAAAGGACATCTCAATAAATGGTCGAAAAAGAAACAACCTACGATTTGCAGACGACACAGCCATCTTGCAAATGGTCAAGAGGAATTAATGTATCTCATACGATTGGTTGAAAACGGAAGTTAAATATTTGGTCTGCAGTTAAACATATCAAAGACAAAGATCATGATAGTGACTTCATAACAATCATCCACTCATAACCACGATAGACCTGTTTGAGCTTGTAAGCACATATTTATATCTGGTATCATTGATCACAAACACATGGTCACTACAGAAAAAAATAAAACGTAGTGTGATCTAGCAAAAGTCGCCGTAGAAAAGATGGCCAAAATATGGAAGGACTTTCAAATTTCATGAACTCTAAAAATGAGGTTAATATATGTGAATCTTGGATACTACGGCAAGGGAAAATAAGAAAGCCGCAACTGAAATTCTATATTGGAGAAGAATGTTACGAGTTCCGTGGACCGACAACAGGATAAAAATTTTAAAGTAGCTAAAAGTCAGCAAACGGCTCTCCAACAATTTAAATGCTTTGGACATGTTATTAGAGCAGACATAAAAAACATGGAAAGACTTATTATCCGAGGAAAGCTAGAAGACCAAAGATCACGAGGAAGATCTTCAACAAAATCGATCGATCAAATTACAAGATTATGCAAAATGCCTATACATGATTTAAAAGAAATGACCAGAGACAGAGACAGACAATACATTACATAACGATGACCACTGCACTCCCTCTGGGGGGTTAGGATTGACAAGAGAGAGAAAGCCTTGAGGTATCTAAGGTTCGCCAGTTCTTTTATTTTGTCACTTGTTGTTTCTTCTCCTATACAAAATATTTCATTTTGTTTGCCAGTTCTGCTTTTTGGTATTTCTCCCTTCGTTTCCTAGTCCTCTATTCCAAGCCATCCTTGTCCTATACTAAGATATTCTAATTATTATCTGTGTATCTTAATGTATCTGTACTGTTTCGTTCTATACGCACGCCATTCTATTTTTTTTTTCTTCCATTTAGAGAAAAAAGAGTATCCTTATGACAAAATTTTATGATGCATTTGTCAGTTGTCTCTTCTGATGTCATTTATAAATTGCCATGTTTCTAAATATCATAGGTATGCCTCCTAGACACATTTATATTTCTATGCATACTTTGTCGCATATTTCGTTTTGGTTTCTTTTCCTGACTGATTCTGTGTGTGTGTTTTGTTATTATTATGTCTGTAATAATTGCTACTAAATTAATTGATCATAGTTTTCTCCACGATGTAAGTTTTTATTTCTTTTTTCTTTATGAAGGACAGCGTTGACTATTCTAGAAAATATTGAAAAAAAATTCGAGTACCTATAAATACTTTTTATCTTTATTATCTGGAATCTATTATTTGATTGTTTTTTGTTAGTCTTAAATAAAGAAAAACTTTTGATTGGGAAGTACTTATATCTTGGAAATACCGTTCTGAGTATTATAGAGAGTGTTAAAATCATTATTTATTTAGCCTTGAAACATATTGCTATTATTTTGTATTGTAATTTGTGTTTTTGTCTTACGCAAATATATGTCCAAGAATTTTACTATAAAAACTTGCAATGATCCATTTCATCACGTCTAAGCTATCCTGTATTCGTTAAAAGTGAACAATTTGATGCACGGATGGGAAGTTTTGAAAAAAATTTATATGTTTAATTAATGAAATACCGAATTTCATTAAAATTCTAATACAAATAGCTTATTTTTTCTGTTTTGTGCATATAAAAAGCAAGGTCGTAAATGTGGTGTAATTTAATTAAAACTTCCATTTCCCGGCTCATCCAATTGATGACTTTATACTTACATATCTATTAGATCCTAAATCTTTATCATAAAAAAGCAAGTAAAATTCGTATATTTTTTTACTAGTTTTTAATTTGATAGATTTTAATTCTTACATGAAGATCTTTATATAGATACTATATTAGATCGTTGATTATGCTTGGTATATCCTCTTTAGTCCTTCCTATACTGAACCATAAATAGTTGCCTGAAAAATATTTTAATTTTAAAAAATGCACGTTACGTCAATGTTACTCTTGCCTTCTATAATGTGCCTATATTATTAAATGTGAATCTGAGTGCCATATAATAAATATTATTTGTACTAGGTTAAGTTGAAATTTATATATTTTGTACAGTGAATCGAATCTCGTGCTGAACGGCATACACCAAACAAGTGCCATATATTTCCAAAATTTTGTAATATTTTTGTAAGTAGCAAATACATTTTTAAAATAACTTAAAAGCTTTTAGTATGAGTATATCCCTTTAGTATTAAAAAAATAACCAACCTGCTGGATTTAAAACGATCATAGAAAATAAGGATAGAAAAACATAAATAGCTATCCAAAGAATTGTCAAAAATGTAATCTTCTTCTTCTTATTAAGGTCCCTTCTCCAAGGTTGGCTATAACTACAGCAAATTGCGCTCTATCTTGAGCTGTTCTTAGTATCGAATGTGTGTCCATGCCTGTCCAGTCTCTTACATTCTCCAACCAGGAGCATTTTCTTCTTCCTGGACCTCTTCTTCCTTCCACTTTCCCTTCCATTATAAGTCGTAGTAGGTTGTATTTTTCTCCTCTGTAAATATGTCCTAGATAACTCGTTTTTCTGTTTTTTTACAATATTTAGGAGTTCTCTCTCAGTAGCCATTCTTGTTAGTACCTCGTTGTTGGTCACGTGCTCTGTCCAAGAGATCTTCAGCATCCTTCGAAAAACCCACATCTAAAAAGCTTCTATACGTCTCATACTTGTAATTCCGAGAGTCCATGTTTCCACTTCGTATAGCAATATCCAACGATAACGTAGAGTTTATTAGGAATTTTTTATTCGTTGAAATGCGGACCTAACATATTCTATACGAACATGTATTTCAACCTCTTGGTCAAGATCGTTTGTTATCCAGCAACCAAGATACTGGATCTTTGTACTGGTTCTATATATTTGTTATAGATACGAATATTAATGTCGGCATTTGGTGCATGTGTAACAGCCATTACTTTTATTTGTGATTACGTTTAGTCCCAAGCTATCTCCCTCTCTGGTTATGACATTCAAAAGTCGTTGTAAACCCTCAGAACTATCCGCAATAATGACGGTGTCGTCTGCGTATCTTAAGTTATTTACGTATTCTTCGTTAATTTTTATTCCTTCTTCAATATTTTTGAGGGCATTTTGAAAGATCTTTTCGGAATATATATTAAATAACAATGGATAAAGTACACAGCCCTGACGAACTCCTCTTTTTATTGGCAATTTTGCTGTCAAACGATTGTCTATGTTGATCGACGCCATTTGATCCCAATATAGTTTTTTAATAAGTACTACAGTGTTATGGTCTATACCATGTTATGTTAGAGTTTCTATGAGTTCTGTGTGTAGTCGATAAAGCAGAGAAACACGTCTTTTCGCTGATCCCGGCATTTTTGTAGTAATATCTGGAGGTCACATAATGCCTCACTTGTACCAAGCCCCATACGAAATCCAAATTCATTGTCGCTCAGGTTTTTTTCGCATTTTCAGTATATTCGTTGATGTACAATCTTAAGTAAAATTTTCAGAAAATGGCTCATCAGGCTAATTAATCTGAACTGTGAGCATCTATTTGCTTTATTTTTCTTGGGTATAGGTACAAATGTCGATCTAAGCCAGTCTTCTGGGAAGATTCCAGTGGTATATATTTTGTTAAATAATAGTCTTAACGTCTGAAGAATTTCTTCATTGAGAATTTTTATCATCTCTACGTATATTTCATCTGGACCTGAGGTTTTCGTGGCTTTGCCGTATTGATTATTTTTGTAACTTCCGATGTTAATACATCAAGCATTGTTTCTTGTACTATATGCATTTGCGGTTCTGTTCTCTCGTCATCAAACAGATCTTTGATGATTTTTTCCGACATATCTCCTACATTTTCTGGACTAGAGACTATTTTGTTGTTATTATCTACTAAAGTTGTTGTAGTGATTTCTTTCTTTATATGTGTGACTTCCTTAATATTTTTGTATACATTAAAGTAGTCATGCTTTTTTAGTAAATCTCCCAGTTCCTCACAGTTGCTGCTCATCCATTCTTCTTTGGCTTTCCTGATTTTGTTTCGGATGATTCTGTGGGTTTTTGTCTATTTTTCGTCATTGCGATTTTTGTAAGATCTCCTGATGTCCATCAGTTCGAGGACTTCTTCTGTCATCCATGTATTCTATGTTTTTCTGATGTTGTCTTGTAGTTGTTCTCTTTGTATAGTTGTGATTGTTGTATTGAAGGTATGCCAAATACTTTCTATTGTTTCTTCTGTTTCCGCGGGTGCTTCACTGAACTTTTCTTTGAGTGTATCATTGAGTGTTTTCTTTTCTGAATGTACTATTGAATCTTTAAGTTTTTCGAGGCTAAGTGTTATCTTCTCCCTGTATTTGATTTTCATTAGTTTAATTGAAATTTTACCAACAACAGGATTGTGGTCGGAACCGATGTCCGCCCCGGGATATGTTTTAACTATATATAACTCCATTTCTATAACGTTTGTCAATTAATATATAATCAATCTGGTTTCTTATTATGCAGTTTTTATTATCGCCAGTTGCTTTCCATGTATATAATCTTTTTTTGGGTTGTTTAAACCAGGTGTTTGCGATTATTAGATTTTATTCTTAGCAAAATTGGACCAGTATTTCTCCTCTATCATTTCTTTTACCCAAACCAAAGTTTCCTACTACGTTTTCAGTCCGCCCTTCACATACTTTGGCATTAAAATCTCCCATAATAATGTTTACAGCATTTTTCTTTGTGATATTCATTTGCCGTTTGATCTCTTGGTAGAATTCTCGTACTTCTCTTTCTGGTTTTTCTGCTGTAGGAGCATATACTTGAATAAAATGAATATTACGAGGAGTGGTATTAATTTGCAGCATAGCTACTCTATCAGATATAGGTATAAAGTTCTTTATACATTTATTGTTTTTCTGGTCAACTATAAATACCACTCCGTTATAATGATGAGGATCGTCATTATCAGCATAGTATCATAGTATATTATATAGTTATCGATGTTTGTCTGTCCACATCCAGGCCATCTGACTTCAGTGACTCTGAGAATGTTGACGTGAGACGATGAGAATTCTTTTCATTTCTTTCACGATATTATGAGATTATCCTGACATAAAAAGAGATTTTGCATTCCAGGTTCCAATTTTTAACTTATAATTTTTGTTTTCCACTTTCGGGTGGTTCCTAGCATTTGTCGTGGGGATTCTTAGCACCCCTTGACCATCTAAGGTCTGCCTCGGACTAGAGGCCTTTTGTTTTCCGTAACATGCCATATTATAATATCTTGAGAATATTTATTGTGCTGGTTTCTCCTTTCCTTACACACCACAGTATTATAACCGATTAAACCAATATCTGATTGTCGCCCATAAGTATCTGAAAAAGTATTCGTAAATACACATTACCAAGATATTTATATTCATTGCATGTTTTCGTGTTTCTGATTTCTAACTCTAGATCTTATTCATCATCTCCTATATTTAAATACTCTGTCTTTGACATATTCATATTGAGGCCTCATTTTTCATATTTGTTCTCTAGTTTTTTAAACATGTAGTCCATATTTTCCTCATCATTCGCTACGACTACCTGTTCATCTGCGAAAAATAAAGTTGTTAGTCATTTACCACTCTGTCTTTGACATATTCATATCGAGGCCTCATTTTTCATATTCGTTCTCTAGTTTTTTAAACATGTAGTCCATGTCTTCCTCGTCATTCGCTACGACTACCTGATCATCTGCGAAAAATAAAGTTGTTAGACATTTACCACCGTCCATGTCTATTCCCATTCCGGATACTTGTTTCCTCCACTGCTCTAGCGATGATTGAATATATATTTTAAATAAGGTCGGAGATAGACAACATCCTTGTTTAAGCCCCTTTGTTATTGGAAATGATTCAGATATAAAGTTTCCTTCTTCAACGACACTTCTTGCATTTTTGTATATATTTGCGATAGCATTCACATATTCTCTACTGAGATTTACTTTCGTCAATGTTTGAAACAGTTTTTTCAAAGGTACCGTATGCCTTCTCTAAATCTACAAACTTTACTTACTACAATCTTTACTATTTTAAAGCTAAAAATAGTTGGCTCTCAACTTCCCTAATAGCACACGTACGTCCTATGGACGTCCATTTTACGTCCCGAGCGGACGTTCGTTGGACGTACCGGGACGTTAATTGGACCTTAATCGAACGTCCATAATATGTCCAGAGGACTTACTTGACGGACTTTTGTAATATTCTCAGACGTCTATTTTAGCGCTGAGGATGTAAATTAGACGTCAACGCCATTGTATAAAGTACTAAAAGTGGTGTCATCCTGTGCATATTAAGAATGTATTTTGGGAAATAAAACGTAATTGTTTAAAGAAACTTACATTTATTTTTATTTATTATGAACAAAGGGGAAAAAACCACTGTCAAAATTATACAAAAATGCAACATTATAGAAATATACACAAAATTACTAATAAAAATAAAATATACATGAATAAAATAAATCTACACATTTATAAAAAGTATCATTTTGCATTTTAGTGCTTCAAATTAAAACTATTGATACAAAAGTTTCAGGACAGGAGATTGGTTTTTTTTATAAACAAGCTTAAAAATAAAGATTGAAAGGTAATACTTCTGATAAGAGAATCCAGATTCAAGAAATTTATCATACCAGAATAAGAATATGGTCTACACAATTTACAAGAACAGTAGATGCTTGTAGATAAGTCACTATAAATCTAATCGGCATAAAAAATGTTTTTTAATGCATTTATAACATAATCAGTGTAAATTAGTAGAAGTTGAACGACCAGACAGTAAACTGTCTAGTGTCTAGTGTCTAGTATAAACTGTACTGTCAAAAAATCAATAAGTAAAGCCTCGAAAAATGTGAGATATTAAATTGTGATGGAAAGTGACCCTTAGTCAGAGATGTATTAAAAATATTCCATAGAGGCCTACATAAAAAGAATGCACAATTCCTTAAAAATAAGTTAAGATATTTCGTCTGGACCAAGACCTTTATTGGTATTAAGACACTGTAAGCATGCTATAATGTCACAAATGTTAATAGTTAAAGAGTGAATATTGCTGTGACCGATATGGGATCTTTGACTACACTTATCTACACAGGAAAAAGAAGGATTGTGAATACTGCTAAAGAAATTGGCAAAATCGTTGAAAATTACTGTGGCTCACTAAAAACAGAACCATTAACTTCCCTTATCCCTTCCCATTTTGTATGGGAAGTATGAGGCCACTTAAGTGATAGTGTAAATTCTTAAATGTACCTTTATATTACTTGTAAAAAGCTTGCTATTAAAAGCTTTATGTTGCTTTTTCCCTAGCCAACTATATTTTCCTTGAATTTTATTGCAGATCAGCTTCTTAAGCCTTTTCCTAACATATTCGTTTATAGTCTCCTCACCAATTTTGGAACTTATATCATCGTGGTAACTAGAATAATAAAACGATTGTAACGAATTAGTTAGAAATAAAACATTTTTACACTTAACCAAAAAACAAAAATACGTTTTGGATATATTAAACAATATAATTTTTAATTAATCGTGATTTAACCTTTTCGCTTTTAATTATTTTATTAACGTAAATAATTTTTTATTCTATTGAAATATTTGCTATTTGATCTCATAATTGGTAAAATGTCGGACGTCCAGAAAAGGTCCGAGTGCGCACGTCCGGGGAGCGTCCGAGTACGGACATCCAGGGAACGTCCACATTTAGTCCACCCAAAGTACGTCCCACTTTGTACGTTCCAAGTACGTCCATTTTACGTCCAGGGACGTCCGGACCAAAACTGGACGTATATTGGACGTCCATAGGACGTCGTGTGTTACATTCTATCCTATTTACTCTTCGTATATTACCCGTGGGCATACACCGTATGATACATTTCTGCTACTTCCATCTAGTCATATAAAATTCTTTCTATTGGCAAGTCTTGACTTCCGAGTTCTGTCATGTCAATTTCGCTTCCGAGTAATAGAAGTAGCAATGTTTTTTTATCCAACAGAGAATTCAAATTTACAACTATACCTTTGAGTAATTCAAAGAATTCACATATCTTGGATCGCTACTAAACGCAACACACACGACAAATGACGAAATAAAAAGAATCGTAACAATAGCAAACAGAACTGTTTACGGTCTCCAGAAACATTTAAAAATACAAATATAAAACGTGCAGTTAAACTCAATATATACAAGACCTTAATAAGACCGATTTTGATATATAGGGCTAAAATGTGGACCTTATCTCAAAGTGATGAAAGACTTCTTGATATTTTTGAGAGATAAATTCTTTTAAAGATTTTTGGCACCGTAAATGAAAATGGGCTATGCCGCCGATGATACAACTTTGAACTATAGCAGTTATACACCGATCCAGATATTGTAAAATTCGTTAAAGTGCAGAGACTTAGATGGGCTGGACACACTGCTAGGATGTCAGATCACAAATGCATGAAGAGATTATGATTTTCAAAACCAGAGTGCACAAGAAGTAGAGGACGACCACGAAGGAGATGGATTGATGATGTGGAAGAAGACCTACAGGTTCTAAGGCCAGAAGATGGAGGGAAGTTGTAAGGAGTGGCGACTTCTGTGTGAGCAGGCCAAGATCCACAACGGATTGTCGAGCTACTTATGATGATGATGATGTTTTTTTTATATTTTTTGTCTATATTTAAAGTGGAAAGTTTTTGTTCCAAAATTGATTTATATTATTTAAATCTCTTTTGGGGCGTTATATGATAATGTGCATGCCTCTTATGTCGTAATTTCAACATAGTACAGTTCTTAATAAGCTTATTTATCTTTTCAAATATATGTTTAAATGTATGGAATCTAAAAAGTGAAAGATGTGCATTTTTAAACCAATATGATAACAACTCTACAAGCAATCAAAAACTTAGTGTCTCAGTTTATGTATGAATGTAAGATGAGAAATCTATCAATAAGTAATAGTGTCTTAATCAGATTGGTAAAACCAATTCGTAAAATTTAATAATAAATATATATAAACACTATAATTAGAAAATAATGAGGATCCCTTTTAGTACTTATTTGGATGGAAAACCCCCTTTGTGAAGGACTCCGCAAACGTTAAAATATTTTTTCTATGTAATCGTTACAATAGTTGTTAATAATGAAATAAGTTATAAAATGTGACTTGCGGTTATTTTTAAACTATTATAAAGTTTTATTTATCTTTTTTTTTGCTTTGTAATCGTTGTTTTAGCATCAGAGTAAAAATGAAATTTGTGAAAGCAGTTTTCTATAGAAGACATTACAGTAAAAATATTTATAGTTTAGTTATCATTACAAAGATCATTAATTAATTATTATCTCGTAGGTACTTCAAGTATGCCATATTGTCATCTTATGTTGGACCTTCAAGTTTAAGACCTGCATTTGCAACCTTGTTACAATTGAGAAGGTTGCCAACTTTTGTCAATATACTTTTTTGTCACTTTCACGGGGGTGCCATATAGCTACTTTGTCATTAAATAATCAAAAAGACCAATTGGCGAAAAATATCTCTAGTACTCACGAGTATTTTTCCACATACTCTAAAGGAGACGCAAGGTAACTCAGAATCTACCTGTGACCAAAATAGTAATGAACATTATACTTATACGACCTTAACTTCATTTGTCATGGAAAAAGAAATTCAACAGAATTCGTTAGAAATGTCCTTGCTTGACATTTCCAATATCCCTATAGTTTTCGCTGATAATGAAAAAATAAGTGATACAAATGTTTTGGCAAATGAAGATTTACATTGGAAGTATTGTAAAGAAATTTTAATGGTTAAAAATCGTACCAGCTGCAGTTCCAGCGAATGGGACAAACGTAGCCTGGTTGACGATTCCTCCAGCTCCGATTCTGAAAATGATAAAATATCAATTTCAAAAAGTAAACAATTAAAGCGATTGAACTCTAATGTTTCTTTTAACTGAAAAGAAAACGGTGAATCACTTACTGTAGGGGTGTTTGCTTTAAGAAAACCTAAAAAAAACCTGAGAATATAAGTTAAGAGTTTAGAAAAACTTTTAAGAGCTTGAAAATCGGTACAGGAGAATCCATGCAAAAATACACGTTGTCAAAATGGATGTGCAAGAAAAATGATCCAATCAGAGCGGCATGATCTTTTTGATTATTATTGGGGATTTACAGATTAACAAAAACAAAGAGACAATCTGCTCTCGTGTATTAAAGAAAAATAAATTAAGAGAAGACGAAACAAGCACGAAAAATAAAACATTCAAATATAAAAATCTAAAAACATCCGTAAGAATAAAATTGTTTTTCTTCTTCATGGACACACATACATGCCTATATATGCAGTGCACGCTATAATAGAAAGGGTTGTTCCTAATCGCTCTGTTTGGGTACCTTGTGAATGACCTACAATAATATGTTATGCTAGAGTTAATCCTAAAGCTTTCGAAATTACAACTATGAAGCATTCTGATTTTAAATATTCAAAAACATTTGCAAACACTTTATTTTCCAAGACAGTACAGACAACCACTGATGGATACAAGTTTCATTTAAATCGACTTTGAACTGCAGTTTCGGAAAAAGGACAAAGCTTCTTCTTCTTCTTCTTCCTTCTTGTATGTAGGCTTTAAAGCCTGTTTCTTCTTCAATATTAGCCTGCTAAATTGTTTAAATTGTCGCACCACCTTTTTCTTGGTGTGCCAATACTTCTTCGTAAATTTGGTGACGTAGTGCTAGTCGTACTATTCTATCCTCGGCCATTCTAATGATGTGTTCATTTTACTCCTATTTTCGTTTTGTCACCCATCCATTTATGTCTTCTATATTACATGCTCTTCTTATGTTTTCGCTTCTCTCCCTATCCAACAGACTTTTCCCTGATATTCGTCGGAGTATTTTCATCTCTGTTGTTTCTAGTAGTGGTCTCGATTTAGATGTATTAGGTCTTGTCTCCGCCGTTTATGTTAATATAGGTCTAATTGCTGCTTTATTGATTCTTGTTTCTGTGTCTTGTCTTAGGTGTTTGTTCTTCCAGATTGTGTCATTAAGAGATCCCGCCGCTTGACTTGCTTTTAAGTTTTGTTGTATTTCTTTTTCAACATCTCCGTAACTAGTTATATATATATATATATATATATATATATATATATATATATATATATATATATCGCAAAATTATCGCAATTATCGGTCAACTAGGTGGAGAAATAAAAGACAAAGTTGATAGTACTTCATCTATTTTGAAGACGTTTCGCTATCGAATTCTGATAGCATCATCAGTTCATCTAAAAATTTTTACATTATGAGTACTACACATTCATGAAGAAGATGTTAAATAGTTACCTTAAAAAATATATCTAGTTGTCAATGGTATTAAAAAGGTAGTACAAAAACTCAAATAAATGGACATCATACGGTGATATTGTATAAACAATTAAATAACTAACAACATTTAGAGACTTAGTAAAAATTAGCAAAGCAACAGAACACGTGGTCTAATAAGCATATAATATTTAATATAATATTAACTAGTGAAAAAGAACTAAGAAAATCAATGATTCACTTCCAACTATGGAAAAAATTTAATCGAAGGGAATCCCTTAAGTTATTGAGAAATATTCTAATTGAAAATTCATATCCATCCTCCATCATAAATAAATACCTATATTCTCAAAGTTATGGATCATCTTTTGATGATATACTCAATGGTGACAAACTTAGAACCATTTCTAATAATTCAGTCAATAGCATTGTTCTGCCTAATGCTGATCTTGAGAATCCTACCACCCATTATTCATCTCTGCCTTATTTTCCTCAAGTTACTGAGAAGCTTATTAAACTGTATAAACAGAACAACATACCAGTTAAAATTGCAGTTAAGAATGCTAAGACTGTTAGAAATTTGTTTTCTAAAACAAAAACACCCTTGTCCACTTTGGAACAAGTTAATACTATATACTATTTACCTTGTGCTGAGTGTAACGCTTGTTATATTGGTCAAACTGGAAGATCACTAAAATGACGTCTTACTTCGCATCGAAGTGACATTAATCTGTCTAAGCACACATGTTCGTTAGCGCAACACGCAATTAACACCAAACATAAGATGAATTTCAATGAAGTCAAAATTCTTGGCACTGAGCGCAATCTTGGTAAAAGACAGTTCTTAGAAATGTGTTCTATTCTCAAACATCCTAATGCTTTAAATAAGAGAACAGACATAAGTAACTTGAGTCAAATATATCATGCTTTAATTTTGCAGAATTAGGCTTTACAATCAGTTCGTTATGTATGTGTCTCTAAAGTCGTACAATTTAACACATTTGTCTTTAATAAATAATTCTAATACTTTAACTTACTATAATTAATACTTGATAAAATATATTATTACATTAATGCTAATTAACTTAGACTTACTTATGCAATTCACATTGCATACTTGGTCGTTTTTTCATATATTGATTAATTTGAACTGGTTTTTTACTTTAATACAAATAAATACAATTCATTCTTTGAATACTTTATAAATTAAAGTTCCAAGCGTGGGACCTTGGACTTTTTGGAAATTAGGTGCTTATCGTCATTCACCTGTAGCTGTATATCCAACTACACTGTTGACGTTTATCACTCTTTTATATATGGAGTTGAATGAATTTTGCCTATTAGCGTTATCGGTAATTTCTTTCATTGTTTGGTCTCTTACGGGAGGGTTATCATTCAAACTCATGTTAACTTTTTCAAATTTACCGCCCGTAAACTAGTGGGTTGATACTATTAACCTTGCTGTTCTGTCGAAGAATTTTCGACCTCAAGGCTGGCTGTCTGTTTCATATCATTGACTCGGTACCTTTTAATTAACGCCATTTCAACCGCAACAGGTGCCAAGCATACAGTGGTAACTTCACTTTATATCTTTTTTTATATATATTTTTTATATCTTAATGTAGATAACTTAAACAATGCTACCAAAAGTTAAGATGAAGTCATAAAATAAAATTTTTTGCATAGTTGGAAGTGAATCATTGATTTTCTTAGTTCTTTTTCACTAGTTAATATTATATTAAATATTTATTTGAGTTTTTGTACTACCTTTTTAATACCATTGACAACTACATATCTTTTTTAAGGTAACTATTTAACATCTTCTTCATGAATGTGTGGTACTTATAATGTAAAAATTTTTAGATGAACTGATGATGCTATCAGAATTCGATAGCGAAACGTCTTCAAAATAGATGAAGTAGTATCAACTTTGTCTTTTATTTCTCCACCTAGTTGACCGATAATTGAACCCACCACTCGTCTGAGTGATCCTTATTTATATATATATATATATATATATATATATATATATATATATATATATATTCTCTTACACCGTAGTGGGTATTTAGATGTTGTCATACATTTGGTTTTTTCTGCTCATATTATCATATTGTATTCCTTGGCTGTTGTATTGAAGATGTGTGTTAATCTTTGGAGCTCGTCTTCTGTCTCGGCCAATAATGCGGCGTCGTCTGCATAACATAATATTTGGATTTATTTGTTCCTCATTCTGTAGCCAAGACCTTTACGTACTGCTTGTATTATTTCATTAAAAATCATATATTCATATTCTGATACAACAGATGAGTTGATTTTGCCCATCCAATATAAATTGAAAAAGGGTAAGTAATTAAATAAGTATTTATGTTTATTTTCAATACCTATTAAACTTACACCTTATGTTAGTTTTGAATTTAGTTTAGAAAGTTCAATAAGGTAGAATATGTGTGGCCAAAGAGAAAATCTAGGTGTCAGTTTTTTACTGGAATTACCTAAACTATCTCACCATTTATGAGGATTAATAACCTTAAAATAAAAGTTCTATTTTTATATAATGCGGTCACTTTATGAATGATAAAATCCTCACCATTTACTTTACTTATTATTTTATTGCAGACAGACGATCAAAAATAATCATAAAGAAACAAGGAATGGTATATAGCAGACCATTGGCAATTTCTATTGCTAAGTTTAATATCCTTATGGACCTATATCGGAAAGTTGTCATACCGCAGTATTTTGTGCAGTAATATGAACAATTTAGTTATAAAAGTAAAATTTCTGATACATTGGCAGAAACTGATAAAGAATATCAGAGTGCCACAGATAATACATACTAAATTTTTATTTTCTTTGTCGATTTTTGTCATTACTAATATTTTTTTTTTGTTAACAGACTTACTTTAATTATGGCTATTTATTTATTTATATGATAACTTGAAAATATCGTATGTTTATCGTAAGCGACAAGCTTCAACTAAAATTGACACAGACAAGGTCTGACAAAATATCGTATGTTACATAATAACATATTACATAATTAATATTACATATTACAATACATAATTTAGTAAAAGAGTGTTAGATTAGAGTTTGCTTCTTAAATTTATTAGCGAAAAAGATAGTAGAAGAAAAAGTTGCACCCTGAAAAATGTGCGTCTTGTAGCTTACGATGTTTTGTTCTGAAGCTATTTTTGTGGCATTTTAAAGTAATTACAATTTAAATGGGAATAAGCCACAATTAAAGGTTAAAATACGTTTATTGACGTTTCAATTTCCACTTCGGAAATCGTTCTCAAAATACCGAAGTGGAAATTGAAACGTCAATAAACGTATTTTAACCTTTAATTGTGGCTTATTTCCATTTAAATTGTAATTACTGTTTGTATTTTGAGAACGATTTCCGAAGTGGAAATTGAAACGTCAATAAACGCATTTTAACCTTTAATTCTGGCTTATTCCCATTTAAATAGTAATTAATTTACGATGTTTTGTCAAAAACTCATTGATATTTGCTTAATGCACAAAACACCGCGTAGCTAGTACAGGCTGCTCTTGAAGAATGCTCATACAAACTAGGCAAGCTTAAATAATAGCTAGGGGTGGCAACAGTGACTACCATCTAAGCATAAATAAATAAAAACAATTTAAAAATTATTCGTTTGACATTGAAATTTTTTATACTATTGACTTTAAAATAAATAGTTTCAATTGGTGGTTTGTGGAGCTATCAGTGAAAGGAATACTCTTTTGTGAATCAAAATAGATACTGGTTAATTCAGCCAGATATTTCCAAATTTTCTTGGTACAAGTCTTGTAGAGCTTCCAGGAGGCACATAACTTCCATTATTAGAATACGATTCAGGCACGCATGTTATCCCAAGCACTTATTTAAAATAAAGTTTTTGGATGATGACAAATGTGAGAATTGTGAAGAGGAAAGTGATTTAGATCATATATTTTTTGTTGTTCTAAAAATACAGTTTACTCATTCAAACTTATAAACGATTTATTAAAATATAAAACAGCAGCTCCTTAGAATATACTATATTTATTATCACTTGGCTCTGTAGATGTTTACAATTATTTAATTAAATTTTTAAAAGACAGCAAGTTATCATTATAATTATCTTAAAATTATTTAGTTAATCTTGTTACCTTTGTTTTAAACCATTTGTATAACTTCCTTCTCTCCGTGACCTAGTGTCTCTTATATAAATGAATGCCTTGATAGGTCCCCAGGCGAGAAAAGTGTGTCCCTGTTCTCCTAATATCAATGTACCTAATCTTTTATTTTGGTAGGGCATTTAGGTAAATTATAATGATGAATACTGTCTTATTCTATTTGCGTCTGGCTGTATGACGATAAGTCTAAGCCAAAAAAGTGGTTGTTCCAAGAATTTATTTTTTTCTTTAATTTTTATGTAGTGGTGATTAAATAGTTTTAAAATAAAAAAATCTTAATTGACTTCGTATGTTGTTTTTTTTTTAAATTCGCTTGAAATAATAAGAAATATCAGATGATTCCATATGTTTGGATGTTAGAATTCGATTGCACGCTCGTTGATTTGAAAACAGCATGTTATTTTATCTTGTACTTTATGTCAAAATATTGGGCGGCCTATAAAGTTGTGAGTAAAGTTGTATATTTTTACAGGTCTCTTTGAGATGATAATAAAACTAATGAGTTATACCATATTACTTGCGTCTTTACCTGGATGTAAATATTTATTATTAATAGATTAATTTGCTTTTTATAGATTTTGAGATATAGAATTCTTCTATTGAATCTATCTAAAATCGATAATTCTCCATCTTAGTTTACTGCCCTTCCATGCACGCTGTTACATTTTTTCATTCTTATCTTCTCGTTTATAGTACAGTCTTAAAATTTTCTTTCCTATTTTTGCTACTATTTTTCCACAATATTTTCTGAATTACTAGAACATCTCATACGCATTTTTAATCTACTGATCGATATCTTACATTTTTCACACGTTTCCCACATATTTGTTACATTCCACGTTATATTTTACCTTTATCCTTCTTTTTTTTTACTATTTTCTTTAAGTTATTTTGATTTGTATGTGTATGTGTTGAGTTCCAGTTTTTCTCGATTCTGTTTTTCATAAATCGTTAAAGACGTAGGGAAAGGTGAGATAAAATGGGATACTTGGATAAAACGGCATAGTGCCTCTAGCAGCCTACCAATGACGTTAGCAAAAATACTTAAAACATTCGTCTAATCGCCTTGGTTTGTACTCCCTACTTCGTGCTCAGAACAAAATATGTGTTTTGACAGGTCATCATCATCTTTGGCTCGACAATCCTCTGTGGATCTTGGCCTGCTCTAAAATTCGTCGCCATTCTGTTCGGTTTCTGGCAACATGTTGCCATCTTCTGATTTTTAATATCCGTAAGTCGGTTTCAACTCCATCTAACCACCTAATTCGCGGTCGGCCTTTGCTTTTTCTTCCTACAGGTGTTCCTGTGGTTAGCTTTTTAGCAGTCGTATTTTCTGGCATTCGTATTATGTGTCCAGCCAATCTAAGTCGCTGTGTTTTAATGAACCTTATGACATCTGGTTCATCAAAGAGCTGATACAATTCAAAATTATATCTTCTGCGCCACTGCCCTTGGTCGATTATAGCTCCAAACATTTTGAGGAGTATTTTACGCTCAAATATTCCCAAAAGTCTTTCACCTTTCTGCGTTAGAGTCCATGTTTCTACTCCATATGTGAGGACCGGTCTCAGCAATGTTTTGTATATAATAAGTTTAGTTCTTCTTTTTTAGTTTTTTAGTTTTGGTTTTGACAGGTGCCTGATGTAATTTTCGGGTCGCACGTTTTAAGATGTAAGTTTTGTTTTAAACAAGTTTTTGAAATAATTTTCGAACTCAGATGATGTGTGGGGCCTGCGCATAATGTAAATAAGTTTTTTGAGTGAACCAACTAATATTGAGCATACAAGGTAAGTTTTTTTTTTAAACAGCATGTGGGGTAAAACGGTAAATAACCGGGTGGGGCAAAATGGGATATCCCGTTTCACCCCTTATATGAAAATTCTATAGTTACGTCAAAATTATAATTTTTTAAAAAATAAAAGACTTTTATGAAGAAAAAATATGCAAGGGTAATATAAGAATAAACTTCAATTCAAGGGTAATAAAAGAAGAATTGTTTTTGTTTCAGATGCCTAAAAATTACCAACGAAAGACTGAGCGTCAAAAATGGTCTGAAAAATCTATGACCAGCGCTCTGGAAGCATTAGAAAAAGGAACTTGTGGATTTCTAAAAGCATCCAAAAATTATGGAGTTCCAAAATCAACATTGGAAAGAAGGTTCAAAGGGAGAAATAAGTCCGCAAGAGAAGATTCTAAAGTACTTGCGAGCCGACTGCCTACATGTCCTCTAGAGTTTGAGCAGCAATTGGTAACATATGCAAAGAATATGGAAACTATGATGTTCGGTCTTAGAACTCGTTCAATCCGTAACTTAGCATATCAGATGGCAGAGAAAAACAACATCAAACATAATTTCAACACAAACACCAAGTTGGCTGGGTGGGAATGGCTTCGCGCTTTTTTGAAACGGAATAAGGTTTTGCTTCGTTTGCCTAAAGCAACATCAGCGGCACGTGCTCGAGGTTTTAACAAGGAAGCAGTTGCATAATTTTTTAACATTTTGAAGCCTCTTCAAGAAAAAATGGGCTTTCCACCCTCCCGTATTTTTAACCTTGACGAAACCGGGATTACAATAGTTTAAGGTCGTCTATCAAAAGTAGATAGTAGTATTGCTGTCAAGGGTAGAAAACAGGTCGGCACCCTAACATCTGCTGATCGAGGAAAGTTTTCTACTGCTGTAATCTACATTAGTGCCAGTGGAATATTTGTTCCTCCTGTATCATAATTCCCAGAGTTCGTATGAAGCCGCAGTTCTCAGAGGGTGCACCGCCAGGAACCTTAGTCGTTACTGATAAATCTGGTTGGATGCAGCTTAACTTGTTTGAACAATAGTTTGACCATTTTCTTCATCATACTTAATTATCAAAAGAAAACCCATCTCTCTTAATCTTGGATGACCATAAAACTAATACACAAAATATTGCTATTATTGATAAAGCACGTGAAAATGGAGTGACAATAATTTGCCTGTCTCCTCATACGAGTCATAGGGTACAGCCCTTGGATGTTTCTTTAATGTATCCGTTAAGTACATTTTATACGCAAGAAATAGAAGTGTGCCTGAGACATCATCCAGAGCGATGTCTAACTATCTCAGAGGTGCCTCACCTATTTGGAAAAGCTTACCTACGAGCATCTACTACATTAAATGCCATTAACGGTTTCCAAAAAATAGGAATTTTTCCACTGAATCATACTGTTTTTACCGAAGAGATGTTCGCTGCAGCTTTGCCTACTGATCATGAGTCAAATATTGAAGAAAACATACCCAGTCCCGAAAAAAGTTAATCTAAAAATGACCAGCCTGGCGAAAAACAAGTTAGTCCAGAAAGACAAATTAATGAATCTTCTAAAGATTTGCTTATGGACATGCCCTCAACAAGCACTGGTTTAGGTCTATTTTCTCCGGAACGAGTTGTTTCCTATCCAAAAACACCGCAAAAGCAAATTAAGCAACAGAGTAAAAATAAAGGTAAAACTGTCATATTAACAAGCACCCTTTATAAAGAAGAATTGGAGACATCTCTAGCTACCATAAAACCAAAAGTTAAAATGTTAAAAATTTTAACTCAAGTTAATGTTAGAAATTTTATGTTAAAAATTTTAATTCAAAGACCAAGATTAAGTCACTTAAGCAGAAAGCCGCAAAAAAAGAAAATACTTCCAAGAAGGTTAAAAACATACAACCTGAAGATGAAAGTGTCAGTAGTGCAGATGAGGAATGCTTCTATTGCAACAATAGATATTCTTTAGACAAAAAAGGAGAAGGCTGGATACAATGCTGCAATTGTAAAAAATGAGGACATAAGGCTTGTGCAGGTGCTGACAGCCATAATGATGTATTTATTTGCGAATATTGCAGATATGATTATGTTAAAAAAAATGTTCGGCATTATTGTTCCTATTAATATTTGAGCAAAATATTCGGTATTATTATTCCTATTAATATTGGGTTTATTGGGTTTAACCCATCGTTATTTCTTATTTAGTTAATTGCTCTTTTTCGTTCCTCTTGTATTTTTGAGTTTAAGTTGTTGTATTTTGCATAAAAATAAAAATAAACTTAAAAAAAAGAGACAATTAATTAAAATAACATAGAAAAATCCTATCCCATTTTACCCCCACTGTGTATCCCGTTTTACCCACACAGTGGGGGGTAAAATGAGAAATTGTATCGGTGTCAAATTTTTGCATATAATTTTTTTATACATTTATAAAAAAATCTTTTTTTGTGTTTTAATACAAAAATTATAAGTTTTCACTGTGCCAAAATATGAGTAGCCTCCAATATATAGTTTCGGTGGTATACAGACTCAAACGTTAAGCATCCCATTTTCCCTCACCTTCCGCTTCGAGAAGAAAATTAAACAAATCCCAAAATCATTCTCGATTTTAGAACTGCTTAGATATTGCCTGATCCTTCCTCCTACAAACCCAGACAGCACAAATACGTCCCGTGGACGTCCGAAGGATGTACCTCATTAAATGTCCGGACATCCCACGGACATCCGTTTACATAATTTGGACGTCCCCGGGACGTCCAATAAGACCTAAATGTTACCAAACAGTACGTCCCCTGGACGTCCCAGGGATGTTCATGGAGACGAACATAGTACATATACAGCACTTAATACGGACTTATATAGGATCTAAGAAGGATGTATTGGGGATATCCTAAATGAGGATGTATACAGGACCTTAAGGGAATTTGCAAAAAACTAATAAAATGAAAAGCAAAAATAGATGGGATTTTTATTTATTTTTAAGTACATTACTCATACTTCTTTACAAATGTTGCAACTCACACCACAACCACAAAAATATTACTTATAAAATTCCTATATACCTATACTTCATCTAATTTAGATAACGACTTATGTCATTATCTACGTCAGAGATCGAAGTTGACATAGTTGCCAAAGTATAAAAAAATCCTGACTCCATTTTAAATCAAATAGATTACATAATTATTGCAAAAGTATTACCATCTCTTTACAACGACTATTTAAATTCTTACGTGACATTTTTGAAATAAAACACACTAATTTTGTTCTAAAAAGAACAGATTTTATTAAATAGTTAAAAATATAAAACAAGAGATATTCACTTTAAAATTCAAAATAATGAAGTACAGAAAGTGTCAACACCGCAACTGTCAAATAAGTGTTACCAATTTATGCCAAAATTTTAACTTTGTTCGATTACAGTTACAGTGTGTTCCGAACAAATGTTCTTGATAAAAACGCTTTATAATGCATTAATACAAATTAAATGAAACATATTATTGTGTATTTCTTTAAGTTAACATTAATAGAAATTTTTAAATATTATTGCTACGCGTATATATTAAAATATGTCTAGTGGCTGTAATGCCAGTGTAATCGGTAAAGTGATTCTAAAAAAGAACACACCTACACCCTAAATATTTTGTGTTGGTATCATGTAATGTCACAGGCTATGACGCCGATGACGTGCATCGTTAAAAAAATTAAATGAAGTGTACTTTCCGAAAATGCTAGCTAAAAATAAAAATGCGTTAAAAAGAAACATAACTAAGGAGATAAATAGAAGCGTCGTTAAAACATAACCACATTCTTCTTTCATCTTCTACTTTTTAAATTTCAGTTCCGCTACACAACAAAATTTTAGAGATACAGCTCTGCTATAGTCATCGAGCAATAAGACAAAAGAGGGAATGTAAGGGTAGTGGGGGTAAACATATTGATAGACAGGAAGTGCCATCTTGAGAGGCCACTTTAGACAAGGATAGACAGTCTCTTTCCTTGTTTAAGAAGTCAAATTTAGTTAGGTTATGTTATTGTTTGTCCCAACTGTCACATGAAATTTTATTTATATTGAAGTTTTTTTACCAATTATGTCACTTTTTAGACTATTATCGTTAATATTTAATTAAAACTTTCTTGTCTGAAAAATATTTTACAGGTATTGTTAACAAGTGTTGGAAAATTTAAATTTAGCGCCTTTGCATTTCCGGATATGTCCGCCATCAGAGGCCACTTTTTTGGTCTCCTTTTCATAACGATTAGATTCCCTCTTTTATCTTTTTGCTCGATGGCTATAGTATAATATATAAGTGTTTTCGTATAAATTAATGGTATTTAAAACTAAATGTAACTTTTTAAAATAAAGTTTAGTAGGAAGATATTATATTTTGTAAAAAATATGCTTGAGTAAAAAAATGACACAGTTAACATCTAGAAAACATCCCTAATGGGAAGTCCCTCGGACGACCTTATGAGACGTCCCTGGTATGTGCGACTAGAAATATCCCTTGGACGTCTCTCGGACCTCCAAAAGAAGTACCGGGACGTTTGGACCTTAAAATGGCATAAAATGGACGTCCCAGGGATGTCTTGTGCTGTCGGGGAAGCCTCATATTCATGAAGTATATTCATTTATTTTACTGATCGATTTGTGTACTCTGTTAATTATACAATTTAATTAAATTAATTGATATCTTCTTTAGTTATTTGTATTACTAAAAACTAAAAATAAAATAATTTCTTGGACTATACACCTCTGTTAAATTAACTATAGATTTAAAATTTTAAATAGTACTATACAAACATTGTTGTGATTCGTCGCCTCAATGTGAATCGACGAATAGTAGTACTTAAACCTGTTTGGTTCAATTTTAGTAACGTTAGTCACACCGCAGAGGTTAAAGGTATGAAGTGTTAGGTAGATAGTTGGAAAAAGTGTTCTGGTATATTGTGTTTCTATAGTATTATTTAGACAAGAAGGAAATAGGTTAGTACATATAATTTATTGTTTATCTTTTATGGGTTTTGAGGTTTGAATGTTGAACTGTTATTTTTTATATTTATTTTTCTAAAATTCTTAATTCATGGAAACCAATCCATTGTTGAGAATGAATGAATAAGTATAACTTGAAAAATAATATGACTGGATACAAGGTTGACAACAAAAAACATAAATACACGATTTCAGAATAAATTAATTTTTTATATAATGCAGCTTATAGTTTAACATAAGAAATAAATATACAAATTTCACATATTATATAAAACTAATATAAGTATATGTAAGTTTAGGTGGTATTTAATTTTAAATAACGACTTTTAAAAAATCTTCAAAACTGGTTGTTGTGGTATTTGATTCTTTTAGAAAAATGCTTTGTATAACACAAATTTCAATGCTCTATAAGTTATAATAAACACTTTACTATATATAAAACGTTGCAAAATATAATGATAAATAAATCTTTATAGTATATGGATATAAATCTTTATAATATAAATGGATACAAGTCTGTCTTTCTGTCTATGACACATATTTCAATTCTTTATTTTTCTGTCTATAACATCTTTTATAATTTGTTAATAATACATTCGGTTTGGTTTGCCTTCATTTCTTTTTCATATAGTATTTTTATTGATCTAGCAAATTAAAAGTCCTTGTCGTAATTGTTTCATCTGTCGTTAGTTCCTTACATACATTATATACATATAGCCTAAAAGGTCGTGAGAGATTTTTAATGAGTAATTTATGAACATTATGAACAAATTCGGTGATAGATTCTACTACAGAAAGGCCAATTGAGGACTATTCCAAGACTATATCATGCACAATCTTCCAGAGTTAAGTAATCTCTCTTCAACAAACGAAGTTGACCCAGATATATCCAAAATTAAAAGACTTTTACAATAAGCTTCAAACCAGCTATTCCATTTACTTAATATAACAAATATACTAACTACCACAAAGAATTCTCGCGAAAATCCAAACTAAGCGCCGCCTTCTAATTGAGTATAAAAGATTCCGAGACCCTTTAATAGGCAGGTCTGGACTGTCAAGATAGAGGTATATTCTGGAACAAATCTAGATCCTAACTAAACAGAAAATCCAGAATCACTCATACCTCAAACACAATAATCAAATAATCACTAATCCCCTAGATAAGGCTGAAATCTTCTAAGATAACTTCCAAACCACATTCATTGCCCCCAAAAACCCCAACTCCAGACAGTGATTCCGTACAAATATGAATCGAAATGTACAATGTCTTGAATATATGTGGTCTTAATCCATATCAATCAATAGTGGCCTTAATAGAGCCCGAAACCATCAGGATACTGTGTAGCATGCACAAGTACAGCCCCTGGCTCAGATGGCATACACAGAAGATGCCTTAAACAGCTTCCAGAAGCCATATTCCCGCTGCCTGCAGAAACTATCAATGCCTGCCTACAACTGGAATATTTCCCTACATCATGAAAAGTATTCTCACAATCAGGATCTCCAAACCATGGAACCAACTAACTCTGAATCCTACAGAACAAACACCCTAGGAGAGGCTCCTTAAGGAAAGACTCGTAGAACATCTAGAAACATTCAACATAATGCCCTCCTTCCAATTTGGATTCAGAACTACACAAAACGCATTGATAGAAGCAGCAACCTTCATTTCGCAGACGGTGAATGAGTACAACAGGCAAGCTATTGGCATCTTTCTAGATGTACAGAAGGCATTTGATCAAGTCTGGCATGCTGGACTGATCAAAAAACTTTACTAAGCCTCCATGCCCATTCCATTTCTAAGAATAATACAATTATGTGTTTAATAGAGCTTAAACATACTCGACCAAATAGTCAAATCATACAACAAATGAAGAGTGTTATAAATAGCAAAGAAACCACATCATGCTCACCGGAGAAATGCTCGATTTCAGACTGTTAGTGTCCTACTTGAGTGTTGAATTTAAAAAGACACTCAACTGGAACACTGACCTCAGAAATACCTTCGGCAGGGTAAAAAAGAGAGCCAGACTCATAAAAGCACTGCGTGGCAAATTTGGAAATACTAGCTAAGTTATTCTCCTACTCACCTATAAATCCTTTGCGAGACCAATTATCCAATTATTCAATACAGAGCAAAACTCTACACTCTACTTAACAAAAGACCACACAACCGAGTCATGACAACTGAGTGAAAAATCCTGAGGAGAATCATGGGTAAAAACCACGACTTCCCGTCAGCGCTAATCCAGCAAATAATAAACATCGATTCCATCCATGATAGGATACTCAACATCGGTAAGAGATACGTTCTCTCCAACATATATGGCTTCAGCAACAGGGCAAAGAAGGTTCTCAAAAAAACAAATCAAATCAAAAACTGCGAGCAAACAAAAAAACCAAAAACCTAGCTTCTACCACACCTTCCAGCCCCAAACAACTTACTCTACATCCCCCTATACAGACCCCCCACAACAAAAAAGGGGGGCAGCCATAACAGAGGCGAAGCATTAAACTGTGGCGAAAGCCTAAAACGAGGTTGTCATGACTATGCATCATCAATTACTGTAACGTTAGTTACACCGCAGAGGTTAAAGACATGAAGTGTTAGGTAGACAGTTGAAAAAAAAGTGTTCTGGTATATTGTGTTACTATAGTATTATTTTATAAATAGGTTAGTACATATAATTTATTGTGTATCTTTTATGGGTTTTAAGGTTTGAATGTTGAACTGTTACTTTTTTACTGGTCTAAAATTCTAAATGGTCTAAAACCAATTCCCTGTTAGGAATGAATGAATAAGTATAAATTGAAAGATAAGATGACTGGTTACAAGGTTGACAACAAAAAACGTAAATATACGGTTTTAGAATAAATTAATTTGTTGAATAATGCAGTTTATAGTTAACATAAGAAAAAATATGCAAATTTTACAGATTATGAAAACCAATATGTAAGTTAAGATGGTATTTAATTTGAAAAAATGACTTTAAAAAATTCTTCAAAACTGGTTGCTGTGGTATCTAATAGAGTTGTCCGTCGTGTAGAGTTATCGCTTAATCAATTAAAATAAAAAAGAGGTTTCGGTTTACTTGATCTTTAATTATACATTTTCGTGCATATTTGCATAAGCATATACACAAATAAAATACTAACGTAAAAAAGGTAGAAACCTATTACTTCTTAAAAAAAAACATCAATTTTGGTTTGTTTTTTGTTTTGAACATTATTTTTCACAATTTCTGACCCAACATTTAAAATTACATCACATATTTTTTTACTTACTCTTACATCACCTTTATACTCTTATATATAAAAAATAATTCTTGGTCTCCTAATTTTTGGTAAGCATCATTTAAATTACTTACACTTGTAGTAAGTTCTAGTTCATATTCACTCTTATTTTCGGAAACACTGAACACCTGTTTGTTTTCTTTAAAATCACTAACACAACTAGCTAAGTTTACTTCAGGATTTTTCGTCAATAGGGCTGCATCAATCTCTAGGTAGTTCAAAAACATTTCAACTCCGTGACATTCGCAAGAGGTTGACAATTGCAAATCATCTTCCAGGTCTTGTAGCTCCAGATTTTCCACAATTTCTTCTCCATTAGTATCTTTTTTTTTAAGCCGCACCTACTGAAACACTTTTCAATTGTTGTGGTTGAAACGTCTCTTCATGCTGCCACAATCCAAATTTAGGCGTTAGCAATTGTTATTAACTTCTCCAGTTCAGTCGTTGACAAAGAACATTCTATAAATGATAACATTTTTCTCATCAAAAACTGTCTATACAAAGATTTAGAGTTTTTAATTATTTCTTGGTTTAACGGTTGACAATATGCTGTAGTATTAGGTGGCAAAAATATTATCGATATGTTAGAAAACTGAATATCCGGATGAGATCTTGCGTTGTCTAGAAATAAGAGAAGTTTTCTTTTTTGACATTGCATTTTTCTGTCAAATTTGTGCAGACAATCTGTCATGATATCTCTGGTCATCCAGCCCTTCTTGTTCTAGTACCAGTCGACTTGCAGTTTATCAACATTAAAATTTTTAAAACATGCAGGATTTTTACTTTTACCAATACGGTTAGCCTTTCTTTAGCAGATTTACCCCCAGTGCACTTTTCTTTGCGAAATGTAAAAGTTTTACTTAGTAAAGCTCGATAATAGAGACCAATCTCGTCAGCGTTATAAATATCTTTACGTACATAGTCACGTAATAAATTTGGCAGTTTTCTTTGCCACTCTAAAACGTTAACATGGTTAACATTTGCAGCTTCTCCAGAAATCGCTCTAAATTTAACGGTATGTCTTAAGCAAAACTTGTCAAACCAACCATTGGAAGCTTTTAAATTCAAATTGAGTTCTTTCGTCGCCTCTATTTCTTTCTTTCTTTCTTTTATTATCGGTCCAGATAATGGAATGTTCTTACTTCTCACTTTTCAAAACCAATCGTACACTATAGTATTTATGCAAACACCTTACGTTTTGATATTCTTTGTTGTTGAACATTTTTACTTTCACTATACCACATTTTTAAATCGAACTTTTTCTTTAAAATGTCAGTAACTTGAGTTGTATCATATTTGAAACTTTTCGGCCAAAAATCCGAAATGTCCGATAAATCCATCTCATTTGTGGTCGTCCTCTGCTTTTTGTGTCCTCTGGTTTTGAAAATGTTAATCTCTTCGTGTATTCGTGATTTGACGTCCTAGCAATGTGTCCAGTCCATCTAAGTCGAATCCAGTCCATCTGCACTTTAACGAATTTGTAGTATTTCCTTGTTTCATTTTTATCGAATAAACTTTGTATCTCACTGAGAGTATTCTGTTCGTATTCCCTCTTCTTACGTCGATGGATACGTTTTTACTCTCTTCTAAGACGTCTATACTCTTCTTTTTTCTCCGTGTACAACCTGCGTCAATAGTTTTTTGATATGCTGCGTTCTTTCTAGTTGTGGCTATTTCGCACTCATGATCAAACCAATGATTTCTTTTTTCTGACTTGGTTTTGCCAATATTTCAACGGCTGTAACACAATATCTCGAATATTTGCCCATAGTTGGTTAATATCTACTTCTTCTTCTAAGTTTTTTGTCCTTATTTGATCTTCTTTTTGCTGTCTGTATACATCTACAATGTCGGAATCTTTTAGTTTATTAATGTCGATTATTTCTCTGCTTCTCTCCATCTCCTTTTTTAAATTGAATATTACCTTTGTAAATCGTGCTTTAACTTAATAATGATTACTATCTACGTTTGCTCCTCTAAAAGACCTAATATCTAATAAGTTAGAGCAGTGTCTTGCATCGATGATTATATGATCTATTTGGTTAATCGTTTCATTATCAGGAGATTTCCAAATTTCCAAGTTCCCTCATATACATGTATATATATATATATATATATATATATATATATATATACATATATATATATATACATGTATATATATATATATATATATACATATATATATATATATATATATATATATATATATATATATTATATATATAATTATATATATATATATATATATATATTATTGTGATATTTAAAGTCTTAGTGCGCCAAGCAATTAATTAGCTACTTAATTAATTAATTAATTAAAATTATTTAAATGATATGACTATGATTCTATCACACTTTATAATTCTCTTATCTCAGGGTTCTATTCGTGTTCAATATATATGCTATTACATGTGAAAGGTAAGGTCCAAAGAATACCGGAATAATAAAAAACATATAGGATCTAACATTCTATATTGAAATAAAATAATGAAATAAATTCACGCTCAAAAGTTTTCAATAAACAAAATCTCATATAATGATTCTCAAAATTTTTGTTCTACGTACGTGAACCTTCAAAATTAATGATACAAACAATATTAGTTAAAAACTTAAAATCCCAATTATTATTCTAAATCTCCTAATCAAAATATTCATATCTTTTGTAAAGTAAGTGTAAAAATTGTGTTATCAATAAAAGAAAAACTGCAGAAAAACAAAACTATCTCTCTCTGATGATGAGTGGTCCAAATCCTTGTTCCTTGTAGACTATACTATCTACTCGTAGCCGCTCCCTAGGTAATCAGCAATCTTACAACAAATTATTGCAAGTTTATCGTCGTTAATGATCTCCTTCAAATGCACGAATCGTTCAAATTTCAAATGCACGAATCGTTCAAATTATGCTAGCCTCTTCTCTTCTCGATAAACTGAATCTCTCGTTGGCCTGAGTGAAAAATGACTCTTAGAATATCTTTTCTTTACGATAAACTGAATCTCTCGTTGGCCTTAACAGTGACTCTTGGAATATAAGTAAAAAATATGACTTACAATCTTTTACTGGATCAGCTTCTGTCAGATACACTAACTACACGAAAACTCACAAACTTTCACTGCTACTGCTTCCTACCTCTGGGAGACTACCCGAGAACAACGGCCCTTCGCCTTGTACCCTTGAAAACCAACTGACTATCAATTTTTCTTCCAAAACTAACTAACATCTCATTCTCAAACCAAACCTCCCACCTTTTCCAATCGCATCCAATCAAAACGCTTCATACATCTCCCATTTCTTCATTTCGATAACACACAAATTTTTACCTACAATTATAAAATTTCCTAAAACTTATTTACAAATAATATTTTTCTACAATTCTTAAAAACTAACAAAAACCTATCTTTCTAAAATCTATTCTATTGTCCTAATCACTGCACTAATGTATTTGGAAAACCCGGTTCAATTGTCTTAAGTTCGCTCACGTCACTCAAATATATTTTAACAAAGAAAATAATTTATGCATAGCTTACGTTTTGTTCAATATAGGTAATCCAAAGATAAAAAGACTTTCATTCTTCGAAATGTTTGTCGTTTATTAATTCGACTTATCTGAATTATTTTAATTATTTTAACTTTGAAATATTTTTAAACAAACCGATATTTTCTTCTTGATTTTACATATCATAACAATTTTACATATATATATATATATATATATATATATATATATATATATCGGAAAAAGGAGTACGACCGTCAATCCAATATATATAAGGATCACTCAGACGAGTGGTGGGCTCTTATATCGGTCTCTAGGTGGAGAAATAAAAGACAAAGTTGATAGGGTACTTTATCTATTTTAAAGACGTTTCGCTTTCGAGTTTTGAAAGCATCATCAGTTCATCTAAAAAAGTACAATATGAGAACCACACAACCATGGAAACGATGTTAATTCTTACCTTAAAAAGACATGTAGCAGTCAATGTTATTAAAAATAACATTTTCATTCACATTATTTTTAATAACATTGACTGCTACATGTCTTTTTAAGGTAACAATTAACATCGTTTCCATGATTGTGTGGTTCTTATATTGTACTTTTTTAGATGAACTGATGATGCTTTCAAAACTCGAAAGCGAAACGTCTTCAAAATAGATAAAGTAGCCTATCAACTTTGTCTTTTATTTCTCCATCTAGAGACCGATATAAGAACCCACCACTCGTCTGAGTGATCCTTATATATATATATATATATATATATATATATATATATATATATATATATATATATATATATATATATATATATATATATATATATATATATCGTTATGGGGAAATCGTATCCCAGCTATTACTATGTTCTTAGACATCGCAAAGTTTATGATTCTGAGACCGTTATCATTAGAGTCTACGTGTAGGCTCTCTTTTCAGATGGTGAACGAAAATATATTCTCTCTTCCGACTTTGGCATTAAAGTCTCCTGCTAATATTTTGATATCATTTTTTGGGCACTCATCGTATTCTCGGTCTAGTGCCTCATAGATCATGTCTGTCTCATTATTCTCTTTTCCTTCCTTAACGTGCCCTATCAAGTCCCCTTGACGTTGGCGATTAACATGGCGAGACTGTCTCTGACTCGAGCTATTCTAAAGAGTTGCTCAACTTTCCTTATTCCTATCCGTTAATATTACCATTATTAGCGAACTTCCCTTTAAGTCTTATTCAAAATATCCTATAATCAATACCTTTGAAATTGATTACACTATGTGTAATCCTGGCAAGTGCTTCTTTAAAAATATGCTCAAAGTACAGATTAAAATGCAGTGGTAACAAGATGCGCTCCTGTCGAAGCATTTGCTTGCTGGTGATAATAGAGATTCTGTATAATTCATAAGCTTTTGTCGTCTATTTTTACTCGCCCAAGATTTTTTACTCGCCCAAGATTTTCTACTCGCCCAAGATTTTCTACTCGCCCAATTTTCCATATCTAACGTTATCGAATACTTTCTCAAAGTTTATAAAACACGTACATAGGATAATTGACGTCTATAGGCGTTTGTACCAGCACCAGCTTAATATACGAAGTTAAAAGCATAAATATAAATTATAGAAAATCAGTAATATTTTTACTATCTCAAAACAGTTAAAGTCTATTATTTTTTGTCCTATATGTAATTGGCATACCAATTGAAGTTGTATTCTGAATTTTGAAAAAAATTTCAAATATTATTCGAACATAAATTACCAGCCCCAAATGTAAAAAGCCACAAACTGATGCAAACAGAATATAAATACCTACATTACGATTGCGGGTTTGACAATAGGTCGAAATTATCTCTTTTTATTTTTCAAATCAGGATTTTTATATTTGAATACTGTTTTTTTATTAATACAATTCTGTCGAAAATTAAAATTAAGTAAAATTTTATGTTAAAATAGTATGGGCCAAGTATTATTCTAATCATTTATCTTTTATCGTCCATATGTATTTAGCTTAATGTCCATTTTATAAAAGATAACGAAAAAAATTATTCACAAAACACACTTTCATGCGTTTTTTACATGAAAAATAAAGCTCATGTGGTTTATTGACATCGGTATTAAAAAAATCTAAACTAATCTGTGTCAGTCACATTCTCTTGGCAAAAGTTTTGAATGAAAATGATAGTCACATAACCTCTTATTTGAGATGACGTTTAATTGTATAGTCAATACTAGCGGACCAAGTCGACATCGAGTTTTTTAAATGAAATTTTTATTGTGCGAGAAAAATTAAGAGATCAATACAAACAAAATAAGCAAGAATATATATAACATTCATCAATAATAATGCAAGTAAAAGTGTATTAAATATCACGAAATATTTCGTCGAAAACAATGTTTTTCGGAAGTCGAAAACGAAGTCGAAGTTTTTCGAAATGTTTGTCGAAACCGGAAGTCGACCTCAAAATTGGAATGCAATTTTTAGTTCATCAAATGTCGACATGGATATCATTTAGCAGTTAATTTAGCATGCTGATCACGAATCCGGTGTCAGATTTGCTCTATCTTGACGTTTTATGCACGTTTCGGGTCACTTCCGGTGTCGGATCGCAACCTGAAGTACATATTTAGATTCGTCTCGACGAGACCTTTCGATCCATATATACAGTGTGGGGTCTAAAACTTAAAGTAAATTTTAACTTCCGGTCATCTCAAAACCGGAAGTGAATTTTTGTACCAAAAGTATATCTTGACAATCTCATACGTAATACTAATAATATTCCGAAAAAATATTTTAATTATCTAATATGGTTTTTGAGTAAAGTGGTGGGCAAGAAAAGGGCTTAGCGTTTTATTATATAAGATTGTAACAATTTCCAACATGTAGACCATCCGATACTAGAATGTCAAGTTCAGCATAAAAATTCTCTTTAAAGTGAGCAATAACTGATATCTTTGCCCAAATTATTTAAAATAGTAGGCCGCATCTGGTACATTGCAGATTGCAACCAGTTCCCATAAAAAAGTGGAATTATGAAGCTCCATTTTTGGATATAAGGCATCTTTTACCAATGTACTAATCCGGAAAGTTAATACTGAGGAACTGTTGCAATGATAATACATGATATGAAGAAGCCAAATTCTTTTGAAAAACCACATAATTTTGCAATCAAGAAACGAACCAAATGGCGACTCTTTTTTAACAGTTATTTATTAGCAAGTTAAAAATTTACTTATCAATCAGGTATTATGTGGGTGTGAATTCAGCACATTATATGACATTTTAATCACTCCAAGAGAATCTTGAGGATTCATTATTTTTGCTGATAAACAGAAGCAAGTTTGTTTGTGCATAGCAGTTATTTTAAGTTGTTTTTATCCCACTTGGTATCCTTTTTTAGTTTTTACTTTTTTTTATTATTTTATCCATAATCAGCTTGAACGATAAATAACTCAGGGAATCTCCCTGTCTTATCCCATTGCCAGCTTCAAAAGGATCGTTTAGTTCTTCTTCTACTTTTACTTTTATTGTGTTGTTTTGGTAGATATTTTAGATCGTTTTGATTATTCCTAGAGGTATCGCTCTTGCGTACAGTAAGTGGATAACGTTTTTTAATTGTCAAATGCCTTCTTAAAGTTTTTTGTATTCTAATAGTTTCTCTTGCACTTGCCTCATTATACATATAGCGTCGGTGCATAACCTTCCCGACCTAAAACCTTGTTGTTCTTCTGGTAGTGTTATAATTTCATTCAGTTTATTGTTGGTTAACACTTTGGTTGTTAATTTTACTGTTGTGTTAAATAAATTAATTCCTTTGTAATTTTCCGGATCCGATTTGTCTCCCTTTTTAAAGAGAGGTGTTGGGATGCTTGATCTTTGGATTAGTTTTAGTAGTTGTTTGTTCAGATCTGGTCCTCCGTACTTTAGAAGTTCGTTCGGTAATCTGTCCTCTCCTGGTGATTTTCTTCTTCGGTATGCTGTCCTCTCTTAATGCTTTCTTTACGTCTTCCTCCTCAATATTTATTTCTTCTTTTGTCGTCACCTCTGGTGTTGGTGGTTCATTATCGTCACCTTTAGCAAATAGAGATCGAAATTACTCTACCCATGTTTCCTTCGGAATGTGTTTCGTTTTTATTAGCTTGTTCATCTTTTTTTTTTTGTCCTCTGATCATTGTTTTGAGAAGCTCTGCCAGTGTTCCCTTTTTATCTGTCTAACTAAAGTATTCGTTTCATTTCTGATTTGTTTATAGTGGTTGTATGCCTGTTGTGTTTGTTGTGTTCTGTATTGTAAAAAGGCTTTCTCCTTTGCTTTATATTTTGATCATCACTCCTCTCTAAACCATGATGTTTTCTTTTTTGATATGTTAGTGTTCGTTATCATCCTCTCTCCAAGTGATTCTGTTGCTGCGTTAATTATGTTATTTTTGAGTATTTCTCAGCTTTCCTCTATGTTATCGTTTTTTTATATTTCATTCCCAACGATCTTCTCTGATATTATTTTCCTGTATAAGTATTCCGTGGATTCCGTATTTAGCCCTTCGACTTTCGCTCTCTTGGGTGTGAAGTATTTCAGGATTATTCTTATTTTACATAACACTAGCCTATGGTCGCTATCTAAATCTGCTGAGTTGGAGCATCTTACGTCGATTATTTTCGATGGATGTATATCCCTGTTGGTTATAACATAATATATCATAGATCTTTGTCCATCATCACCCATCCAGTTGCGTCCACTGCTGGACATAGGCCTCCCTCATTTTTGTTCATTGTGCTCTGTCTTAAGCACTTTTCATCCAATTTCTTGACATGTTCTTGGGATCGTCAGTCCATTGTGTAGGGGGTCTTCCTCTACTTCTTTTGTCTAATCTCGGCCTCCCCTCAAGCAATCTCTTCCTTCATCTTTCATCACTGATTCGGTCGACATGTCCGTCCCAGTTCCATTTTAGTGTGGCAATTCTTCGGGAAATTACATCGATAACTCCTATATAATTTCCTATGTAACGATGTAACGATATAACGATTAAATATATAATATATATATATATATATATATATATACATGGTCTTTGTGGTCAAAAAATGTGTTGTTTATTATTAGTTCGTTATTCGTGCAGAAGTTTATCATCAGTTCTCAATTTTTGTTTTTTGACAGCCTCGTTATATTTTTGCTTAATTCCAAGTATTATTTAATTGCATATTCGAGTGTTAAAATCCTCCAATATTATCATCTTCAGTCTGATTTGATCTACTACTTGTAGAGAATTGAGCAGTGTGTTTTGAAGGATAAATACTTAATATTTACATATTGTCACTGCCATGTATTTGTCAGATGAATTATTCTGTTTAAGTCAAAAAATGGCTCCACTTTCTAGCAAAGAACTAAATGCAAGAATTATAACTAAATTAGAAAATAATTGGTCACTATCTGCCGTAGCGAACTATTTTAACGTAAGCAGAACAACAGTTTTTAATATTATTAAAAGATTAAGAGAACAAGAAACTCAAAAGAGAGGAGGTTCTGGAAGACCAAAAATATTTACTACTCATGAAGATCGTACGCTTATTGAGAGATTAGAAGAGAATCCTTTTAAAGATGCGAAAACTGCAAGAATTATGTCACAGTTTCCGGGAAGAAAGGAACATCTTGGCGTAGAATTGCGTCTTATGTACCGAACTGCAGCAAAAAAACAAGCTCTAACATCACAACAGAAGCAATCCAGACATATATTTGCTTTAAAACAGCAGCTACGAATGTATCGGCGTAATTTTATACCTCAAAATGCTGAAGAGCTGTGGCAGGGTATACAACAGGTTCGGGAAGAGCTCTCTGAAGAAGACAATTTCACAGTTCGTTTAACGCAGATGGACCGAAGACTACAAGATGTTATCAATGCTGATAGAGATATTACAAAATATTAATTTTATTTCTACGTACATAAATTTAGTATCGTTTTGGTCTTTCAGACCTTCGCTTTTTTTCGAGAGTTTCTTGTTACCTCCATTTTGTATTAATAGAAAAACTATGGTTCTGCTTATGTTAAAATATTTTGCTGCCTCTGATAATGCCCAGTTCTCTTTAATTTGGTTACACTTCTTGCTTTAATATATTGTTGAGTTAAGTCGTTTGTTTTATTCCCTAATAATAATAAAAATAATAAGATAAACCCTATTTAATGTAAAAACTATCATTTATATATTCTTTATATAATGCAGGAATTCAAAATAATATTAAACTTTAGACCTTAATAAATATTACAATTACAATTAAAGTTATATATATATATATATATATATATATATATATACATTATATATAATAAATATAATATAATATCAGACCAATCAAACACACTGCTCAAAATGGTCAAATCTTACAAGGGTCGTATGAGTTTTCTTAGGAAGCAGCTCTACATTCATCCAAGAATCAGATAATGTTCAGCAAATCTGAATTTTAGTTAACATTCTCTGAAAATTTTCAAAGCTTGTCTACAAATTATTTTGAATTATTTATAAAGAATTTTTATTTTCTAATGTAGAATTGGGGTCGGTTAGAAATTTTGAAAACATGTTAGTGTTAAACTCCTGTTGAGGCAGTTTAGCCGGAGATTATATATTTTCTATTAAGGCATTGTGACCTAGACTACATGAATACTCTCGTCGGTTACTATAGTAACGGTCTTATATTACGGTCACACATACGATGTGAATATTATTTTGAAAGGGGACATTATTTTACTGTAAATGTCATCCGTAACTAATTTTCTTCTAACAAATTTGTGTCGGTATCCCTACACGTACTATAAATATCTAGCACTAAAAAAGATAATATATTTTAATGTTATAATATTTATAAAAACTTATTCACTCCCTAGTCCAATAAGAAGCGTGCCATATGCAAAACGTTGTAACTGCCACTTTTTCACAAATGTGGATTATAAGCTAAATAGAAAGTATGTGCCATGCTTTACTTGCACAAGAAAATTTATATCGATGATGCTTTGCCAAGCGGCGATATAAGCAATTAAATATTAAGACGTAGTAAATGTCAACGAACAGTTGAATATTTAACATAACCTAGCAAAGTTTTTGGAGCGGTGTTTGGGTGTACTGTTTTCGAAAAAAAATAGATATTCCTGAAGATACATGCCAAAAAATAAGAAAAAAACGTAAGAGAAGATGTAAAACACAATAAAAACTCTGTAAGTCCATACCTAACTTTAAAGCAAAAGCGAGGAATACCTGACAAACTTTTTTGCGAAGAGGTAAAGTAAAAAGTTTTACTTTTTTTTGAGAGCGTATAAAGCTCAGTTGCCTGAAGGGAATTGATATTTTTATATAAAGTGCAACTTTAGTACTCTTGTAAGGTAATTACTGTTGTTGCAAGAAAAAGAGTGTTTGAGCAGTTTTGGAAACTGGCAGATTATAATGAGCGTAGACTCGGCGACGACAGGGCATTTTAAAGTACTCTCGCCGGGAGTACGAAGAATGAATCCTGCACTAAGGTTCCAGACTCCCCTCTATAAAGACGAAAAAAACAAATGAGCAGCAGAACTTTTTGCGTCTCCTTATTCGACCTACTTTAATCAAAGGTAGAAGACATGGAAATTACGATCCCAACCAGAGCAGACGACGACACTCATTTAAATATTTTCACCACTTCCAGGAGAATCTGAAGTTTAGGTATGTAAAAGTACTTTGTGTTTAACTTTGGCTATTACACAAAGAAGATTGGGGATACTTAGACAGCGATTACTCCCCTCCGGCATATCCGTTCAAGAAAGATGAGGTGGTAAACGTCCTGCCAGAATCAAAACCCTATAAAAACAAAAAATTGTTGATTTTATTGCATCAATTCCTAGCAGAGAAAGCCATTACAGTCGAGAAAAAGTTACAAACCGAGTTATACCTATCTGAAGATTTGAATATTCGTAAGCTATATAATGCCTTTCTTGAAACACATCGGCTTGATAGAACATAAACCTTAGTCTCCCGACAATGGTTTAATGAAATTTTCAACAAAGAATTCAGTTTAGCCTTCGGAACCCTAAGAGTGGATAACTGCGGAGAGCAGAATAAAAACCAGGGTATTTTGGCTGTTTATATTATCCTGGTAGCCAAAGAGTATTTAGACGAGATAGTGCATAAGTTTTCACAAAGTGGCCACACATTCCTATCATGTGATAGAGACTTTGGCTGGATTGAAAAAGCTAAAAAAGTCTTAAGCCTATATACGTATGCTGAAAATAGCTAAGGACAACTTAGAGCAAATTGAAGTTAAAACGTCGTACTCGAAGGTCGCACTATGGCGCAAAGTACGTGTGCTTAAACCAAAGGTTACACCACAACACTTCGAAAATGTAAACATTGAATTGGAGAACAGGTACTTCATAAATAGAACAAAGAAAAAATTAAAGAAATTAGAAGTATAATCACTTTCATTTCACCCGCCAATCAAGAATTTTATTAAAAATTGGTGGGAGTCAAGAGGCCCTACAAAATGAATAAAAATAAACTACAACTTATAAGTTTATAATAAAATATTTTGTATTAGCATTATAATATTAACATTGTATTTAACAAACTGTTTTGTATAGTAAAGGTGTCAGAAAAACAATACATGTTCATCTTTTGTTTAAAATCCGAATTTTAACAATCATTATACATGTGCAACTTTATTGGCACATACTGTGTTTTGATAATTAATAGCAAATAACAAATTTATTAGCAATATTTCCAATAAAGTATGTGGTTTATTACTTGCCTGTATCTAAAATTATTTCAGAAATAGCTACAAATATTTTATATTTCTTAGTAAGTTAAACCAAAACAAATTAATGCGATTCCTATAAAATTTTTAAAATTGCACATACCACATTTTGCATATGGCACGCTTCATATAATCTGCATTCGATGAGTGTGTATTATGGGATTACAAGGTTTCCATTTTTTTTTAATTGCCGTATTGCCAGATTCCAGTAAGAGCCTACGAAGGTATCCATTGAATTCTGACAGGCAACGGTGAGGGAAATCTTTTTTGGACATCTACGTCACGGAACAAGACACCCTGGCATCTTTCGGCTGAGTAGGATACTAAGCCAGAAGACCCCAGGGTAGTGCCGGATTAACCATGTTCCGGCTAAAACTTAAACCACCGTTCCAGGTGGTGGTCTTGCCACTCAATAAACAACTAAAATAAAAAGCTAAAAATTTATAAATAACCATACTTATTACCGTAAATCAGAGAATGTTTAGATGTTAGGCCATAAAATAATAAATAATGTTAACTATAAATTTTTAGATCTCTGGCTCAATTACCTGCTCTAATCTCCTGCTCCTTTTTCTTCATCACCCCAGAAATCAGACAGTGTACTTCACCCCATTCTTTTCTCCTCTCAACATTATGTTTACAATGTTTCTTTCATCCAGCCCGAAACCCATTCGCCTCTCGAAATCTCTTATCTCATTTGCCCATCTCTGGAAGGTAAAAATGTAGGCGGGAACGTCCGGTACACCACAAACAGTACAGTCGGCCGAGGCAAATTTGACTATTCCATTTGTGAAGGTGCCAAAACTACCATGTCCGGTCAGTAACTGCGTCAGGAAGTAGTCTAGTTTCCTGAACTTACATTCACACCAATTTCTCAGATCGGGAATAAGCTCCTTCGTCCACCTTGCCTTTCCACTATGATTCGCCCATTCTCTCTGCCACTCTACTATCGTTCTTTCATATAAAAAGAATTATACTCAATCACAGAGTATACCTTAGTTACGCTCGTTGCGTAACTCAGAGTAACGCAACGAGCCATGGAACGTGCAATGCTGAACGTGAGCCTTCGAGACCACATAACAAACCAATAAATCAGGAAAAGATCAGGAGTTCAAGACGTCATCGAAAGAACCACGTCGCTTAAGTGGAACTGGGCAGGGCACTTAGCCAGAGCACAAGATGGACGGTGGACAAGACGTATTATGGAATGGAGGCCCAGAAACTATAAAAGAAGCCGATGACGACCACCGACTAGATGGATCGATGATATAAAACGTGTAGCGAGAAACTTGCCACAAGTTTGCATAAACCAGGACTACTTTGAATTTAATAATAAAATTTATACAAATAACAGTGCAGGACTTATAATGGGTAATCCTCTAAGCCCATTGCTATCAGATATTTTTATGGATCATCTAGAGACAAAGATTTCAAAACATCCCGTATTCAAACAGTTTTTATATTGGTGGAGATACGTAGACGACGTACGGGTATGTTTCACAGGAACTAACAGGCAACTCGACCAATGTTTATCATATATTAATTCACTTCATAGTCATATTGAATTTACAATAGAAACAGAACAAAATCAATCCATAAATTTTTTAGATTTAAAAATTAGCAGACTTCAAAAAAAACATGACTTCTGCATATTTCATAAACCTACCCATACTGACACGACTATACACAACTCGTCATCCCATCCAACACAACATAAACTGGCAGCTTATCATAGTATGTTACATAGATTAACAGAAATTCCGATGTCAAAATACAACTTTGAGACAGAATTAAATATAATTAAGCAGATAGCAGTAAACAACGGATACAACGAACAAACAATTAATAAAATGTTAAATCAAAAACTACACAAGAAAGCCCTAAAATTAGTATTTCCACCACCAGAGAAAAAACCCAGTACCTTCTGCTCGATTACATATGCAGGCAAAATAACAACAACAATTGCCAAACACATAAAAAAGAAAGGAATAACACCAGCTTTCCGAACAAATAACAACCTAGGCAAATATATTAAAAATAACAAGAGCCAAAATAAACAACACTTAAATAGTGGTGTGTACAAACTTCAATGTGACGACTGCCCAAAAACTTACATCGGTCAAACTGGTAGAAACTTTGATAAACGAATAGCAGAACATAAAAGGGCTTTCAAGAATAGAAAAACAGATTCGACATACGCACTTCACCTTCTAGATCATAATCATTCTTTTAATGACAAATTTAAAATTCTTCACATTCAAAATAAAGGCCTTAAGCTATTATTGTTAGAATCTATGGAAATCAATAAATTAAAAAACACAGATATAATTCTGAATGACCAACTTGAGACAAACAGTTCTCCCCTCCTCAACCTATTTCATTAGAGACTATAAATTTGTAAACCCAAGCCAAAATAGATCACTTGAGAAAGGCAATCAGCCGAAACCGCCGTAGTGATAATATTTAAAATAAACTTTGTGGAAGTTTGAAAACAAAGTTTTCAGTGTTTTATTGTTACATAAAATGAATTTCCATCAAGTAACGGTCGAATCCATCAATTATTCAAAATTAAGGTGTGTCTTTAGAAAGTTTACCATTTATAAATACAATTTAAAAAGTACTTACATTAAAAAACATGGATAAGTCAGTTTCACTATCACTGTCATTATCTAGATCTATAATAATTTGTTCTTTAAGCAACCTATCTGTATTTATATAAGATCTTTCCATCTTTAGAACATGGCCAACACTATTTTTCTAGATGTCATTGGCTATTCTCGCCATTTTTAATTCAATTAGACGATCCACAGATGAATTTAGGGTGGGCGAAGCATTACTTCTTCTTATCGATTCTTTTAGCTCATGCCATATGTGTTCAATCGGATTGAACATGCAATAGTAAGGTCTTAATACTGTATTTCTTCTGCCAAAGTGTCGCAATATTATTGTTTTCTGATAGAAAATGATTTTGAAGTTTCAAGTAATTATTTTTTTAGAATAATTATTATCTTCATAATATATATCATTTTCCAGCGTATATTCCTGGATTCTAAGTTTGGTGGCATTAGAAGATGGAACTTTATTCGGCCTATGACTGTGGTAGTCATTGTCCATCACAATTGCACTGTTTGGTGGTATATTTGGCAATCACTTAGTTGAAAACCTTAGTTGATTATTGTAATATGCTTACTTATTTGATGTAGCTTTTGTTGTACAGGGACCAAAAGAATTTGCCCAACTACATTTTGGAACGTCATGGGTGTCAAACCACGCCCCATCTAGATAATTATTTTCTCTTTTACTTTCTCTGTATTTAGGAATTTGAATTAAAAATTCTGTTCTTTTTATTTGCAGACGATCAGATTCCATAATCACTTGGCATTTCTGGATCCTTTTTATTTTAAATCCGTTTTTTAGGAGACATTGCCTTACTGTCTTACATTTTTTTTTCTGATGATCTCCACATCATTCCGGTCTAGTTTCGTAAACATACCAACGTATTTTCTTTTCTTCTACTTACTATCGGTTGTTTTATTATGGACCACACTGTGTTCATTATAATGACGGGCCATTTATAATCCTCTTTTTTAAAGCTAGTTTATTATCAGGATCGAAAAAATATACCTGAATGGTTACCGTTTTGGAGGTTCAAAAAATATTTTCTTCTCGTAATCTCCATTTCGGGCGATAAATTTTATGTATTACAATATATTTTTTTATCTCACTGTTCAATAGTAATATTCAAAGAGTTCAATTCAAAAATACAAATTTCAGAACCTGTAAATAATTTAATGCGATGAAGGAAGCGGCAGTCTTAATACAAAGATAAATGAAGACAGTGTGGTCAATAACAAAACAACCGATAGTAGCTAGAAGAAGAAGAAAAGACGCTGGTATGTTCAGGAAATTAGACCGGAGTGATGTGGACATCATTAGAAGAAATATTTATAATATGTATAAATAATAGATGATCCCCACGTTAAAAACCATCATGCATATGTTGCTGAAAGTTGACACATGAATCAAGTGCTGCAGTGAGACAGTATTGCAATGTTCTATAAAATGGCTTTAAAATAAAAAAGATCGATGAACGCCAAGTAATTATGGAATTTGCTTGTCTACAAATATGGAGGACGAAATTTTTAATTCAAATTCATAAATACAGAGAAAGTGGAAGAGAAATTGTTTTTCTGGGATGGGACGTGGTTTGACATCCAAGACGTTCCAAAATATGGTTGGGCAGATTCTTCTTGTCGCTACACAACAACAGCTTCATCACATAAAGTAAAACGTATTATAATAACCCATGCAGGAAAAAAATGTATTTATACATAATGCTTTAGGGTGCGTTCATTACGAAGACCATCGCATCGTATCTATCCTCGCCTAGAGCATAGCACTGGCGGTGAACGCTCGATTTTAAAATAATGCATTTATTTTACCTAAAATCGATAATACGATACTATCCTATGGTCAGAGCGAGGGTCGGCGCCTCGTTATGAACGCACACTTAGCCTTGTCATACAAAAACATTAAGGACTCCCGTGTCGATTATCATGATGACACCCCGTCAGAATTATTTGAGAACTAGTTTACTAAGCTACCACAGTCGTAGACCGAATAAAGTTCTATGTTCTAATGACACCAAACTTAGAATTCAGGAATATATGCTGGAAAATGATATATATTATGAAGATAATTATTTAAAAAAACAATTACTTGAATCCTTAAAATCATTTTCCATCTTCTTCTTCTTAACGTGCCCTATCAAGTCCCCTTGACGTTGGCGATTAACATGGCGAAACTGTCTCTGTCTCGAGCTATTCTAAAGAGTTGCTCAGCTTTCTTTATTCCTGTCCACTCCCTGATATTCTTCAACCAAGAGGCCTGCTTTCTACCAATTCCTCTGCGTCCTTCGATTTTACCCATCATAATAAGTTGAAGAATATTATATCGGTCTCCCCCTACTACGTGTCCAAAATAGGCCATCTTTCTACATTTAATGTTATCAAGCAGCTCGCGAGCAGCATTTGCTCTCTCAAGGACTGCCACATTTGTCAGCATAGCCGTCCATGGAATTTTTAGTATACGTCTGTGCAGCCACATTTCAAAGGCCTCCAGACGGTTAATGGTGGATATTTTTAATGTCCATGCTTCGACACCGTATAAGAGGACTGACCAAATGTAGCATTTAACCATGCGCTTTCGAAGTTGAAGTTGCAAGTTATCATTACAGAAGAATGACCTCATTTTTAAAAATGTCGTGCGGGCTATCTCGTTTTTACATTTTATCTCTTGATCTGGATCTAGTTTTTCAGTAATATGGCAACCAAGATATTTAAAACTGGACACTCTTTGAATTATATGACCATCAACATATAATCGTGCATCTTGATGTGCTAAACGGCTAAACACCATGTGTTTTGTTTTTGAACAGTTTATGTTTAGGTCAAACTCTCTTCCCACTGTATCAATGGCATTTAAAAGGCATAGTAATCCATTCATGTCATCACTTAAAATAACTGTATCGTCTGCATATCGGATTGTATTTATCAGAATTCCATTAACTTTCACGCCCCATTCCAAATTATGTAGCGCTTCTTTAAATATTCTATCCGAATATAAATTAAATAACAGTGAGGATAGTATACAACCCTGTCTAACACCTCTTTGTATTTTACATATTTCTGTTTCGTACTGTAATCGTATGTCTTGACTATCAACTCCCTTATCTTTTAATATTGTAATTAATTTGTGATGCTATACTCGATCAAAGGTCTTTTCATAGTCAATAAATACAGCAAAGACGTCTTTCCTTTGATCTCGACATGTATTTCATCCTGATATTCTTCACATTTATCTCTGATTCTACCGTGGATGATGAGTAGAAATATTTTCAAAGTGTGGCTCATAAGGCTTATCATTCTATAATCGCTACAGTTTTTCGGACGTTGTTTTTTTGGTAGTGTTATGAATTCGGACCTTAACCAATCTTCAGGGATATCACCAGTCGAATAAACATCATTGAAAAGCGTGACCAGTATTCCAATGTTCTCCTCATTTATAAGCTTTAACATCTCTGTCGGTATGTTATCAGGGCCAACGGCTTTCTTGTTCTTTGCTAACTTTATGGCATGCAGTATTTCTGATTTTAGTATTTCTGGTCCTTCACCTTCAACTAAAGTCTCCGGTTCTTCGGGTCTATCATCATTATACAGTTCACTTATATAATTACACCAGGTTGTTCGAATTTCATGTTCGTCTATTATCATTTTTCCCGACGAATCGGTTATAGTATGTGGAGTTTTCTTATGATAAAGACCAGCTTTATGATATATGATAAAACTTTCCATCAGAAAATAATATTGTTATTACCTCCTATAATGTATAACCTAATGAGTTATACAGTATTAAGACTTCCTCCTTACTATTGCATGTTCAATCCTTTGAACACATATGGCATGAGCTAAGAAGAAGTATTGTTTCGATTACCCTAAATTCATCCGTTGTTCATCTAATTGAATTAGAAATGGAGAAAATAACCATTGGTTATTTTCTCCATTTCTCCACAGCTGGAAAAATACAGATGGGTTTCTCAAAGAATTAATTATTATAGACCTAGATAACGATAGTAATACTGAAAATGACTTGTCCACATGTAAGTACTTTTTGAATTGTATTTATAAATGGTAAACTTTCTATGTATAAGTAATTTATGTAAATATTTTTAAATTCAGTTGATAACGGTATAAAACCAGCTTTTAGGCACACCTCAATTTTGAAAATAATTTTTTTTTAATATTTTTGCCCGTATTCTTTATTCCAGAAATTTAGAAATTTTGTTAATATGTGAATGACGTGTATGTAAATATTTTTGCAACTATTATACCTTTAGTAGATAATGATAAAGAACGACTTTTAAGCACACCTAACAATCGAAGAATTATATAAATAAATCATAATGACTCTCTTAGATCTCTGGTAGGACTATACTAGGTATTTGACTATTATTGAAACAGAGCCGTTGGATTACCCGTGTGATTTTTCAAATATGCCTAATTTTTTATCTAGTTTATACAATATATCGTTTTCACTTAATTATTTTTCATGTTGTGCCCACAATGACCTTTTACTTGTACGCTGTTCAGCATTCTCACATTTGCAATTTCTTCGCAAACCCTTTAAAAACAGACATAGAGAAATGGCATTTAAATCTAACGTCAATTCTGCAAAAAATCTTAGATGTACACAAAAATGTCCGTTTATAGGTTGTCCGGTGAAAAAATCGAATGTCTGTAAAAAGATTGCGGTAAAATCGTCAATTATATGTAGGTACTTGAACTTTTATAGAAGTGTGTAGATCGTTTATAAACCCGTTATAACTGTTTATTGTTTTATCTTTCTATAGCTTGACAAACTGCACTCTATATTCGATATTATTATCGACAGTGTTTTGGCTTTAATTATCATTAAGTATTACAAACATACCAAATATTTCAATATGCATTCCAAAGAAAATAGTCGTTCTAAATAGCATTGTAAATTTTTGAATATATTTAATTGTAATTTATATATACAGTGGGACCTCGACAAACGAGTTTAATTTATTGCGCATCTTTGCTCATATCTCAAAGCAATTTTCCCCATTGAAATTAATTAGAATGCCAACAATCGGTTCCAACTCCCAATACACCACCTTGGTTATTTTTGTGTTATTTAAAGTGTTTTTGAATAAGAAAAATGTATTTACAAGAAGACACATTTATTTATAAATAACAAACATGTATTTTATAAAAACACAAGAACACATGAAGTGCTTACCGAAACGCTTAATTTTCGTCACTGGTCTTCGCTTTTTTCGTCACGCTTTGCTTATGTTCACCTGCAGATCGTTTAAAGAAACTGGTCGAGGAGGCTTTGAACAGCCTGAATACTCATGGCTGACATACGATCGGAAATATGGATTATTTTTAAAACAAATGTAATACTTGTCATTGTCGCTTGTCAAGAGCGAATGAAGTTATCTTTGGATACATTATTACCGCCTGAGACCATATGAGCCTATAATTTAACACTAAGGTAGTATTATGTGATTATGTGTTAAGAACGGCTAGCGAAACAGACTAGGTAAGGTTGGGCCTTAATTAGGGCTGTAGTACCACTGCTGATGGTGATTGACCGACAATAAAAAATGTCATAAAAAGACTGAAATCGTTAATAAAATTTAATGAATAAAAACAACGTATAAAATGAAAGGGTAAGAAAAAGGTGATCGATTTATAATTGGGAACAGGATGAAACGCAGAAATATAGAAATTTTGCAACGATGTATCGATTATAAATTTTAATTGATAGGAAAAAATACATATTCGTCATTTGAGAAGAATGGAGAACGGTATAATATCATTATTTTTGTATTTTTTTTATAATATACATGTGTCATTAGCCAAAAATAGCAATAGTTGTATAAAAATATGGGATCAATAAAAGAATTGTGAAAATTTGCAACCTTGATGCAAAAAATGATAAAATATAATCGTAACATTAATTTTTACTATGAACCATTGCACCACCTTTATATTGTTGCAGGAAAGTTGTGTAATTTCTGTCAATTTCATTTATGTAACGTCAGGAATATGAACCGGACGTGATAGTTTTATGAATTAATAGTATGCAATATTATAAACCACAGACAATAATTATTTTACAAGTAGACAAACATTTAAATAAGGTAAATGGATATAATTCAGACACTCAAAGGGCACAGCACACCGTGGTCAAGCTAAAAAATATTTTTAATTCAAGATTTTGTGTTGAAGTTTGTCTAAGACAGTTTTCGGCTTAATTTAAACGTATATATATATATATATATATATATATATATATATATATATATATATATATATATATATATATATATATAAATTGTGTAAAATATAGATTTTGTGATTTTATCCAAATTTCTTAAACGTTGTAAGGTGGACATAATTCGGACAGGTATTTTTTTATGAAGATGGAATTTCAACATTTCTTGCATTCATTTCAGACAGAATTTTTAGGCTTTAAAAATGTGGAACTGATCAGTTCCACGTTGTTCTCCGAGTGCAGAGGTTCCCTCTCACCCGGCTCTGGAACCCAATTGGCCATGTGTTACCTATAGTCAAATTTAATTTAATATTGAACATCACAGTTATTTTATAACACAATGTACAACATTTCATAACTAAATGTAATTTAAAGGGTTTTTACCCTAATATTTTGGTGGCTCAGGCATTATGACCGAGCATTTTCGATTTTATTAACCTGATGATGGACTGTGTGGTCCGAAAACGTTTGTTTTATTGATGTGGCCCTTTTAAGGGTTTTTTTAAATAAATATACCCATTTACAAAGATTAACCTCTTTTATATATATATATATATATATATATATATATATATATATATATATATAAAAGTGAGTACTTTTAACATATATAACGAGATTAGTAATTAATCATTTTTTTTAGCAATGAAACAACCACGTTCTCCATAGCTAGACATTGTAATTTCCAGGTCTTTTATTTCCATTACTTGTTCAATACTGATGCCATCAATTTCTATTTTAAATTTGGTTGGTGCTTTTCTGACTACTATTGTTTTAGTTTTCTGAGATTTCGATGAACAGTGAAAAATAGCATAGAAAATAGCTTTTCCAAAAGTTTTCAATGCTTTAAGTGTTTATTGACTATCGATCATTATACTTTTCTCTCGAACTCTTTCTCTGTTGTTTTCTTTTTCATAGTTATCAATTTTGAATCTAGCTTTTTTATTCTTTTGAATACAGATTAATTATAATACGACTCGTATGTGATATGTCCCGACTATCTACATTATTTTCGTTTAGCGTTCTACAAGTTTATAATGTGATACTCTATCGAATGCCTTCTGAAAATCAGTGAAACAAATATACAGATCCTGATTAATATTTATACATCTTTAGGCCAGCACATTAAAAACGAAAAGTAATTCTCTCTTTCTCATTCCTTTCCTCAAAACAAACTGCCTATCATCTGTATCATTTTCCAATTTTTTGTAATCTTCCTTGTTATTTTCAAGAAAATTTTAAGTGTGGCTTATTAAAGACAATGTTTTGTAGTGTGAAAATCCTGTTGAGTGTGCTGTCTTTGGTAGTTTAACAAATGTGGACAATAACCATTCTTGGTGGATGATTACACCTGTTATGTAGATTCTGTTGAATAGCAATAATCTATGCATTTGGTTAAATCAGAAGGTATCTCATATGGACCTAATTTTTTCCCTCTCTTTGCATTTCTAATTACTTATTCCAATTCTGCTATTATAATATTCTACCCTGTCTATTCCTACAGTTCTTGCCATAATCTATCATCGTCAAATAATTACATTATGTATTGGTTCCACAATTATAATATAAAAAGATTTTATAAAATTCCAAAGTTAAATTAAGTTCACGGATTTAAGGGACATTTAAAATATTATAAAATATTATAAAAATGTTTAATAACTAAAAAAACAAAAAATCGAATAAATTATGTATAAATAATTAAACTATAGACATGCTTCCTCATTGTCCACGGCATCTTCCGCATCGTCGTCATTGACATTCCCAATATTCGTAGAACATCTTTTCCTCGTCGCTTAATTTGACAAATTTTAAAAGATGTCAGACGTTTGCCACTTTGGTAGCAATAATTTTGTTTACAGCTGGTAACAATGTGATTGTTTCTAAAGAATGTGAAATATTAAGACTGTTACTTTACAATATACTGTGTGAACATTCATTGCCGGTGTAATGAAAGTTGTTGAAATTTGCACTAGCCTTTTCTATTCTGATTTTGATCTCCTGAATGTAACCATTTGTGGAGTTAATCATTGTTTTGGTTCCGTTTATTAGAAGATTCTCGTTATTTCTTTGAGTTTTCGATTTTCTCATAAATTTCGTCTTTTTGACGTTCATTATTAGACCGTACTCTTTTCCATACGTCGCTATTTTGGTAACCAGTCACTGAAGATCTTTATTATTATCGGCTAAGGTCACAGTATCGTCTGCATATCTAATGTTGTTAATAAGAACTCCAGTGGCCTTTATTCCAGCTGTTTCACCCTCAAGACCTTTTTTCAGGATCTCTTCGGAGTAGACATTAAAAAGAATTGGCGACAATTCGCATCCCTGTCTCCCTCCACGTATAATTTCAATTTATTCTGACAGCTGTTCGTTAACACATACTTTTGCTCGCTGTGTTTATAATATAAATTTGATATGATCCTGAGGTCGTTGTAGTTAATTGTCTTTGATTATATGATATATATTATTAATTGTTCATATCGTACTTTATCGAATACTTTATTATAGTCAATAAAACATACGTATAATTCTTGATTGACGTCCAGGAATCTTTGTATTAGTATATTAAGTAATAAAAGAGCTTCACGCGTTCCTAGGCCTTTGCGAAAACCAAATTGTATATCATTAACCTCTATGTCCAGTATTCTGTTATGGATGATTTTTAGTAGTAATTTTAGCACATCAAGCTAATGGTGCGGTACTCGCTGCATTCTCTTGAGTTTTTTGTGGGGTGGGGGGGAGACACATAAAAATCGACGTTCACCACTCTTGGTAATACGCCTGAACTATAAATTTGGTTCATGATCATTAAATGCGTGTAATATTTCTTCTTTTGTAATATATGGACCTATTTTATCTGACGTAAATTCTATGTGCTCCAGATCTCCTCTTTCATCATCAAACAGTTCGTCGATATATTCTGCCAATCTTTGTATTTTCTCGTCCGCCTGTATTATAGTAGTCCCGTGTCTATCCAGAAGTGCACCAGTGGGATTTTGTTTTCTTGGTCCTACCAGTTCTTTAACTTTCTTTGTAGCTTAAACAGGTATTTATTTTGAAGGTCTTCGATTTCTTTGCATTTCTCTTCAAAGTATTTTTCTTTTGTCTCCTTTATCCCTGATCTCGTGGTTTATCTCTCTATATTTACTGTTGTCTTTGTTGTTAAATTGTCTCTGTTGTTCCATCATATTGAGTATCTCGTCATTCATTCATTCTTCTTTTCTCCTTGCGGAGGTCTTTAGTATTTCTTTACAGGTTTCCAGTAGACAATGTTTTAGTCGATCCCAGTACTCGTCAATATCCTTTGTTTGTGTTCAATTTGCTTCAGTTCACATACAGTTCATGTTGGAGGCATTTTTTTACGTTAGGTTCTTTAAGTTTTCTTGTGTCTATTGTAGTGTCTCTTTGATGTCTTTTAATATTCTTAAGGGTGAGTGTAATCTTGGCGATAAGTGGATTGTGATCTGAGGTCACGTCTGATCCAGGATATGCTTTCACGCCTCTAACAGCATTATGGTATCTTTCATTGGTATATATTTATATATATATATATATATATATATATATAATATAAAATTAAAAACTATAATATAAAATCAATCAAAACTACAATATATATATATATATATATATATATATATATATATATATATATATATATATATAATATAAAATTAAAAACTATAATATAAAATCAGAACTACAATATATATATATATATATATATATATATATATATATATATATATATATATATATATATATATATATAACGTTATAATAAGTTATATTAATATGTCATAGCTTAAATTGATAATAAATCTACAATTACCAATATGAATAAATAATTTTTTATTGCATTCAAGGTCAACCCCGTTTCAATAGAAAAATGACAGTTTTATACCAATATTGTAAATGTATATATGGTTACGATGAAACACTGCAAAGTTGTTTTTAAAGTAAATACTATTCATTCTGTATTAACATAATCACTTACATCCTCCAGGTAATTTAAAAAAAAAACATCCTCTCTTTGATATGCTTTTAAAATATTTTAAACGCTGGCGCTGATTATAGAAACATGAGGTATTATCGTAATTTTGCTCAAAGCAAATATTGAAATTACTTGTTTCATAAAATTTCCTGCCAAGTCGTTTACTAATAATTAAAAAATGTATAAATTATAGAAGTATTATATCGTATTATGTATTGTATATACAAGAATTATATGAAAGATTAATACCAATATCAATACCAATATTTTGTTTTAAATAACACCAAGTTGGATTTTCTCGTATGATGTATAAGTAACCTATAATTAACCTAACTATTGCTAAAATGCAGTAATTGGGAAACATAGCAATTATATTTCCTTGAAACAAAATAATATTGACACCTGGTATGAACAATTTAAGGCAGTTCTGTGTTACTCTAGTTGTCAGGGACGAAAATACTACTGAACCTCTAAAAATCATACAAATTTTAGAACGATAAAAGAGATGAAAATAAGTTTACCCCTTTTACCCCCGGGCTTTTTCTAGAATCCCCAAGTAGAGGGAAGAAAATGGAAAACATCATTTTATCAAGAATCTGTACATTATAGAAAAAAATGTTTCAAATAAAAATGCAGCTAAGATAATTTTAAACAAAAATATTTATTAGCACTTTTTGTGTAGAATGAACCGTTCTCTCAGAAGCAATGATTGAAACGATCGGCGATTTTAAATGTAAGCTAGGAGCACTAAATCCAGGCTCAATAAAATTTGTATCAGTTCGACAGTAAAATTTAGTGTCTTTAAATCCAGGAATCCTTTCGACAAAAATGTAGATGCGTTTTAAGGTAAAGAGTGCAGCTTTCGCATACATTTTTTTTATTTTACCGCAAATGAATTCAGTTCTTATAAAGGTGTTAAATAAATAAATGTGGCGCGGTGTTTGCCATTTTTTATGACTCTCATGAGATCAATAAAATGTATCCCTTTCATCGATTGGACACTATGGAGTTTCCATAAATAGAACCTAATCTTTAAAACCTATAGCATGGAATTTTAATTTTAAGTTTTGGTAACAAGTACGAGGCATTTAAAATATGCTTAAAAAACGCTGAATTTAAACTTTTACATTACAAACGGTCTAAAACGTTTAAAACCGCTCTTTTTTAATTACACTAGTATGTTTTTTAAAAGTACTAACTGCTGCTGTAAATTACACCCAAAACCGTCTTCTTGAGTAATATAATACTATAATCCGTCTATTGTAATCAATAAAACAAACATAGAGTGGTTGGTTTACATCCATACATCTTTGCATGACGACGTTAAATCCAAATAATGCCTCTCGTGTACCCATGGCATTCCTAAATCTAAATTGGGTGGTTTCAGTGATGTCTTGTTCCACTTTTCTGAAAATTCTTAAATGGATAATTTTTAAGAATATTTTTAGTGTGTGAGTCATTAGACTAATTATATGGTGGTCATTACAATTCCTTGCATTAGGTTTTTTTGATAATGTAATAAATTTTGATTTGAGCCAATCTCTCGGAATAATACCCGTATTATATATAGTTTTATATAAGTCTACTAATACATTGATCTGATCTGATTTTAAATGAATTATTTCAGTTGGAATTGTGTCAGGCCCCAAAGTTTTATTAGATTTTGCCAGATTTATTGCATGTATTATTTCATCCTTAGTTATATTTGGACCTATATCATATTCCTCGCAATTGTTTATGCTATCTTGTTGTGTCCTGTCATCCTCAAACAATTATTGGACGTATTCTCTCCATGTGTTTAGTTTGCCTTTGATATCTGATATTAACCATTCGTATCAACCAGGGTATTACTATTGTTGGACTGTCTTATACCTGCTAATTCTTTAATTTTTCTGTGCAATTCAAAACTATCATAATTTCTCTGGAGTTCTTCTATCTCTAAACATTTGCCGTTATCTCCTGATTGACGTCCTTGTGTGTGGCATTGTATTCGTTTACATTTTTGTTTTTGTCATCTATCATCCATGGAGTCTTAGTTTCATCGATTTTGTGACTACTCAGCGTATCTTTAATTGGCATCATTAATGTGTTCTTAAATGTTTCCCATTTTTCGTTGGAATCTTCATTATCATTGATTATTGTTTTGCTTAACTCCTCGTTAATTTTCAACGTTAGTTCTCCTTTTATATTCGGGTGTTTTAGCACAGTGCTTATTTGTTGTATCTTTTATTGATTTTTTATTTTCTTTAAATTAAATTATTAGAAGAATTTTTCGCTATGTAACAAAAAACAAAATTTGTTTAATTTACTGTTTGTATTTTGAGAACGATTTCTGAAGTGGAAATTGAAACGTCAATAAACGTATTTTTATCTTTAATTGTGGCTTATTCCCAGTTAAATAGTAATTAATATTATACTTGTTTGGAATCAGCTCATTTTTATCGATATAAAAATGTCCTAAAATGTACTGTGTTATATTTAAAAAAAATAGCCGATGACGTCATCACCTTAATGTGTAGTCCCTTGTATAATGAAATTTTATTGTAAACTATAAAGCATTAAACTTAAAAATCGTCGTGTTTTAGATTTTTTTAAAAAGGCTTTACATTTAGGAAATATCGAATTTATTCCATACTTTACAGACACACTGTATAATGTAATATTCTGTAAGTGTTATTGCCTTAATTGAACAAGTTGTCGTTAAACTTTGCAAACCTATTGATTAATATATAAGAGAAGTAACAGGTAAAATGTTTTCGCCTTCTCTTAATATTTTTAAAGTTTTTGTATATATTACTGTAATTAATAAAAGAAAATTCTTCATAAACATTTAACTACTTTTATTCCAATATTTATTTGACAACCACACCTTTGTTCTATGCCAGATGCAATTTTAAAAGTTTAGTAAAAATACTGTGACGAATATTAAAATTTTACTTTCAATATTAACATAATCGTTAGTGTCATCACATTGTTCACGGATTCTGCTAAAGTTGTACGTCACTGGAAATTCACACATCGAGAAAGTCTTTTAATGTGGGTCATGTTCATACTTTCTCTGTTTACCTCAGTATTCGACAAACATTCAATGTGTAAAGATCGTGTCTGAAAGTGTTTTTGTTTTGTAGACGACATGAAGATAACCTTAGTGATAACCTTGCTCGTTGCGGCATTATTCAAGGAATCCGTACAACAATGCTTCCCTCCGTTTGCTGGTAATCAACCAAGTCAAAAATCCGGCCCATACCTTTATTCTGGACAACAGGAATTTTCTTTGGCTCTACTGAACGCCGTTAACAGAGTAATTCCCAATGAAAATCTTTTCTTCTCGCCATATTCTACGTACCATGCTTTACTTATGGCGTATTTCTTATCAGGTCGACAAACGGAAAATTATTTAAAGAAAGTTCTACGACTAAATCCAGCTCAGGTTTGTATTCATTTATATATGTATATTATTTAAATCACAGATTAATTTAAAATATCGTCGTTCTAAAGTGTTAACCTGCTAAATCCATTTTGCAAAATTTTACAGGAGAGTCAAAAAACGATTTCGTATCGTTTCTTTTTATAAAAATGAATGGAAAAAATTATATAGTGCTTAAAATTAGTATAATAATTGTTGTATCATTGAAATTATAAAAAATTATACATTTTAGTGTTTAGTATTTTTGGGAGATAGTTGGTTATCAGTCTTTCAAATTAGGCTAATAATGGACTTGGCACTTTAATGCAATCAAACATGCGTATTCTATACGCAACGAAACATTTTGTTGCACAACGAAACAATAATAAAGCTACTCATAGGGAAGATCTTCATAAAATTGGTGGTAGTCTACCGATAATGTCTTTTTGATTGCCTGAAGGTCTTTATATTGTTGGCGGTTATTTCACGTCTTTCTAGGTATAGTCGCTTCAAATAATCCAAAGAATGTGAATTAATTTTATTGTTCTTACGTTGAGGAATTGGTTTCCATTAATCAGCAAAGCTGATTTTATAATAAATTTCACCTTCGGGTGTATACCTCAAAGCACGAATATCTGTAACTTTTAAATCACCTTTACCTCTTCCTGGTCTAATTGTTTTATACCGCTGGATTGAATCAAGGTTTTTGAAAAAATCATGTGTTAAATATTTTACTTGGTAGGGAGCAGGCTTTTTTCTTGCTTTTAGACAGAGAGATACGTAATCCGCTGATAGGTTAATGACTTTATATGAGTTTTTGTTCGATGGTTGCATGAACCGAATCAACATCTGTCTTACATTATAAGTGATTGCTAGATTCAACAGAACATTGGCCATAACAGGGTTTCTATTTTGGTACCCACAACCATCCGAATACATTATAATGGTGCTCCTTTCATCAGCCCCTTCTACATAATAAGGGACACTGGGTAAAATTTTCTGTTCTATGAAATACATTTAAATACTGGCAAATTTCTCAGAACTAAGACCCACTTCACATTCATTCCAAATAAGACAATAGGCATTGGAATTCACTAAGTTATAGAAACAGAGATTGCGTACTTGCGCTTTGTTTTGTAGTATAATGTGGAGACTTTTGATTTTGGTGCTATCACTACTTGCAAATCTGCTGTGAAAACATTTTGTGTCTCATTTTTATCTTTTTCTTTTTCTTTTCTTGCTTCTACTTTCCTCGTACGTGACTTTTTAATTCTTCTTCCGAAAGTTGTCCAACCCTATAGCTAACACACTTTTGACATTAATCTTTTTTTGGGCGGAAACGTGCAAATTCTTTGCACTTTTCGGCTCTCTTCTTTCCTCGATTTGCACCAATCGTTGACAAACAATTCGTAAACACTTTGCCAAGACTGCCATTCAGCCAAAAGATATATTTTTTTAGATGTTAACCTGCAATAATGTGACTCCATAACTGGTAAAGTATCTAAAAATTGCAGCACGCATTCACGGCGATATTTGAAAGGTAGCACTTCATTGGTTGACTTACGTAGCATACTTGGAGCACGTACTCCATAAGAATTTTTCCAGCTAAGAATTGTCCAGCAACCAATTACGATAGTATTAAGAAACATGGTTCTGCACACTCTAAAACTTTCTTCTTGAACCGGTAGAAAATATTCTAAAGTTTGTCCCGTTTTCGTCTCGTTTTCTTTTTTTCGGTTACGATGCCTTTTAGTCGTTACATATTTAACCTGATTATTAATAAAAACATTTTTTTTCTCCCAAGACATTTGCCAAAATGACTCAAAAATAGGTCGCCTTTCATGTTCACTGATTAAAGAACAATTCATAAGACCTCTTTCTTTCGATGCACATTTGCATCTTGGTTTCATAACTCGTGCTTCTTTAGGATTATCATAAGACCATTTTTCATCTTGTTTCACTCTACCTAAATAAAGTTTACCACTTTCTCTCAATTTTTCTCTGTAAGAACAGATCAGACATTTGTGTCTTGGGGAGAGGGTTAGTCGTGTATAAGCTAGAGATAAACCCTCACAATCCTAACACGTATCGTTATATCAGACCCGACACCGCTTTTTTTTATAAAATTGTGTTGTCCATACTTACAACTTTCTTTGAGATAACACATATAAGCTTGGTATATTATGTTCCTCTTAGTTTAAAGAAACACCCTATAAAATTTGGATTCGACATATCTTCTTCTTCTACCTCCATGTTCTTATGCTTTTACTCTTTCTTGAAGGAAAAGGAGTCTTTGAATTTGCAGATTGTAACATATATATGTATTTAATATAGTAGATAATAATGACAGGTCTTAAAATCATAATAGGGTCTGACATCTTAAACCGTAGACTGACTACCAAAGATTCAGTTTCCATTCGTGCCGACGGTAAAATTGGGATATTTTTAAAAGTATCTAAAAATGAATACCTAAGTTAAAACGGAGGCTATAATAAGCGTTTGAAGTATTTTATTTTTCCTATATAGCCTTCTTCTTCTTGTAGTTCCTTCTCCTATGGGAGGTTGACTATCCAGACAGATATCCGTACCTTATTGGCGGCTGCTCTGAAAAGATCTACTGATCGGCAACTTTATCACTCTCTCAGGTATCTTAGCCTTAATATGGATCTTTTACCCTTGAGTTTACCTTGTATTATGAGCCTTAATATCTCATATTTCGTACCTCTGTTAATGTGGCGTAAATATTCCAGCTTTCTTGTTTTGATGTGCTTTATGACCTGGCAATCCTTTTCTATCCTTCTTAACAGTTCTGCATTTGTAACTCGTTGAGTTCATCCTTCTATAGCACCACATCTCAAATGATTCCGACTTCGTTATATAATCCACTTTTAGTGTCGAGCTTTCCATTCCATACAACAAGTCGAGAACACGTAGCATCTTAAGGCTCTTATCCTCAGCTCCTGAGAAAGGTCTCGATTAACAAACATTGTTTTTATTTTTATAAATACTTGTCTTACAATTTCAATGCGTGTCCTTATTTCTCTACCTTGGTCATTGTTTTTATTTACCCAGGTTCCTAGAAATTTGTAATTATTCACTTTTTCTACTTGTTTTTTCTCGAAATCTAGCCTTCCTACTGTATGTTACTTAGAAATAATCATGCACTTGGTTTTTTTAACGTTCATTTGTAGTCCATATTTTATACTGACTTGATGTAATCTATTAACTAAGCGTTGCAGTGCTTCTAGACTGTCTGCAAAAATAGCGGTGTTGTCTGCGAATCTTATATTGTTCAAGATTTTTCCGTTTATTGATATACCCTGTTGTTCCTCTGATATTGCTTTCTTAAAAATAGCTTAGCTGTACAGATTGAATAACAATGGGGACAGCACGCAACCCTTTCTAACAACTCTTTTGATTTCTATAGTTTATGTATGGATATTTTCGATTCTAACCTTTGTTTTTTGATTCCAGTACAGATTGACAATAACCCGTATATCTCGCCTTTCCACATTTTTTTCTTTTAACAGTTTTACGAGTTTCTAGTAACGTACTAGATCAAAAGCTTTTTGATAATCTATAAAGCAGACATAGAGATCCTGGTTCATATCTAGTCGTCTTTGCGCTAGAACGTTAAAAGCGAATAGAGACTCTCTATTCGGAGTATATACTCTCTATATCTCTCTATAGTTTCGGAGGGTATCAAAGTAAACGGAGAGGTAATCAATAATATTAGATATGCTGACGACACAGTTATTATCGCAAATGACTGCAACGAGCTTCAAATACTCATGCAAAGCATACAAACAGCAAGTCAAGAATATGGTTTAGAACTCAATACAACCAAAACTAAATGCATGCTCATCAGCAGAATACAACAACCTCCGATGCAATTGACATTAAACAACCGAAAAATAGAACAAGTGGAGACATCCACATACATTGGAACCACAGTCAAAACAAAATGGGACCAGTCAACAGAAATAAGATCACAAACTGAAAAAGCGCGAAACGCATTCAACAATATGAAAAAATGGTTCACAAGCAAAATCTCAATGGAACTAAAATTAAGACTGGTCAAGTGTTATGTCTTCCCGGTCTTGTTCTATGGAGCAGAGGCATGGACCACAACGGAAGCTACCCTGAAGAAACTAGAATCCTTTGAGCTGTGGATATATCGCCGTATTCTTCGGATATCCTGGACAGACCACATCACTAACGTGTAAGTAATGCAGAGAATAGGCAAAAGCAAAGAAATAATCTTCACCGTAAAGAAACGGAAGCTTGTCTTCCGTAATAGTCCAAGGAAGAATCGACAGTAGGAGGGGACCAGGAAGAAGACGACACTCATGGATGCATAACCTGCGACAATGGTTTGGACTAACATCGACGAACTGTTCAGAGGTGCCGTAAACAAAGTCAAAATAGCCTTGTTGATAGCCAACGTCCGAAACGGATAGGGCAAAGGAAGAAGAAGACTGGGAGCATTCTACATGTACTGACTTTGGTAGTCATACAAACGTGAGCAGCAACCAATCTTCGGGAATTATTCCTGTTGTATATACTTTGTTGAATGGATCTAAAGGTATATGCAGTGTTTCTTCGTCAATGCATTTAATTAGCTCAGTGGATATCTGATCTGGGCCTACTGATTTTGCGGTCTTTGCATTTCTAATTACCTGTTCTAATTCGCACATTATTATTGTCGGTCCTGTTTGTTCCTGTGGTTCTTTTTGTATCATTATATCATCGTCGAATAGTTTCATTAGGTATTCTTGCTAAAATCTTACTTTATCTTTATTGTCTGCAATGAGTTTACCATTATCATCTTTGAGTATCCCATAGTGTGCTCGCTTTTTGGTATTTGTTAGTTCTTTTATGTTTTATGTATATTAAAGCTGTCGTATTTTCTATCGTACTCTTCTATTTCTATGCATTGATTTGTTAATTACTTTTCTTTTGCCTTTTTTATCTCTACTTTAATTCTACTTTGTAGTTCTTGATATTTTGGCTCATATCTCCCTTTGGTTTTTCCCTCTCTTGAGGTTTAGGAATATTATAATTTCTTCAGCAGTCACTCCGTCATTTAGCATCTCTTTGAAATATTCTTTTCACTTTTCACTTATTCGGTCTTCGTTCACTATTAGGTTTCCTTGCTTATCTTTTAAATTCATCGTTTTTCCCTAATACCGTAGTGCGTTTTTTATTCGTTGTTATTGCTCTAATATTCTTCAATTTCGATCCATATTTATCCACTCCTTGAAATTGGTTTCATTCAAGTTTCTTCATTGATATCTATAACGTGATTTTCGAATCCTTTTTGTCTTTGCTGCAGGTCGGATATTATTCTATATTCTATTCTATGCTATTTATTATTCTATCCTATCTATACTATTACTATCTATTCTGGAGCCTGGTTATATCTCTTTCCGTTTGATCCTGGTCTCCGCTCTGTTATTCTACGTGTTCACCTATTTTCAGTTAACTTATTACGTACTCAACCCATTAATATTGTAGTTTTGTCACTTCTTGTACTTCATCTATGGTTTTGGTTCTGTTTATAATATTTATGTTTTATGTATGTTCTATTTTTTGAGCCTACTTAGTTTATTTCTAATCATACACTTTTTTTTAATTTTTATATTGCCAGACTCCAGTAAGAACCTAAGAAGGTATCCATTGAATTCTGACAGACAGCGGTGGGGGAAATCTTTTTTAAACATTTAATATCACGGTGCAACAAACTCAGGCATCTTCCGGCCGAGTATGACCACCGTTTTAAAGTAGTAGTCTTACCACGCAATAAAAAACTAAAATCTATATATTAACCGTCACCTTAAAAGATGAATAACTATATTATATTAAAAATCATACATTTGCTAACCGTGTTAACGTCAAATGCAGCGTTTTGATGGTCTGAAAATCTATTGAATTAATTTTTGGATTTGCCATTGATTTTTTGGTCGCGTATACCTCTCTATCCAAACTGTATCCAAAGTATTCTGATCGTCCACAAATGCAAAGTATCTAAGCACCTAGTGCATTTTCTAATAAACTTCACACCGCATGTAAATAATCGATAGTGCTAGTCTTTTCTGAAGCTAGCTTATTCCACCCTTGGTTAAAAATCGATCATAGGCGCTAATCGATTTGTTATAATATTTTTGACTATAAATGATTTTGTTACGTATATAAATGAGATAAAGCTGACGTAGGTCAGTTCAAATAATTTCTTATTTGTACCTATTGTCCTCATTTACTCCAGTCGTCAAAGACAAAACTGCCAGTGAGCCTCTAAAAACCGTACGAATGAGCTAAATTTTGCTTAAAATGCCTTTAAAACCCCAAAGAAGATGATAAAAGTTTGTCACTCCTTCCTCTGTGTTCCCCCTAAAACCTCCACGGTAGGGGAAACTAAAATCATCGATTTACTAAGAATTTGTACGTCGTAGAAAAAAAATGTAACCGTAAAAATTAAATAAGAACTGTAGCCGAGATAATTTTGAACAAAAATATTTATTAACACTTTTGTGTATAATAAACTTTTCTCTCAGAAATAAGGCTTGAAACCACCGACGATTTTAAATGCCAGTTACACGTGCGAAATAAATTTTTTAAATAAAATTTGTATCAACTCGTTGGTAACAATTTGATCTTTTGATCAAAGTGTCATATCGATGAAAATTAAAAGGTGATTTTAAAGGTTTTAAAGATAAAGAGTGCAGTTTTCGTACGCAATTTTTGCATTTTGCTGTACAAATCAGTTTATATAAATCTGTTAAATAAATTAATATTGCGCGATTTTTGCTGTTTTTTACCATTCTCATGAGATCAATAAAATTGATAACTTGCATTGACGGGTCACTACTGAATTTCCATTTCTAGAGCTTAATCTTTAAAAGCTATAACATGAAATTTCGATTTTGATTGTACGATGATTTAAAACTCCTTTTTTGATTGTACGTTTTATAAAAATACTTAACTTCATTTACAAATTCCACCTAATGCCGTCTTCGTGGAATCATTTTCCGTGACTTGGGATCTTTTGTTATGTGAAAGTTTAAATTTAGCTCCTGTTGCTTAAAATCGCCTGTTGCTTCAAGCATTATTTCTGAGAAAACGGTTCATTTTACACGAAAAAAACATTTTTTTTTGTTATCTCAGCTACATTTCTCGTTTAAAATATTTTTTCTAGGGCATATAGATTTTTGGTAAATCCATGTTTTCCTCGTCCTTTCTGCGAGGGGAGTTTTAGGGTGAAGCCCGGGGTAGAAGTGGTAATTTTTTTGCAAAATTGACCATTCTCACCAAAATTCAGCTTGGTTGTTTTGTAATTAGAGATCAAATCTCTGACAACTGGACTAAAAATATAAATTAAGCTTTTTACTGTACTCCAAATACGTAGGTAGCATTCTATTTTCAGTTAAAATGCACTCAATTTAAAAGGCGAAGAAGATGTGAAGTTGTTCTAATGTTTTTAAATGAAACATATCAAACATTCATCTAACTGGGTTAGGAAACAACAACTGATAAACATTAGAATATTTTTACAGGTATGAAGGATTTAAAATTCGCAAAAGCAGAATCTAAATTGAATAAAAAAACCTGCAAGATTACTGTATTTTATAACAAAATTGATTTCGCGCGCGTAACTGACACTAAAATCACCAGTCGCTTCAAGCGTTTTTTTTTGCTAATAAACATTTTTGTTCAAAATTATCTCAGCTATTCTGTTTAAAACATTTTTTTAAACGTACAAATTCTTGGTAAATCGATGTTTACCTCCCTCGGTAAATCGATGTATTAGGGGAAAGACCGAGGGTAGGAGTGTCCAGCTTTTTTGCATCTTTTTTAAGGGCCAAAATTGATATTTTTAGCAAAATTTAGCTTGCTCTTAAGATTGTTAAAGATAAAATCTCTGACAATTAGACTAGTTTTGACATATATTAAATCTTTACGTTTTTTCTAGCGTACTACGTCCGTATTTTAAATTTTCTGTTTGAATTTCGTCTCGAGAACGTTTCTTTTTCGTTTGTTTTATACCTGCTCTTATTACATATGCAAAAATACATCTTTTTCCTAAAATACATAACCTGAACTCCATTTAATTTCTAGAATTTACAAAATTTATAAATATAAATTTTTTTTGGCAGTCACTGCCATGATTATTTTTATGGGGGTGCATCGGCTTTTCAGGAAGTGCATTTGCATCTGCACGTACTATAAACCAATATAAAATATAAAACTATACATGTATAGCTATGTACTTTCTTTCTGGATAGGGGGTGCAATTGCACCCCCTTTCACCCCGTTACCGGCACCTATGGGCCGTCCTATAAAATTTTACAATACATAAGTTCTATCACGTGCCTTTTAATTTTCAACAAATACATCTTAAAAAAAATAAATAATATATTGCTTTAACATTTGCCATTCTAAGATAAAATATTTCGCAATACGAGCTATCAAAAAATATGTTTATTTATAAATAATATCTACACATTCAGTTCTAGCAAATCAGAATAATTACAATAATAGTTATAAAGGTCGTGACGTGATGGATCTATGATTTTAGTTGGTTTATAAAATGTTTGACCATTTTTATCTTTATAATTTTATATACGCAGAATAGGCTATTTTAAATGCATATCTTACAGATATTTCTTTTTGGTACCTTAACGAAAGCTAATCCCTATCATAAATTGTTATAGTCCAAGTGAAGATATATTGTTTTTAGGATATTGATGATTAAATATTTTTTTGCTAGCTTGAAGGGACACCTGCAAATTAATACTGCAAGATTTGTACTTATAAAAGCAGCAAGGAGTCTACTTGAATTTTTTCAGAAGTACCTATAGGGAATGAAAATTTGAATTAATAAAATTATAATTATTATTTAAAATCTTTATCAATTGCTTAACCAAACTTTGCCAGTAATTTTTTTGTTTACTTCCTTCCATAATAACACTAACATTTTTCGCTGAATGTTTCATTTGAATTGTGATCTGATTAATTATATTGTATTAAATATCGTATTGATCATCTGTAAACACATATTCTTGGGCCGATATGTCTAGATAAGATATTATATTGTTTCGAGAATTCTTTTGCTTTAATGTGCTACCTCAAACAGCTGCCTTTTTGTACAATTTTCTTCGTATTAAAACTTTGTTCCATAAGAAAATTTTAAACTTTTTCTTTTTTGCATTTGCTTTTAGGAATTTTCCTGGTTTGGGCAGATTGATAGCTTTATTTAGTAAAATTACGCTATTAGAGAGAAGATTTGGAAGAACTTGTTTCTCAAACCAATCCCTCAAACATTTTGACCATTATATTGTATTGTCGTGGTAATCCCTTGTCAACTCTTTAGGATGTTTATTCGAAAAGTGCAGGGTGCTATCCACGAAATCACGTTCTAAGGAGGCATGTTAAATAATAATAAAGATTAAACTAGACGTTAAGGTCTTAAATGAAATAGCAATTTGTGCACCTGAGAACAACAGAAATATAAATAAAAGAGAAAGCTTCAACGAACAGCTCCAGAGCACAGTAAACTCATGCTGTTTTGTATTCACTTTTCACCTTTACGTAGGTTAAGTGTTTAAGATGATGCTAGTGAATCTCACTGCCTCTGGATGTGTTGAGTACTAGAGTTGCTGTGACCAAAAACCATAGTGTAGCGAAAAGTTGGTAATCCATAAAAAACAGAATGCAAACCCGGAAGACGATTTGTTCATAATTCTGGCTCTGAAGGTTGAAGTCATCGATTTTATATAATAAGTAGAGAAGACATAAATAATTTGGTAATATAATTAATATAGAATTTGGTGTTGGAGATAGTCTTTAACTTTTATGGAAGACTGTTTCAAGTTTTGAACATTTTAAGACAACTCACTTGTTTTTTATTGATTTAATTTTAAAGCTTCTGTTTCTACTAGTATGTTCCTGGAAACAAGAAAATAAAAAACAGCGCTATTCGCTCTACACGTGACTGACGTGACACCTACCGCCTTCATCTGACAGTTTTGGATCTCCCAATTTGAGGTTAGACATATGATAACTACACACGAAATTAAGAATTATTAATAATTAGTTTTTTAATTTTATTTTTACAGTTTATGAATTGGATGTAGTATTAAGAACTGAGTTTCTAAAAATTCATGATAATTTATCTTTTCAACCTCAAACGGAAAAGAAAGGGAAATATCTAATACTGGCAAATCACGTTTACCATTTAGAAGAGCATGTAGTTAAAAACAATAATAGTAAAATTTTTGAAATAAAAGCTCAAGCCATCAGGCAGGTTGCAGTTAGCTTGAAGCCTTATAAAACATAATTAAAGGAATATAATTTGGACTTCATTAATTTTCAAATTTTTTACTGCCGACGAAATAAGCACTGCAAATTTGATCAAAAGATTTTGGAGTCCAATCTGAACCGTCAGCACTAAAAAATAAAAAACATCTAAAGCTATTTCAATTGCATAAAAATGAGGTTATGTGATATTTACTTTTTCATATTAATAGCACGAATCCATCTTCTTCTTTTCTTTAATTTATATGTAATCTTTGGAAACCTATAAAAACTACACCTACTATTTTTGCTATTATTAGCACAATTAAATACGCAACATTTATTTGCACTCATTTTTGGTACATCATGTTATAACACAACATGTTATACATTGTTATTAAAGAAAAATGTTATATTTTGAAAAATAAAGCAATACATGAATTCTACCAAAATGTAGAAAATTAGATAAATATAATTTTTTGGAAGAAAATATTTCCAAAAAACTAAACACTAATAACTATTAGGTAAACTTATTACCTTTTTTGCAATATCTTTATTGTATGTGGAACGGATATTAATTTGAAACTTCTTAAGTTCTCAAATGATCGCTAATGTATCTTTTAGCACATAATGTTATTTAATAAAAATGTCAACGACTTTAAATTTTTGACAGATGTCAATAAATGAGCAAATGTTTATTAGTACTTATGTGAGTAACTGGAAAAATAGACTTACCTATTTGAGCGTTTTTCAGTTGAAGACTACTAAATTATTAAAAGTTTTTCTTATTTTTTTACATTGTCGTCATTGAAAATTCAATGGTCGCTTGTTTGAAACTGCACTGCAAAAAGGTACACAAATATATGAAGAATCCTTAGATGAACAATTTATAAACATTTTTCTTCATATTGTTTTTTTGGAGTGATTAATTTTTTCGACAACCAAGTAAATATGCGTATTTTTTCCTGTGTCATAGTTTTATTTGTGACGACCTGTTTTAAAGACCTCTTTCATTAAATATACGTTTAATATACCTATCCATGATTTAGAGTAAAATCTAATTAAATAGGAACTTGCTCCAAAAAGTTTAGCTGTTTTCCGTTACTGTTTAGATTTTTTTTATTTGTTCCTTAAAATTGACGTTATAAAAAAATTATACAAATCATGATTATAATTCTCAATGGTATTTTAATCTTTTTATGTGATTTTCTAATCCATGGCCGATGATATTCATTGATACCCTTACTATTCAGAACAAACAAAATATTTAAAATTACTTTGATGCTTTAAATTATAAAGCATGTTGTTACTGTGGTAATTTCCCAACATAAATAGTATTTTAGTCTTGACGTTATTCATTGTGGGTAAACCAGCGGATTACCGGTTTTTTATCTGATTAAATCGTAAAAGATTGGAGTCTCTGTAACGTGTTTATCATATTACTTCAAAAGCATCAAGGCAAATTCCTTTAAAATATTTAGTCGCTAATGTACGAAACTATAATAATAACAAAAATATTGTATAATTATTTACATAATAATTATGATAAATGAACAGAATATGAAGTTGTTTTATAGCTTTTTAACGTAAAACCTTTATAAAACCGCAGTGATACCCTTGGATTAGGGGAAATTCGTATCTTGAATAGCTCAATACACGCATATCGCACTACTTCAAATACAGCGTACTAAAAAATGCTCAGAGTATGGAATTATTGATCTAATGACTAACACTTTCTATACTGAACGTCCTGTTACATAATTGACGTAAACAAAGAAAATAAATCATTTCGTGGATTTAGGAAAGATATTTAATAAAGTTCAAAGTATCAATCAATTAAAAATGACTTAATGACACAAGACATCTTAGATTTAATCGACTTTTTTCGGAGGCAGTAGAAGATAGTGCAAGCATTCCTGACCACGGCGCAGTAGACGAAATTTGGTTTATTCCCCACTTCCATGAGACATAAAGTTTATTCACGTAAAGACATTTCTGTCTTTACGTAAATTTTGGCTCCGCCTTCGCGCAACTCCATGGTTAGGAGTGTTTGCACTATCTGTACCAATCCATAGACAGAGAAAAATACAATAAAATACATAGAGAAATCCGAAAAAGAATTAAAGTAGCGGAAGACCGATGGCTACAGGAATCCTGTTAAGAAATTGAGAAAAAATTAAAAGGCAAAAGCAGAGTTTACAGGAATAATATATTACAAGACTGGTGGTAGAATTTTAAGTGATATTAAAGCTAGCTGCACCGAATTGGAAAATTACATCATAGAATTATTTAAAGATGATTAAAGAATCTACCAAGAAAATACCTGCAGAATTGTTACAACTATTACAACAACTATGTTACAACAAGATATACAGCAGCAGTAAATTACCAGAAAACTATTTAAAATTAATATTTATAACTATTCCC